>OY288277.1:55685911-56885911 GCA_958450335.1 Hibiscus tridactylites
TAAGTAAATGGATTTCTTTCTTGGTTTGTGTTATGAAATGGCTTTTAAAGCAATTGTGGTTGATGATTGAAATGCATGTGTTTTGCATGATTTAAATTCTGTTTTGAAAGCATATTTTGGCATGGTCTAATGCTGGTTTTGAAAGCCATATGTGAAGGATGCTCAAGGTAAGAGATCCTTGGTTTTATACATTGTAAATGTGGTTTTGATGCATGGTGTTGCATGATGTTTTGTGGCTTGGTGTAATGCTTTAAAACAGTGAATTAATGATGGGTTTTGCATTATGGTTATGCATGTGAATCATTGGACTAATGAGGTAAGGTGGTTATATTGGCAAGTGATGTAAGTGGTTCTTGGTTCTTTGATCGGATATAGTTAGCCGGCTATAGGATTGGGTGCACCGTGAATAAAGTCGCCTTGGAGGTGGAGTGGTTAAGTGTGAACCGGTAAACTCCCTTCAAGTATCCTAACGAGATGGTTAAGGTCATAATGGAGGTGGAATGCCCATTCGAGGACCTTGGTTAAGCAAAGGTTATATGGTGGTTAAAAGTCCATATATGGGAACCTTGTGCTTGTTAAGATCACAATGGAGGTGTAAAGTCCATGTGTGGATCTTGTGTAGGGTGTCCCGGATCTCGTTACTGATGTTATACAACTACCAATCGGTGATGCAAAGGTTGTATGGTGTTTGAAAATCCATACATGGGAACCTTGTGCATGTCAAGGTTGTATGGTGTTTAAAAGTCCATACATGGGAACCTCGGGAAAAGCTAAGGTTGTATGGTGTTTAAAAGTCCATACATGGGAACCTTAGGATGGTAAGGTCAAATGGTGTTTAAAAGTCCATTTGGAGACCTTGGATTGGTAGTGTGTATGAAGCGTGGGGGACAACGCTTGTGATCCGCGTATCCGATCGGGTGTTGAGTTGAAAAGTGGATGTGTTGATCACTTGGAGGCCAATATAATGTTCTTGTTTATAAAGAAGCATGAGATGCTTGAAAAGATGCATGGTTGCATGAAAAGTGGTTAATGCTTGTGAATGCATGTTTACTTGTTAAGTTGAACAAGTGTTGATTATCATTTGGTAAATGATGCATGTGTGCATGGAATCCTTTTAAAGCATTGGAGTCTTGTTAAGACTTGTTTTAAAAGGCATGTGATGATGATGTTGTGGTTCATGAGTTGCCTTTGGTTAATGCATGTGTTGGATTGATTGAGTAAATGATTTTAAAGGGTTTCTTGCTTGAATGGTTTTCAAGTATAAGAAAGGTATGTTGTGAAACGGAAGTGTTTTCCAAGGTTTTGAATTTAGCTTTGCATATGGTGTTTATGCATGGAATGGTTAAATGGATGATTTTGCAAGTTGTGCTTTGAAAAGGTTTTCTTAGCTTGCTAAGCTAAGGGTTGGTTTTCATGTATGTGCAATGCATGGTTTTAAGCATGATGTTGAAAAAGGGTTTTCAAACTTTGCTTGGTTATCAAATCGAGTTTGCTTTAAAAGTGATTTTATGACCCGCTGCATTGATGGTGTTTTGGTTTTGAGCATTCCTCACTAAGCATTATGTGCTTACGCTCCTTTTTGTCCATCAATGCAGATTCTTGAAGTTTGGACAGCGAGAAGCAAGGGATTCAAGGAGGACTCCATTTGAGATGTATGTCTCGGTGAATAGCTATAGTTAATAAAGGCAATGGGGTAGAATCTCTTGGGATGAGGTTTATGTGTTCGAATATGTTCGGACAAGGATGATTTAATGTTGTTGTTAATGTTGTTGGAACATGTATTTGGCTTATATGAGATTGTTTTGGAAGTTTATGCTTGAATGGTTGCTTGTGTAGGAAGCATGCCTATAGATTTGGGGCTTTTCGTATATGTTGATATATTGTTGAATTGTTGATGCAAGTATGTCTCTTATATGTTGAATTGCATGTTGGTAAAGTTTGGTGGCAATTGGAGCATGTTTGGATGTTTAATTGCATGTTTAAGTATGCATTTTGGGGCAATCTGTGCAGGGTGTTTCGGAACAGTGCCTGCCGTTTCGGAACGGGTGCCTTAAACAAGCCCAGGCGTCCGAAACGGGAGAGACCGTTCCGAAACGGTTTGGCTACTGCCAGCCCGTGTTTCGGTACGCGTTGCGGAACGGCCCCGTGTTTCGAAACGGGCTCTGCCTGTTTCGAAACGGGTGACCGTTGAGGGCTGACATTGGCAGTTAAATGTTTCAGAATGTTTGCATTTTAGTCCTGAAACTTGTTTGTGCAATTGTATGAGCTTGGGATGTCCGTTTGGGCTGAATTTTGGCAGAGAAGCATGAAACATGATTAATTTTAAGTTGGTCACTTAAAATCTGGTTAAGTCCTTAAAGTTTTCAGAATTTACAATTTGGTCCCTAAAGTTGTAAATTGTTCAATTGGGTCCCTGTTTGATCTCTGATGTTTATGATCCTCGAGTATGTTGTTGTGTGATCATATCTAAGGTTAATATGCATCTAGACAAGATTAAAAAGAAAAAAAAGGGTCGTTAATCAAGGTTGACTTTCAGGTTGACTTTGGTTTTCCCCGTGTGACTTTCTTAATTCGGGTCAACCGTCTAGACCGGGTTAAGGGGGTTACATTTGGTGGTATCAGAGCTGAGTTGCGAATGCTTGGGGAGAACGGTAAGTTGTTGTGATGTGTGTTTGATGTTTACCTTGTTGTGTGGTTGAAAGTTGAATGAAACACGTGTTTCTGACCAAGTTATTGATGTTTTCAAGCATGCTTTGTGGTTATGAATCTTTGTTGAGCTTATGTGGATTTATGCTGATGTTGTGAGCTAGTTTAATGCATGATGAAAGTGCTATGAGTATGTTATGTTGATAATATGTTGTTGCAAGTGGATGCTGTTTGGTGTAAGCATGATCGAATATGTTGTTTGATATGCTTGATGTTGTGATATCCATGTTTGTGTTGACTGTTATGTCATGTAAAGGGGGAGGATTCGGGATACCCATTGCCTTATTAATATAGCTATTATGTTATTTTGGAGTTGGAGTTTGAATCCTTGCTTAAAGCTGGTCTAACTGGTTTGTTTGTTTTGTTGTGAATGTTTGTTGTTGTTAGTAGTATGGCAAAGTCGATGAAAGAATGGCAGTTGGGTGAGATGGTTGCTGCCTTAGGGCAGGTTGTTAAGGCACGGAATTCACCTTTCTGTAAAGGTGTTTTGTCTCAGTCTTCTGTGCCTGGAGTTGAGGTGGTAAGGCAGGGGAAAGAAGCTGGTTCTGTGATGAAGAGTTCATCATCTGTTGCTCAAGAGGTGTTGGGAACATCTCAGGCTGTGGTAAAGGTAAAGTCAGTGGATGTGCTGGCTGTGGGATGTGTGGGTTTGTCGAGGCAGCGTTTGCTTGATTTGGGTGTTGTGGAGTATCATGGATCGTCACCTGAGACATTTGAGGCCTGGTTGGCCAGTGTGGTTCTGATTCTGGATCAGGAAGGTTGTGATTATGCTTGTAAGCTGGGGAGTGTTGTTTCTTTGATGTTGGAGGATGCGTGTGCCTGGTGGACATCTGTGGCGGTGGCGTCACATATCCATGATATTGATTGGGATTTCTTTGTATCTTCCTTTTATGAAAGGTATCTTGGAGAGAAGTTTCCAAGGGTTAAGCAATGTGAAGGTAGTGCTGTTGTAGAGCAAGTGTTGCTTGAGCAAGGAGTGGAAGCTCAGCTACCTGTGTGTGATCGTTGTGAAAAGCGCCATGTTGGAGGTTGTTGGGGCACGGGTGCTTGTTGGAACTGTGGTTCTAAAGTGCATGTGAAGCGTGATTGTCCTCTTGGGGTGAAGTCAGCTTTGGTTATAGCCAAAGGGTCTCTGAAAGGTCGTGGGCACGGCCGAGGCAAGGCTCAGAGGTGGCAGAAAGAGTAGAAGGTTGTGAAGAGTTCGGGAAATGAAGTTTGCTGGAAATGTGGGTCTGCTGGACATATGAGACGTGATTGTTTGATGTTGGCTCGGAACAACCAAGGTTCCTTACCGCAAGAGGTCGGTGGTGACCCTAGTGTGTTAGCTGGTGCTGCAGTGGTGCGGCAGGAGGATGATGGCTCCGCGAGGAAGAGAGCTCGTTTGATGAAGCTTCAGGGTGGTGTTGTGTTTTCAGGTAACCTTGTTAAGTAATCTTTGCTCTAGTTACCCTGGTTTGGTTTCTGTTGGTTTTCCCTTGCGTGGTAAGTCTAGTCTTGTTGCTAGCATGTTTGGGGTAATAGTTGTAGTTTGGAAACATCTTTGGTGTGAAGAAGGTTTTAGTGAGTATCTTGTGGTTAATGGTTGTTGGTATGATGGAGTTAGATAAGTTAGAAGTGAGGTAGGAGGTTGTTTTTAGACGGATTCTGAGGATGTTATTGGAGGGGGTGAACTGGCATTCATGCACAGTTAAAATCATTGTTATATGCTATATTATATATGTACTGGTCCATGCATACATGTGGCATGACATTAGAGGTTTTGCATACATGTACATCAGGCATTGATAGGGCATGTTGGTGATCATGCATAAGACGTTCACACTCGCTAATAACTAATCGAATCTGTTAGTGTGGTGGTTGGGTTAGGTTGGATGATGGGTTTTTGGAGGTTGTGTTGGTGCTGGGTGAGAGTTAGAAGCAATGGAGAATATTAAGCTAGTGCTGGAAATAGTGAGAGTAGTATAGCATGTTGGTAGAAGGATAGTGTTTGATGCTTAAAAAGTTTAGTGGTTTGGTGGTGAAGAGTACCGGTTGAGGTTAGAATCGGTCAAGTGGTTTGAATAAGCTAAGTGGAAGGGGTAGTTCCTTGGTGCTAAGTGATGTTGCAGTTTAGTGGTTGTGTTTTCAAGTGCTGAAGCAGCTTAGCATTTAAGTTGTTGTGGAAGGGTTGTGTTTGTAAGTGTTGGTTCTTAGCAACCTTTGAGGAGTTGAGAAGATGTTATGTATGTCAGGTTGGGCGATGTTCTAGTAAGGTAGGTGTTGTGGTCTTAGTTTGTGGTGGAAAGGCAATGAAAGATCGAAGGTTTTTGTTGTTTGAAAGGATTCTTGTGAGAAGTGGTTGGCTGGTTGTGAGTATGCGAATTTCTTTTGTAGTCGGCTGGTGGTGTATGAAGTGGCTGACGGAGTCGAGTTGGGGTTTGTGATATAAATTTTGGATTTTGGGTGAGTAGTTCTGGTAAGTTGTTATTGTAATGTTAGCGGCAGATGTGAAGGATTATCAGCATTCGTTGAGGAGTTTGAGTAAGCAGTTGATGCTTAAGAATTTTGCTTGTTGGGAAAATCTTTGGAAGAGGTTTGGGAGTTTGCAAGAGTTTTAGAAGCAGGGAAGTTTGTTTAGTGGCTGAGTTGGTTGGTTGGTGTCACTGTGTAAACGAGTCTTGGGAGTTGTGTGTTACAGTGATGTGTGCTGTAAAAGTTGAAGTTCTTCAGGTTGATGTTGAGGATGTGTACAGTCCGGATATGTGAAAGGTTAAGTTGTGGCTATCTTTGTGTGTTCTGGATTTTGTGAACAGTATGTGGTGGTGTTGAGTTTGGTGGAGTTTTGTGTGGAATGTGTTCAGTGATGGTTGAGGCTTTTGTGTTGCCTTGTGTGTTGATTTGAAAAGGTTGTGGTTCTCTTGTCGCTAGTTGAAATTTCGAGGACGAAATTTCCTAAGGGGGGGAGAGTTGTAACGCCCCGGTTTTGGGCTTAGAAGTCTTGGGCGTTGACCGGTTCGGTCAAAGTGCTGATCGAATATATAAAGGAGAAATTAGGAAAGCCTAGTTCGGGTTGCATTAAAAATATGGAAAAATGTTCTAAAATCATCTTTTAATATATAAAAGTGAACTGTGAAATCAATTTTGAAAAATGAGGTTTGGAAGGGTGACATTTTGGCTAGTGACCAAAATGTAATTTTTGAAAGTTGCGTGACTGTTTTATAAATGATTGAAACTTTGAATCTTTAAGGAGCTATTATTCCAAAAGGAGTTTCTCCAGATTTTTCTAAGATATTTTAAGGTTTTATTCTGATTTTAAAACATATGAAAGAGGAGGGAAAGTCATTTTGACTATTTTATAACTAACTTTTCATTTTCTCCCAATTTTCATTTTCTCTCAACCCAAACACTTTCTCTCCAGAGATTTACATCTGATTTTGTCACTCAAATCTTCCTTTTCAATTCTCTTTGGATTCCTAATCATCTCTACAACAAAACCTCACCATTTGCAAGTGGTTTCATCAAGCTTTTTGGTTCTAAAAAGGAGAAATTCAAGTTTGGAGGTAAGAACGTCCTTCTCCTCTAAACTATCAGTTCTTTACTGAAATTCCTAAGTTCTCAATCCTTGATTTGTGATTTGTTAAAGGCTTTTCAATTGAAATCTTGATTTTTGGCTTAAAATGCAAGATTTGCTTGATTTTGGTGGAATTTTCGTGTGATCTGTTTGGGCAGTGTTTTGAGGTGTCAAATTGATGTTAAATGAATGCTAAATTGATTAGACGTTGAGGTTTAATTAATGCAATCCCGGATAGGTTGAATTTCCTAAGTTTTGCTTGAGTTTTTGGTTGTTTTTGGAGTGTTTTTGGTGATCTGTTATACCTGGAGGTATAAGGACGTGTTTGAGATCATTTTGGATGTTAATTGATGTTTAAAAATGGTTAGAAGTGATGGATCTTGGCTGGGTTAAGTTTTGGAAGTGTTTGGAGGTGATTTCGGTTGTGTTTGGTAGCCGAAATGTTGGATTTGTGATGAGCAGCGAGTTGTGTAGTGTTGCTGGTGTTTTTAATGCATAATGATGCATTAATCCTCTGTTGTTATGTGCTTGAAACAGGGGAGTTTGATCCGTGAGCTTTAGAGGTGGTGCGGAAGGTTTCGGATGCTTGGAAGGCTTGTTGGCTAGCCTTGTTTTGTGTATCGGTGAGTGAAGTTGAGTTTTCAGCTTTAAAACCAAGGTTTGAAGGTTTTGGGAGCTTAGTATAAGTCTAAACAACTTTGCTAAGCTCAAGAGTAAGTAAATGGATTTCTTTCTTGGTTTGTGTTATGAAATGGCTTTTAAAGCAATTGTGGTTGATGATTGAAATGCATGTGTTTTGCATGATTTAAATTCTGTTTTGAAAGCATATTTTGGCATGGTCTAATGCTGGTTTTGAAAGCCATATGTGAAGGATGCTCAAGGTAAGAGATCCTTGGTTTTATACATTGTAAATGTGGTTTTGATGCATGGTGTTGCATGATGTTTTGTGGCTTGGTGTAATGCTTTAAAACAGTGAATTAATGATGGTAAATGATGGGTTTTGCATTATGGTTATGCATGTGAATCATTGGACTAATGAGGTAAGGTGGTTATATTGGCAAGTGATGTAAGTGGTTCTTGGTTCTTTGATCGGATATAGATAGCCGGCTATAGGATTGGGTGCACCGTGAATAAAGTCGCCTTGGAGGTGGAGTGGTTAAGTGTGAACCGGTAAACTCCCTTCAAGTATCCTAACGAGATGATTAAGGTCATAATGGAGGTGGAATGCCCATTCGAGGACCTTGGTTAAGCAAAGGTTATATGGTGGTTAAAAGTCCATATATGGGAACCTTGTGCTTGTTAAGATCACAATGGAGGTGTAAAGTCCATGTGTGGATCTTGTGTAGGGTGTCCCGGATCTCGTTAGTGATGTTATACAACTACCAATCGGTGATGCAAAGGTTGTATGGTGTTTGAAAGTCCATACATGGGAACCTTGTGCATGTCAAGGTTGTATGGTGTTTAAAAGTCCATACATGGGAACCTCGGGAAAAGCTAAGGTTGTATGGTGTTTAAAAGTCCATACATGGGAACCTTAGGATGGTAAGGTCAAATGGTGTTTAAAAGTCCATTTGGAGACCTTGGATTGGTAGTGTGTATGAAGCGTGGGGGACAACGCTTGTGATCCGCGTATCCGATCGGGTGTTGAGTTGAAAAGTGGATGTGTTGATCACTTGGAGGCCAATATAATGTTCTTGTTTATAAAGAAGCATGAGATGCTTGAAAAGATGCATGGTTGCATGAAAAGTGGTTAATGCTTGTGAATGCATGTTTACTTGTTAAGTTGAACAAGTGTTGATTATCATTTGGTAAATGATGCATGTGTGCATGGAATCTCTTTAAAGCATTGGAGTCTTGTTAAGACTTGTTTTAAAAGGCATGTGATGATGATGTTGTGGTTCATGAGTTGCCTTTGGTTAATGCATGTGTTGGATTGATTGAGTAAATGATTTTAAAGGGTTTCTTGCTTGAATGGTTTTCAAGTATAAGAAAGGTATGTTGTGAAACGGAAGTGTTTTCCAAGGTTTTGAATTTAGCTTTGCATATGGTGTTTATGCATGGAATGGTTAAATGAATGATTTTGCAAGTTGTGCTTTGAAAAGGTTTTCTTAGCTTGCTAAGCTAAGGGTTGGTTTTCATGTATGTGCAATGCATGGTTTTAAGCATGATGTTGAAAAAGGGTTTTCAAACTTTGCTTGGTTATCAAATCGGGTTTGCTTTAAAAGTGATTTTATGACCCGCTGCATTGATGGTGTTTTGGTTTTGAGCATTCCTCACTAAGCATTATGTGCTTACGCTCCTTTTTGTCCATCAATGCAGATTCTTGAAGTTTGGACAGCGAGAAGCAAGGGATTCAAGGAGGACTCCATTTGAGATGTATGTCTCGGTGAATAGCTATAGTTAATAAAGGCAATGGGGTAGAATCTCTTGGGATGAGGTTTATGTGTTCGAATATGTTCAGACAAGGATGATTTAATGTTGTTGTTAATGTTGTTGGAACATGTATTTGGCTTATATGAGATTGTTTTGGAAGTTTATGCTTGGATGGTTGCTTGTGTAGGAAGCATGCCTATAGATTTGGGGCTTTTCGTATATGTTGATATATTGTTGAATTGTTGATGCAAGTATGTCTCTTATATGTTGAATTGCATGTTGGTAAAGTTTGGTGGCAATTGGAGCATGTTTGGATGTTTAATTGCATGTTTAAGTATGCATTTTGGGGCAATCTGTGCAGGGTGTTTCGGAACAGTGTCTGCCGTTTCGGAACGGGTGCCTTAAACAAGCCCAGGCGTCCGAAACGGGAGAGACCGTTCCGAAACGGTTTGGCTACTGCCAGCCGGTGTTTCGGTACGCGTTGCGGAACGGCCCCGTGTTTTGAAACGGGCTCTGCCTATTTCGGAACGGGTGACCGTTGAGGGCTGACATTGGCAGTTAAATGTTTCAGAATGTTTGCATTTTAGTCCTGAAACTTGTTTGTGCAATTGTATGAGCTTGGGATGTCCGTTTGGGCTGAATTTTGGCAGAGAAGCATGAAACATGATTAATTTTAAGTTGGTAACTTAAAATCTGGTTAAGTCCTTAAAGTTTTCAGAATTTACAATTTGGTCCCTAAAGTTGTAAATTGTTCAATTGGGTCCCTGTTTGATCTCTGATGTTTATGATCCTCGAGTATGTTGTTGTGTGATCATATCTAAGGTTAATATGCATCTAGACAAGATTAAAAAGAAAAAAAGGGTCGTTAATCAAGGTTGACTTTCAGGTTGACTTTGGTTTTCCCCGTGTGACTTTCTTAATTCGGGTCAACCGTCTAGACCGGGTTAAGGGGGTTACAAGAATTTGTTACAAGGTGATTGATACACGTAGGAATGACAGAATTAAAAGACATAGAAGACATAGAGCTCAACGAATAAGTGGCCAAAGTATGGGCCACATGATTAGCCTCACGGCGTACAAAAGAAACTGAAACAAAATCAAAGGCATGAAGGGACTCGCGAATCTGATGAAGAAGAGGTCCCATGGTAGAAAGGTCCAGCCCCGGGTTGTTGATTCTGTTTGCAAGAGAAGCACAATCTGTTTCAAGCAAAATCCGATTCCAACCTTGAGATCGAGCAAAAGTGATTCCTGCTAGAAGGCCTTCACCTTCACAAGTAACTGCATCCACACAGCTACCAAGCGGAAATGCAAGACCGCCCACAACAACACTTGTTGAATCACGTGCCACGACGCCAACAGCCGCTGCACGAGTTAAGGGATGATAAGCACCATCCACATTTTAATATGGTTAGGTGGAGGAGGGTTCTAGCAAGGAGGAGAAAGGATAGACTGGGTTGGGGTAGATGAAGAAGAGGCATTACAGAAGTCGTTATGTAAGCTGATGGAATTAACAGCAATAAGCCAAGATGGTTGTAGATGATGATTATGAACCCAATCATTACGTCTATTCCAGACGTTCCATATAGTCGTAAGAAAGAGCCCAAACTTGTCAGAGGATAGGTGATGGGCTACTTCCTCCAACCATTGTAAGGGGGTAGTAACCAAACTTCTAGAAAGGCTTACGGGAATACCAGAGAGTTGAAGGGCTTCCGAAGCCCCTGCACAATCACATAGCGCATGGAGAATGGACTCCGAATGTGTTCCACAGATAGGGCAAAGCCCCGATGTAGGAGCAAATACTTGCATTTTGGAGCCAACTTGCAAAGCTTCAGACGCCATACGCCATCCAAAAGTTTTGACTTTAGGGAGGGCCTTGACTTTGGACAGAAATTTCCAAAAGCGAGAGGGTGACGTATGCGGAAGTATAGAACGTTGTAAAAAGAGGTAACCAGAACGGACCGAGTAAATACCCGAATCGTTAGGAGACCAAAGAATAGAGTCACGATGGTCATTTATGATTGGTACACGGAGAATGGCACTGGCATCAGCTAAGTTGAAATAACTATTGACTTTTACAGGGTCCCAAGCAGTTTGATTGCGAAACATAAAATCACGGCATTGAACATGGATTTCATCCGAGATTTCGTAATCCCTAGTAAGTGTAATAGGGGAAGATCCGCCCCAGATATCTTTGTGTACTCTGATATTGCTATTAATACCTGGTCGATGTAAGAAATCTGGGAGGAGACATTGTAGAGCATTATATATACCTTGCCATGCAAAGGAGCCGCGATTGGGACGGGATGCATCAAGGATGTTTCCAGAAGGGAAATATTTAGCACGATATATTTGGCCCAAGAAAGAGTCTGGTTTGCAAATGAGTCTCCATATTTGCTTTCCCAAAAGAGCAACATTGAAGTCATGTAAATCCTTAAACCCCATGCCACCAGCGGCCTTAGGTAAACAAACATAATTCCAAGGAAGCATGTGCCACCCTTTTTTATTGGATTTGCTAGTCCACCAATATTGCCGAATTGCTGAGGTAATGTCATCAATAATATTTTGTGGGAGAAGATAACAAGACATAACATATTGAGGCAAGGATTGTAGAACTGCTTTAATGAAGATCTCCCGACCACTAAAACAAAGGAGTTGTTTCTCCCAACTAGAAAGACGATCATGAACTTTGTCGCGCACAAAGCCTAATGATTCAGTTTTGTTTTTCCCTATGAGAAGCGGGACACCTAGATATACGCCAGGGTTAGATACCTCACGTACTTGCAAAAGATTATTGATCGCAGTTCTTGTTGAGGATGGGGTGCGTGGATTATAAAAAATTGTCGATTTCTCAAAATTGACCGCTTGGCCAGAGGCCGCAAAATAAGTTTGTAGGGCTATTTTAAGATTAGTAGCTTCAGTTGGATTATTATTAATGAAGACCATACAATCATCAACAAAGAGTAGATGGTTGACTCTAGGTCCGTATTTGCAAGCACCAAGCCCCGGAAGGATATTTGTTTGTTGGGCAGCATATAGGTAAGCAGATAGCCTTTGTGTGCAAAAAGGGAAAAGAAAAGGTGAAAGGGGGTCTCCTTGACGTAATCCACGTTGAGGTTGAAAAAAGGAAGAGAAACAGTTGTTAACTTTGACTGAAAATGAAACTGTGGTAATGCAACGCATTATAAGAGATATCCAGTTAGAGGCGAAGCCCATACATTCCATAACATTTGCTAGAAAAGATCATTCAACTCTATCAAAAGCTTTCTCCATGTCTAGTTTAAGAGCAACTCCTTGGGAGGACTTTGTTGCCCCTGAGTTAATATTGTGAATGATTTCATGGGCAACAAGGATGTTGTCAGAAATATTACGTCCTTGAACGAAGGCTGCTTGGTTAGGGCTAATACAAAAGGGAATTGTTTGTTTCATTCTGTTTACAATGGTTTTAGCAACTATTTTATAGAGAACAATGCAAAGGCTGATGGGTCTAAGGTGCTTCATAGTGGTTGGGTCCTGGATTTTAGGGATTAGTACGAGAATAGTTTTGTTAACCAAAGACACATCCGATGTGCCATTTAGTAAGTTAAGGCATAGATTAATTACATCGTCGCCAATAGTGTCCCAATGTTGTCGATAAAAACTACTTGGTAAGCCATCAATACCAGGCGCCTTTCTACGATCAATATCCCGGAAAGCAAGGAGAATTTCTTCTTTTGTGAAAGTCCTTAAAAGATTATCATTCATAGATTGAGAGATGGTGAAATCTTATCAAGTATAATATCGGAAAATTGTGGGTTGGAGGATGTAAAAAGGGTCTGGAAATAGTTGGAAGCAATAGACATTAGGTCTGAATCATCTGTACACCAATTCGAATTAGCATCAAATAGACTCGTGATAAAGTTTTTTTTCCTTCTATTGTTCGCTCGGGCATAAAAGAACCTCGTATTCTTATCCCCTTGGGATAGCCATAGAGTACGAGATCTTTGAGCCCAATAAATTTCTTGTTCCATTAGGAGTTTATTAAGTTCAGTTCTATATTTTATATAAATACCTTCATTTGAGGCAGTTAAGGGTCGGGATAAAAATTTGTTAATTTTTTTGGTAAGGAAATTAATACGACCAGTGGTTTTTAGACGTTGTTGATTCTGCCATTCCTCTATGCATGTGCCAACCGCTTTATATTTTCTATGGCTGTTCCAGGGGTGTTGACCCAAGTGTGTTTGATAGAGGATATATTATTTGCATTTTTCGCCCAACAGTTTTCAAACCGAAACATGTTTTTAGGTCGCTGTTGGGGGGTAGTAGCCGCAGGAGATGTATCTAGGACAAGGAAACAATGATCGGACTTGGCCACATAGTCCGATGTTATACTGTAAGAGGGAAAAAGATCTTTCCAGGACGAGTTAGCAATGAACCTATCTAAACGTTCATGTATAGTAGGGGTTAAGGGCCCTACTTTTGTCCAAGTGAACCACCCAGATGTTGGTTTGCAATCAAATAGGTTGTTGCATGAAAGACAATGACGGAAGTTATTTATTTGTGATCTAGCCCTTCGGCTACCTCCTTGTTTTTCAGAGTCTGATAAAATTTCATTAAAATCTCCCCCTAAAAGCCAGGGTATATTATTATTTTTAATTTGTAAGGAATCAATAATTTCCCATGTTTTAAGTTTTTGACTTGTTTCGGAGAAACCGTGGATGCCCGTAAAAAATAAAGTGTGACCATTCAATATAATTTGAGTATGTATGTAACGAGGGGAATAAGAAATCATAGATATATTAATATTGTTTGAGGCAAATAGCACAATATCGGAACACCCCTCCGATGGGGGAATAGCAATAATTTCAATCATACCCAAAGAAAGACAAAGGCGGCTACATGCCGCATTATTAATTTCGTTTCACATAAGAAGATAATATCCGGATTGGATTCTTGGACATAGCTGCGAAAATGTTGAACTACCGGGGCTTGTCCCAGACCCTGGCAGTTCCAGCAAAGGATCCTCATTTTGCTCGGCGGGGCTGGGAGTCAGCCGCTGCCGGAGAGTTTTTTGAGCTGCTCATCCCAGCCTTAGGGGTGGATCCGGATGGTTTGGATTTTTTCAGTAGGAGCGAAACTTGAATGGGAGATCGGCATTTTGTGCCACGGTTCGGTTGGGCTGGAGCAGGGGCAGGAGCTGCATCATTAGGATAAGTTTTCAAAAGCCATTGGTTAAAATCATTGAATTTGGAATAGGTAGAAACATGGGGCTTACGTAGTTCGGCTTCAATCTTCTTAATTTGCTGAGCAGTTGGGCTAGGAACACCATCATCCGTGGCATCCCAATCATCATCGGATGCATCTTCAGGGATGGGATAGATGGTATTTAAGGGCTGAGGCTCAAGAGGGGCTTTTTGTTTCGAATCTGAAGCAGATGGATCTTTGGAAGGGGGGCATCACCCATTGCCGTATCAGAGTTGGGTACTTCCTCAGTTGGTTGCTCCGAAAAGGACGCAACATCGCCCTCATTCAGAGAGCCTGTTGAACGTTTGAAGCAAGAACCCAGATTAGAGATTGAAGGCTTATTAAGAAAAAAATTAATGATAAAGGTAAAGGGGAAGAAATACCCATCACATTCGGGTCAGTGGTGGGAATATTAGTATTGGCAGAAGCAGCTGGAACAGAAGGAACTATGAAGAGGGAAAACAGTAATAAATAAAGAATCATAAATAAAGATAGCAGAAAGTAGAAAATAAATTTCGAATTAAAACGTATAGTGGATGAAATATTGAAGATAGAGGGAGAAAAGATACCAGTCGGTGGTGGATTGTTTTGGTTAAGATTAGGTTCAACATAGCGGATACGCCCTCGGGTACCAATAGGGCGACGTCTTGGAGGGAGGTAGCAGAGCCATTCCCCGTATTGCAGCTTGTTTAGATCAAGAGAAGAACGAATATGACAGTTCTCAATTGTGTGGCTAATTATACCACAGCTAGGACATAGAGTGGGGAGGCGTTCATATTGAATACGACACATGGTTTTATTGGCCCCAGAACCAATGAAGACAAAACGAGTGACATGCTTGTTGATATTCAGGAAAATTTCGACCCGCAGGAAATCTTTCATATTTCCTTCGAATTCCCGAGTGTCGGTTCATATGACGTTGCCTACCATAGACCCAAGGGCATGTCCCACAAGGTGCGATCGATCAATGTCCTCAAAGAGGGAGGAAGGGAGGGCGAATGTAACGCCCCGGTTTTGGGCTTGGTAGTTTTGGGCGTTGACCGGTTCGGTCAAAGTGCTGTTCGAATCTAAGAAGGTAAAATTAGGAAAGCCTAGTTTGGGTTGCATTAAAAATATGGAAAAATGTTCTAAAATCATCTTTTAATATATATAAGTGAACTGTGAAATCAATTTTACAAAATGAGTTTTGGAAGGGTGACATTTTGGCTAGTGACCAAAATGTAATTTTTGAAAGTTGCGTGACTGTTTTAGAAAGGGTTGAAACTTTGAATCTTTAAGGAGCTATTATTCCAAAAGGAGTTTCTCCAGATTTTTCTAAGATATTTTAATGTGTAATTCTGATTTTAAAGCTTAAGAAAAGTGGAGGGAAATCATTTTACTATTTTGTAACCAACTTTCCATTTTCTTCCAATTTTCCTTTTCTCTCATTTTCTCTCAACCCAAACACTTTCTCTCCAGAAATTTCTTTCTGATTTTGTCACTCAAATCTATCTTTTCAATTCTCTTTGGATCCCTAATCATTTCAACAACAAAACCTTGCAATTTGCTAATTGGATTTTCAAGCTTTTTGGCTCTAAAGAGGAGAAACTCAAGTTTGGAGGTAAGAACGTCCTTCTCCTCTAAACTATCAGTTCTTTACTGAAATTCCTAAGTTCTCAATCCTTAATTGATGTTTTATAAATGGATTTTGAGTTGCTAAATGGATCTTGGCTTAAAATGCAAGATTTGGTGATTTTTGATGAATTTTCGTTGGATCTGTTTAAGTAGTGTTTTAAGGTGTTAAAATGATGATTAATGAATGCTAATTTGATGAGGAATTGAGTTTTGATTAGTGCAATCTCGGATAGGTTGAATTTCCTAAGTTTAGCTTATGATTCTAGGTTGTTTTTGGTGTGATCTTGTGGATCTGTTGTTGCTGGAGGTATAAGGATGTTGTTAGACTCTTTTTAGATGTTAAATGATGTTAAAGGATGTTTGGTTGTGATGGTTTATGGCTGGGCTTTGTTGAGAAGTGGTTTGGATGCATTTTCGGTTGTGTTTGGTGGCCGGAATTTGAGGTTGGATGAGAGCAACGAGTTTAGGTGCTTTCATTGAAGCTATTAATGCATGATGATGCATTAATCCTCTGCTTTGATGTGTTTAAAACAGGGGAGTCATCTTTGGATCCAAGAGTTGTTGATCTGGAGGCTTGAATTGGTGCTTCGGCAAGAGGCGAAGTGGAATCGGTGAGTGAAAATGGGTTTTCGGCTTGAAACCAATGTCTTGGGAGCTTAGTTTAAGTCTAAACAACTTTGCTAAGCTCAAGTGTAAGTTTTCGGAAATACTCTCTAGTGGTGGCCATGATTTGATTGTTATGCAATGTGGTTTATTGCATGTTTTAAACTCTGTTTTGAAAGCATGATTTAGCATGGTATTTGCTGTTTTTGTAAGCCATATGTTGAAGGAAGCTCAAGGTAAGAGTTCCTTGTTTTTGAGCATGGTTAAAATGTGGTTTGATGCTTATAAATGCATGATGAATATGGCTTGGTTTTATGCTTTAAAACAGTGGATTAATTGATGAAAATGATGTATATTGGCAAGTGATGTTTTGAAAAGGTTAAGGTCACTAAGGTGGTTAAAAGTCCTTGAGTGAGCCTTGTGGATTCTAAGAACTTCATGGTGGTTAAAAGTCCATGACGATTCTTGTTAAGGTCACTAAGGTGGTTAAAAGTCCTTGAGTGAGCCTTGTTACTTAAGAACATCAAGGTGGTTAAAAGTCCTTGGATGGTTCTTGTTAAGGACACAAAGGTGGTTAAAAGTCCTTGTGTGGTCCTTGCCATGGTGTTTAAAAGTCCATGGGCCAAGGTGTTTAAAAGTCCTTGGGGCCAAGGTGTTTAAAAGTCCTTGGGAAGAACACGAAGGTGGTTAAAAGTCCTTGCGTGGTTCTTGTAATTTATAAGATCACAATGGTGTTTAAAAGTCCATGTGTGAGTCTTATGTTGATCTTGTTTTAAAAGATGAAATTTATCACTTGTGGCCAATATGACATGAATTGATATGGAAGCATGTATTGCTTGTTTAAGAATGCTAGTGAGCATGTAAATATGGTGTTTTGATGTATGATTTATAAAGTGGTTTATAAATGCATTATTGAATGGTTTTTAGGAGCATTCCTCACTAAGCTTTTGCTTACGCTCTCTTTCGTTTTTCTTAAATCAATAATGCAGAACATTAAGAGGATTTGAGGGCAACAAGAAAGGCAAGCAACCAAGGGGAAACTAAGCTCAAGTATGGGAAGGTTTTATTGAACACATTTAGCTTTTGGTTATTTGGCAATGGGGGACCATTATGGATGTTTTGGGAGATGTTTGAACTCCCTAAGTCTGATTAATGTTGTTGGAATTGCTGGCTTTGTAATTGGTCATTATATGCTTGTTTTGGAAGTTTATGCATGAATGGTTAGCTTGTGATGGAAGCATGCTTTGAATTTTGGGGCTTTTCATATATGATGTTAATATGTTAAATTGTTGATGCTAGTATGTCCCTTATTTGTTGAATTTCATGCTGGTAAAGTTTGGTGGCATTTGGAGCATGTATGGTTGTTCAATTGCATGTTTTAGGAAGCCTTTTGCTGCAATCTGTGCAGGGTGTTTCGGAACAGAGGCTACCGTTCCGGAACGGGTGCCTTAAATGAGCCCAGGCGTCCGAAACGGTAGGCACCGTTCCGAAACGGAAAGGCCACTACCAGCCCGTGTTTCGATACGCGTTGCGGAACGGCCCCGCGTTCCGAAACAGGCTCTGCCTGTTTCGGAACGGTCGACCGTTGGGGGCTGACATTGGCAGTTAAATGTTTCGAAATGTTTGCATTTTGGTCCTGAAACTTGTTTGTGCAATTGTATGAGTTTGGTAAGTCCTTTCGAGCTGAAAATTTACAGGGAAGCATGAAACCTGACTAATTTCAAGATGGTAACTTTAATTTGGGTTAAGTCCTCCTAATATGCAGAATTTACAATTTGGTCCTTTAAGTTGTAAATTGTTCAATTGGGTCCCTGTTTGATCTCTGATGTTTGTGATCTTTGAGTATGTTGTTTGTATGATCACAATTAGGGTTAATGAGCATCTAGACAAGTTTAAAAAGAAAAAAAAAGGGTCGTTAATCAAGGTTGACTTTTGGGTTGACTTTGGTTTTCCCCGTGTGACTTCCTTAATTCGGGTCAACCGTCTAGGCCGGGTTAAGGGGGTTACATTTGGTGGTATCAAAGCTGAGTTCTCGAGTAATTGGGCATGAATGTGTGCATGATTGAAGTATGTATGTGTGATAAGGTTTTTTCTGAAAACCGCTAAGGTGAGGGCCTTATCACTATTTTCTTTTTGAAAATGGGGGTTTATTTAAAGAAAAGGGGGGAATTCATGTTTTGGAAAACTTGGAGTCGCCACCGGCCACTGAGGTAGGCCGGACACCATAAAACCAGAGATTCATTTAAAACGGGTTCGGGAGTTGGTTACGCGTGGGGTAGGATTAGCACCCCCATCACGCCCAGAAATCGGTACCAAATTGCTTGTTGCCTTTTGATCGATAGAAATTATTTAAAAATCGAAGTGAATTTAATAATTGTCCTTAAATGAAAATATGACTTAAATAACACGGGCTTTATCGAATAGTGGCATTGGAATTAATTAATCATTTAATTAAAAAGGATGACGGTACACCGGACCATAGACTAAACCGACATCAAATAAGGCTGACTGCCGTGTTAGTTTAGGGTTCGGATCCCGTACGTCACCTTTATGCATGATGCGAACATATAAGAGATGATGCGTGTTATTTTCAATTTTTATGCTTTCGCTTACCTAGAGGCGGTGAAAATTAACCTAAGTATCCGATAGACATCCATTAAGCTAGGACTGTCGTTTTCGGATACCGAAGTTAATTAATACCCCTCTCGGGTTTGATTTTTAGATCCGATTGACATACTCACATGTTGGGCCGTATGATGAACAAATATATGTACATGCATGCCATTCAAAATAACACATAGGAGAAAAGGCCCAAATTAATTAATTAAATCAACTCTTAAGGCCCAAAGGCCCATTTAAGACTATTCATTAATTAACTTAATTAAAGAAATTAAACTAGCCCATTTTGAATATACCAAATTAAAAGATTATCATGGTAACATACATTCGATTCGTTTTTTCATTTACCCGAGACTAACATGAACCTAGTAATTCTAAGCATTTTAGATCACATGAGGAAACCCAAAAAAAAAATATTCGATCTAACGGTGATTAAACATGCGGGACCCACTAAACTAAAAAAACAGACAAACATGCATATATATATATATATATTCGATCCATTATGCCATTACTAACACATAACAAAAACATACAGTTGCATATATAAAAAGGCATTAAAACATTAAATTATATTGCATTCGAATGGTGACTGAAATGAAATAAATGTAAAAACAGAGGCTGAAATCAGAAAGAAAAACAAAGACTCTAAACTGTAAAGACCCTATTGAACACGGGTAAGAAGGGGGAGGACCGAACACGTAAATAACCCCTAAAAACTCGATCTAAGACTGGAACACGAACCGACTCAAAACCTCGGGGACCTAAAACGTGATTTACCCTTGCGGAAACCCCTAAGACGCTATTTACTAGACGCGGAGGGACTAAACGTGCTAATAGACCAAAAATAAATCCTAAAACTTCTATATAAACCCTATCTAATCGATCCACTCACCCTTTTGCCCAGATTACAACCCTAGCCGTCCTATTAAACCCTTCCCTTTTCTCTCTCGACTTCGAACGCCGGGCGGTGCTCATCACCGTCCGGCGAGCCCTAAACTCGCTCCGGCCAGCGAACCAGACCCCAAAAGACCACAAAAAAACACTACACTCCCCGAAACCAGAACGCCTTACCTTCGTGCTAAAAAAAAACCGAAAACCCTATTTTTACCCCCGAAACGAAACGGCGCGAAAGAGGAGGGAAAAAGGGGTCTCTCCGTCTTGGCCGAGTCACCGCTCAAAGCCGTTAAGGCTGGGTTTATTCTCGACGAAGAGGAGGAGACGGACTCGGAAAACCAGAAGGTAAAAGACTCTTTTTTATTTATTTAGAACATGCAATGAAATGGATTGTTACCTCTGCAAAAATGCCTCTGTGATTTTTTTGTATTCCGAAAGAAGAAGAAGATCCCTTTTACATTGTCAAGCTCTCGGCTTTTATAGCCCGAGAATTACATGTTTTCAGAAAAATAGAAAATGTCCTCTATATTGCTATTGGCTGATCTGGTATCATTTGTTTGTATTCATCACCAGAAATATTTGTTTTCGCCTCAACTGTTTCTGTTTTTTTGTTGCATTTTGCGTTTCTGACATTCGGTTTTGGTTTTGTTTGCATGCACTGCTGGCCGTGAGGAGGGGACCAGCAGAGGCAGACGACGGATCGACATTGTGGAGTGATCCTGACCATCGGTGGAAGATCTGGACGGTCGTGTAGCGCGCGTGGGGGATCAAAATAGTCGCGCGTGGAGTCCTCCTTTCCTCGGAGCCGTTAGATCGTGTCTTGATCTAACGGTTCTGATTCGGGCGGCGCAGCCTCCTCAGATGGGTGCTAGGGTTACCACGGGAGAGTAGATCTGGGCCGTTGAAGCCCTCCTGATCTTGCGGCTGTGGTCTAAGCGGCGCATAACTCATCAGTGCTCATCTAGGGCTTCCTTTCCATGGCTTCATCTGGGCCGTTAGATCTGATCAGATCTGACGGTCGTGGCTGCGGCGGCTGCATAGACAAAGTGTAGCAATTAGGGTTTCTGTTTAATGGTTGTTGGGCCCAAAACGGGCTTGTAAATATGTATGCTTTAAATTTTAAACTATAATGGACTTTAAAAATAACTTTGGGCTTTTATTATATATATGGATTTTATTTATTTAATATTGGGCTTATTTATATTAATTTTTTTGTTTCCAGATTTGTTAATAATAATAATAATAATAATAAGATGATAATAATATGATAAGGATAATAATAATATAGTACGGCTGTAAGATAATATGTGATGTTAATAATAATAATAATACTAATGATATAATACTGATGGGAGATAATAAATAATAACATAATAACATAGTAATTATAATAATATAATATATGATAGTAGTGTTAATAAATATAATACTGGTAATAATTATAATGATGGTAATAAACATAATGGTAATAATAATAACAATCCATGGTACAAAATGATAATAAATGGGATAGATAATAGTAATGGGTAGTAGAATAGTATGTATATATTTATGTATTAATCAAACAAAGCCCAATGTGAATAAACAAAGCCCACTCTTATTTAAGCATATTTAAGGGCTAATCAGCCCGGATAAAATTAGTGATTACAGTTGCCCCTCTTTGCTTGTACTTGTGAAACAAGAGCAAAGCAAAGACCGCAAGCACTAATTTTGTCCAACTCCCCTGCTTGGGCGATTTGCTCCTCCGAAGCGGTAGGAACAGAGTCGGTAGCGTTGGTATGTCCTCCCTGAACGGCAAGGGACATAGTTAATTCATTCTCCCTGAGCGGCAAAGAACGAACTTCTAAAAGTATCTGGTCAACGTTGGCGTGTCCTCCCTGAGCGGTAAAGGACGTAGCTGATTCATTCTCCCTGAGCGGCAAAGAATAAACTTCCAATAGCAATTGGACAACGTTGGTATGTCCTCCCTGAGCGGCAAAGGACGTGGCTGATTCATTCTCCCTGAGCGGCAAAGAATAAACCTTCAATAGCTTAGACAACGCTGGCATGTCCTCCCTGAGCGGCAAAGGACGTAGCTGATTCATTCTCCCTGAGCGGCAAAGAATAAACTTCCAATAGCAACTGGACAACGTTGGTATGTCCTCCCTGAGCGGCAAAGGACGTGGCCGATTCATTCTCCCTAAGCGGCAAAGAATAAACTTCCAATAGCATCTGGACAATGTTGGCATGTCCTCCCTGAGCGGCAAAGGACGTGGCTGATTCATTCTCCCTAAGCGGCAAAGAATAAACTTCCAATAGCATCTGGACAACGTTGGCATGTCCTCCCTGAGCGGCAAAGGACGCGGCTGATTCATTCTCCCTGAGCGGCAAAGAATAAATCCGAATAACTTGTTTTCCGGTGGTGGCAAAAACAAACTGAGCAGGCCTTCTGGCTCTTCTGCTCGGAAATCCTTGAGCTCTTTTGCTCTTAGATTCTGATACTGTGGGTTTCTTTTCTCTTATTCTTCTTCTTTTTTTTTCTTCTTATTCTTCTTTTCTTCTTTTTTCTTCTTCTTCTTCTTCCTCTTTTGTTTCTTCTTCTTTCTCATATTCTTCTTTTTCTCGTTCTTTCTCATCTCCTTCTTCTCGTCTTCTTCTTTTTTTCTTTTTTTTCCTTATTTCCTTCTTTCTTCTTCTTGTTCTTCTTTCCTTTTTTTTCTCTTCTTCTTTTTTTTCTCTCTCTCTTTCTCTTTTCTTCTTCTTCTTCTTCTTCTTCTTTCGCTTCTTCTCTTCTTCTTTTCTTCTTTCTTCTTTCTTTTTTCCTCACTTTTCTTTTTCTTCTTTCTTTTCCTTTTCTTTTTATTTTCTTTTATTTCCCTTCTCTCTCTCTCTCTCATTTTTTCTTTTTCTCTTTCTCTCTTCTTATTTCCTCTCATTCTTTTTCTTTTCTCTTATTTCTCTTTTTCTTTCTCTCTTTCTTTTCTTTCTCTCTTTCTTTTTCCTTTTCTTTTATTTCTCTTTCTCTCTCATTTCTTCTTTTTTCTTTTCTTTTTTAAAAATTAGGAAACCTGATTTTTTTTATTTAAGATATTCCAAGGGGGTAAATTTGACAATTCCGAAGAAAATGTCCTTTTGGAAGGGACCAAATTGAGGAATTTAAATTTCTGAGAAAAAAACCATCCTTTAGAAAGGATACGATTGGGAAATCGGAGTTTTGAGAAAAACATCCTTTAGAAAGGATACGATTGAGAAATCGAGTTTTAAGAAAAACTATCCTTTAGGAAGGATACGATTGAGAAATCGGAGTTTTGAGAACAACATCCTTTAGAAAGGATACGATTGAGAAATCGAGTTTTAAGAAAAACTATCCTTTAGGAAGGATACGATTGAGAAATCGGAGTTTTGAGAAAAACATCCTTTAGAAAGGATACGATTGAGAAATCGAGTTTTAAGAAAAACTATCCTTTAGGAAGGACACGATTGAGGAATCGGAGTTTTGAGAAAAACATCCTTTAGAAAGGATACGATTGAGAAATCGAGTTTTAAGAAAAACTATCCTTTAGGAAGGACACGATTGAGGAATCGGAGTTTTGAGAAAAACATCCTTTAGAAAGGATACGATTGAGAAATCGAGTTTTAAGAAAAACATCACTTAGAAGGGATAGGATTGAGTAATCCGAGTTTTAAGGAAAACATCCTTTAGGAAGGATAGAATTGAGAAATTCGAGTTTTAAGAAAACATCCTTTAGAAAGGATAACATTGAGAAATTGGTTTTAAGAAAAAAAACGTCCTTTAGGGAGGAATGCAATAGAGTTTTGAGAAAACACATCCTTTAGAAAGGATAAAAAAATCAGGGATTAAGAACCTTGATACCAGTCAAAGGATTCTTGAGATCTATTTCTCTTCTCGTAGAGCCGTAGATCCACCCCTTTATCAATCTTCAAATACCTGTTCAAAATGAGCAAAATGCTATGGTGGTATGAGTTAGCATGCTCCTAACATAGGGTTGTCTAGCTATTAATGATGCATGAGCATATTTCGTGACACAAAGATGCGTATGGTCATGAGAGTGCAAAGATGCATGAATTTAGTTTGTCTTTATTCTTTAAGGTCGGTGGTCACCATCTTGGGACTACAACCACTCATCAATCTCGTGTCTTGACAAAACTTGCCCCCAGCTTGTGTTGCTTATTCCTTGAGTCCAATGGCCTGAATCACAATCAGAATCATTAGCCCAGTACCTTCAAGCTGTATGCCATCTCTCACTGATTTGAAATCCCATGTGTAAAGCCCTAGTTGCCCCACAGACAAAGATGCCCCTTGGGGTATCAATGGCTTTACCTCGAGCCATGGTCAGTCCGCTTGTTCATTCCAATATAGGAGACTTGTGAAGATAATAAAAATAAATTCATTATGTATATGTATACATTTTAAAGAATCACGGCAAGAGATATTTAAGAAAATCAAGTTTTGGGTCCTTGAAAAAAAAGGTCAACAGAGTGACATTTTCCGAATGTTGCAGGAATGCATATATGAAATCTTTTCTGGGCTATTAGGCTTCCGAGAGGAGCGACTCCCATTCCTAGTGCCTACCCGATTAAAAGTGGCTCTCTTTAGCTCACTAACTCACCATGCCCCATCCTTCCCTCTTTTCTGGTCTCAATCAGGCATTAGAAGTGTGTCAATCCTTGAAGAAAGGTTAACCCTGACACGCGGGATGTGATCTGAAGACAAATTCATCCATCATTGTATGGTCCAAATGGTCTTTTATGGCTTGTAATGTAGGCTAAGGCTTATGGCTACGAAAGAAAGGGTAAGTAGGCCAAAACAAGTGTTTGAGGGTGGTGAAACCAAGGATCAATTCTTCCAATCTAAAGTCGCAATTATGCTCCAATGAAATGTTATCTCTTTTCTTATTTCTCTCGATTGCTCTAGATTGCCCCCTTTTGGGGTTTTCACCCTAGAGTTCTTTTCCTTTCGTCAAAATGTAGTTTTGGATCAATTTGCACCTTCACATTGTATTAGTGTAGACTTTTGATCAAAGGTGAATCAACCTTTCGAGACTCATCTAAGCAGAGATTCATAGGGAATCCTCTTGTCCCTTTTCTTCGTCCGATTTTCCCCTTTTACAAAATTGCACTTTTCACTTTAGTGCTTTTGCTTTTAATTTCTTCAACTTTTATGTCAGTAACTTTTGACCTGATTTGAGTAGCTCCTTATGCGCCAACTTTTCTTTCGCCGTTTCCTTTTGATGTTTTTGCTGCTCAAACTGAAAGTGTCATCTTTTAATCCCAATTAGTTCACAAGACATCATCCTCATAGCATAATCCGAATCCAATGTCATTTATTTGTCCATAGCCTTATATCTCATCTGCCCCCGGTGTAGGGGTGATCCTTGATTTGGGTTCAATCAAAAGAAAAGAAGTTTAACAGGCTCAAACGGGGACAACAATGGTTTTTTTTCATTTTCTTTCTATGTGAATGGAATTGAAGGAATGCCAAATGTCCTCCCATACACGGATATCAAAATCGGTCTTCATGTGGTAGAAGTTTTAGGGTTATCACTTCATTCAAGGACCTTAAACAACAATGCCCGAGAGGAAAAATTCACTCAATGGGAGTGGCCCATTATTCCTGAACACTCATTATCATACCTCTCTTGGCCTAAGTAGAACATAGGGTTTTCATATTTAGTATCCTCACAACATCCGGTTTTTCAGGAAAAAAAATCTTTTTAAATTAAATTAAAGTTAATCTTACAAAAAGTATATACATGTGTAATAGGAAAACAAGAGTAAGCTAATAATAAATAATAAATGAAATGTTTAAAGAATCAATGAATACCAAAATATTTTCTAAATAACAAAATGAAACTCTCGTTATGATAAAAAAATCTACAGCTCAGCTTATTTCTTTTGCATTTTTCCCAAATGCACAGGGATCAACGGTTTTGAATTGCCTTTACCGGTAGCCGTTTGCTCCGGGCTAGTTGTACCATTCCCCTGGGTACAATCAGTTTTCACCAATAATGAGAATTGGATTTTTGCAAAGGATTTATTTTCCTTCGACCATTCGTAAAAATGGATTTTCGATGGACGCTTGAATTGTCCATTGTCTTAAACTTTATCGTGTTTAAGCACGTTGTGCTGGCATTTCTATCAGACTTGCTCAAACATCGTTTCTTCTTTCATGAAGTGGTGTAACGTCTCCAATTCACTTTTCTTGAACCGAGACTTGCATTTTTCCCAAATGCACAAGGATTAACGGATTTGAATCGCCTTTACCGGTAGTCGTTTGCTCCGGGCTAGTTGTACCATTCCCCTGAGTACAATCAGTTTTCACCAATAATGAGAATTGGATTTTTGCAAAGGATTTATTTTCCTTTGACCATTCGCAAAAATGGATTTTCGATGAACATTTGAATTATCCATTGTCTTAAACTTTACCGCGTTTAAGCACGTTGTACCAACATTTCTGTCAGACTTGCTCAAACATCGCTTCTTCTTCCATGAAGCGATGTAATGTATCCGAACGTCATACTAGGCTGAGCTTTGAGCCAAGGCTTCGTCTTGATGAGCAGAAGATGCCCCTTGGGGTGGGTTGGACGTGGGATCGATAGCAAGGGGATTCTTAAAGATCGGGGTGGCCGAGTGGTCTCCCGGTACTTGAGCAACACTCATTCCTTTCAGACTGGACTGTAACAGTTAGGGTATTCCTTTCATCATATCTTGTTGGGGCTTGATGATGGTGCCCCTTAATTCTTGCTGAGTTCGTTCCATCTGACCTCTCAAATTAGCCTCTGGCTTGGCAAAGCTTTCCTCCATTTATTCATTTTTAAGAATGAATGCATGTAATGTGTTGTATGCACAACATGGATAGGTGATTAAAGGTAATCAAACAGACATGTACAATTGAATGCAAAGATGCATTGATCATTAATTTTAAATGAATGATTGAATGAATGAATGTGTCGTATGTACAACAAGGATAAATGATTAAAGGTAATCAAACATGTACAATTGAATGCAAAGATGCATTGATCATTAATTTTATTTGTTTAACGAATGGATGGATGAATGAATGAATGAATGAATGAATGTGTCGTATGCACAACAGGAACATATGATTAAAGGTAATCATACAAGATGTATAATGGAATGCAAAGGTGCATAAATACAATGTGTCGTGTGGACAACATATGGTTAAGAGTAATTAATCAAAAATGTAATTGAATGCAAAGGTGCATAAATGCAATGTGTCGTATGGACAACATATGGTTAAGAGTAATCAATCAAAATGTAATTGAATGCAAAGGTGCATTAATTCATAAATGTCAAGAGTAATCAATCAAAATGTAATTGAATGCAAAGGTGCATTTCATGTATACAATGTGTCACATGTACAACAGAAATGCACGGCTAAAGGTAATTAAACAAAATGCATAATTGAAATGCAAAGAGCAACACTGAGTTCGGCAAATATCCTCGTTAAACAACTCACCAATGGGAACCTTGGTCCGTCACAATGATCGAATAAAACCTACTACATGTAGTTCTTAAGCTGGCGTCTAGGTCGACGATTTTCTTCAAGACTCACTCAATCCCTTCGTCTTTCTTGAAATGATCTTTTGCTAGGAATCGGGCGTTATCTCATATCCTCGTTAACAAGTAGGCCAACTCTCGGTCCTGCCCCCAAGTGGTATAGGCGACGAATTATGATTAATCCACTGTCGATATTGGTACTCTTGACTTGCTCTTTGAAAGGGTCCCGCAGATCCTAACCTTCAAAGCGCATCGGGGGTGAGGTCGGAATTCCCTCTGACTTGAAGTATTTTTCCTTGTTCTAGGTTGAGACTTGATTGTCGACTCAAGGCGGCGAAGTGCCCGAGAAACTTTCGATCTTGCCCCGGAAAGCTTAGTTCTCATTTGGTGTAGTTCTCGCTAATTTCCTTGCAAGACTCGGTATTTCCCAACTGTTGTAGTCAAATCAAAGCTGTCAACCGTAGAACAAATGTAGGTTGAACTCCAAAATTTGAAGTAATGATCACTTGCCTGGGACATCTAACAAATAAGTGAGGTGGCCATTTTTCGTCCTTGAAAGCCTTTCTTGTCTCCGAACCAATCCATGTAGTCGTTCTTCTTGTGGCTATATTTTCGTCAAGGTCCTTCTCACTATTGTTGCGGACCATATTTCCCGCTAATCAAGTCTTTAATTTCAGACTATTTCCAACTCAATGTGCTCTTTATGCAATGATAAAATATGCAAAATAAGAGGGGGAGAAAAGCAAAGGTGTTAGTCACATGATAAACATAAATCAAGGCAAGAAATGAAATTCAAGCATTAACGAAAAAAGAAGCGTAGAAACAAGTAATTAGCAAGACACACCTAGACACTCTAAACTCTAGGGTTATCCGCATGGCTCTAATGGGGTGGGCTTCTTATATTCTCACACATGAGTTTGGTTCTAATAAAGGGTACCCGAACCTATCTCATTACCTACTAAGGCAATAAGAACCCCAATTCTGGCCCATTACAGGCTTGCGAATTGGTTTCGGTTCGGGGGAAAGCACGGCCTAATGACGTGGAGGGCTGCTCACGTGTCAAAGGCGTGGATTCCGGAAGTGAATTACCGACCCGTGGAGGGATACTCACGTGGGTATGGGCGTTTCACTCCCACTTAAGGGTAGAGCTCGGGCATAGAGCTGAATGAACATGATGCAACACATGTCGGTGACTTCCTTAATAATTAAATGGAAAATTAATTCGAATGCCACAAATTTCTAAAGCCCGTTCAACTTAAGTCGTATTTTCATGAAAGAAAAAACTTATTAGCTTCACTTCAAATTTTAAATATTTTCTATCGATCAAATGGCAACAAGCGTTTTATTGGCCTAACTCTCTTTTTTGTAAAAAACAAAAAATTATCCCCAGCGGAGTCGCCAAGCTGTGATAAGGTTTTTTCTGAAAACCGCTAAGGTGAGGGCCTTATCACTATTTTCTTTTTGAAAAAGGGGGTTTATTTAAAGAAAAGGGGGGAATTCATGTTTTGAAAAACTTGGAGTCGCCACCGGCCACTGAGGTAGGCCGGACACCATAAAACCAGAGATTCATTTAAAACGGGTTCGGGAGTTGGTTACGCGTGGGGTAGGATTAGCACCCCCATCACGCCCGGAAATCGGTACCAAATTGCTTGTTGCCTTTTGATCGATAGAAATTATTTAAAAATCAAAGTGAATTTAATAATTGTCCTTAAATGAAAATATGACTTAAATAACACGGGCTTTATCGAATAGTGGCATTGGAATTAATTAATCATTTAATTAAAAAGGATGACGGTACACCGGACCATAGACTAAACCGACATCAAATAAGGCTGACTGCCGTGTTAGTTTAGGGTTCGGATCCCGTACGTCACCTTTATGCATGATGCGAGCATATAAGAGATGATGCGTGTTATTTTCAATTTTTATGCTTTCGCTTACCTAGAGGCGGTGAAAATTAACCTAAGTATCCGATAGACACCCATTAAGCTAGGACTGTCGTTTTCGGATACCGAAGTTAATTAATACCCCTCTCGGGTTTGATTTTTAGATCCGATTGACATACTCACATGTTGGGCCGTATGATGAACAAATATATGTACATGCATGCCATTCAAAATAACACATAGGAGAAAAGGCCCAAATTAATTAATTAAATCAACTCTTAAGGCCCAAAGGCCCATTTAAGACTATTCATTAATTAACTTAATTAAAGAAATTAAACTAGCCCATTTTGAATGTACCAAATTAAAAGATTATCATGGTAACATACATTCGATTCGTTTTTTCATTTACCTGAGACTAACATGAACCTAGTAATTCTAAGCATTTTAGATCACATGAGGAAACCCCAAAAAAAAATATTCGATCTAACGGTGATTAAACATGCGGGACCCACTAAACTAAAAAAACGGAAAAACATGCATATATATATATTTGATCCATTATGCCATTACTAACACATAACAAAAACATACAGTTGCATATATAAAAAGGCATTAAAACATTAAATTATATTGCATTCGAATGGTGACTGAAATGAAATAAATGTAAAAACAGAGGCTGAAATCAGAAAGAAAAACAAAGACTCTAAACTGTAAAGACCCTATTGAACACGGGTAAGAAGGGGGAGGACCGAACACGTAAATAACCCCTAAAAACTCGATCTAAGACTGGAACACGAACCGACTCAAAACCTCGGGGACCTAAAACGTGATTTACCCTTGCGGAAACCCCTAAGACGCTATTTACTAGACGCGGAGGGACTAAACGTGCTAATAGACCAAAAATAAATCCTAAAACTTCTATATAAACCCTATCTAATCGATCCACTCACCCTTTTGCCTGGATTACAACCCTAGCCGTCCTATTAAACCCTTCCCTTTTCTCTCTCGACTTCGAACGCCGGGCGATGCTCATCACCGTCCGGCGAGCCCTAAACTCGCTCCGGCCAGCGAACCAGACCCCAAAAGACCACAAAAAAACACTACACTCCCCGAAACTAGAACGCCTTACCTTCGTGCTAAAAAAAAACCGAAAACCCTATTTTTACCCCCGAAACGAAACGACGTGAAAGAGGAGGGAAAAACGGGTCTCTCCATCTTGGCCGAGTCACCGCTCAAAGCCGTTAAGGCTGGGTTTATTCTCGACGAAGAGGAGGAGACGGACTCGGAAAACCAGAAGGTAAAAGACTCTCTTTTTTATTTATTTAGAACATGCAATAAAATGGATTGTTACCTCTGCAAAAATGCCTCTGTGATTTTTTTGTATTCCGAAAGAAGAAGAAGATCCCTTTTACATTGTCAAGCTCTCGGCTTTTATAGCCCGAGAATTACATGTTTTCAGAAAAATAGAAAATGTCCTCTATATTGCTATTGGCTGATCTGGTATCATTTGTTTGTATTCATCACCAGAAATGTTTGTTTTCGCCTCTACTGTTTCTGTTTTTTTGTTGCATTTTGCGTTTCTGACATTCGGTTTTGGTTTTGTTTGCATGCACTGCTGGCCGTGAGGAGGGGACCAGCAGAGGCAGACGACGAATCGACATCGTGGAGTGATCCTGACCATCGGTGGAAGATCTGGACGGTCGTGTAGCGCGCGTGGGGGATCAAAACAGTCGCGCGTGGTGTCCTCCTTTCCTCGGAGCCGTTAGATCGTGTCTTGATCTAACGGTTCTGATTCGGGCGGCGCAGCCTCCTCAAATGGGTGCTAGGGTTACCACGGGAGAGTAGATCTGGGCCGTTGAAGCCCTCCTGATCTTGCGGCTGTGGTCTAAGCGGCGCATAACTCATCAGTGCTCATCTAGGGCTTCCTTTCCATGGCTTCATCTGGGCCGTCAGATCTGATCAGATCTGACGGTCGTGGCTGCGGCGGCTGCATAGACAAAGTGTAGCAAATAGGGTTTCTGTTTAATGGGTGTTGGGCCCAAAACGGGCTTGTAAATATGTATGCTTTAAATTTTAAACTATAATGGACTTTAAAAATAACTTTGGGCTTTTATTATATATATGGATTTTATTTATTTAATATTGGGCTTATTTATATTAATTTTTTTGTTTCCAGATTTGTTAATAATAATAATAATAAGATGATAATAATATGATAAGGATAATAATAATATAGTACGGCGGTAAGATAATATGTGATGTTAATAATAATAATAATACTAATGATATAATACTGATGGGAGATAATAAATAATAACATAATAACATAGTAATTATAATAATATAATATATGATAGTAGTGTTAATAAATATAATACTGGTAATAGTTATAATGATGGTAATAAACATAATGGTAATAATAATAATAACAGTCCATGGTACAAAATGATAATAAATGGGATAGATAATAGTAATGGGTAGTAGAATAGTATGTATATATTTATGTATTAATCAAACAAAGCCCAATGTGAATAAACAAAGCCCACTCTTATTTAAGCATATTTAAGGGCTAATCAGCCCGGACAAAATTAGTGATTACAGTATGCTATGTATGCTTGATTGATTGAAAGCATGATTAGTGGTTTGTGATTTTGTTACAATTGAGTTGTATGTTGTGATGAAGCATGATGTGGGTACCCATTGCCAAATCAAAGCTAAAGTAATGATGTTGATTTTAAGTGAAATTGAGCTTGAGTACTTGGATTGCTTACCTTGCTGGGCCTAATTTGTTTATTTGCATTGTGATTGCATGGTTAAAGTATGGCACCACGTAGAGAGTTGCGAGGTAATGTGCGAGCTATGGCTCCTAATGAGAACGAGAATGAGGAAAACACGGGTAGTGCGGTGTTACCACCTCCTCCACCTGGTGGTGGTGCTGAGGGAGAAAGAGCTGAAGCTGCAGCTGGTGCTGGAGCTACTGGACCTGAGGTTGGTCAGGGGCAAGCTATGCCTGATATGACGATGTTGGTGCAAGCTATTGGTGGTGCTTTTAGAGCGGCAGTAGCTGGAGCTCAAGGAGCTGGGCATCAGGGGGATGCTGGTGTTAGACTACCTTTGGAGCGCTTACGCAATCTTGGTGGGACTGAGTTCAGGGGTATGTCAGCTGAAGGTTCTGAGGCTTGGTTAGAGAGTACCAAGAGGATTTTGGGACAGATGAGTTGCACGGATGTGCAAAAGCTGGGTTGTGTTGTATCCTTGCTGCAGGATGATGCGTATACGTGGTGGACGACCACTATAGCTGGAATGGCTGAGGCTGATGTGTCTTGGACATTCTTTCAGAATGTGTTCAAGAGGAGATATCTTGGAGTGAGATATCTTGATGAAAAGAAGCGTGAATTCATGTCTCTTACCCAAGGGAGCATGAGTGTGGCTGAGTATGAAGTGCAGTTTGTGCGACTCAGTCAGTATGCACCTGAGTTGGTACCTGATGAGCGGGCAAGGTGCGAGAGGTTCCGTTATGGTTTAGTGACGGACGTGAAGATGTATGTGCTGGCCACCGAGTATGATGATTTTGATGTGTTGGTGGGCCGAGCCAAGGATATTGAGATGAATCTGGGTTTATCTGCTAGAGGTGCTGGAGCGAGTTCTGGTAAGAGAGCTGCTGAGTTTAGTTCCGGTGGTGGACGGAACAAGAGGGGACGTGATCAGAAGTATCAGTCCTCAGCCAAGAGAGGTGGTGGTGCACCTACTAGAGGAGGCAATCCTAGAGCTGATCCAAGTGCTTGTTGGATTTGTGGTTCGCGTGGTCACATGAAGCGTGACTGTCCTCGTGCTGTGAGGGAGGTGCAAGCTCCTGTTGCAGCAGCTGGTAATGGATGCTGGAACTGTGGATCCGCAGACCATTTGAGGCGAGATTGTCCTATGTTGGCTGGTGGCCAAGTGTGTGCACCTGTTGTTGCTGCACCGCAGAGAGGTCGTGGGCGCGGCCGTGGTAATTTCCAGAGGAGAGAGGAAGGTGGTCGTGGAGTGGCTCATGTGGTGGCTATTCAGTCTGAAGGTGGTGGTCAAGCTAGGGTGTATGCTCAGCGTGAAGGGAGGAATGATGCGGATGTGATTGCAGGTACCTTTACTTTGCAGCCCTTGTCATTGCTTTCTTTGATAGATTCTGGATCTACACATTCATACATTTTGCGTGAGCATGCTGAATTGCTTGGTTTGCCTGTTGAGTCTTTGGATGTTGGTGTGCGTGTCACTAGTTCTTTTGGTGAGACTGTTGTAACTCGAAAGCTTTATAGAAGGTGTCCTTTGGTTGTTCAAGAACATGTTTTCCATGTTGACCTTATGGAGCTGCCTTTCTATCGTTTTGATGTGATCCTTGGTATGGATTGGCTTGCTGAGCACCGTGCTGTTGTGGATTGCGAGAATAAGCGAGTCTCGTTAAAGCTTGCGGATGATTATGATGTTGTTGTAGTTGGTGAGAATGTGAAGTTTCTTGCCAATGTGGTGTCTACCTTGGAGGCGAGCAGGATGCTGAGGCAAGGTTGTGAAGCTTATCTAGCTTTTGTGATGAATCCTAGCTCTAAGGAGTTGAGGGTGCAAGATATCAGAGTTGTGAAGGAGTTTCCTGGAGTGTTTCCTGAGGAGTTGCCTGGTTTACCTCCTAATCGCGAGGTGGAGTTTGGAATTGAGCTGTATGAGAATACAACTCCTGTGTCTATTACTCCCTATAGAATGGCACCTAAGGAGCTGAAGGAGCTGAAGACGCAGTTGCAAGAGCTGCTTGATCGTGGTTTCATCCAGCCGAGTGTGTCACCTTGGGGTGCACCGGTCTTGTTTGTGAAGAAGAAGGATGGCACTATGAGGATGTGCATTGATTATCGTCAGCTGAACAAGTTGACTATCAAGAATCGGTATCCTTTGCCGAGGATTGATGATCTCTTTGATCAATTTCGGGGAGCGGCTGTGTTCTCTAAGATTGACTTGAGGTCAGGGTATTACCAGTTGAAGGTGAAGGATGTGGATGTGCCTAAGACAGATTTCAGGACAAGGTATGGGCATTATGAGTTTCTTGTGATGCTGTTTGGTTTGACAAATGCTCCTGCTGCTTTCATGGACATGATGAATCGTGTTTTTCATGAATACCTGGACAAGTTTGTTGTGGTGTTCATTGATGATATCCTCGTGTACTCGCGTACTGAGGAGGAACATGAAGAGCATTTGAGGATTGTGCTGCAAGCTTTGTTGGAGAATCAGCTTTATGCTAAGCTGAGCAAGTGTGAGTTTTGGCTTAAGGAGGTGGTGTTTCTTGGGCATGTGGTCTCGGCTGAGGGGATTCGTGTTGATCCTCAGAAGATTGAGGTGGTGATGAACTGGAAGGTTCCTAAGTCTGTTCATGAGGTCCGTAGTTTCCTTGGTTTGGCGGGATACTAACGGAGGTTTGTGGATGGTTTTTCTAAGATTGCTGCACCTTTGACGAAGCTGTTGCAGAAAGATGTTAAGTATGAATGGACTGAAGCAAGGCAGCATGCTTTTGAGAAGCTGAAGACGGCTTTGACGCAAGCTCCTATCTTGGTTCAGCCTGAATCAGGGAAAGAGTTTGTGGTCTACAGTGATGCGTCCTATGTTGGTTTGGGATGTGTGCTGATGCAGGAGGGTAAGGTGGTGGCTTATGCATCGCGACAGTTGAAAGTGCATGAGCGCAATTATCCTACGCATGATATTGAGTTGGCTGTAGTGGTTTTTGCTCTGAAGATCTGGAGACATTATCTGTATGGTGAGAAGTGTACTGTGTACACGGATCACAAGAGTTTGAGGTATCTGATGTCTCAGAAGGAGTTGAATCTTAGGCAGCAGCGATGGTTGGAGTTGCTCAAGGATTATGATCTGATGATTGAGTACCATCCTGGAAAAGCTAATGTTGTTGCGGATGCCTTGAGTAGGAAGGTAGCTGTTGAGCTGAGGGCTATGTTTGCTAGCTTGAGTATATCGCGAGATGGTGGCCTTGTGGCTGAGTTGCAAGTGAAGCCATCTATGGTTTAGTTGATCAAGGAAAAGCAGTTGCTGGATGACTCCTTGGTGTCTCATGTTCAGGATATCGCGGAGGGTAGGCCTTCGGATTTCTGCTTTAATGATGATGGTGTGTTGTGTTTTGGGAGTCGGATAGTAGTGCCCAATGATGTTGAGTTGAGGCGTGCTATTCTGTCTGAAGGTCATAGTAGTCCTTTTGCTATGCACCCTGGTAGTACTAAGATGTACCGTGATCTTCGTGATGAGTACTATTGGGTGGGTTTGAAAAAGGATGTTGCGGAGTTTGTGAGCAAGTGTTTGGTGTGTCAGCGGGTTAAGGCTGAGCATCAGGTTCCTTCAGGGTTGTTGCAACCGTTGAGAATCCCTGAATGGAAGTGGGAAAGGGTTACCATGGATTTCGTATCTGGTTTACCTTTGTCTCCGTCGAAGAAGAATTCGGTTTGGGTGATTGTGGATCGCCTGACGAAGTGTGCGCATTTCTTGCCTGTGCATACTACGTGTTCTTTGGATAAGCTGGCAGAGCTGTACATTGCTGAGATTGTGCGGCTGCATGGTGTGCCTAAGTCGATTGTGTCGGATAGGGATCCGAGGTTCACATCGCGTTTCTGGCAGTGTTTGCATCAAGCTTTGGGCACAAGGTTGAATTTCAGTACATCCTATCATCCTCAGTCGGATGGTTAGTCTGAGCGAGTTATTCAGATTTTGGAGGATATGTTGAGGTGCTGCGTGATTGAGTTCCAAGGTTCTTGGGAGAAGCATTTGCCTTTGGTGGAGTTTGCTTATAACAATAGTTATCAGGCGAGTATACAGATGGCACCTTATGAGGCTTTGTACGGGAGGAAGTGTAGGACTCCTCTTTGTTGGGCTGAAACTGGTCAAAAGTTGGTTTCGATGCCGGCTTTGTTGAAAGGAACCACCGAGAAGGTGAAGCTTATCTGTGAGCGGTTGAAGGCAGCTTCTGATCGGCAGAAGTCTTACGCGGATTTGAAGCGTAAGGAGATCGAGTATGCGGTGGGTGACCGTGTGTTCTTGAAGGTTTCGCCTTGGAAGAAGGTGATGAGGTTTGGCCAGAAAGGTAAGTTGAGCCCTAGGTACATTGGACCATATGAGGTAGTTGAGCGTTTGAGTCCTGTTGCGTATCGGTTGAGGCTACCTCAAGAGTTAGAGAAGATTCATGATGTGTTCCATGTTTCTATGCTCCGAAAGTATAGGTCTGATCCTTCGCATGTGATGCCTGTGGAGGAAGTGGAGTTGAATCCGGATTTGACCTATGATGAGGAACCGGTGAAGGTTCTGGATTCGGATAGCAAGGTTCTTCGTGGCAAGACCATCGAGTTGGTGGTGAAGGTGTTGTGGAAGCATCGTGGTGTTGAGGAAGCCACGTGGGAGAGGAAGGAAGACATGCTGAAGCAGTTTCCTTATCTCTTTCCTTCAGGTAAATTTCGAGGACGAAATTTCTTAAGGGGGGAGAGTTGTAACGCCCCGGTTTTGGGCTTGGTAGTTTTGGGCGTTGACCGGTTTGGTCAAAGTGCTGTTCGAATCTAAGAAGGTAAAATTAGGAAAGCCTAGTTCGGGTTGCATTAAAAATATGGAAAAATGTTCTAAAATCATCTTTTAATATATATAAGTGAACTGTGAAATCAATTTTACAAAATGAGTTTTGGAAGGGTGACATTTTGGCTAGTGACCAAAATGTAATTTTTGAAAGTTGCGTGACTATTTTAGAAAGGGTTGAAACTTTGAAGCTTTAAGGAGCTATTATTCCAAAAGGAGTTTCTCCAGATTTTTCTAAGATATTTTAATGTGTAATTCTGATTTTAAAGCTTAAGAAAAGTGGAGGGAAATCATTTTACTATTTTGTAACCAACTTTCCATTTTCTTCCAATTTTCCTTTTCTCTCATTTTCTCTCAACCCAAACACTTTCTCTCCAGAAATTTCTTTCTGATTTTGTCACTCAAATCTATCTTTTCAATTCTCTTTGGATCCCTAATCATTTCAGCAACAAAACCTTGCAATTTGCTAATTGGATTTTCAAGCTTTTTGGCTCTAAAGAGGAGAAACTCAAGTTTGGAGGTAAGAACGTCCTTCTCCTCTAAACTATCAGTTCTTTACTGAAATTCCTAAGTTCTCAATCCTTAATTGATGTTTTATAAATGGATTTTGAGTTACTAAATGGATCTTGGCTTAAAATGCAAGATTTGGTGATTTTTGATGAATTTTCGTTGGATCTGTTTAAGCAGTGTTTTAAGGTGTTAAAATGATGATTAATGAATGCTAATTTGATGAGGAATTGAGTTTTGATTATTGCAATCTCGGATAGGTTGAATTTCCTAAGTTTAGCTTATGATTCTAGGTTGTTTTTGGTGTGATCTTGTGGATCTGTTGTTGCTGGAGGTATAAGGGTGTTGTTAGACTCTTTTTAGATGTTAAATGATGTTTGGTTGTGATGGTTTATGGCTGGGATTTGTTGAGAAGTGGTTTGGATGCATTTTCGGTTGTGTTTGGTGGCCGAAATTTGAGGTTGGATGAGAGCAGCGAGTTTAGGTGCTTTCATTGAAGCTATTAATGCATGATGATGCATTAATCCTCTGCTTTGATGTGTTTAAAACAGGGGAGTCATCTTTGGATCCAAGAGTTGTTGATCCGGAGGCTTGAATTGGTGCTTCGGCAAGAGGCGAAGTGGAATCGGTGAGTGAAAATGGGTTTTCGGCTTGAAACCAATGTCTTGGGAGCTTAGTTTAAGTCTAAACAACTTTGCTAAGCTCAAGTGTAAGTTTTCGGAAATACTCTCTAGTGGTGGCCATGATTTGATTGTTATGCAATGTGGTTTATTGCATGTTTTAAACTCTGTTTTGAAAGCATGATTTAGCATAGTATTTGCTGTTTTTGTAAGCCATATGTTGAAGGAAGCTCAAGGTAAGAGTTCCTTGTTTTTGAGCATGGTTAAAATGTGGTTTGATGCTTATAAATGCATGATGAATATGGCTTGGTTTTATGCTTTAAAACAGTGGATTAATTGATGAAAATGATGTATATTGGCAAGTGATGTTTTGAAAAGGTTAAGGTCACTAAGGTGGTTAAAAGTCCTTGAGTGAGCCTTGTGGATTCTAAGAACTTCATGGTGGTTAAAAGTCCATGACGATTCTTGTTAAGGTCACTAAGGTGGTTAAAAGTCCTTGAGTGAGCCTTGTTACTTAAGAACATCAAGGTGATTAAAAGTCCTTGGATGGTTCTTGTTAAGAACACAAAGGTGGTTAAAAGTCCTTGTGTGGTCCTTGCCATGGTGTTTAAAAGTCCATGGGCCAAGGTGTTTAAAAGTCCTTGGGGCCAAGGTGTTTAAAAGTCCTTGGGAAGAACACGAAGGTGGTTAAAAGTCCTTGCGTGGTTCTTGTAATTTATAAGATCACAATGGTGTTTAAAAGTCCATGTGTGAGTCTTATGTTGATCTTGTTTTAAAAGATGAAATTTATCACTTGTGGCCAATATGACATGAATTGATATGGAAGCATGTATTGCTTGTTTAAGAATGCTAGTGAGCATCTAAATATGATGTTTTGATGTATGATTTATAAAGTGGTTTATAAATGCATTATTGAATGGTTTTTAGGAGCATTCCTCACTAAGCTTTTGCTTACGCTCTCTTTCGTTTTTCTTAAATCAATAATGCAGAACATTAAGAGGATTTGAGGGCAGCAAGAAAGGCAAGCAACCAAGGGGAAACTAAGCTCAAGTATGGAAAGGTTTTATTGAACACATTTAGCTTTTGGTTATTTGGCAATGGGGGACCATTATGGATGTTTTGGGAGATGTTTGAACTCCCTAAGTCTGATTAATGTTGTTGGAATTGCTGGCTTTGTAATTGGTCATTATATGCTTGTTTTGGAAGTTTATGCATGAATGGTTAGCTTGTGATGGAAACATGCTTTGAATTTTGGGGCTTTTCATATATGATGTTAATATGTTAAATTGTTGATGCTAGTATGTCCCTTATTTGTTGAATTTCATGCTGGTAAAGTTTGGTGGCATTTGGAGCATGTATGGTTGTTCAATTGCATGTTTTAGGAAGCCTTTTGCTGCAATCTGTGCAGAGTGTTTCGGAACAGAGTCTACCGTTCCGGAACGGGTGCCTTAAATGAGCCCAGGCGTCCGAAACGGTAGGCACCGTTCTGAAACGGAAAGGCCACTGCCAGCCCGTGTTTCGATACGCGTTGCGGAACGGCCCCGCGTTTCGAAACAGGCTCTGCCTATTTCGGAACGGTCGACCGTTGGGGGCTGACATTGGCAGTTAAATGTTTCGAAATGTTTGCATTTTGTACCTGAAACTTGTTTGTGCAATTGTATGAGTTTGGTAAGTCCTTTCGAGCTGAAAATTTACAGGGAAGCATGAAACCTGACTAATTTCAAGATGGTAACTTTAATTTGGGTTAAGTCCTCCTAATATGCAGAATTTACAATTTGGTCCTTTAAGTTGTAAATTGTTCAATTGGGTCCCTGTTTGATCTCTGATGTTTGTGATCTTTGAGTATGTTGTTTGTATGATCACAACTAGGGTTAATGAGCATCTAGACAAGTTTAAAAAGAAAAAAAATGCCGTTAATCAAGGTTGACTTTCGGGTTGACTTTGGTTTTCCCCGTGTGACTTCCTTAATTCGGGTCAACCGTCTAGGCCGGGTTAAGGGGGTTACAGCGAAGATACGAATCCAGATTCTCATAATGTTGAATGAATAATCTCCAACAGATTTAGCAGGATCATATTCGGTAATGGCTAACCATTCGTCCTTGTACAGCCAAGGACCTCTGTTAAGGACTTCGTAGCAAAGCTTGACTTCCTTGAACTTGATCTTGAGATAGTTGTCTTGGATGACAGAAATAGACACCACTTCGTTGGGATCTACCTTGAAAAAATCCCAACCGAAGTCAGGAGTGTAAAGGAGTTCTGCTTCCTCATGGGTGAGGTCTATGGAGCTAAGCTGGGGGATAGAGGAGGATGCCATTGGAGTAGTATAGAAATTAAAGGGAGTAGAAGGATTGGGAGAGATTTGTGGTTTAATCCGAGTATGTTTTGAGTATAAATAAAAATTGGTTATGTAAGTTATTCTATGGTAAGTATTCAATAAAGGAAGTTGAGGAAAATTTAGAGACCATAAAGATTGGTCTATAATAAAGACATAAAGGCAATATTGAAAGGAACTTTCCTTATTAAAATAAATTAGCTGGGCTAGATTAGTTAATAAAGGCAATTTTAAAGCGGAATTGAGGGAGAAATACCTTTTATACAAAAAGGAATTTAAAAGGATTAATAGTAAATAAAGAAAGAGGGTGCATATATATTTACTGATATGTAGGGAAGTATAAGGAAAGTATGAAATACAAATTAAAATTATAGCTTTCGTTTTAATAAGGGAGAAAGTAATTCGGGGAATGAAAATGTAATTAAAACCTAAACGATTTGTAATAATGGAAGAGGAAGGAATAAAAAAGTTTAAGGGTAATAAATTATACTCCTTAAATGAGATAGGTAGGAGAGTAGAAATAATAGTGAAAGTGGGAAAGTGATAAAAAAAGATATTAAATGGGAATAATAAAATTAAAGAGGATACCATATATTGTTTTAAATTTAATAGAATGTATATAAGGAAGGTGAAAATTTTAATCATAAATAACGGGGATTGAATTTTGTTTTCCATCATTAAAAAATGTAAGGCTGACAGATTGAAAATAAGAGTATAAATGTGGCAGTTAAGAAAAAGATTAGATGGATAATAAAGTGGAAAAATTTGAATAAGTAATTTCATTAAAAGGCTAGGAGTGATTGTTGAAGGAAACGGAAATATTAAATTAGGAATTAAATTCGACCATCCGTTTGGAATAATAGCTGAAGTAAGAAGAAAGGCTTTTGAAAAGTTGTAAATATAGGTTAGGATTAGCAGAAAAAGGACCCTATTTAGTAGGATTTTGAAAAGATCCCAAATGTGGGCTTGTAAAGATTCACCTAAAAAGGCGTAGTAGGAATAATATTCCTTCGTGTTTATCAGAACAGAACATATATAATCGTAAAACCATCCATCAAAGAAATAGTAGATAACATGCAGAGCAATATTATGGCATGAATGCAAGCAACTAAAGACAAAGAAAAAAATAAAAGAAAAGCAGGGGGAAAAGAAGATAGCCATAAAAGATTACAAACCCAGGGGAAGGAGGAAGCGGGGAGAAGAAAAATATTACAGACCAAATGAGCAAATGAATAAAGGGGGGAATGCAAATAGAAACAACTATAGAAAAATTAATACATAGCCGAAGAGGAGCGGGTGAATAGGGAATACAGAGTTTCTTGAAGTGTTGCATGGTGATGTGGGTCAAAGGCTCCATTGTTGTAGAATATCTTACAGAGCCAAAGTGGATACAATTGCAATGAACAGAAAGACAGAAAGTTACGGTGCAACATAGAAATGTCATGTGTACATTTAAAATTTTTATAAGAACCATAAGATAAAAAGGCATGTAAAAGGCCAAAGACAATATGATGACAACTAAGAAAATAGCAGATAGTAAGGAACACCAATTAAAATGAAAGTCAAAGAGATAGGACATGTACATGGATTCATTACACATAGTAGGGCAGAGGATAAAGGTGATATACTTATATTGATAATCAAAGTGCAGCCAGAAGCAAAACATATAATTTATAGAAGTAACCAATTTAGCATGAGGGGTCATAACAATGTCTTATCTAATTGCTGTAAACAAGTAGATATACAAGACCATAGTTATAAAGCCTAGAGAATAAGGGAAGCAAAATACAAGCAAGAGCAAAAGAATGGGAAAAGAGATTACTATAATAAAATGCTTAGAAGTAATAATCAAAGTATAAATTCCCAGAAATTTGTATAAGTTGATTTTATAGCAGGAAAGCTTGGGATCGGTAATCGAATAAGTAGAATACAAGTTTAGGGATTTACATGAATTAGTTAGGCAGAATGTATTGATGATAATCAATTGAAAAGGATACAAACCACAGATAAAATTAAGGGAAAAATTCAAAGCAATGATGTGTAGGGAAATTGAATTAAGGAGATAGTTGTAAAAGTTAGTAGTAATGCATTTGAGTTGATTAGACACCATGATGTAATTAGTATGCAGAAGGATAGCATTGTACCTTTGTGACATCCTAATGAATGAGCATGTCCTGAGATCTGCTTGCAAACAGTGATTCAAGAGTATGAAAAAAGAAAAGATAATATTGTGATGATTGTATGTAATATTTGAGAATCCCAGAAAATGGGCTTGTTGATAATTCCCTATAAGGGCTCGATAAAAATTTGAATAAGAGATAGTTGTGTTTTCCACAACAGATATATTAGCATGGGACATGATTAAGATAGAAAAACTAAACAGATAATTTTTAACATTGAGTGATGGAAAATGTAAATGCACAAAGAGGTATCCTAGTATAGAGGGGAAAAAAGGTGCATATCCTATGTTAGAAGCTAGATTATTGCCAAAATGATTGATAAAGAAACAGAGGATGAAAAGATGTACAGAGAAATCTATAGGTATAGCCCGACAAACAACAAAGAATATAATGAAAATAATGCAGAATAAGAAAATAAAAGGATATCCCAAAACCCATAGGGCTTGTACCTTCGAGGCGATGCTGGGTAAGACCCAGAATAAAGCTTAATGAACGGGGTGAATGAGAGGGTAAGACCGGCGCCGGAAACATCCACTCAGCCCCACTGGTAAGGGGATTAGTACTCCTCTTCGATAAAGATCTGAAAAGGAGAAGATTAGTAATTGCCGTAATGTCAAAAATAAACGAAAGAGGAATAAAATAATTAGGGCAAAGAAGTAGAACATGCAAATAGAAGGGATGAAACAGAGAGAAAAAAGACTAATCTCCAGGAAGGGGGAAACACACGAACAGCCCAAAACTGGAAATCGGAGTCGATTGGACCGGTTTCAGAAATCTGCAACCAAAACTAAGGTAAATTAGTGGACAGATCTGTAAGGCTTGAGAAGATAAAATTAAAAAGAATCTGTGGAGTAAAACGATATGGGAAAAAATCTTTAAGAAAAGAGAGAAACAAAATAAGAAAGGGAAAAGGAAACCCTAGCCGAATCGACGGCTTGGGAATACCCAAAATGGGAATTGAAAAATGGGATGAAGTAGGAAGAAGAGATGCCACCGGAGCCCTCCAACAACCCCCAAATGAAGGGGGATTTCTTGTCTTCTCCGATGTGGATCTGAAAAGGAAACAATTAGATAATAATATAAAGCATAAAAAAACCAGAATCGGAAAAGGAAAAATAAAAAAGAAGCAAAAAACGATGATAATCAAACGAAAGAAATAGGGCAGATTGAAATAAGACCAAACATCAAAAGGGGAACCCCTCGATTAGCCCAGTTCTGGAATCCAAAGGCAAGATCTGAAAACGAATGAAGGGGGTTAGAGAATCTGCAACAATGATAAAAAGAAATTAAACAATAGATTCGTAAAACATGATAAAAAACAGAAACATAAAACAGTGGAAGTGTTTTCTGGTGAAACTTATCTTTAGAGCCACGGTTGTTTTCTGATGAGAGTAAGTCGGCCTTGCCGATGCCTCAGACCAAGCCATGTAGCAGAAAACCAAATTAAAGGGGATTAGGGGGAGAAACAGAATCAAAACAGTGAAAAAAACCTAGATAAAGGGAAGATTAAAAATATAAAAAAAAATAGTATATTAGATAAAAGGAAAAAGAAATGAAACGGTGGGAAGGCCCTTAGTTTACTCTTACCCACCCGTTGGAATTTTAACTGAGTAAAAAGTACAGAAATTGAGGTTTTGTAGTATAATCGTGTCGAAATGCTCATAATCAAGTATATGAACTCCTAATATTTGATAAAACCTTGTTTTGCATTCTGTTTGTTATAGGTTTCGGTCTTGCGGGTCTAAATAGGCCTCACAATGGACCTGTTGGAATTTTACTCGAGTAAAAAGTACATAAATTGAGTTTTTGCAATATCATCGTGTCGAAATGCTCGTAATCAAGTATATGAACTCCTAAAATTTGATAAAACCTAGTTTTGCGGTCAGTTTTTTATAAGTTTTGCTTTTGCGGGTCTAAATAGGCCTCACAATGGACCCGTTGGAATTTTAACTGAGTAAAAAGTACAGAAATTGTGTTTTTGCAATATAATCGTGTCAAAAGGCTCATAATCATGTATATGAACTCGTAAAATCTGCTTAAGCCTTATTTTGCGGTCCGTTTGTTATAGGTTTCGGTGGAGCGGGTCTAATTAGGCGTTATAATTGATCCGTTGGAATTTTAACTGAGTAAAAAGTACATAAATTGAGTTTTTGCAATAACATAGTGTCGAAATGCTCGTAATCAAGTATATGAAGTCCTAAAATTTGATAAAACCTTGTTTTTGTGGTCCGTTTGTTATAGGTTTCGGAAGAGCGAGTCTAAATAGGCCTAACAATTGATCCATTGGAATTTTACTTGAATAAAAAGTACAGAAATTGAATTTTTGCAATATAATCGTGTTGAAATACTAGTAATCAAGCATTTAAACTCCTAAAATTTGATTAAAACTTTTTTCGCGGTCCGATTTGTAGAGGTTTCAGACGAGCGAGTCTAAATAGGCCTTAAAATGGACCAGTTTGAATTTACTTGAATAAAAACTACAGAAATTGAATTTTTGCAATATAATCGTGTTGAAATACTCGTAATCAAGCATATGAACTCCTAAAATTTTATTAAAATTTGTTTCGCGGTACGTTTTGAAGAGGTTTCAGACGAGGGGGTCTAAATATGCCTTACAATGGACCCGTTGGAATTTTGACTTAGTAAAAAGTACATAAATTAAGGTTTTGCAGTATAATCGTGTTGAAATGCTCATAATCAAGTATATGAACTCTTAAAATATGATAAAACCTTGTTTTGCATTCTATTTGTTATAGGTTTCGGTCTTGCGGGTCTAAATAGGCCTCACAATGGACCTGTTGGAATTTTACTCGAGTAAAAAGTACATAAATTGAGTTTTTGCAATATCATCGTGTCGAAATGCTCGTAATCAAGTATATGAACTCCTAAAATTTGATAAAACCTAGTTTTGCGGTCAGTTTTTTATAGGTTTTGCTTTTGCGGGTCTAAATAGGCCTCACAATGGACCCGTTGGAATTTTAACTGAGTAAAAAGTATAGAAATTGAGTTTTTGTAATATAATCGTTTCAAAATGCTCATAATCAAGTATATGAACTCGTAAAATTTGATTAAGCCTTATTTTGCGGTCCGTTTGTTATAGGTTTCTGATAAAGGGGGGTACGTTGCTTCAGAAACAACACTCCTTGTTCGTAAACGAATCTAGGATCGTAGCAAACATTTCTCTGCAATAAAACACAAGTATGGACGTTTTAGGTAGTTAAAATAACAAGTAAAAAAATAAAAAGAAACAAAGAAAAGGGTGTAAGAATTTCTGGACGAATTTGGACTCGAACAAAGATGAAGGCTTCAACGGGCTTTCAAGGCAGATTCGGTGACCAAATTGTGGCAGAAGCGTTGCTGAAAAATCAGCAAAAGTTTGGCAATGTTAAACTCGAAAGAACTCGAACAATCTGCTGAACGAACCCGAATCAAATCCGTCTAACGTCAAAGACGAAAAGTTCGAAAGAACCTGCACAATCTACTAAGCAAACCTGAATCGAATATGCTTTACGTCGGAGGACTTGGACCAACTAGATAGCGATCTAGGAACCCGAAGTATCAAGTAAATTTGACAAATCAAAACAAAGTCTAAAATGTCAAAAGATAGTTCTAAAAAGAACCGAACAAGAGAAACTCTCTCAAACAAATTTTATTTCCAAAATATCTTACCTTTTACAAGCATGTTTCGGCCAAATAAATAGTACAAGGGGAAGTTAAGCCGAAATGAACATGTGGCTGTAAAGCCTTTTGACAATTAAAGTTCAAATAAAATAAAATAATAAAAGAAACCTCCCAAATGGCGGCAATGTACCTTGGCCATGCATTTGATCAAAGTGGACGGCATTGAGAATAACATTTAACATGTGATTTTTAACTTTGAAATTCAAAGTTTAAACCACTTCTTATCCATTTGTGCCGCATATGTGTAAGAATTCAAATTCGGCTGAGTGCTTTGTTTTGGAAATTGGCGCACATGTTTAATTTGTTTTGAAGGAATTTTCAAACCCCACATATAAATTCGGCTACATGTGTTTTGCTTTGCAAATTTAAATTCCATGTGCATGGTGAATCAAGTTCTAATTGTTGCACGGGCTGCTGCATGGTGACTGTTGCATATGCGCACACTCTAAATGTTCCAAAATGCCGCATGTGTGGATGAATAATAATTCAATCTCCACGTGATGTGCTGTATATGCGCATATGTATATTTGGTGAAGATATCAAATTGCACCAGGCTGTCTTTGCTTCTTGTGGCATGTAAATCAAAATTTGGTGATCGTACATGACACATGCACACATACTCGAGACAACGCCCTCCTACGTGCCTATGTCAAAAGACAACAAACATTCCATCAAAGCATTGTAAACTTAACGGAAACAATAATACAAGTCGTAAACAAGTGCATAATTATTTATTAACACACAAACAAATAGAGACACACTATAAGTTATATCAAACTTATTTAAAACACACCAAACATACTATATACACAGTAAATACACTAATATAAATAATATAAGTATAAGAAATGTTACACATCTGTATGTAACAAATGAAAAAGCAAACTTCCCTGAAAATTTGAAGTTGCATACGTTGGGTGGCATAAATGTGCTCACATCATCCCCCACTTCTTTAATGCGATTTGTCCCCAAATCGACCCTCATTACAAAAGGGAACAATTTCGACTTTCGCTTGGCAGGGAACTTCTTCATTCGTCTTGCTCGGCAAATATGCCATCCTCTCGAATCAAGTTCTTTTACAAAGAACACACATGGAAATGCTTTCTTTCTTGTACCTTTCCGAATAATGCACAACATATAGTCAGACAATGCTCGTTGCATATTCGTAATCCTGCAAACAATGACATATGAAGGCAACTCCAAAGAACAACAAGAATCTCGACGATCATCCAGAATCATAACACAAGGTTGTTCACAATCCAATGTACAACCAAAGAAATCAGCATATAAAAATGAAAAATCAATAGTACAATGGAAAGGAACATCAAACTGTGGTAAAGAAGGTTGCTGAATTTCTGAAAAGGACATAGATGCACTAGACATACCAACAGTGGCAACCTTGGGAACTTCAAATGGCATCACATTATTAACCTGCAAGTTAGAAGAAGAAATAGAAGAAAATGTAGAATCAGATAATACCTGTGAATTTGCTTCCTTCTTTTCGCATTCATTCTTCCCTTTGTTGGTATTCCAAACTGCAGTACTCGCTTTCAAACGAACTTCGTCTTCATATACTTCACTTGGAGTCATAGGTGCAAAAGTTACCTTTTTCCCTCATGAGTAAAAGAGTATCGATTGGTGTAACAATCGTGCAAAACTCTCTTATCATACTGCCACAATTTTCCTAACAACAAATGACAAGTATCCATAGAACAAACATCACAAGTTACCTCATCCTTGTATTTACCAATGAAAAATGGTATAACAACTTGTTCGGTAACTTTGATTTCAACACCATCATTCAACCATTGTAACTTGTACGGATTGGGATGTGTGGTCGTCTTCAGTCCTAACTTGTCAACCATGAGAGTACTAGCAACTTTAGCACAACTACCACTATCAATAATCACAACACATACCTTACCGCTCACGTTGCATCTCGTATGGAAGAGGTTGTTTCGTTGCGGTTCATCCTGTGCTGGCTGATCATTCTGACTTCTCTTGTCAAAAAGTGTTTCACCGGTAGCAAGTGTCTGCACATTGTCATCATTTATCTCTTCATGGACAGAATGGGAACCACGCCCATCTAATCTATCCAATTGAGAATGTATAGGTTTCAATGCATTTACAATCACTCGTTGCATCATACGCTCTAAGGCTTGCATCTGAAGTTTCGGTGGTGGTTGTTCACCCGAATTATCATCAGAACCTGCCATGTTGAAAAACAAAAACAACAAAAAAACACAATATATATATATATATATATATATATATATATGTTAGTGAAATAAATAAAAAAAGGACCTCACAGCAACACACTCAACAAATTTTCTCACGGATCACTCCAAGGAAAGATCACTCAACAATTGCACTCAACGCTCGTGTTTCACTCGGGAGAATGCTTGAATGGCTCTTTTTGTCTCCCCTTCTGTTCTCACACGCTCAAATTCCTTTTCCACTCGATCTCTCGTAATCAGTTCTTTAAGGAACTAACTTGATTCTTCAGACTTGTTAAATGTGTCAACTTTCAAGAAAACTTAAAGAGGTGAAGAAAACAAAGGTTAAGAATAATTTAGGGGCTGTTAAAATAAAAATAAAAGGTTAGAAAATAAAAGAAAGGTGGCTTGAAATTTGGTGATGAAACGAAGAACAAGGCTGAAAAATGAAATGTAGGAACAAAAACAAAGAACTTACTGCAATAGGAATGCTTGCAGCGACCCTATCACCGAACAAACAAGAATAAGTTGTTTCGGGTGATTTCGAAGCATTCCATGGCAAATTTGATCATCCTTCATCATTTTCACGAACCAACAACACATATGAACGTAAAAATACACCAAATATTCGAATCTGATTTTTTTTGAATTTTTTTCAATTTTTTTCGAATTTTTTTGTTGACTTTGACTTTTTGGTCAAACTTTGACTTAGACTTTTTTTTCTAGAAATTCGATTTTTTTTACTTTTGTATTTTTTATTTCTTGTAGTGAAGAAAGTGCTATAATCCGACCAAAGCTTTGATTACCATATGATAAAGGGGGGTACGTTGCTTCAGAAACAACGCTCCTTGTTCGTAAACGGATCTAGGATCGTAGCAAACATTTCTCTGCAATAAAACACAAGTATGGACGTTTTAGGTAGTTAAAATAACAAGAAAAAAAAGAAACAAAGAAAAAGGCTGTAAGAATTTCTAGACGAATTTGGACTCGAACAAAGATGAAGGCTTCAACGGGCTTTCAAGGCAGATTCAGTGACCAAATTGTGGCAGAAACGTTGCTGAAAAATCAGCAAAAGTTTGGCAACGTTAAACTCGAAAGAACTGGAACAATCTGCTGAACAAACCCGAATCGGATCTGTCTAACGTCAAAGACGAAAAGCTCGAAAGAACCTGCACAATCTACTAAGCAAACCCGAATTGAATATGCTTTACATCGGAGGACTTGGACCCACTAGATAGCGATCTAGGAACCCGAAGTATCAAGTAAATTTGACAAATCAAAACAAAGTCTGAAATGTCAAAAGATAGTTCTAAAAAGAACCGAACAAGAGAAACTCTCTCAAACAAATTTTATTTCCAAAATGTCTTACCCTTTACAAGCATGTTTCGGCCAAATAAATAGTACAAGGGGAAGTTAAGCCGAAATGAACATGTGGTTGTAAAGCCTTTTGACAATTAAAATTCAAATAAAATAAAATAATAAAAGAAACCTCCCAAATGGCGGCAATGCACCTTGGCCATGCATTTGATCAAAGTGGACGGCATTGAGAATCACATTTAACATGTGATTTTTAACTTTGAAATTCAAAGTTTAAACCACTTCTTATCCATTTGTGCCGCATATGTGTAAGAATTCAAATTCGGCTGAGTGCTTTGTTTTGGAAATTGGCGCACATGTTTAATTTGTTTTGAAGGAATTTTCAAACCCCACATATAGATTCGGCTACACGTGTTTTGCTTTGGAAATTTAAATTCCATGTGCATGGTGAATCAAGTTCTAATTGTTGCACGGGCTGCTGTATGGTGACTGCTGCATATGCGCACACTCCAAATGCTCCAAAATGCCGCATGTATGGATGAATAATAATTCAATCTCCATGTGATGTGTTGTATATGTGCATATGTATATTTGGTGAAGATATCAAATTGCACCAGGCGGTCTTTGCTTCTTGCGACATGTAAATCAAAATTTGGTGATCGTACATTACACATGCGCACATACTCGAGACAACGTCCTCCTACGTGCCTATGTCAAAAGACAACAAATATTCCATCAAAGCATTGTAAACTTAATGGAAACAATAATACAAGTCGTAAACAAGTGCATAATTATTTATTAAAAGACAAACAAATAGAGACACACTATAAGTTATATCAAACTTATTTAAAACACACCAAACATACTATATACATAGTAAATACACTAATATAAATAATATAAGTATAAGAAATGTTACACAACAGTATGTAACAAATGAAAAAGCAAACTTCCCTGAAAATTTGAAGTTGCATTCGTCGGGTGGCATAAACGTGCTCACATCAGTTTCGGTGGAGCGGGTCTAATTAGGCCTTATAATGGACCCGTTGGAATTTTAACTAAGTAAAAAATACATAAATTGAGTTTTTGCAATATCATCGTGTCGAAACGTACGTAATCAAGTATATGAACTCCTAAAATTTGATAAAACCTTGTTTTTGTGGTCCGTTTGTGATAGGTTTCGGAAGAGCGAGTCTAAATAGGCCTAACAATGGATCCGTTGGAATTTTACTTCAATAAAAAGTCAGAAATTGAATTTTCGCAATATAATCGTGTTGAAATATTAGTAATCAAGCATTTGAACTCCTAAAATTTGATTAAAACTTGTTTTGCGGTCCGATTTGTAGAGGTTTCAGACGAGCGGGTCTAAATAGGCCTTAAAATGGACCAATTTGAATTTTACTTGAATAAAAACTACAGAAATTGAATTTTTGCAATATAATCATGTTGAAATACTCGTGATCAAGCATATGAACTCCTAAAATAGTCCTCACAATGAACTCTTAAAATTTGATTAAGCCTTATTTTGCGGTCCGTTTGTTATAGGTTTTGGTGACCGGGTCTAATTAGGCTTTATAATGGACCCGTTTGAATTTTAACTAAGTAAAAAGTACATAAATTGAGTTTTTGCAATATCATCGTGTTGAAATGCTCGTAATCAAGTATATGAACTCCTAAAATTTGATAAAACCTTGTTTTTGTGGTCCGTTTGTTATAGGTTTCGGAAGAGCGGGTCTAAATAGGCCTAACAATGGATCCGTTGGAATTTTACTTGAATAAAAAGTACATAAATTGAATTTTTGCAATATAATCGTGCTGAAAGACTAGTAATCAAGCATTTGAACTCCTAAAATTTGATTAAAACTTGTTTTGCAGTCCGATTTGTAGAGGTTTTAGACGAGCGTGTCTAAATAGGCCTTAAAATGGACCAATTTGAATTTTACTTGAATAAAAACTACAGAAATTGAATTTTTGCAATACAATCGTGTTGAAATACTCGTAATCAAGCATATGAACTCCTAAAATAGGCCTCCTAAAATAGGCCTCACAATGAACTCGTAAAATTTGATTAAGCCTTATTTTGCGGTCCGTTTGTTATAGGTTTCGGTGGACCGGGTCTAATTAGGCCTTATAACGGACCCGTTGGAATTTTAACTGAGTAAAAAGTACATAAATTGAGTTTTTGCAATATCATCCTGTCGAAATGCTCGTAATCAAGTATATGAACTCCTAAAATTTGATAAAACCTTACTTTTGTGGTCCGTTTGTTATAGGTTTCGGAAGAGCGAGTCTAAATAGGCCTAACAATGGATCCGATGGAATTTTACTTGAATAAAAAGTACATAAATTGAATTTTTGCAATATAATCGTGTTTAAATACTAGTAGTCAAGCATTTAAATTCCTAAATTTTGATTAAAACTTGTTTCGCGGTCCGATTTGTAGAGGTTTCAGACGAGCGGGTCTAAATAGGCCTTAAAATGGACCAATTTGAATTATACTTGATTAAAAACTACAGAAATTGAATTTTTGCAATATAATCGTGTTGAAATACTCGTAATCAAGCATATGATCTCCTAAAATTTTATTAAAACTTGTTTCGCGGTCCGTTTTGATGAGGTTTCAGACGAGGGGGGTCTAAATAGGCCTTACAATGGACCCGTTGGAATTTTAACTGAGTAAAAAGTACAGAAACTGTAGTTTCGCAGTATAATCATGTCGAAAGGCTCATAATCAAGAATATGAACTCCTAAAATTTGATAAAACCTTGTTTTGCATTCTGTTTGTTATAGGTTTCAGTCTTGCGGGTCTAAATACGCCTCACAATGGACCTGTTGGAATTTTACTCGAGTAAAAAGTACATAAATTGAGTTTTTGCAATATCATCGTGTCGAAATGCTCGTAATCAAGTATATGAACTCCTAAAATTTGATAATACCTAGTTTTACGGTCAATTTTTTATAGGTTTTGCTTTTGCGGGTCTAAATAGGCCTCACAATGGACCCGTTGGAATTTTAACGGAGTAAAAAGTACAGAAATTGAGTTTTTGCAATATAATCGTGTCAAAACGCTCGTAATCAAGTATATGATCTCGTAAAATTTGATTAAGCCTTATTTTGCGGTCCGTTTGTTATAGGTTTCGGTGGAGCGGGTCTAATTAGGACTTATAATGGACCCGTTGGAATTTTAACTAAGTAAAAATTACATAAATTGAGTTTTTGCAATATCATCGTGTCAAAATGCTCGTAATCAAGTATATGAACTTCTAAAATTTGATAAAACCTTGTTTTTGTGGTCTGTTTGTTATAGGTTTCGGAAGAGCGGGTCTAAATAGGCCTAACAATGGATCCGTTGGAATTTTACTTGAATAAAAAGTACAAAAATTGAGTTTTTACAATATAATCGAGTTGAAATACTAGTAATCAAGCATTTGAACTCCTAAAATTTTATCAAAACTTGTTTCGCGGTTCGATTTGTAAAGGTTTCAGACGAGCGGGTCTAAATAGGCCTTAAAATGGACAAATTTGAATTTTACTTGAATAAAAACTACATAAATTGAATTTTTGCAATATAATCATGTTGAAATACTCATAATCAAGAATATGAACTCCTAAAATTTTATTAAAACTTGTTTCGCGGTCCGTTTTGAAGAGGTTTCAGACGAGGGGGTCTAAACAGGCTTTACAATGGACCCATTGGAATTTTAACTGAGTAAAAAGTACAGAAATTGAGGTTTTGCAGTATAATCGTGTCGAAATGCTCATAATCAAGTATATGAACTCCTAAAATTTGATAAAACCTTGTTTTGCATTCTGTTTGTTATTGGTTTCGGTGGAGCGGGTCTAAATAGGCCTTATAATGGACCCGTTGGAATTTTAACTGAGTAAAAAGTAAATAAATTGAGTTTTTGCAATATCATCGTGTCGAAATGCTCGTAATCAAGTATATGAACTCCTAAAATTTGACAAAACCTTGTTTTTGTTGTCCGTTTGTTATAGGTTTCGAAAGAGCTGGTCTAAATAGGCCTAACAATGGATCCGTTGGAATTTTACTTGAATAAAAAGTACATAAATTGAATTTTTGCAATATAATCGTGTTGAAATACTAGTAATCAATCATTTGAACTCCTAAAATTTGATTAAAACTTGTTTCGTGGTCCGATTTGTAGAGGTTTCATACGAGCGGGTCTAAATAGGCCTCAAAATGGACCAATTTGAATTTTACTTGAATAAAATCTACATAAATTGAATTTTTGCAAAATAATCATGTTGAAATACTCGTAATCAAGCATATGAACTCCTAAAATTTTATTAAAACTTGTTTCGCGGTCCGTTTTGAAGAGGTTTCAGACGATGAGGTCTAAATAGGACTAACAATGGACCCGTTGGAATTTTAACTAAGTAAAAAGTACTGAAATTGAGGTTTTGCAGTATAATCGTGTCGAAATGCTCATAATCAAGCATATGAACTCCTAAAATTTGATAAAACCTTGTTTTGCATTCTGTTTGTTATAGGTTTCGGTCTTGCGGGTCTAAATAGGCCTCACAATGGACCCGTTGGAATTTTACTCGAGTAAAAAGTACATAAATTGAGTTTTTGCAATATCATCGTGTCGAAATGCTCGTAATCAAGTATATGAACGCCTAAAATTTGATAAAACCTAGTTTTGCGGTCAGTTTTTTATAGGTTTTGCTTTTGCGGGTCTAAATAGGCTTCACAATGGACCCGTAGGAATTTTAACTGTGTAAAAAGTACAGAAATTGAGTTTTTGCAGTATAATCGTGTAACGCCCCGGTTTTGGGCTCAGAAGTTTTGGCGTTGACCGGTTCGGTCAAAGTGCTGATCGAATATATAAGAGTGAATTTAGGAAAGCCTAGTTCGGGTTGCATTAAAAATATGGAAAAATATTCTAAAATCATATTTTAATATATAAAGGTGAACTGTGAAATCAATTTTGGAAAATGAGGTTCGGAAGGTTGACATTTTGGCTAGTGACCAAAATGTAATTTTTGAAAGTTGCGGGACAGTTTTATAAAGGATTGAAACTTTGAATCTTTAAGGAGCTATTATTCCAAAAAGGATTTCTCCAGATTTTTCTAAGATATTTTAAGTCTAAAATCTGATTTTAAAGGTTATGAAAAGGAGGTAAATCATTTTAACCAATTTCCAACTAATTTTCTATTTTCTCTCAAATTCTCTTTTCTCTCATTTTCTCTCTACCCAAACAAGATTTCCTCAGATTTCTTTATCTGATTTTGACATCCTAAACTCTCATTTCAATTCTTATTTGATTCCTAATCATCTCATCATCAAAACCTCACAATTTACAAGTTGATTCATCAAGCATTTTGGCTCTAAAATGGAGAAATTCAAGTTTGGAGGTAAGAACGTCCTTCTCCTCTAAACTATCAGTTCTTTACTGAAATTCCTAAGTTCTCAATCCTTGATTCATGTTTTATTAAAGGCTTTTCAATTGAGATCTTGATTTTTGGCTAAAATGCAAGATTTGGTGATTTTGGTGAAAATTTCGTGTGATCTGTTTAAGCAGGGTTTTGAGGTGTTAAAATGATGTTAAATGAATGCTAAAATGATTAGAAGTTGAGGTTTAATCAATGCAATCCCGGATAGGTTGAATTTCCTAAGTTTGGCTTGAGTTTTTGGTTGTTTTTGGAGTGTTTTTGGTGATCTGTTATACCTGGAGGTATAAGGACGTGGTTGTGATCATTTTGCATGTTATTTGATGTATAAAAATGGTTAGAAGTGATGGATCTTGGCTGGGTTAAGTTTTGGAAGTGTTTGGAGATGTTTTCGGTTGTGTTTGGTAGCCAAATTGTTAGATTTGTGATGAGCAGCGAGTTGTGTTGATGTTGCTGGTGTTTTAATGCATAAGGATGCATTAATGTTCTGTTTTTATGTGCTTGAAACAGGGGAGGTTGATCCTTGAGCTTTGGAGGTTTTTTCGGAAGGTTTCGGAAGCTTGGAAAGCTTGTCGGCTAGGCTTGTTTGGTAATCGGTGAGTGAAGTTGGGATTTCAGCTTTTGAAACAAGGTTTGAAGGTTTTTGGGAGCTTAGTTTAAGTCTAAACAACTTTGCTAAGCTCAAGAGTAAGTGAAGAGGTTTTTGCTTTTGGATTGTGTATGATTTGGTTTTAAAATCAATTGTGGTTGATGATTGATGTGCATGTGTTATTGCATGGTTTAATTCTGTTTTGTAAGCATGTTTTAGCATGGTTTAATGCTGGTTTTGAAAGTCAATTGAAAAGGATGCTCAAGGTAAGAGATCCTTGGTTATGTTTATGGAAATTGTGATTTTGATGCATAGTGATGCATGTTGTTCATTGGCTTTGTATGATGCTTAAAAACAGTGAGTTGATGATGATTAATGATGATAATTGTACCTTTTGCATATTGTTTATGCATGTGAATCATTGAGCTAATGATGTGGTGGTTTTGCATTATGTGTATGCATGTGAATCATTGAGCTAATGATGTGATGACCTTGCATTGTGTTTATGCATGTGGTACATTGGATATTATGGTAAGATGGTTATGTTGGCAAGAGATGTGAATGGTTCTTGGTTCGTTGATCGGGTATAATTAGCCGGCTATAGGATTGGGTGCACCGTGAATAAAGTCGCCTTGAAGGCGGAGTGGTCAAGTGTGGACCGGTTAGACTCCCCTCAAGTATTCCTAACGAGAAGAGGTTATAGTGGAGGTTGTTGCCCACTCGAGGACCTAAGTTGTTAAGGTCATAATGGAGGTTGTTGCCCATTCGAGGACCTTGGTTAAGTAAAGGTTATAAGGTGGTTAAAAGTCCTTATGTGAGAACCTTGTACTTGTTAAGATCACAATGGCAGTGTTTAAGTCCATGTGTGGATCTTGTGTGTGATGTCCCGTACCTCGTTAGATGATGTCTACAACTACCAATCGGTTATGCAAAGGTTGTATGGTGGTTGAAAGTCCATACGGAAAAGACCTTGTGCATGTCAAGGGTGTATGGCGGATGGAAGTCCATACATGGTAACCTTGAGGAAAAGCTAAGGTTGTATGGTGTTTAAAAGTCCATGCATGGGAACCTTAGGTTGTTAAGGTCAAATGGAGGTTGATGCCCATTTGGAAGACCTTGGATTGGGTAGGGTGTAGGAAGCGTTGGGACACGCTTGTAATCCGCGTATCCGATCGAATCGATAAGTTGGAAAGTGAATGTGGTTGATCTCTTGGAAGCCAATGTAATGTTCTTGATCATGTGAAGCATGGGATTGCTTGAAATGATGCATGGTTGCATGTGAAGCATGGGATTGCTTGAAATGATGCATGGTTGCATGTGAAGCATGGTATTGCTTGAAATGATGCATGGTTGCATGTGAAGCATGAGATGCTTGAATTAATGCATGTTTGCATGAGAAGCATGAGATGTTTGGTAAGATGCATTGTTGCATGAGATGTGTAAATGCTAGTGGAAGCATGTTACTTGTAAGTTGAACAAGTGTTGGTTATCATTTGATAAATGATGCATGTGAGCATGGATTACCTATGTTGCATTGAAGTCATGTATGACTTGTTGTTAAAGGCATGTGAATACGATGTTATGGTTTTATAGTGCATTGATTAAATGCATGAAATGGTTTAATTGAACTATGGTTTTAAATGGTTTCTTGCTTGATGTGGTTTTCAAGTTAAAGAAAGGTATGTTGTGGAAAGGATGTGTTTTCCATGGTTTTGTTTAAGCTTGGCATATGGTGTTTATGCATGTTTTGAGCTTGATGTTGAAAAGAGTTTTCGAACATAGTTTTGGAAAGCAAATCGGGTTGGTTTTAAAGTGTTTTAAAGACCCGCTGCATTGATGGTGTTTTGGTTTTGAGCATTCCTCACTAAGCATTATGTGCTTACGCTCCTTTTTGTCCATCAATGCAGATTCTTGAGGTTTGGGCAGCAAGGAGCAAGGGATTCAAGGTGGACTCCAATGGAGATGTATGTCTCGGTGAATAGCTATAGTTAATAAGGGCAATGGGGTAGAATCTCTCGGATTGTTGTTATTGTGATCGTATGTGTTGATCAAGAATGTTTATGTACTGTTGTTAATGATGTTGAATCATGAATTGGTTTAATTGAGGTTGCTTGAAGGATTTGTGCTTAAATGGTTGCTTGAGTAGGAAGCATGTCTATAGAATTGGGGCTTTTCATATGTGTTGATCATATGTTGAATTGTTGATGCAAGTATGTCTCTTTTATGTTGAATTGCATGTTGGCAAAGTTTGGTGGCTTTTGGAGCATGTTTGAATGATCAATTGTGTGTTTGAGTGAGCAAAACGCAACATTCTGGGCTAGGTGTTTCGGAACAGGCAACACCGTTTCGGAACGGGTGCCCTGCATAAACCCAGGCGTCCGAAACGGGTGTCACCGTTCCGAAACGGAAGGCATTCTGCCAGACCCCCGTTGCGGAACGCGTTGCGGAACAGCCCGTGTTTCGGAACGGCCTTGGCCTGTTTCGGAACGGGTGACCGTTGGGGGCTGTCATGGGCGGTTAAATGTTTCAAAATGTTTGCATTTTGGTCCTGAATCTTGTTTGTGCAATTGTTTGAGTTCGGGATGTCCATTTGAGTTGAAATTTGGCAGAGAAGCATGAAACATGATTAATTTCAAGTCGGTAACTTAAAATCTGGTTAAGTCCTTAAAGTTTTCAGAAATTACAATTTGGTCCCTAAAGTTGTAATTTGTTCAATCGGGTCCCTGTTTGATCTCTGATGTTTGTGATCTTTGAGCATGGTGTTTGCGTGATCACACATAGGGTTAATGTGCATTTAGACAAGATTAAAAGAAAAAAAAAGGGTCGTTAATCAAGGTTGACTTTCGGGTTGACTTTGGTTTTCCCCGTGTAATCTTCGTAGTTCGGGTCAACCGTCTAGGCCGGGCTACGGGGGTTACATTTGGTGGTATCAGAGCCAGGTTGCGAAGGTTGGGGAAAACGGTAAGTTGTTGTGGTAAGTGTGCTTGATGTTTACCTTGTTGTATGGTTGAAAGCTGGTTGAAGCATGTGTTGCTGTATATGCTGTTGATGTTTTGAGCATGTTGCTGGTGTATGCAAGCATGATTTGTGGATATGTGTTGATGTTATGAGCTGATGCTATGCATGATGAATGTGTTTTGAGTATGTTATGTTGCTAATGTGCTGGTGCTGTTGGATGTTGATGGTGTAAGCATGATCAAGGCATGTTGTTGATATGCTTGATGTTGTGATATTCATGTTGTGTTGATTGTTATGTCATGTAAAGGGGGAGGATTCGGGATACCCATTGCCTTATTAATATAGCTATTGTGTTATTTTGGAGTTGGAGTTTGAATCCTTGCTTAATGCTGGTCTAACAGGTTTTGTTTGTTTGTTGTGATTGTATGTTGTTTGTTGTTAGTGGTATGGCAAAGATGATGAAAGAGTGGAGGATGAGTGAGATGGTGGCTGCCTTGGGGCAGGTTGTTAAGTCAAAGGATTCACCCTTTTGTAAAGGTGTTTTGTCTCAGACTTCTGTGACTGAAGTTGAGATGGTAAGGCAAGGGAAGGAAGCTGGTTCCGGGATGGAAAGTTCTTTACCTGTTGTTCAGGAGGTGTTGGGAACATCTCAGGCTATGGTTGAGGTGGAATCAGTGGATGTGCTGGCTAAATGTGTGGGTTTGCCGAAGCAGCATTTGCTTGATTTGGGTGCTGAGGAGTATCATGGTTCTTCCCCGGAGATGTTTGGGGTCTGGTTGGCCAATGTAGTTCTGATTCTGGATCAGGAAGGCTGTGATTATGCCTGTAAGCTGGGGAGTGTTGTTTCTTTGATGTTGGAGGATGCTTGTTCTTGGTGGACATCTGTGGCTGTGGCGTCACATATCCTTGATATTGATTGGGATTTCTTCGTATCTGCTTTCTATGAAAGGTATCTTGGAAGGGAATTTCCAAGGGTTGAGCAAGGTGTGGCTAATGCTGTTGGTGAGCAAGTGTTGCTTGAGCAAGGAGTGGAAGCTCAGTCGTCTGTGTGTGACCGTTGTAAAAGACAACATGTTGGAAATTGTTGGGGCGCAGGTGCTTGTTGGAATTGTGGTTCCAAGTTGCATGTTAAGCGTGATTGTCCTCATGGAGTGAAGTCAGCTTTGATGTTGGCAAAAGGATCTCAGAAAGGTCGTGGGCGCGACCGAGGCGAGGTTCAGAGGTGGCATAAAAAGCAGAAGGTTGTGAAGAGCTTGGGAAATGAAGTTTGCTGGAAGTGTGGGTCTGCTGGACACATGAAGCGTGATTGCTTGATGTTGGCGCGGAACAGTCAAGGTTTCTTATCGCAAGGAGTTGGTGGTGACCCTGGTGTGTTAGCTGGTGCTGCAAGGGTGCGACCAGAGGTTGTTGGCTCCGCAAGGAAGAGAGCTCGTTCGATGAAGCTTCAGGGTGGTGTTGTGTTTTCAGGTAACCTTGTTAAGTGATCTTTGCTTTAGTTGCTTTGGTTTGATTTCTGTTGGTTTTTCCTTGCGTGGTAAGTCTAGTCTTGTTGCTAGCATGTTTGAGGTAGTGGTAGTTGTGGTTGGTAATATCTTGGGTGTGAAGAAGGCTTGGGTAAGTATCTTGTGGTTAATGGTTGTTGGTATGATGGAGTTGGATAAGTTAAAGATGAGTAAGGAGGTTGTTCTTAGACAGATTTTTTTTTGAGGATGTTATTGGAGGGTGTGAACTGGCATTCATGCACAGTTTAAAATCATTGTTATATACTATATTATATATGTTGGTCCATGCATACATGTGGCATGACATTAGAGGTTTTGCATACATGTACATCAGACATTGATAGGGCATGTAGGTGATCATGCATACGATGTTCACGCTCGCTAATGACTAATCGAATCTGTTAGTGTTGCGGTTGGGTTAGTGTGATGATGGGTTTATAGGGGTTGTTCGGTGCTGAGTGGGAGTTAGAAGTGCCGGAGTTTGGTAAGCTAGTTGCTAATGATAGTAAGGGTGGAATGGCCTGTTGGTAAAAGGATGGTGTTGGATGCTTTGAGAGTTTAGTGGTTTGGTGGTGAAGGGTATTGTTTGAGGTTTGTATCAGTTAAGTGGGTTGTTTGGTTAAAAGGAAGTGGTAGTTCCTTGGTGTTAAGTGATGTTGCAGTTTGAGGTTGAGTTTCCAGGTGTTGAAGTGGTTTAGCTTTTAAGTTGTTGAGAAAGGGTTGTGTTTGTTCTTGGCAATCTTTGAAGAGTTCTGAAGCTGTTGTGTGTGTTTTGGTTCAGTGATGTTCTGGTAGTGCAAGTGTTCTGGTTGAGTATGTAGTGAAAGGGCTGTGAAAGATCGAAGGTTTTTGTTGGACGTTTGGGTTCTTGTGAAAAGTGGTTGGCTAGTTGTGGTTAAGAAAGTTCTGTTTGAAGTCTGTTGATGGTATGTAGGACGGCTGAAGGTTTCAAGTTGAGGTTGTGATGTGATTCTGGTTTTTAGTGCTGGTGAGCTGTTATGGTAATGTTTTTGACGGATGTGAAGGATTGTCAGCTTCGTTGAAGAGCTTATGTAAACAGTTGATGTTTAAGGATTTCTGCTTGTTGGGAAAATCTTTGGAAAAGGTTTGGGAATCGCAAGAGTTGTTGAGGTTGAGAGGTTGCCTAGTGGCTGAGTTGGTTTGGTTGTTGTCTTTGTGTAGACAAGTTCTGGAAGATGTGTATTACAGTGTTGTTTGCTGTAAGAGCTGAAGTTCCTCAGGTTGGCGTTGGGTTTGTGTATTGTCTGGTTGTGTGGAAGGTTAAGTCGTGGTTACCTTTGAGAGTTTGGATTTGTGAACAGTGTATGGTGGAGGTTTTGTGTGGAATGTGATCAGTGGTGTTGGTTAAGGCTTTTGTGTTGCTTTGTGTGTTGCTTGAGAAGGTTCTGTTCTCTTTTCGCCGGTTGAAATTTCGAGGACGAAATTTCCTAAGGGGGGGAGAGTTGTAACGCCCCGGTTTTGGGCTCAGAAGTTTTGGCGTTGACCGGTTCGGTCAAAGTGCTGATCGAATATATAAGAGTGAATTTAGGAAAGCCTAGTTCGGGTTGCATTAAAAATATGGAAAAATATTCTAAAATCATATTTTAATATATAAAGGTGAACTGTGAAATCAATTTTGGAAAATGAGGTTCGGAAGGTTGACATTTTGGCTAGTGACCAAAATGTAATTTTTGAAAGTTGCGGGACAGTTTTATAAAGGATTGAAACTTTGAATCTTTAAGGAGCTATTATTCCAAAAAGGATTTCTCCAGATTTTTCTAAGATATTTTAAGTCTAAAATCTGATTTTAAAGGTTATGAAAAGGAGGTAAATCATTTTAACCAATTTCCAACTAATTTTCTATTTTCTCTCAAATTCTCTTTTCTCTCATTTTCTCTCTACCCAAACAAGATTTCCTCAGATTTCTTTCTCTGATTTTGACATCCTAAACTCTCATTTCAATTCTTATTTGATTCCTAATCATCTCATCATCAAAACCTCACAATTTACAAGTTGATTCATCAAGCATTTTGGCTCTAAAATGGAGAAATTCAAGTTTGGAGGTAAGAACGTCCTTCTCCTCTAAACTATCAGTTCTTTACTGAAATTCCTAAGTTCTCAATCCTTGATTCATGTTTTATTAAAGGCTTTTCAATTGAGATCTTGATTTTTGGCTAAAATGCAAGATTTGGTGATTTTGGTGAAAATTTCGTGTGATCTGTTTAAGCAGGGTTTTGAGGTGTTAAAATGATGTTAAATGAATGCTAAAATGATTAGAAGTTGAGGTTTAATCAATGCAATCCCGGATAGGTTGAATTTCCTAAGTTTGGCTTGAGTTTTTGGTTGTTTTTGGAGTGTTTTTGGTGATCTGTTATACCTGGAGGTATAAGGACGTGGTTGTGATCATTTTGCATGTTATTTGATGTATAAAAATGGTTAGAAGTGATGGATCTTGGCTGGGTTAAGTTTTGGAAGTGTTTGGAGATGTTTTCGGTTGTGTTTGGTAGCCAAATTGTTAGATTTGTGATGAGCAGCGAGTTGTGTTGATGTTGCTGGTGTTTTAATGCATAAGGATGCATTAATGTTCTGTTTTTATGTGCTTGAAACAGGGGAGGTTGATCCTTGAGCTTTGGAGGTTTTTTCGGAAGGTTTCGGAAGCTTGGAAAGCTTGTCGGCTAGGCTTGTTTGGTAATCGGTGAGTGAAGTTGGGATTTCAGCTTTTGAAACAAGGTTTGAAGGTTTTTGGGAGCTTAGTTTAAGTCTAAACAACTTTGCTAAGCTCAAGAGTAAGTGAAGAGGTTTTTGCTTTTGGATTGTGTATGATTTGGTTTTAAAATCAATTGTGGTTGATGATTGATGTGCATGTGTTATTGCATGGTTTAATTCTGTTTTGTAAGCATGTTTTAGCATGGTTTAATGCTGGTTTTGAAAGTCAATTGAAAAGGATGCTCAAGGTAAGAGATCCTTGGTTATGTTTATGGAAATTGTGATTTTGATGCATAGTGATGCATGTTGTTCATTGGCTTTGTATGATGCTTAAAAACAATGAGTTGATGATGATTAATGATGATAATTGTACCTTTTGCATATTGTTTATGCATGTGAATCATTGAGCTAATGATGTGGTGGTTTTGCATTATGTGTATGCATGTGAATCATTGAGCTAATGATGTGATGACCTTGCATTGTGTTTATGCATGTGGTACATTGGATATTATGGTAAGATGGTTATGTTGGCAAGAGATGTGAATGGTTCTTGGTTCGTTGATCGGGTATAATTAGCCGGCTATAGGATTGGGTGCACCGTGAATAAAGTCGCCTTGAAGGCGGAGTGGTCAAGTGTGGACCGGTTAGACTCCCCTCAAGTATTCCTAACGAGAAGAGGTTATAGTGGAGGTTGTTGCCCACTCGAGGACCTAAGTTGTTAAGGTCATAATGGAGGTTGTTGCCCATTCGAGGACCTTGGTTAAGTAAAGGTTATAAGGTGGTTAAAAGTCCTTATGTGAGAACCTTGTACTTGTTAAGATCACAATGGCAGTGTTTAAGTCCATGTGTGGATCTTGTGTGTGATGTCCCGTACCTCGTTAGATGATGTCTACAACTACCAATCGGTTATGCAAAGGTTGTATGGTGGTTGAAAGTCCATACGGAAAAGACCTTGTGCATGTCAAGGGTGTATGGCGGATGGAAGTCCATACATGGTAACCTTGAGGAAAAGCTAAGGTTGTATGGTGTTTAAAAGTCCATGCATGGGAACCTTAGGTTGTTAAGGTCAAATGGAGGTTGATGCCCATTTGGAAGACCTTGGATTGGGTAGGGTGTAGGAAGCGTTGGGACACGCTTGTAATCCGCGTATCCGATCGAATCGATAAGTTGGAAAGTGAATGTGGTTGATCTCTTGGAAGCCAATGTAATGTTCTTGATCATGTGAAGCATGGGATTGCTTGAAATGATGCATGGTTGCATGTGAAGCATGGGATTGCTTGAAATGATGCATGGTTGCATGTGAAGCATGGTATTGCTTGAAATGATGCATGGTTGCATGTGAAGCATGAGATGCTTGAATTAATGCATGTTTGCATGAGAAGCATGAGATGTTTGGTAAGATGCATTGTTGCATGAGATGTGTAAATGCTAGTGGAAGCATGTTACTTGTAAGTTGAACAAGTGTTGGTTATCATTTGATAAATGATGCATGTGAGCATGGATTACCTATGTTGCATTGAAGTCATGTATGACTTGTTGTTAAAGGCATGTGAATACGATGTTATGGTTTTATAGTGCATTGATTAAATGCATGAAATGGTTTAATTGAACTATGGTTTTAAATGGTTTCTTGCTTGATGTGGTTTTCAAGTTAAAGAAAGGTATGTTGTGGAAAGGATGTGTTTTCCATGGTTTTGTTTAAGCTTGGCATATGGTGTTTATGCATGTTTTGAGCTTGATGTTGAAAAGAGTTTTCGAACATAGTTTTGGAAAGCAAATCGGGTTGGTTTTAAAGTGTTTTAAAGACCCGCTGCATTGATGGTGTTTTGGTTTTGAGCATTCCTCACTAAGCATTATGTGCTTACGCTCCTTTTTGTCCATCAATGCAGATTCTTGAGGTTTGGGCAGCAAGGAGCAAGGGATTCAAGGTGGACTCCAATGGAGATGTATGTCTCGGTGAATAGCTATAGTTAATAAGGGCAATGGGGTAGAATCTCTCGGATTGTTGTTATTGTGATCGTATGTGTTGATCAAGAATGTTTATGTACTGTTGTTAATGATGTTGAATCATGAATTGGTTTAATTGAGGTTGCTTGAAGGATTTGTGCTTAAATGGTTGCTTGAGTAGGAAGCATGTCTATAGAATTGGGGCTTTTCATATGTGTTGATCATATGTTGAATTGTTGATGCAAGTATGTCTCTTTTATGTTGAATTGCATGTTGGCAAAGTTTGGTGGCTTTTGGAGCATGTTTGAATGATCAATTGTGTGTTTGAGTGAGCAAAACGCAACATTCTGGGCTAGGTGTTTCGGAACAGGCAACACCGTTTCGGAACGGGTGCCCTGCATAAACCCAGGCGTCCGAAACGGGTGTCACCGTTCCGAAACGGAAGGCATTCTGCCAGACCCCCGTTGCGGAACGCGTTGCGGAACGGCCCGTGTTTCGGAACGGCCTTGGCCTGTTTCGGAACGGGTGACCGTTGTGGGCTGTCATGGGCGGTTAAATGTTTCAAAATGTTTGCATTTTGGTCCTGAATCTTGTTTGTGCAATTGTTTGAGTTCGGGATGTCCGTTTGAGTTGAAATTTGGCAGAGAAGCATGAAACATGATTAATTTCAAGTCGGTAACTTAAAATCTGGTTAAGTCCTTAAAGTTTTCAGAAATTACAATTTGGTCCCTAAAGTTGTAATTTGTTCAATCGGGTCCCTGTTTGATCTCTGATGTTTGTGATCTTTGAGCATGGTGTTTGCGTGATCACACATAGGGTTAATGTGCATTTAGACAAGATTAAAAGAAAAAAAAAGGGTCGTTAATCAAGGTTGACTTTCGGGTTGACTTTGGTTTTCCCCGTGTAATCTTCGTAGTTCGGGTCAACCGTCTAGGCCGGGCTACGGGGGTTACAAATCGTGTCAAAATGCTTATAATCAAGTATATGAACTCGTAAAATTTGATTAAACCTTATTTTGCGGTCCGTTTTTTATAGGTTTCGGTGGAGCGGGTCTAATTAGGCCTTATAATGGACCCGTTGGAATTTTAACTGAGTAAAAAGTACATGAATTGAGTTTTTGCAATATCATCGTGTTGAAATGCTCGTAATCAAGTATATGAACTCCTAAAATTTGATAAAACCTTGTTTTTGTGGTGCGTTTGTTATAGGTTTCGGAAGAGCGAGTCTAAATAGGCCTAACGATGGATCCGTTGGAATTTTACTTGAATAAAAAGTGCAGAAATTGAATTTTTGCAATATAATCGTGTTGAAATACTAGTAATCAAGCATTTGAAATCCTAAGATTTGATTAAAACTTGTTTCGCGATCCGATTTGTAGAGGTTTCAGACGCGCGGGTCTAAATAGGCCTTAAAATGGACCAATTTCTATTTTACTTGAATAAAAACTAAAGAAATTGAATTTTTGCAATATAATCGTTTTGAAATACTAGTAATCAAGCATTTGAACTCCTAAAATTTGATTAAAACTTGTTTCGCCGGTCCGATTTGTAGAGGTTTCAGACAAGAGGGTCTAAATAGGCCTTAAAATGGACCAATTTGAATTTTACTTGAATAAAAACTACAAAAATTGAATTTTTGCAATATAACCGTGTTAAAATACTCGTAATCAAGCATATGAACTCCTAAAATTTTATTAAAACTTGTTTCGCGGTCCGTTTTGAAGAGGTTTCAGACGAGGGGGGTCTAATTAGACCTTACAATGGACGCGTTGGAATTTTAACTGAGTAAAAAGTACAGAAATTGAGGTTTTGCAGTATAATCGTGTCGATATGCTCATAATCAAGTATATGAACTCCTAAAATTTGATAAAACCTTGTTTTGCATTCTGTTTGTTATAGGTTTCGGTCTTGCGGGTCTAAATAGGCCTCACAATGGACCTTTTGGAATTTTACTCGAGTAAAAAGTACATAAATTGAGTTTTTGCAATATCATCGTGTCGAAAAGCTCGTAATCAAGTATATGAACTCCTAAAGTTTGATAAAACCTAGTTTTACGGTCAGTTTTTTATAGGTTTTTCTTTTGTGGGTCTAAATAGGCCTCACAATGGACCCGTTGGAATTTTAACTGAGTAAATAGTACAGAAATTGAGTTTTTGCAGTATAATCGTGTCAAAATGCTTATAATCAAGTATATGAACTCGTAAAATTTGATTAAGCCTTATTTTGCGGTCCGTTTGTTATAGGTTTCGGTGGAGCGGGTCTAATTAGGCCTTATAATGGACCCGTTGGAATTTTAACTTAGTAAAAAGTACATAAATTGAGTTTTTGCAATATCATCATGTCGAAATGCTCGTAATCAAGTATATGAACTCCTAAAATTTGATAAAACCTTGTTTTTGTGGTCCGTTTGTTATAGGTTTCGGAAGAGCGGGTCTAAATAGGCCTAACAATGGATCCGCTCAAATTTTACTTGAATAAAAAGTACAGAAATTGAATTTTTGCAATATAATCGTGTTGAAATACTAGTAATCAAGCATTTGAACTCCTAAAATTTGATTAAAACTTGTTTCGCGGTCCGATTTGTAGAGGTTTCAGACGAGCGGGTCTAAATAGGCCTTAAAATGGACCAATTTGAATTTTACTTGAATAAAAACTACATGATTTGAATTTTTGCAAAATAATCATGTTGAAATACTCGTAATCAAGCATATGCACTCCTAAAATTTTATTAAAACTTGTTTCGCGGTCCATTTTGAAGAGGTTTCAGACGAGGGGGTCTAAATATGCCTTACAATGGACCTGTTTAAATTTTAACTGAGTAAAATGTACAGAAATTGAGGTTTTGCAGTATAATCGTGTCGAAATGCTCATAATCAAGTATATGAACTCCTAAGATTTCATAAAACCTTGTTTTGCATTCTGTTTGTTATAGGTTTCGGTCTTGCGGGTCTAAATAGGCCTCACAATGGACCTGTTGGAATTTTACTCGAGTAAAAAGTACATAAATTGAGTTTTTGCAATATCATCGTGTCGAAATGCTCGTAATAAAGTATATGAACTCCTAAAATTTGATAAAACCTAGTTTTGCGGTCAATTTTTTATAGGTTTTGCTTTTGCGGGTCTAAATAGGCCTCGCAATGGACCCGTTGGAATTCTAACTGAGTAAAAAGTATAGAAATTGAGTTTTTGCAGTATAATCGTGTCAAAATGCTCGTAATCAAGTATATGAACTCGTAAAATTTGATTAAGCCTTATTTTGCGGTCCGTTTGTTATAGGTTTCGGTGGAGCGGGTCTAATTAGGCCTTATAATGGACCCGTTGGATTTTTTAACTAAGTAAAAAGTACATAAATTGAGTTTTTGCAATATCATCGTGACGAAATGCTTGTAATCAAGTATATGAACTCCTAAAATTTGATAAAAACCTTGTTTTTGTGGTCCGTTTGTTATAGGTTTCGGAAAAGCGGGTCTAAATAGGCCTAACAATGGATCCGTTGGAATTTTACTTGAATATAAAGTACAAAAATTGAATTTTTAAAATAAAATCGTGTTGAATTCCTAGTAATCAAGCATTTGAACTCCTAGAATTTGATTAAAACTTGTTTCGAGGTCCGATTTGTAGAGGTTTCAGACGAGCGCGTCTGAATAGGCTTTAAAGTGGACCAATTTGAATTTTGCTTGAATAAAAACCACAAAAATTGAATTTTTGCAATATAATCGCGTTGAAATACTCGTAATCAAGCATATGAACTCCAAAAATTTTATTAAAACTTGTTTCGCGTTCCGTTTTGAAGAGGTTTCAAACAAGGGGGTCTAAATAGGCCTTACAATGGACTCGTTGGAATTTTAACTGAGTAAAAAGTACAGAAATTGAGGTTTTGCAGTATAATCGTGTCGAAATGCTCATAATCAAGTATATGAACTCCTAAAATTTGATAAAACCTTGTTTTGCATTCTGTTTGTTATAGGTTTCGGTCTTGCGGGTCTAACTAGGCCTCACAATGGACCTGTTGGAATTTTAATCGAGTAAAAAGTACATAAATTGAGTTTTTGCAATATCGTCATGTGGAAATGCTCGTAATCAAGTATATGAACTCCTAAAATTCGATAAAACCTAGTTTTGCGGTCAATTTTTTATAGGTTTTGCTTTTGCGGGTCTAAATAGGCCTCACAATGGAGCCCGTTGGAATTTTTTTTTTGAAGAAAAGGCCTCATTAAAAACCCCTACTACTGTCCTTCGAGCAAAGCTAGAGGACCCTAAAAAGGGGAAAAGAGTGCCCAAATATTATTAATCAAAGAATATTTGTTACAAGATGATGAATACAATGGGGAATATCCGATTCAAATGACATAGAAGTCATAGAATTCAGAGCGAAAGAAGCCAACGTGTGGGCTATAACATTTGCCTCACGGCGTACAAAAGAAATGGAAGAAAACTCAAAATCCTGAAGAGCATCTTGAATCTGAAGAATAGTTGGTCCCATAGTAGAAAGATCCTGAGCATGATTGTTGATCCTATTCGCGAGAGAAGCACAATCCGTTTCGATCATGATACGATTCCATCCTTGAGTACGGGCAAAGGTAAGACCAGCAAGGATGCTTTCCCCCTCACTGGTGATAGCGTCCTGACGGCTACCAAGAGGGAAAGCAAGACCACCCACGACTGCTCCGGCAGAGTCACGAGCAACAACGCCTACGGCCGCTGCTCGAGTAGAAGGGTTAAAAGCACCATCCACATTAATTTTGATATAATTAAGTGGAGGTGAGTGGGAAAGATTAGAAATTTTGGATGGAGGTGAAACAGCTAAAATTGAAGATTTGCAAAATTCATCATGTAAGCTAATTGAGTTGATTGCAATTAGCCAGGAGGGTTGTAAATGGGTGTTGTGAACCCAATCATTACGTCTGTTCCAAATATTCCATAAAACTGTAAGAAAAAGACCAAATTTATCAGGGGAAAGTGTAGAGGCTGCTTCCTCTAACCATTGTAAGGGTGATGGAGTTGAGCTCTTATAAATAGAGATAGTAATACCACTAATTTGGAGGGCTTCAGCTGCCCCAGTACAGTCACGAATCGCATGTAAAATTGATTCTGAATGGTTACCACAGATAGAGCATGACCCCGAGCTAGAGGAAAAGGCTAGCATTTTAGTACCTGAGTAGATAAAAATTTCCAAAACCGAGTAGTTGGCTGAGGCTGTGAAAGAGAGCGTTGTAGGAAAATATATCCAGAGCGAACTGAGTAGATACCTGAGTCATTGGGAGACCATAAAATTGAATCCCGATGATCATTTATGATGGGGATACGGAGAATGGCATCCGCATCAGTTGGATTGAAGTAATTGTACAACTTTACCGTATCCTAGGCAGTCTGATTGCGGATCATGAAATCCTGACATCGAATGTAAAATTCATCAGAAATTTCATAATCCCCAGTTAGCTCAATTGGGGACGACCCACCCCATATATCTTTGTGTATTCTGATATTACTGTTTATACCTGGGCGATGAAGAAAACCAGGGAAAAGGCGCTGAAGAGCGATGTATATACCTTGCCAAGCAAAGGAGACCCTATTAGGTTTCGCCGCATCCAGGATATTGCCTGAAGGGAAATATTTAGATCGGTATATTTGTCCTAGTAAAGAATCTGGTTCGCAAATTAGTTTCCAAATTTGCTTACCCAAAAGAGCGATGTTGAAGTCATGTAGGTCTTTAAAGCCCATTCCACCAGCGGATTTGGGTAAACATATCCGATTCCACGGTAACATATGCCAACCCTTTTTGTTGGATTTGCCAGTCCACCAGTATTGGCGGATTGATGTGGTCATGTCGTCGATGATATTGTGTGGTAGAAGGTAGCAAGACATCACATATTGTGGGAGAGATTGTAGAACAGCTTTAATAAAAATCTCTCTACCACTAAAGGATAGAAGGTGTTTATCCCAGCTAGAGAGACGATCATGTACTTTATCACGTACAAAGCCTAAGGATTCAGTTTTGTTTTTCCCAATTAGAAGCAGGATGCCTAGGTATACTCCGGGATTAGAAACTTCACGTACTTGTAAAAGACTATTGAGTGCATTTCTTATTGCGGAAGGTGTACGTGGGTTATAGAAAATTGTTGATTTTTCGAAATTTATAGCTTGACCAGATGCATTAGCATAAACTTGAAGAGCATTTTTCAGAAGGGATGCTTCAGATTGATTGGTATTTATAAATACCATACAATCATCAGCAAAAAGTAGGTGGTTAACTTTGGGCCCATGCTTACATGCACCTAGACCGGGAAGAATATTAGTTTGTTGAGCGGCAGCTAAATAAGCCGAAAGTCCTTGAGTGCAGAATAGAAAAAGAAAAGGGGAAAGAGGATCCCCCTGTCGAAGACCCCGTTGAGGGTGAAATATTGGTGAAAAGGAATTATTAATTTTAACCGAGAAGGAAACCGTGGAAATACAACGCATTATAAGTTCAATCCAACCGGGTGCAAAACCCATTCTAGTCATAACGTTTGCAAGAAAAGACCATTCAACTCTATCGAAAGCTTTTTCCATATCAAGCTTGAGAGCAGCTCCTTGAGAGGATTTAGTCGCACCAGCGTTGATATTGTGAATTATTTCATGCGCAACAAGGATATTGTCCGAGATGTTGCGTCCCTGAACAAAGGCGGCTTGATTAGGGCTAATACAAAGAGGTATAGCCTGTTTCATTCTATTAACAATTGTTTTGGCAACAATTTTATAGAGAACAGTACATAAGCTTATTGGTCTGAGTTGTTTCATGGATGTTGGATCTTGAACTTTGGGTATTAGCACTAATATGGTTTTGTTGACTAAGGACATATCTGCATTACCCTTTAAAAGATCCATACAAAGATTAAGAACATCATCACCAACCGTGTCCCAGTGTTGTCTAAAGAAACTACTAGGCAGGCCATCTGCTCCCGGAGCCTTCCTAGGGTCAATATCTTTAAAGGCATGTAGAATTTCTTCTTTAGTGAACGACTTTAGAAGGTTGTCGTTAATAGAAGAATTAATGGAGGGTTGGATTTTATCAAGAATGAGTTTCGATAATTGGGGGTTAGTAGTTGTGAATAGGTTTTCAAAATAATTCGAAGCGATATCCATTATTTCAGATTCAGAGGTACACCAATTAGAGTTGGCGTCATAAAGACCTTTGATTGAATTTTTCTTATTACGATTAGTAGCTCTGGCATGAAAGAATTTGGTATTTTTGTCACCCTGGGATAGCCAAAGAGTTCGAGATCTTTGGGCCCAGTAAGCTTCTTGTTCGGTTAAGAGACGATAGAGAAGTTTGTTTATTTTTTTGGTAAGGAATTTGATACGTCCTGTTGTTTTGAAACGTTGTTGATTTTGCCAATCATCTAAGTATAGTCCTACCGCTTTAATTTTATTAATGGATGAACCAGGGGTATCTATCCATGCTCGTTGGATTGTTTGTATGTTGTCTTTATTATTAGCCCAACAACTTTCAAATTTGAAATTTTTAGGGATTTGTGTTTTGATTGTATTATTAGGTTTATCGAATTCAAGAAGGAGGAAACAGTGGTCGGATTTTGCGACATATTCCGTAATTATACAATGACTAGGGTAGAGATCTTTCCATTCGTAGTTAGCTACAAAACGGTCAAGACGTTCATGAATTACCGGGGTTAAAGGACCTACTTTCGTCCATGTAAACCATCCCGAGGTTGGTTTGCAGTCAAATAAGTTGTTTCGGATAAGACAATTTCTAAAATTTTTGATTTGGGATCTAGCTCTCCGTGGACCCCCTTGTTTTTCTGAATCTGTTAGGATCTCATTAAGATCTCCTCCGATAAGCCAAGGTTTATTTTTAGTAGAAGTGTGTAAGGAATCGATTAATTCCCATGTTTTATATTTTTGGCTAGTTTCCGAAAAACCATGTATTCCAGTGAAAAACATAGTGCTATTATTATTAGTAATTTGAATGTGAATATAACGCATCGAATAGGAAATTAAACTTATATTGATATCTTTTGCAGCGAATAAGGAAATACCGGAACACCCTTCCGAGGGGGGGATAGAAATAATGTCTAACATACCTAATGATAGACATAAGCGTTTACAATCCGCATTATTTAACTTGGTTTCACATAAAAATATAATATTAGGATTGGTACGTTGGACATAGGCTCGGAAATGTTGAACCGTCGGGGCTTGTCCAAGGCCCTGACAGTTCCAGCAGAGGATCTTCATTTTGCTCGGCGGGGCTGGGAATCAGCCGCCGCCGGAGAGTTTTTAGAGCTGCTCATCCCAGCTTTTGGAGTAGTTCCTGATTGTTTGGATTTTTTTGGCGGGAGCGAAACTTGTATTGGGGAGCGGCGTTTCATGCCTCGGTTATTCTGGATTGGTGCGGGTGCTGGTGCGGGTGCTGGAACAGGAGCAGGCGCAGGGGCTGCATCATTTGGGTAAGTTTTTAGCAACCACTGATTAAAATCGTTGAAAAGTGAATCAGTGGGATTAGAAGGCTTACTCGATTCAGAGTCAAATTTTTTGATTTGGTCGGCAGTAGGGCTGGGAACACCATAGTCATCATTGGTTTCCCAATCATCATCAGAACCGTCTTCCGGAATTGGGTAGATGGTAGTCAGGGGTTGAGGCTCAAGAGGAGCCTTTTGTTTCAAATCAGCAGGGGGATCAGAGACCGTATTAGGACCATCTTCCATTGTCATGTCAACATTCTGGGCTTCTTCGGTAACTTGTTCCGTAAATGAGGCTGCATCACCTTCATTTAGAGAACCTTTAATTTGAAAAAATAATAATATTAGAGGTTTGTAACTGTTTGTAGTAGGATTAATAAAAGAGTTAAGTGAGTTACCCAAGTTGTTCTGGTTATTTGGGGGAGCTGTGGGATTAACCGGGATAGCTGGGTTATTCATCGGGTTTGCTACAAAAAAGTTAGGGGAATAGAAATTTAAAATGAAGTTTGATAAAGAAGAATAAGTAAAATCAGATGTAATTTTATTAGTTGAGAAACATATACCATTAACTGGAGGAACATTTGGATTCAGAGTCGGTTCTACATTACGGATGCGCCCACGGATTCCAACTGGGCGACGTCTAGGAGGAAGATAACGGAGCCATTCTCCGTATTGCAGTTTGTTGGGGTCGAAAGAAGATCGGTTGGGACAATTCTCTAAGGTATGACTGATAATTCCGCAGCCCGGGCAGAGAGTTGGAAGTCGTTCATATTGGAGACGACACATAATTGTGTTCTCACCGGAGCCAATGAACACAAATCGAGTAACTGGTCTTGTTATGTTGAGAAAGATTTCAACTCGGAGGAATTCCACCATATTTCCATCAACTTTGCGGGTATCCGTTCGGAGAACATTGCCTACCATCGAGCCTAAGGCATATCCCACCAGATGGGAACGATCGAAATCATCAAAGAGTGAATCAGGAAGGGAGAAAATTCTGATCCAGATAGGCATTGTGCTGAAGTTGTAGTCATTTAAGGATTTGGCTGGAACGTATTCTGTGACTGCAAGCCATTCATCCTTGTACAACCAAGGTCCGCGATTGAGAATTTCATAGCAGTTCTTAACTTCTTTAAACTTGATCTTGAGAAAGTTGTCTTGTATCACTGAGAATGATACAACTTCATTGGGCTTCCAGATTCCTTCGAAAGCATTAATGACAGCGGAAATATCTAATGGTTTAGAGGATATAAATCGACCAACGATAAAGAGTTTTGGATCCTCCTTGAGAAAATCGAAGTCAGGAGTGTAGCGAAGCTTTGATTCTTCATTGGTGAGGCTGATCGAATTGAGTTGGGGGAAAGATGAAGAGGAAGCCATTGAGGGAAGACGAAGGTATGAAAGAGACAATTGATTAGAAAGTTGTGGTGGTTTAGGATAATTAGGGTGTGAATATATAAGGGTAGCTAGTATAGTTAGACCATGGAATTCATGGAAAGTGGGATAATAGAGGGAAATATGGAAGAGTGACGATTGTGATTGATAGGACTTTCGGAAAATAGAAGATGTATTATGTAAAGTATTTTCCTTAAATGAAAAGTAAATAATAAATAAGAGAGAAGTAATGGGAGTTATTAAAGGAAAGAAGGTTGAATATTGAGAAAAGTTATGGTAAATTTTTAATGGTAATAATAAGAGGATTTGATTAAAAAATTGAATGTATAAGGTGATTAATCTTAGGGTTAACAAAAGGAATTTTTTAATAAAATTAAAACTTTTAAATATTGGGTATTGAAAGCTAGAAAAAAAATTGGTAGAGCAATTGAAAGGAGTTTTATTTTGTAGCAACTGAACAAGAAATTCCCGTAATTGTATAGCTGTTACTAGATTAGGAGCGTAAGTTAATGAATTTGATTTAAGTAAGAGACTTGACTGGGATAAACAAAGTAATAGTGGAAAGCTAAAAATGTCATATATCGTAATTAACACTATTTTAAAAGGATATTTATTAAAGATTATAGAGACAATATAGTAAAGGGAGGTTGAATTTAATAAATTGAATAGAGATTGAAATTTGTAATGCTTTATGAGATTAATCTCATCTAATTTATTGATAAAAATTATGTTTCTGCAAAAAGATTGGGAAACAAAAGTGGAAATAAATTTAATATAGATTTGAATATTAGAACGGAAATTTAATGAGCATTGATTAGTAGGATAAAATTTTAGGAAACTTTGAAAAGTAGAGTAAATTACGGGGAAATTCAGAGTTGATGGAAAAGGCTGGAAAAGGCGGATGGGAGTAAAAACTGAAACGATTTTTTGTAAAGTCAACTTGGGTAATATTGAAAATTTTGTAGAGAAAAATTGATATATGATTGGGGTTTTCCTTCTAGAAAGGATTGATTTAGAATCCCAAATATGGGCTTGTGAAATATCACCTAATAAGGTGTAGAGGGAGGATATGTTTACCAAATATAGCAGTAAGCAATTATCAATTGGAGGAAAACATACATACATCGAGTAATATAAACCATGCATAGCAATATTAAAATGATCACTAAAGCAAATAAAAGCATAGAAAAAATAAAAGAAATACAGAAAATAAAGAAACCAGGAAATAAAAATTACAGACCCATGGGAGAGAAGAGGCGGGAATAAGAAGATTAATACAGACCAAACGAGCAAAATAAAATATAGGGATAAGATAATAGGAATTAAATTAAAGAAAAGGAGGTAAAGAAGTAACCCATTGGGAGAGAACCGGCCATTTAGGAGTAGCCTTGAGGTAGCTTGTAAAAGTGTGACCGATTGTGAGGCATAGAGGTAGACGTCTTCAGAGAACACAAAGGCAAAACAAACACAATGAGTAACTGGAAAGCCTTTGATAAAATTGGTAAAGTAAAAGGAAAGGGTGGGCATGTGTAGGATATACAAGAGCATAAAGAATGAGAAATTTGTGATAGTGGGGTATCCATGGGATTTAATTAGATGCATCATAACATTTTGAAAACCATTATTTTGGCCATTGGATATTATACTGATGAGCCTCGAGTGCAAACACAAAAAGTGAGCAGGATGCATGAATTTTGAAATAGATAAACTAAAATGAAAGTGTAAATAGCATATGTGCAGAAGATAACACATATGATCATAGTGAAGATGATCGAGAAATACATGGGTATTGATAACACAGAGGATGTTGAAAGTGAAGAAATTGGCATATATAGCTAAGCAGAGAACATCATTATATCCAGTTAAATTATTATTCATCCAAAAATAGACATGTTGTTTGAAGAAAGGAGGGATGTTATGATGAAACCATATCATACATATTTTAAGTTTAATGGATATTCCCAGTAAATGGGCTTGAAAAATAATCCCTAGGAGGGCTTGATAAACATCAAAGAGATGAATAGAACTAAAAATTGAAAAGTTCATGATTGTGTTAGGCAAATTAGAGTTTATGAAAAACTTATGCTCCCAGTCATTAACATCATAGAAAAGGGCTAATAACAACGCAAAGATCAACAACCAAGAATTTAAAGGTAATGGATTAGATGCAACTTGTGAGAAAAAATGGTATTGAAACATAAACAACCGAGTAATAGTAATAGAACAGAAAATATATGAGAAAAATGAAGTTACCTGGACTGGGAAAAACACAACCGGTAACCCCAAACCATTTATAGCAGAAAATGGATAACTTTTAAAGGATGATTTAGAAGCTAACTGTAAAAAAGTATACATAGAGATTGATATCAGAAAAAGAAGCCAAAAAATAGGGGAAGAATAAGGGGGGAAAGCAAACCCTAGCCATCGTTGATTGATGGATTTGGATGACAGCCGCCGCCTATCTTCACAGTGAGTAAACCTTGTGACGAAGGGACTTAGAAATGAGGCAAATCTGCAAAGTAAAAAAAGATTAGAAGGTAAAGATAGTATCAAAAAAATAGGGAAATAGGAGAAAAGAAAATTAGGACTATGGAAGCCCATAAGGTAGCAGTAGAGAACAGCCGCCAAAGACAACCAAGCATCATGAATCACTGAGAATAGGGGAGAAGAAAAAGGGTTAGATCCAAAATCAGAAGCGAAAAAGGCCAAAGTTGATTCCAACTTAATTGCATGTAAACAAGAAGATCTGCAGATCAAAAAAAGAAAAGAAATCAAAGCACCGTTTGGTAAAAAAATTAAAAGAACTGGAAAAAATAAAAGAAGAGAGATAGAATCCAAGACTGTTTTGAGATTGGGGAGCCCTTCTGTATTCCTCCGAACGGAAAGGAAAGAGGAAGGGTCGGATAACGCCCAAAAAAGATGATAGGATAGCGAAGGATTCTTGCCGCCACCACTCAGATGATGGGTTTTAACCATCGGCATCAAAAGGGAATTAGGGTTCATGAACCAAAACCGAATAAGAGTTAGCAAAAAACTTCCAGGAGACAAATTAAGAGAAAAAAAAAATAAAAAGAAGACCACTTACCACCCAGATCTGGAAAAATCGGGGAAAGAATTCCATAACAGCGTGAGAAAAATGGTGTATATGAAGTGAGAGAACAAAGCGAAGCCGGAAACTATGAGAAACTAAGAAACCAAAAGTTAGAAAAATTGATATAAAATAAAACATGGTTACGTAAAGATGGGAAAATGTGTAGAGGCGTGGGATGACTCCCTTGTGATTCATCCCGAATTCCAAGGGAGAAAAGATATCTTGCATAACCGGCTGAAGCAGAAGAGCCGTAAGGGGGATGGGAAACGGTGGATGTAAAAAATCCACCTGGAAAAACGGAACCTGCAAGAACCAAAAAACCCCTGAAAAAATTGAGAGAAAAAAGAGAGCCATCCCACCCACCCACCCGCCCGTTGGAATTTTAACCGAGTAAAAAGTACAGAAATTGAGTTTTTGCAATATAATCTTGTCAAAAATCTCATAATCAAGTTTATGAACTCGTAAAATTTGATTAAGCCTTATTTTGCGGTCCGTTTGTTATAGGTTTCAGTGGAGCGGGTCTAATTAGGCCTTATAATGGACCCGCTGGAATTTTATCTGAGTAAAAAGTACATAAGTTGAGTTTTTGCAATATCATCGTGTCGAAATGATCATAATCAAGTATATGAACTCCTAAAATTTGATAAAACCTTGTTTTTGTGGTCAGTTTTTTATAGGTTTCGGAAGAGCGGGTCTAAATAGGCCTAACAATGGATCCGTTGGAATTTTACTTGAATAAAAAGTATAAAAATTTAGTTTTAGCAATATAATCGTGTTGAATTCCTAGTAATCAAGCATTTGAACTCCTAAAATTTGATTAAAACTTGTTTCTTGGTCCGATTTGTAGAGGTTTCATACGAGCGGGTCTAAATAGGCATTAAATTGGACAAATTTGAATTTTACTTGAATAAAAACTTCAAAAATTGAATTTTTTGCAATATAATCGTGTTGAAATACTCGTAATCAAGCATATGAACTCCTAAAATTTTATTAAAACTTGTTTCGCGATCCATTTTGAAGAGGTTTCAGACAAGGGGCTCTAAATAGGCCTTACAATGGACCCGTTGGAATTTTAACTGAGTAAAAAGTACAGAAATTAAGGTTTTGCAGTATAATCGTGTCGAACTGCTCATAATCAAGTATATGAACTCCTAAAATTCGATAAAACCTTGTTTTGCATTCTGTTTGTTATAGGTTTCGGTCTTGCGGGTCTAAATAGGCCTCACAATGGACCTGTTGGAATTTTACTCGAGTAAAAAGTACATAAATTGAGTTTTTGCAATATCATCGTGTCGAAATGCTTGTAATCAAGTATATGAACTCCTAAAATTTGATAAAACCTAGTTTTGAGGTTAGTTTTTTATAGGTTTTGCGTTTGCGGGTCTAAATAGGCCTCACAATGGACCCGTTGGAATTTTAACTGAGTAAAAAGTACAGAAATTGAGTTTTTGCAATATAATCGTGTCAAAATGCTCGTAATAAAGTATATGAATTCGTAAAATTTGATTAAGCCTTATTTTGCGGTCCGTTTGTTATAGGTTTCGGTGGATCGGGTCTAATTAGGCCTTATAATGGACCCGATGGAATTTTAACTTAGTAAAAAGTACAAAAATTGAGTTTTTGCAATATCATCGTGTCGAAATGCTCGTAATCAAGTATATGAACTCCTAAAATTTGATAAAACCTAGTTTTGCGGTCAGTTTTTTATAGGTTTTGCTTTTGCGGGTCTAAATTGGCCTCACAATGGATCCGTTGGAATTTTAACTGAGTAAAAAGTACAGAAATTGAGTTTTTGCAATATAATCGTGTCAAAATGCTCATGATCAAGTATATGAACTCGTAAAATTTGATTAAGCCTTATTTTGCGGTCCGTTTGTTATAGGTTTCGGTGGAGCGGGTCTAATTAGGCCTTATAATGGACCCGATGAAATTTTAACTAAGTAAAAAGTACATAAATTGAGTTTTTGCAATATCATCGTGTCGAAGTGCTCGTAATCAAGTATATGAACTCCTAAAATTTGATAAAACCTAGTTTTGCGGTCAGTTTTTTATAGGTTTTGCTTTTGCGGGTCTAAATAGGCCTCACAATGGACCCGTTGGAATTTTAACTGAGTAAAAAGTACAGAAATTGAGTTTTTGCAGTATAATCGTGTCAAAATGCTCATTATCAAGTATATGAACTCATAAAATTTGATTAAGCCCTATTTTGCGGTCAGTTTGTTATAGGTTTTGGTGGAGCGGGTCTATTTAGGCCTTATGATGGACCCGTCAGAATTTTAACTGAGTAAAAAGTACATAAATTGAGTTTTTGCAATATCATCGTGTCAAAATGCTCGTAATCAAGTATATGAACTCCTAAAATTAGATAAAACATTGTTTTTGTGGTCCGTTTGTTATAGGTTTCGAAAGAGCGGGTCTAAATAGGCCTAACAATGGATCCGTTAGAATTTTACTTGAATAAAAAGTACATAAATTAAATTTTTGCAATATAATCGTGTTGAAATACTAGTAATCAAGCATTTGAACTCCTAAAGTTTTTTTAAAACTTGTCTCGCGGTTCGTTTTGAATAGGTTTCAGACGAGGGGGTCTAAATAGGCCTTACAATGGACCCGTTGGAATTTTAACTGAGTAAAAAGTACAGAAAATGAGGTTTTGCAGTATAATTGTGTCGAAATGCTCATATCAAGTATATGAACTCCTAAAATTTGATAAAACCTTGTTTTCTATTCTGTTTGTTATAGGTTTCAGTCTTGCGGGTCCTAATAGGCCTCACAATGGACCTGTTGGAATTTTACTCGAGTAAAAAAGTACATAAATTGAGTTTTTGCAATATCATCGCGTCGAAATGCTCGTAATCAAGTATATGAACTCCTAAAATTTGATAAAACCTTGTTTTTGTGGTCCGTTTGTTATAGGTTTCGGAAGAGCGGGTCTAAATTGAATTTTTGCAATATAATCGTGTTGAAATACTAGTAATCAAGCATTTGAACTCCTAAAATTTGATTAAAACTTGTTTCGTGGTCCGATTTGTAGAGGTTTCAGACGAGCGGGTCTAAATAGTCCTTAAAATAGACCAATTTGTATTTTACTTGAATAAAAACTAAATAAATTGAATTTTTGCAAAATAATCGTGTTGAAATACTCGTAATCAAGCATATGAACTCCTAAAATTTTATTAAAACTTGTTTCGCGGTCCGTTTTGAAGAGGTTTCGAAGATGGGGTCTAAATAGGACTTACAATGGACCCGTTGCAATTTTAACTGAGTAAAAAGTACAGAAATCGAGGTTTTGCAGTATAATCGTGTCGAAATGCTCATAATCAAGCATATGAACTCCTAAAATTTGATAAAACCTTGTTTTGCATTCTGTTTGTTATAGGTTTCGGTCTTGCGGGTCTAAATAGGCATCACAATGGACCTGTTGGAATTTTACTCGAGTAAAAAGTACATAAATTGAGTTTTTGCAATATCATCGTGTCGAAATGCTCGTAATCAAGTATATGAACTCCTAAAATTTGATAAAACCTAGTTTTGCGGTCAGTTTTTTATAGGTTTTGCTTTTGCGGGTCTAAATAGGCCTCACAATGGACCCGTTGGAATTTTAACAGAGTAAAAAGTCCAAAAATTGAGTTTTTCCAATATAATCGTGTCAAAATGCTCGTAATCAAGTATATGAACTCGTAAAATTTGATTAAGCCTTATTTTACGGTCCGTTTGTTATAGGTTTCTGTGGAGCGGGTCTAATTAGGCCTTATAATGGACCCGTTGGAATTTTAACTGAGTAAAAATTACATAAATTGAGTTTTTGCAATATCATCGTGTCGAAATGCTAGTAATCAAGTATATGAGCTCCTAAAATTTGATAAAACCTCGTTTTTGTGGTCCGTTTGTTATAGGTTTCGGAAGAGCGGGTCTAAATAGGCCTCACAATGGACCCGTTGGAATTTTAAATGAGTAAAAAGTACAGAAATTGAGTTTTTGCAATATAATCATGTCAAAATGCTCATAGTCAAGTATATGAACTCGTTGGAGCGTGTCTAATTAGGCCTTATGATGGACCCGTTGGAATTTTAACTGAGTAAAAAGTACATAAATTGAGTTTTTGCAATATCATCGTGTTGAAATGCTCGTAATAAAGTATATGAACTCCTAAATTTTAATAAAACCTTGTTTTTGTGGTCCGTTTGTATAGGTTTCGGAAGATCGAGTCTAAATAGGCCTAACAATGGATCCGTTGGAATTTTACTTGAATAAAAAGTACAGAAATTGAATTTTTGCAATATAATTGTGTTGAAATACTAGTAATCAAGCATTTGAAATCCTAAAATTTGATTAAAACTTGTTTCGCGATCCGATTTGTAGAGGTTTCAGACGAGCGGGTCTAAATAGGCCTTAAAATGGACCAATTTGAATTTTACTTGAATAAAAACTAAAGAAATTGAATTTTTGCAATATAATCGTGTTGGAATACTAGTAATCAAGCATTTGAACTCCTAATATTTGATTAAAACTTGTTTCGCCGGTCCGATTTGTAGAGGTTTCAGACAAGCGGGTCTAAATAGGCCTTAAAATGGACCAATTTGAATTTTACATGAATAAAAACTACAGAAATTGAATTTTTGCAATATAATCGTGTTGAAATACTCGTAATCAAGCATATGAACTCCTAAAATTTTATTAGAACTTGTTTCGCGGTCCGTTTTGAAGAGGTTTCAGACGAGGGGGTCTAAATATGCCTTACAATGGACCCGTTGGAATTTTAACTGAGTAAAAAGTACAGAAATTGAGGTTTTGCAGTATAATCGTGTCGAAATGCTCATAATTAAGTATATGAACTCCTAAAATTTGATAAACCTTGTTTTGCATTCTGTTTGTTATAGGTTTCAGTCTTGCGGGTCTAAATAGGCCTCACAATGGATCTGTTGGAATTTTACTCGAGTAAAAAGTACATAAATTGAGTTTTTGCAATATCATCGTGTCGAAATGCTCGCAATCAAGTATATGAACTCCTAAAATTTTATAAAACCTCGTTTTTGTGGTCCGTTTGTTATAGGTTTCGGAAGAGCGGGTCTAAATAGGCTTTATGATGGACCCGTTGGAATTTTAGATGAGTAAAAAGTACAGAAATTGAGTTTTTGCAATATAATCGTGTCAAAATGCTCATAATCAAGTATATGAACTCGTAAAATTTGATTAAGCCTTATTTTGCGGTCCTTTTGTTATAGGTTTCGGTGGAGCGGGTCTAATTAGGCCTTATGATGGACCCGTTGGAATTTTAACTTAGTAAAAAGTACATAAATTTAGTTTTTGCAATATCATCGTGTTGAAATGCTCATAATAAAGTATATGAAATCCTAAAATTTGATAAAACCTTGTTTTTGTCGTCCGTTTGTTATAGGTTTCGGAAGATCGAGTCTAAATAGGCCTAACAATGGATCCGTTGGAATTTTACTTGAATAAAAAGTACAGAAATTGAATTTTTGCAATATTATCGTGTTGAAATACTAGTAATCAAGCATTTGAAATCCTAAAATTTGATTAAAACTTGTTTCGCGATCCGATTTGTAGAGGTTTCAGACGAGCGTGTCTAAATAGGCCTTAAAATGGACCAATTTGAATTTTACTTGAATAAAAACTAAAGAAATTGAATTTTTGCAATATAATCGTGTTGAAATACAAGTAATCAAGCATTTGAACTCCTAAAATTTGATTAAAACTTGTTTCTTCGGTCCGATTTGTAGAGGTTTCAGACAAGCGGGTCTAAATACGCCTTAAAATGGACCAATTTGAATTTTACATGAATAAAAACTACAGAAATTGAATTTTTGCAATATAATCGTGTTGAAATACTCGTAATCAAGCATATGAACTCCTAAAATTTTATTAAAACTTGTTTCGCGGTCCGTTTAATTTGAAGAGGTTTCAGACGAGGGGGTCTAAATATGCCTTAAAATGGACCCGTTGGAATTTTAACTGAGTAAAAAGTACAGAAATTGAGGATTTGCAGTATAATCGTGTCGAAATGCTCATAATCAAGTATATGAACTCCTAAAATTTGATAAAACCTTGTTTTGCATTATGTTTGTTATAGGTTTCGGTCTTGCGGGTCTAAATAGGCCTCACAATGGACCTGTTGAATTTTACTCGAGTAAAAAGTACATAAATTGAGTTTTTGCAATATCATCATGTCGAAATGCTCGTAATCAAGTATATGAACTCCTAAAATTTTATAAAACCTCGTTTTTGTGGTCCGTTTATTATAGGTTTCGGAAAAGCGGGTCTATATAGGCCTCACAATGGACCCGTTGGAATTTTAGATGAGTAAAAAGTATAGAAATTGAGTTTTTGCAATATAATCGTGTCAAAATGCTCATAATCAAGTATATGAACTCGTAAAATATTATTAAGCCTTATTTTGAGGTCCGTTTGTTATAGGTTTCGGTGGAGCGGGTCTAATTAGGCCTTATAATGGACCCGATGGAATTTTAACTGAGTAAAAAGTACATAAATTGAGTTTTTGCATTATCATCGTGTCGAAATGCTCGTAATCAAGTATATGAACTCCTAAAATTTTATAAAACCTTGTTTTTGTTGTCCGTTTGTTACAGGTTTCGGAAGAGCGGGTTTAAATAGGCCTAACAATGGATCCGTTGGAATTTTACTTGAATAAAAAGTACAAAAATTGAATTTTTCCAATATAATCGTGTTGAATTCCTAGTAATCAAGCATTTGAACTCCTAGAATTTGATTAAAACTTGTTTCGCGGTCCGATTTGTAGAGGTTTCAGACGTGCGGGTCTAAATAGGCCTTAAAATGGACCAATTTGAATTTTACTTTAATAAAAACTACAAAAATTGAATTTTTGCAATATAATCGTGTTGAAATACTCGTAATCAAGCATATGAACTCCTAAAATTTTATTAAAACTTGTTTTGCGGTCCATTTTGAAGAGGTTTCAGACAAGGGGGTCTAAATATGCCTTACAATGGACCTGTTGGAATTTTAACTAAGTAAAAAGTACAGAAATTGAGGTTTTGTAGTATAATCGTGTCGAAATGCTCATAATCAAGTATATGAACTCCTAAAATTTGAAAAAAAACCTTGTTTTGCATTCTGTTTGTTATAGGTTTCGGTGGAGCGGGTCTAATTAGGCCTTATAATGGACCCGATGGAATTTTAACTGAGTAAAAAGTACATAAATTGAGTTTTTGCATTATCATCGTGTCGAAATGCTCGTAATCAAGTATATGAACTCCTAAAATTTGATAAAACCTAGTTTTGCGGTCAGTTTTTTATAGGTTTTGCTTTTGCGGGTCTAAATAGGCCTCACAATGGACCCGTTGGAATTTTAACTGAGTAAAAAGTACAGAAATTGAGTTTTTGCAATATAATCGTGTCAAAATGATCATTATCAAGTATATGAACTCGTAAAATTTGATTAAGCCTTATTTTGCGGTTCGTTTGTTATAGGTTTTGGTGGAGCGGGTCTAATTAGGCCTTATGATGGACCCGTTGGAATTTTACTCGAGTAAAAAGTACATAAATTGAGTTTTTGCAATATCATCGTGTTGAAATGCTCGTAATCAAGTATATGAACTCCTAAAATTTGATAAAACCTTGTTTTTGTGGTCCGTTTGTTATAGGTTTCGGAAGAGCGGGTCTAAATAGGCCTAACAATGGATCCGTTGGAATTTTATTTGAATAAAAAGTACAAAAATTGAATTTTTGCAATATAATCGTGTTGGAATACTAGTAATCAAGCATTTGAACTCCTAAAATTTGATTAAAACTTGTTTCGCGGTCCGATTTGTAGAGGTTTCAGACGAGCGGGTCTAAATAGGCCTTAAAATGGACCAATTTGAATTTTACTTGAATAAAATCAATAGAAATTGAATTTTTGCAATATAATCGTGTTGAAATACTCGTAATCAAGCATATGAACTCCTAAAATTTATTAAAACTTGTTTCGCGGTACGTTTTGAAGAGGTTTCAGACGAGGGGGTCTAAATAGGCCTTACAATGGACCCGTTGGAATTTTAACTGAGTAAAGAGTACATAAATTGAGGTTTTGCAGTATAATCGTGTCGAAATGCTCATAATCAAGTATATGAACTCCTAAAATTTGATAAAACCTTGTTTTCGATTCTTTTTGTTATAGGTTTCGGTCTTGCGGGTCTAAATAGGCCTCACAATGGACCTGTCGGAATTTTGCTCGAGTAAAAAGTACATAAATTGAGTTTTTGCAATATCATCGTGTCGAAATACTCGTAATCAAGTATATGAACTCCTAATATTTGATAAAACCTAGTTTTGCGGTCAATTTTTTATAGGTTTTGCTTTTGCGGGTCTAAATAGGCCTCACAATGGACCCGTTGGAATTTTAACTGAGTAAAAAGTACAGAAATTGAGTTTTTGCAGTATAATCGTTTCAAAATGTTCGTAATCAAGTATATGAACTCGTAAAATTATTAAGCCTTATTTTGCGGTCCGTTTGTTATAGGTTTCGGTCTTGTGGGTCTAAATAGGCCTCAAAATGGACCCGTTGGATATTTAACTGAGTAAAAAGTACATAAATTGAGTTTTTGCAATATCATCGTGTCGAAATGCTCGTAATCAAGTATATGAACTCCTAAAATTTGATAAAACCTTGCTTTTGTTGTCCGTTTGTTATAGGTTTCGGAAGAGCGGGGTCTAAATAGGCCTAACAATGGATCCGTCGGAATTTTACTTGAATAAAAAGTACAAAAATTGAATTTTTGCAATATAATCGTGTTGAAATACTCGTAATCAAGCATATGAACTCCTAAAATTTTATTAAAACTTGTTTCGCGGTCCGTTTTGAAGAGGTTTAAAACAAGGGGGTCTAAATAGGCCTTACAATGGACCCGTTGGAATTTTAACTGAGTAAAAAGTATATAAATTGAGGTTTTGCAGTATAATCTTGTCGAAATGCTCATAATCAAGTATATGAACTCCTAAAATTTGATAAAACCTTGTTTTGCATTCTGTTTGTTATAGGTTTCGGTCTTGCGGGTCTAAATAGCCCTCACAAAGGACCTGTTGGAATTTTACTCGAGTGAAAAGTACATAAATTGAGTTTTTGCAATACCATCATGTCGAAATGCTCGTAATCAAGTATATGAACTCCTAAAATTTGATAAAACCTAGTTTTGCGGTCAGTTTTTTATAGGTTTTGCTTTTGCGGGTCTAAATAGGCCTCACAATGGACCCGTTGGAATTTTAACTGAGTAAAAAGTACAGAAATTGAGTTTTTGCAATATAATCGTATCAAAATGCTCATAATCAAGTATATGAACTCGTAATCAAGTATATGAACTCGTAAAATTATTAAGCCTTATTTTGCGGTCCGTTTGTTATAGGTTTCGGTGGAGCGGGTCTAATTAGGCCTTATAATGGAGCCGTTGGAATTTTAACTGAGTAAAAAGTACATAAATTGAGTTCTTGCAATATCATCGTGTCGAAATGCTCGTAATCAAGTATATGAACTCCTAAATTTTGATAAAACCTTGTTTTTGTGGTCAGTTTTTTATAAGTTTCGGAAGAGCGGGTCTAAATAGGCCTAACAATGGATCCGTTGGAATTTTACTTGAATAAAAAGTACAAAAATTGAGTTTTAGCAATATAATCGTGTTGCATTCCTAGTATTCAAGCATTTGAACTCCTTAAATTTGATTAAAACTTGTTTCGCGGCCCGATTTGTAGAGGTTTCAGACGAGCGGGTCTAAATAGGCCTTAAAATGGACCAATTTGAATTTTACTTGAATAAAAACTACAAAATTTGAATTTTTGCAATATAATCGTGTTGAAATACTCGTAATCAAGCATATGAACTCCTAAAATTTTATTAAAACTTGTTTCGCGGTCCATTTTGAAGAGGTTTCAGACAAGGGGGTCTAAATAGGCCTTACAATGGACCCGTTGGAATTTTAACTGAGTAAAAAGTACAGAAATTGAGGTTTTGTAGTATAATCGTGTCAAAATGGTCATAATCAAGTATATGAACTCCTAAAATTTGATAAAACCTTGTTTTGCATTCTGTTTGTTATAGGTTTCGGTCTTGCGGGTCTAAATAGGCCTCACAATGGACCTGTTGGAATTTTACTCGAGTAAAAAGTCCATAAATTGAGTTTTTGCAATATCATCGTGTCCAAATACTCGTAATCAAGTATATGAACTCGTAAAATTTGATAAAACCTAGTTTTGCGGTCAGTTTTTTATAAGTTTTGGAAGAGCGGGTCTAAATAGGCCTCACAATGGACCCGTTGGAATTTTAACTTAGTAAAAAGTACAGAAATCGAGTTTTTGCGATATAATCATTTCAAAATGCTCATAATCAAGTATATGAACTCGTAAAATTTGATTAAGCCTTATTTCGCTGTCCGTTTGTTATACGTTTCGGTGGAGCGGGTCAAATTAGGCCTTATAATGGACCCGATGGAGTTTTAACTGAGTAAAAAGTACATAAATTGAGTTTTTGCAAAATCATCGTGTCAAAATGCTCGTAATCAAGTATATGAACTCCTAAAATTTGATAAAACCTAGTTTTGCGGTTAGTTTTTTATAGGTTTTGCTTTTGCGGGTTTAAATAGGCCTCACAATGGACCCGTTGGAATTTTAACTGAGTAAAAAGTACAGAAAATTGAGTTTTTGCAATATAATCGTGTCAAAATGCTCATAATCAAGTATATGAACTCGTAAAATTTGATTAAGCCTTATTTTGCGGTCCGTTTGTTATAGGTTTTGGTGGAGCGGGTCTAATTAGGCCTTATGATGGACCCGTTGGAATTTTAACTAAGTAAAAAGTACATCAATTGAGTTTTTTCAATATCATCATGTCGAAATGCTTGTAATCAAGTATATGAACTCCTAAAATTTGATAAAACCCTGTTTTTGTGGTCCGTTTGTTATAGGATTCGGAAGAGCGGGTCTAAATAGGCCTAACAATGGATCCGTTGGAATTTTACTTGAATAAAAAGTTCAGAAATTGAATTTTTGCAATATAATCGTGTTGAAATACTAGTAATGAAGCATTTGAACTCCTCAATTTTTATTAAAACTTGTTTCGCGGTCCGATTTGTAGAGGTTTCAGACGAGCGGGTCTAAATAGGCCTTAAAATGGACCAATTTGAATTTTACTTGAATAAAAACAATAGAAATTGAATTTTTGCAATATAATCGTGTTGAAATACTCGTAATCAAGCATATGAACGCCTAAAACTTATTAAAACTTGTTTCGCGGTCTGTTTTGAAGAGGTTTCAGACGAGGGGGTCTAAATAGGCCTTACAATGGACCCGTTGGAATTTTAACTGAGTAAAAAGTACAGAAATTGAGATTTTGCAGTATAATAGTGTCGAAATGCTCATAATCAAGTATATGAACTCCTAAAATTTGATAAAACCTTGTTTTGCATTCTATTTGTTATAGGTTTCGGTCTTGCGGGTTTAAATAGGCCTCACAATGGACCTGTTGGAATTTTACTCGAGTAAAAAGTACATAAATTGGAATTTTACTTGAATAAAAAGTTCAGAAATTGAATTTTTGCAATATAATCGTGTTGAAATACTAGTAATGAAGCATTTGAACTCCTAAATTTTTATTAAAACTTGTTTTGCGGTCCGATTTGTAGAGGTTTCAGACGAGCGGGTCTAAATAGGCCTTAAAATGGACCAATTTGAATTTTACTTGAATAAAAACTAAAAAAATTGAATTTTTGCAATATAATCGTGTTGAAATACTCGTATTCAAGCATATGGACTCCTAAAATTTTATTAAAACTTGTTTCGCGGTCCGTTTTAAAGAGGTTTCAGACGAGGGGGTCTAAATAGGCCTCACAAAGGACCCGTTGGAATTTTAACTGAGTAAAAAGTACAGAAATAGAGGTTTTGCAGTATAATCGTGTCGAAGTGCTCATAATCAAGTATATTAACTCCTAAAATTTGATAAAACCTTCTTTTGCATTCTGTTTGTTATAGGTTTCGGTCTTGCAAGTCTAAATAGGCCTCACAATGGACCTGTTGGAATTTGACTCGAGTAAAAAGTACATAAATTGAGTTTTTGCAATATCATCGTGTCGAAATGCTCGTAATCAAGTATATGAACTCCTAAAATTTGATAAAACCTTGTTTTTCTGGCCCGTTTGTTATAGGTTTCGGAAGAGCGGGTCTAAATAGGCCTAACAATGGATCCGTTGGAATTTTACTTGAATAAAAAGTACAGAAATTGAATTTTTGCAATATAATCGTGTTGAAATACTAGTAATCAAGCATTTGAACTCCTAAAATTTGATTAAAACTTGTTTTGCGGTCCGATTTGTAGAGGTTTCAGACGAGCGGGTCTAAATAGGCCTTAAAATGGACCAAGTTGAATTTTACTTGAATAAAAACTAAAGAAATTGAATTTTTGCAATATAATCGTGTTGAAATACTAGTAATCAAGCATTTGAACTCCTAAAATTCGATTAAAACTTGTTTCGCGGTCCGATTTGTAGAGGTTTCAGACGAGCGGGTCTAAATAGGCCTTAAAATGGACCAATTTGAATATTACTTGAATAAAAACAATAGAACTTCAATTTTTGAAACATAATCGTGTTTATATACTCGTAATCAAGTATATGAACTCGTAAAATTTGATTAAGCCTTATTTTGCGGTCCGTTTGTTATAGGTTTCGGTGGAGCGGGTCTAATTAGGCCTTATGATGGACTCGTTGGAATTTTAACTGAGTAAAAGTAAATAAATTGAGTTTTTGTAATATCATCCTGTTGAAATGCTCGTAATCAAGTATATGAACTCCTAAAATTTGATAAAACCTTGTTTTTGTGGTCCGTTTGTTATAGGTTTCGGAAGAGCTAGTCTAAATAGGCCTAATAATGGATATGTTGGAATTTTTCTTGAATAAAAAGTACAGAAATTGAATTTTTGCAATATAATCGTGTTGAAATACTAGTAATCAAGCATTTGAAATCCTAAATTTTGATTAAAACTTGTTTCGCGATCCGATTTGTAGAGGTTTCATACGAGCGGGTCTAAATAGGCCTTTAAATGGACCAATTTGAATTTTACTTGAATAAAAACTAAAAAATTGAATTTTTGCATTATAATCGTGTTGAAATACTAGTAATCAAGCATTTGAACTCCTAAAATTTGATTAAAACTTGTTTCGCAGTCTGATTTGTAGAGGTTTCAGACGAGCGGGTCTAAATAGGCCTTAAAATGGACCAATTTGAATTTTACTTGAATAAAAACTACAAAAATTGAATTTTTGCAATATAATCATGTTGAAATACTCGTAATCAAGCATATGAAATCCTAAAATTTTATTAAAACTTGTTTCGCGGTCCGTTTTGAAGAGGTTTTAGACGAGGGGGTCTAAATAGGCGTTACAATGGACCCGTTGGAATTTTAACTGAGTAAGAAGTACTGAAATTGAGGTTTTACAGTATAATCGTGTCGAAATGCTCATAATCAAGTATATGAACTCGTAAAATTTTGATTAAGCCTTATTTTGCGGTCCATTTGTTATAGGTTTCGGTGGAGCGGGTCTAATTAGACCTTATAATGGACCCGTTGGAATTTTAACTGAGTAAAAAGTACATAAATTGAGTTTTTGGAATATCATCGTGTCGAAATGCTCGTAATCAAGTATATGAACTCCTAAATTTTGATAAAACCTTGTTTTTGTGGTCCGTTTGTTATAGGTTTCGGAAGAGCGGGTCTAAATTGGCCTCACAATGGACTCGTTGGAATTTGTTTTTTTTTGAAGAAAAGGCCTCATTAAAAACCCCTACTACTGTCCTTCAAGCAAAGCTAGAGGACCCTAAAAAGAGGAAAAGAGTGCCCAATTATTATTAATCAATGAATGTTTGTTACAAGATATTGAATACAATGGGGAATATCTGATACAAATGACGTAGAAGTCATAGAGTTCAGAGAAAAAGAAGCCGAAGTATGGGCTATAACATTTGCCTCACGGCGTACAAAGGAAATAGAAGTGAAATCGAAGTCATGAAGAGCAGCTTGTATCTAAAGAATAGTTGGTCCCATAGTAGATAGGTCCTGAGCAGGATTGTTGATCCTATTCGCGAGAGAGGCACAGTCAGTTTCGATCAAGATACGATGCCATCCTTGAGATCGGGCGAAAGTGAGACCAGCAAGGATGCTTTCCCCCTCACTGGTGATAGCGTCCTGACGGCTACCAAGGGGGAAAGCAAGACCACCCACGACTGCTCCTGCAGAATCACGAGCAACAACTCCGACGGCTGCTGCACGAGTTGAAGGGTTAAAAGCTCCGTCCACATTAATTTTAATATAATTAGGTGGAGGAGTACGGGAGGGGTTAGTAGTTGTAGATGGAGGTGGATCAGATGAAATTGAAGATTTACAAAATTCATCATGTAAGCTAATTGAGTTGACATCAATTAGCCATGAGGGTTGTAGATGGTGGTTGTGAACCCAATCATTACGTCGGTTCCAAATATTCCATAAAACGGTAAGGAAGAGACCAAATTTATCAGAGGGGATTGTAGAGGCTGCCTCCTCTAACCATAGTAAGGGTGTAGGAACTAAACTCTTATAGATAGAGATGGGAATACCACTAATTTGGAGAGCTTCAGCAGCTCCAGGACAGTCACGAAGCGCATGAAGAATCGATTCCGATTGGTTACCACAGATAGAGCAGAGCCCCGAGCTAGGGGAGAAAGCTTGCATTTTAGAGCCAACTGGTAGAGCATCAGATGCCATACGCCAGCCAAAAGTTTTGACTTTGGGTAAAGCTCTGATTTTGGATAAAAACTTCCAAAACCGAGTGGGTGGCGAAGGTTGGGATAGAGACCGTTGTAAGAGAATATATCCAGAGCGAACTGAGTAGATACCCGAGTCATTGGGAGACCATAGGATTGAGTCCCGTTGATCATTTATGATGGGGATACGGAGAATGGCATCGGCATCAATTGGAGTGAAGTAATTGTTTAACTTAACTGTATCCCAGGCAGTTTGGTTGCGGATCATGAAATCCTGACATCGAATGTGAAATTCATCGGAAATTTCGTAATCCCCGGAAAGCTCAATCGGGGAAGACCCACCCCATAAATCTTTGTGTATTCTGATATTACTGTTTATACCAGGACGATGAAGAAAGCCAGGGAAAAGGCGCTGAAGAGCATTATATATACCTTGCCAGGCAAAGGAACCCCTACTAGGTTTCGGTGCATCCAGGATGTTGCCTGCAGGAAAATATTTAGATCGGTATATTTGTCCTAATAAGGAGTCTGGTTCACAAATTAGTTTCCAAATTTGCTTACCTAGGAGAGCGATATTGAAATCATGTAAGTCTTTGAACCCCATGCCACCAGCGGATTTGGGTAAACATATACGATTCCACGGTAACATGTGCCAACCTTTTTTGTTGGATTTACCAGTCCACCAGTATTGGCGGATTGATGTAGTCATGTCGTCTATGATATTGTGTGGTAGAAGATAGCAAGACATGACATATTGTGAGAGAGATTGTAAAACAGCTTTGATGAAAATCTCTCTACCACTAAAGGATAGAAGGTGTTTGTCCCAGCTAGAGAGGCGATCATGTACTTTATCTCGCACAAACCCTAATGATTCAGTTTTATTTTTCCCTATTAGGAGCGGGATGCCTAGATATACTCCGGGGTTAGAAACTTCACGAACTTGTAAAAGGTTATTGATTGCATTTCTTGTTGCAGAAGGTGTACGTGGGTTATAGAAAATTGTTGATTTCTCGAAATTTATTGCTTGACCAGATGCATTAGCATATACTTGAAGAGCATTTTTCAGTAGGGATGCTTCAGATTGATTGGTATTTATAAATACCATACAATCATCAGCAAAAAGGAGGTGGTTAACTTTGGGCCCATGTTTACATGCGCCTAGACCTGGAAGTATGTTAGTTTGTTGAGCTGCAGCTAAGTAAGCCGAGAGGCCTTGAGTTCAGAATAGAAAAAGAAAAGGGGATAGTGGATCCCCCTGACAGAGACCACGTTGAGGTTGAAAGATGGGTGAAAAGGAATTATTAATTTTAACTGAGAAAGAGACTGTGGATATACAACGCATTATAAGCTCAATCCAACTGGATGCAAAGCCCATTCGTGTCATAACGTTAGGAAGGAAAGACCATTCAACTCTATCGAAAGCTTTTTCCATGTCAAGCTTGAGGGCAGCTCCTTGCGAGGATTTAGTCGCACCGGAGTTGATATTGTGAATAATTTCATGCGCAACAAGGATGTTGTCAGAAATGTTGCGTCCCTGGACAAAGGCAACTTGATTAGGGCTAATACAAAGAGGTATAGCTTGTTTCATTCTATTAACAATTGTTTTGGCAACTATTTTATAGAGAACAGTGCAAAGGCTAATCGGTTTGAGTTGCTTCATGGATGTTGGATCTTTAACTTTGGGTATTAGCACCAGTATAGTTTTGTTAACTAAGGCCATATCAGCGTTGCCATTTAATAGGTCCATACAAAGATTAAGAACATCGTCTCCAACTGTGTCCCAGTGTTGTCGAAAGAAGCTACTAGGTAGACCGTCGGCACCAGGTGCCTTCCTAGGGTCAATATCTTTAAAGGCATGGAGAATTTCGTCTCTGGTGAACGGCTTAAGAAGGTTGTCGTTCATTGAAGAGTTGATGGAAGGGTGGATTTTGTCAAGAATGATATTCGAGAATTGGGGATTAGAAGTTATAAACAGGTTTTGGAAGTAATCCGAAGCGATATCCATTATTTCAGATTCAGAAGTGCACCAATTGGAGTTGGCATCAAAAAGACCTATGATCGAATTTTCCTTATTTCGATTAGAAGCTCTGGCATGGAAGAATTTGGTGTTTTTATCTCCTTGGGATAGCCAAAGAGTTCGGGATCTTTGAGCCCAATAAGTTTCTTGTTCTGTTAAAAGTTTATTTAATTCCGTTCTATAGTTTAAGTAAGTTTGTTTATTTGTAGCTGTTAATGGGCGGTAGAGTAGTTTGTTAATTTTTTTGGTAAGGAATTTAATACGACCTGTTGTTTTAAAGCGTTGTTGGTTTTGCCAATTATCTAGATATGTGCCTACTGCTTTGATTTTATTGATGGCTGTTCCGGGGGTATCGGCCCACGCCCTTTTGATTGTTTGGATGTTATCTTTATTATTGGCCCAACAACTTTCAAATCTGAAGTTCTTGGGGATTTGTGTTTTAGGTGTAGTAGTTGGTTTATCAAATTCAATAAGGAGAAAACAATGGTCAGATTTTGCAACATATTCCGTGGTTATACGATGTGTAGGGTAAAGATCTTTCCAAGCGTAGTTAGCAATAAAACGGTCTAGTCGTTCATGAATTACCGGAGTTAAGGGACCTACTTTTGTCCATGTAAACCAACCTGAAGATGGTTTGCAATCGAATAGGTTGTTTCGAATTAAACAATTCCAAAAATTTTTAATTTGGGATCTAGCTCTACGGGGACCCCCTTGTTTTTCTGAATATGTTAGAATCTCATTGAAATCTCCTCCGAGAAGCCAGGGGTTATCTTTAGTAGAAGTGTATAAGGAATCTATTAACTCCCAAGTTTTATATTTTTGGCTAGTTTCCGAAAATCCATGCATTCCAGTGAAAAGCGTAGTGCAGTTATTCTTTGTAATTTGAATGTGAATATAACGCAACGAATAGGAAATTAAACTTATATTAATATCATTTGCGGCGAATAAAGAAATTCCGGAACATCCTTCCGAGGGGGGATAGAAATAATGTCTAACATACCTAATGAAAGACATAAGCGGTTACATTCCGCATTATTTAACTTAGTTTCGCATAAGAAGATAATATCAGGGTTAGTACGTTGGACATAGACTCGGAGATGTTGAACCGTCGGGGCTTGTCCAAGACCCTGACAGTTCCAGCAGAGGATCCTCATTTTGCTCGGCGGGGCTGGGAATCAGCCGCCGCCGGAGAGTTTTTAGAGCTGCTCATCCCAGCTTTTGGAGTAGTTCCGGATTGTTTGGATTTTTTCGGCGGGAGCGATACTTGTATTGGGGAACGGCGTTTCATGCCTCGGTTTGTTTGGATTGGTGCAGGTGCAGGTGCGGGTGCTGGTGCAGGAGCAGGTGCAGGGGCTGCGTCATTCGGGTAAGTTTTAAGTAACCACTGATTAAAATCATTGAATATTGTATCAGTGGGTTTAGAAGGCTTACTCGATTCAGAGTCAAACTTTTTAATTTGTTCGGCAGTAGGGCTGGGGACACCATAATCATCGTTGGTTTCCCAATCATCATCAGAACCATCTTCCGGAATGGGATAGATGGTGTTTAGAGGTTGAGGCTCAAGAGGAGCTTTTTGTTTCGGATCAGCAGGGGGTTCATTGGCAGTATTTGGTCCTTCATCCATGGTCGCATCAACATTTTGGGCTTCTTCGGTTACATGTTCTGTAAATGAGGCTGCGTCACCTTCATTTAGAGATCCTTTATATGGAAAAAAGGATATTATTAGAATCTGGTAAATGGATGTATAAGGGGTGATGAATGAGGAAGAATATTTACCCATGTTATTCTGATCGTTAGGAGGAGCTGTAGGATTGGCAGGAACTGCTGGGTTATTCGTCGGGTTTGCTACGAGAAAATTAGAAGGTAAGAAATTTGATATAATTTTGGAGAAGGGAAAATAAAAGAAAACAATCATAATTATAGTAGTTAATATAATTTTACCATTCGCTGTAGGGATGTTTGGAATCAGATTCGGTTCTACATTTCGGATACGCCCCCGAATTCCAACTGGGCGGCGTCTAGGAGGAAGATAACGGAGCCATTCTCCATATTGCAACTTGTTGGGATCGAGTGAAGATCTGATAGGACAATTCTCCAAGGTATGACTGATGATACCACAACCAGGGCAAAGAATTGGAAGTCTTTCATACTGAAGGCGGCACATAATTGTGTTTTCACCGGAACCAATAAATACAAATCGGGTGACAAGTCTTGTGATATTGAGAAAGATTTCAACTCGAAGGAATTCCACCATATTCCCATCCACCTGGCGGGTATCTGTTCGGAGAACATTGCCCACCATCGAGCCTAAAGCATGTCCCACCAGATGGGATCTTTCTATATCAGCAAAGAGTGAATCAGGAAGGGAGAAGATTCTGATCCAGATTCTCATTGTGTTGAAGTTGTAGTCGGTTAAGGCTTTGGCTGGATCATATTCGGTGACTGCAAGCCATTCATCCTTGTATAGCCAAGGTCCGCGGTTGATAATTTCATAGCAATTCTTGACTTCCTTAAACTTGATCTTGATGAAGTTATCTTGTATCACTGAGATGGATACAACTTCGTTGGGTTTCCAGATACCTTCAAAGGCATTGATAACAGCAGAAATATCTACGGGCTTGGACGATATGAAGCGACCAATAACAATGAGTTTGGGATCTTCCTTGACGAAGTCGAAATCAGGAGTGTAGAGTAGTTTCGATTCTTCATTTGTGAGGCTGATCGAATTGAGTTGGGGGATTGAAGAGGATGAGGCCATTGGGGAGTTTGAAGGATGTGAATAGTACGATTGAGATAATAGGTGTGGTGGAATGATGGAATTGTGTTGTGGGTTTATAAAGAAGACGAGAATAGTTAAGAGGTTTGAGATATGGAAAGTGGAACGTAATGTATTCAGAGAAATTATTGACCGGAGTAAAAAGGGGGGACTGGTATTGTCAAAAGGTAATTTAATTAAGGTAGTTGCCTTAATTGAAATAATAGACTTAAAAAGAAAATAAAATCTAGGATTAATTAAAGGAAAATATTTTAAAGAGGTTTGATTTAAGAAGGGAAAGGACAGAGTGGCTTTAGTAAAATAAGGAAATATTTTAATAATGAAGTATTTAAAGAGGTGGTTAATTTTGAAAGGCGTAGTTAAAGGAGAATAAAAAGAGTGACTGTTGGGATATATTATAATTATTAGTATTGATGAAACAAAATAAAAGGTATAGATTGAGGAGGTAGATTTTAGGAATAAAGTTAATATTAATAGGTGGAATAAATACGGAAAGATGACGTTAACGTTGACTGTATATAAGGCTTTATTATAGGAAAATTTATGAGATATTAAATATGTAAATAAAAATAAAAGGGATATTTTGAATGCCAAGCTGGAAGAAAATTTATGTCGGCGTATTAAATGAGGGATAAAGGATAAAGAATAATTAATTGAATTTTTGAAATTTGAATACTTTATGAGATAGTGAATAATTATTGAAAAAGTTGAACTGAATATTTGGAAAAATTTTAATAAATTAATAAATTTTTTAAATAAAAAGCACCTATTTAGTAGTAGTAAATTAAGAGGATCCCAAATGTGGGCTTGTAATGTTTCACCTAGAAAGGTGTAGTGGGAAAAGAGTTTTTCCGAATATTTCAGCAGATAACGTAAGTTGAGATAGTAACATGAATCTAACAGGAAAAATAAAGCATACATGGCAGATATAATGCATAGTAGAGAACAGATAAAAGCATGGCAAAAAAGAAAGAAAAGCAGGAAAGGAAATAGGCAATAAAAGATTACAGACCCAGGGAAGAAAGGAAGCGGGGATAAGAAAATTATTACAAACCAAAAGAGCAAAGAAAAAATAAAGGGGGATGCAATTGAATTTAATTATAATTGAAATTAACCGTGGTCTAGTAGGAGAATAGATGTCCCAACTTTCCTTTAGCTTGTGCTTAGTAGTTTGTATAATGGTTGCACTTGTTGTTGCGTACCGATAAAGCCCATAATAAGAACCGAAGAAAGAACAAATGTAAAGAGTTAAAGACCAGCAATTGATAGTACAATATGAACATGATAAAGGAGAAAGTACAACGGTATAGGTAAAGTTTAGACAAGACACAGAATGAAAAGGCATAGATGTGATAGTGTTAATGAAACAGGCTTTACACAATAGTACATGACATAGATTAATCCAAGAGTTTAGAATTATCCGGTTATATATAGGTGATATCCGGAAAGAAGATATGACATTTATATTAGAATAATTTTCCAGGATTGTGATCGAAAATGCAAGCATGACTGAATGAATGGAGACTGTGGTAAAGAATGCAGAAGCACGGATAACAGTATACATTTTAGAACAATTATAAAAGTTACTTTTAAGAGGTAATTTAAAAGCATTTATTATAAAAGCAACCGGAATATTAGTGTACATTGTAGATTGGAATGATAATATTTTTTTTGAATTTTAATGGTGAGACAGTATCGTGGATAATAGGATATATATATTTTTGAGTTATTTTAATAGGTAAATAATAAAGAAATTTACAGAGAGCAGTATTAAAAGAAAAAGAATAATTATATTTTAATATATAGAAATTATCAGAATACAGTTTATCTTTTAGATAATACAGATTTTGTATTATATTTTTAATCGAAAAATATCCCATTGAGTGGGCTGGTAGTTGTTTCCCTAAAAGGGCTGTTTTTTTTGAGATAGGTAATAGATAAACGAGATATACATAAGTAAACATAATTAATTTCCAGAAAGCAGAACAAAAGATAGGTATGCAAGCAAAGGTTAGGCCATATGATTAAGAGGGATAGATAAAGCATTTCGTAAAGATGCATGATGTATTTACTGAGATATAAGACAAACAAGGGATTGTAAAAAAAGAGAGATGAGATGCAAGTATGTACAAAATCATACCTTAGAGAGGAAAGGCGAACAATGTATACTACCTCAAGGGAAGAGAATGCAAAGTTAATTTGTTGACATAACAAAGGGAAAAAACTTAAAAAGAAAAATAGCAAAGAAAGGGGGCAATAAAATAAAAAAATAAAGGCATAGATAACAGCCTTGGTATAACCAGTTAGGTGAAATGTTGAGAAGAAGCAGAAGGGATAGTCAAATCTGAAATAAAAAAGAAAAAAATTAGAAAGGCAGAGCATATGATTCATATTAACAAAGAACGAACAAAAGGAAAGGAAAAGGATGTAAAAAAGTCAGAAAGAAATAGCCTGAATAAGTAAAGGATGAAAAGGATTCTTCAAGGAGGCCCTTCGGAAAATCCTCAGATCCAGACTTTTAGACAAACCCAGATAACAGATGACAACCATAGGAGTATTAATTGTAGAGAAAAAACAAAAACGACATCCTAAAAAGATATTATGCGAAGAGGAAATGCAGCAGAAAAAGAATACCAAAGAAAAAAAGAAAAAAGATAAAGGAAAGAGGAAACCGAGTATAAAGGTGGTCAGCCACCGCCTTGGCCCGCCGCCGGAGGGAGGAGACTCCGATGAAACGGAAAAAACATAAAAAGTAAGGAAATAGACAAAACCCATCGATTAGGTTAAAAAGAAATAAAAGATGAGAAAGGGAATAAAAAACAAAAAAAAGGATGAAAAGGGGGTTGTCGGTCGGACTTACCATTAGGACCATCCGGATACCGGAGAAGAGGAATCGTCCTAACCGAGTGGAGAAAACAATCGAAGCCCATATCCGATATTGAAAGGTCCCGGTGGTGAGAACATAATCGGCAAAAATAAAGAGAAACCCAAAGATCAGAGATTAAATAAAAAAATGAAATGAACAAATAAAAATGACAAGGAGGAGAAACACCGAAATTACCTTGAAGCCCAGATCTGAGATGAAGACCAGATCTGCCTTTACAGATTCGATTTGAGGAATGCTGGGAAAGCCTCATCGGAAGCACACGATGAGAACAAAACCAGAAAAGGAAAATCCTTGCAAAAAAGAAAGAAAATCTGATGAAGTTGTTATTTAGATCTAGAGACTCCCAAAAAACACAAAACAAGTGAAACAGCCGAAAAAATAGAGTAAAAAAATAAAGAGAGATAAAAGGATAGAAATAACCTGTTTGTTGATATTGTTGGCTGAGTGGGATGACTCTTGGGATTCTCATCCCACTTTCCAAGGAAGTCTTGGTAACCGTGAAGATTATGGCTAAACCGGCAGAAAATGAATGGATGCCGTGAGAGGAGGAGAGATTGGTGAGAAAAATCACCGGAAAAAGGGGAAAAGAAAGCCAAAAACAAACCAGAACCCCGGAGAAAGTTGAGAGAAAATTGAGAGCCATCCCACCCGTTGGAATTTTAACTGAGTAAAAAGTATAGAAATTGAGTTTTTGCAATATAATCATTTCAAAATACTCATAATCAAGTATATGAACTCGTAAAATTTGATTAAGCCTTATTTTGTGGTCCGTTTGTTATAGGTTTCGGTGGAGCGGGTCTAATTAGGCCTTATAATGGACCCGTTGGAATTTTAACTGAGTAAAAAGTAAATAAATTGAGTTTTTGCAATATCATTGTGTTGAAATGCTCGTAATCAAGTATATGAACTCCTAAAATTTGATAAAACCTTGTTTTTGTGGTCCGTTTGTTATAGGTTGCGGAAGAGCGAGTCTAAATAGGCCTAACAATGGATCCGTTGGAATTTTACTTGAATAAAAAGTACAGAAATTGAATTTTTGCAATATAATCGTGTTGAAATACTAGTAATCAAGCATTTGAAATCCTAAAATATGATTAAAACTTGTTTCGCGATCCGATTTGTAGAGGTTTCAGACGAGCGGGTCTAAATAGGCCTTAAAATGGACCAATTTGAATTTTACTTGAATAAAAACTAAAAAAATTGAATTTTTGCAATGTAATCGTGTTGAAATACTCGTAATCATGCATATGAACTCCTAGAATTTTATTAAAACTTGTTTCGCGGTCCGTTTTGAAGAGGTTTCAAACGAGGGGGTCTAAATAGGCCTTACAATGGACCCGTTGGAATTTTAACTGAGTAAAAAGTACATAAATTGAGGTTTTGCAGTATAATCGTGTTGAAATGCTCATAATCAAGTATATGAACTCCTAAAATTTGATAAAACCTTGTTTTGCATTCTGTTTGTTATAGGTTTCGGTCTTGAGGGTCTAAATAGGCCTAAAAAAGGACCTGTTGGAATTTAACTCGAGTAAAAAGTACATAAATTGAGTTTTTGCAATATCATTGTGTCGAAATGCTCGTAATCAAGTATATGAACTCCTAAATTTTGATAAAACCTTGTTTTTGTGGTCAGTTTTTTATAGGTTTCGGAAGAGCGGGTCTAAATAGGCCTAACAATGGATCCGTTGGAATTTTACTTGAATAAAAAGTACAAAAATTGAGTTTTAGCAATATAATCGTGTTGAATTCCTAGTATTCAAGCATTTGAACTCCTTAAATTTGATTAAAGTTTCGCGGTCCGATTTGTAGAGGTTTCAGACGAGCGGGTCTAAATAGGCCTTAAAATGGACCAATTTGAATTTTACTTGAATAAAAACTACAAAATTTGAATTTTTGCAATATAATTGTGTTGAAATACTCGTAATCAAGCATATGAACTCCTAAAATTTTATTAAAACTTGTTTCGCGGTCCATTTTGAAGAGGTTTCAGACAAGGGGATCTAAATAGGTCTTACAATGGACCCGTTGGAATTTTAACTGAGTAAAAAGTACAGAAATTGAGGTTTTGTAGTATAATCCTGTCAAAATGCTCATAATCAAGTATATGAACTCCTAAAATTTGATAAAACCTTGTTTTGCATTCTGTTTGTTATAGGTTTCGGTCTTGCGGGTCTAAATAGGCCTCACAATGGACCTGTTGGAATTTTACTCAAGTAAAAAGTCTATAAATTGAGTTTTTGCAATATCATCGTGTCCAAATACTCGTAATAAAGTATATGAACTCGTAAAATTTGATAAAACCTAGTTTTGCGGTCAGTTTTTTATAGGTTTTGGAAGAGCGGGTCTAAATAGGCCTCACAATGGACCCGTTGGAATTTTAACTTAGTAAAAAGTACAGAAATTGAGTTTTTGCGATATAATCGTTTCAAAATGCTCATAATCAAGTATATGAACTCGTAAAATTTGATTAAGCCTTATTTCGCTGTCCGTTTGTTATACGTTTCGGTGGAGCGGGTCTAATTAGGCCTTATAATGGACCCGATGGAATTTTAACTGAGTAAAAAGTACATAAATTGAGTTTTTGCAATATCATCATGTCGAAATGCTCGTAATCAAGTATATGAACTCCTAAAATTTGATAAAACCTAGTTCGGCGGTCAGTTTTTTATAGGTTTTGCTTTTGCGGGTCTAAATAGGCCTCACAATGGACCCGTTGGAATTTTAACTGAGTAAAAAGTACAGAAATTGAGGTTTTGCACTATAATCGTGTCGAAATGCTCATAATCAAGTATATGAACTCTTAAAATTCGATAAAACCTTGTTTTGAATTATGTTTGTTATAGGTTTCGGTCTTGCGGGTCTAAATAGGCCTAACAATGGACCTGTTGGAATTTTACTCGAGTAAAAAGTACATAAATTGAGTTTTTGCAATATCATCATGACGTAATGCTCATAATCAAGTATATCAACTCCTAAAATTTGATAAAACCTAGTTTTGCGGTCAGGTTTTTATAGGTTTTGCTTTTGCGGGTCTAAATATGCCTCACAATGGACCAGTTGGAATTTTACTCGAGTAAAAAGTACATAAATTGAGTTTTTGCAATATCATCGTGTCAAAATGCTCATAATCAAGTATATGAACTCGTAAAATTTGATTAAGCCTTATTTTGCGGTCCGTTTGTTATAGATTTCGGTGGAGCGGGTGTAATTAGGCCTTATAATGGACCAGTTAGAATTTTAACTGAGTAAAAAGTACATAAATTGTGTTTTTGCAATATCATCGTGTCGAAATGCTCGTGATCAAGTATATGAACTCCTAAAATTTTATTAAAACTTGTTTCGCGGTCCGTTTAGAAGAGGTTTTAGACGAGGGTGTCTAAATAGGCCTTACAATGGACCTGTTGGATTTTTAACTGAGTAAAAAGTACATTAATTGAGGTTTTGCAGTATATTCGTGTCGAAATGCTCATAATCAAGTATATGAACTCCTAAAATTTGATAAAACCTTGTTTTGCATTCTGTTTGTTATAGGTTTCGGTCTTGCGGGTCTAAATTGGCCTCACAATGGATCTGTTGGAATTTTACTCGAGTAAAAAGTACATAAATTGAGTTTTTGCAATATCATTGTGTCGAAATGCTCGTAATCAAGTATATGAACTCGTAAAATATGACAAAACCTTGTTTTTGTGGTCCGTTTGTTATAGGTTTCGGAAGAGCGGGTCTAAATAGGCCTAACAATGGATCCGTTGGAATTTTACTTGAATAAAAAGTACAAAAATTGAATTTTTGCAATATAATCGTGTTGAAATACTAGTAATCAAGCATTTGAACTCCTAAAATTTGATTAAAACTTGTTTCGTGGTCCGATTTGTAGAGGTTTCAGACGAGCGGGTCTAAATAAGCCTTAAAATGGACCAATTTGAATTTTACTTGAATAAAAACTACAAAAATTGAATTTTTTCAATATAATCGTGTTGAAATACTCGTAATCAAGCATATGAACTCCTAAAATTTTATTAAAACTTGTTTCGCGGTCCGTTCTGAAGATGTTTTAGACGAGGGGGTCTAAATAGGCCTTACAATGGACCCATTGGAATTTTAACTGAGTAAAAAGTACAGAAATTGAGGTTTTGTTGTATAATCGTGTCGAAATGCTCATAATCAAGTATATGAACTCCTAAAATTTGATAAAACCTTGTTTTGCATTCTGTTTGTTATAGGTTTCGGTCTTGCGGGTCTAAATAGGCCTCACAGTGGACATGTGTGAATTTTACTCGAGTAAAAAGTACATAAATTGAGTTTTTGCAGTATCATAGTGTCGAAATGCTCATAATCAAGTATATGAACTCCTAAAATTTGATAAAACCTAGTTTTGCGGTCAATTTTTATAGGTTTTGCTTTTGCAGGTCTAAATAGGCCTCACAATGGACCCGTTGGAATTTTAACTGAGTAAAAAGTATAGAAATTGAGTTTTTGCAATAAAATCGTGTCAAAATGCTCATAATCAAGTATATGAACTCGTAAAATTTGATTAAGCCTTATTTTGCGTTCCGTTTGTTATAGGTTTCGGTGGAGCGGGTCTAAATAGGCCTTATAATGGACCGTTGGAATTTTTTTTGATGAAAGTTAAAGTGATTACAAGTAGTATCTATTCTAAATATACTCTCAACCATTTGACAATGAACGCTCAATCACCTTGCTGCAGCTGCTGGTGCTCGAACCTGTGACCTCTAGGAACAACAACCGTGTCGAAATGCTCAAAATCAAGTATATGAACTTCTAAAATGCAATAAAACCTTGTTTTGCATTCTATTTGTTATAGGTTTCGGTCTTGCGGGTCTAAATAGGCCTCACAATGGACCTGTTGGAATTTTACTCGAGCAAAAAGTACATAAATTAAGTTTTTGCAATATCGTCGTGTCGAAATGCTCGTAATCAAGTATATGAACTCCTAAAATTTGATAAAACCTAGTTTTGCGGTCAGGTTTTTATAGGTTTTTCTTTTGCGGGTCTAAATAGGCCTCACAATGGACCCGTTAGAATTTTAACTGAGTATAAAATACATAAATTGAGTTTTTGCAATATAATCGTGTCAAAATTCCCATAATCAAGTATATGAACTCGTAAAATTTGATTAAGCCTTATTTTGCGGTCCGTTTGTTATAGGTTTCGGTGGAGCGAGTCTAATTAGACCTTATAATGGACCCGTTGGAATTTTAACTGAGTAAAAAGTACATAAATTGAGTTTTTGCAATATCATCGTGTCGAAATGCTCGTAATCAAGTATATGAACTCGTAAAATTTGATAAAACCTTGTTTTTGTGGTCCGTTTGTTATAGGTTTCGGAATAGCGGGTCTAAATAGGCCTAACAATGGATCCGTTGGATTTTACTTGAATAAAAAGTACAGAAATTGAACTTTTGCAATATAATCGTATTGAAATACTAGTAATCAAGCATTTGAACTCATAAAATTTGATTAAAACCTGTTTCGCGGTCCGATTTGTAGAGGTTTCAGACGAACGAGTCTATATAGGCCTTAAAATGGACCAATTTGAATTTTACTTGAATAAAAACTACAAAAATTGAATTTTTTCAATATAATCGTGTTGAAATACTCGTAATCAAGCATATGGACTCCTAAAATTTTATTAAAACTTGTTTCGCGGTCCGTTTTAAAGAGGTTTCAGACGAGGGGGTCTAAATAGGCCTCACAAAGGACCCGTTAGAATTTTAACTGAGTAAAAAGTACATAAATTGACGTTTTGCAGTATAATCGTGTCGAAATGCTCATAATCAAGTATATGAACTCCTAAAATTCGATAAAACCTTGTTTTGCATTCTGTTTGTTATAGGTTTCGGTCTTGCAGGTCTAAATAGGCCTCACAATGGACCCGTTGGAATTTTAACTGAGTAAAAAGTACAAAAATTGAGTTTTTGCAATATAATCGTGTCAAAATGCTCATAATCAAGTATATGAACTCGTAAAATTTTATTAAGCCTTATTTTGCGGTTCGTTTGTTATAGGTTTCCGTGGAGCGAGTCTAATTCGGCCTTATAATGGACCCGTTGGAATTTTAACTGAGTAAAAAGTACATAAATTGAGTTTTTGCAATATCATCGTGTCGAAATGCTCGTAATCAAGTATATGAACTCGTAAAATTTGATTAAGCCTTATTTTGCGGTCCGTTTGTTATAGGTTTCGGTGGAGCGGGTCCAATTAGGCCTTATAATGGACCCGTTGGAATTTTAACTGAGTAAAAAGTACATAAATTGAGTTTTTGCAATATCATCGTGTCGAAATGCTCATAATCAAGTATATGAACTTCTAAAATTTGATAAAACCTTGTTTTCTATTCTATTTGTTATAGGTTTCGGTCTTGCGGGTCTAAAGAGGCCTCACAATGGACCTGTTGAAATTTTACTCGAGTAAAAAGTACATAAATTGAGTTTTTGCAATATCATCGTGTCGAAATGCTTGTAATCAAGTATATGAACTCCAAAAATTTGATAAAACCCAGTTTTGCGGTCAGTTTTTTTATAGGTTTTGTTTTTGCGGGTCTAAATAGGTCTCACAATGGACCCGTTGGAATTTTAACTGAGTAAAAAGTTGTAACCCACGTAGCCCAGCCTAGACGGTTGACTCGAACTACGAAGATTACACGGGGAAAACCAAAGTCAACCTGAAAGTCAACCTTGATTAACGACCCTTTTTTTTCTTTTTAAACTTGTCTAGATGCACATTTAACCTAGGCATACTCTTGGGATAAGCATACTCAAAAATCATAGGAATCGGAAAACAATAAGGGACCCAATTGCACAAAATACGAATTTAGGGACCAATTTGTAAATTCTGAAAATTAAAAGGACTTTACCAATTTTTAGGTTACCATTTTGAAATTAGTCATGTTTCATACCTCTCTGCCAAATTTCATCTCAAACGGACAGCTCAAACTCAAACAATTGCACATACAAGAATCAGGACTAAAACGTAAAGCTTGCAAACCTCAAAACAATTCAAATTTTATGCCCAACGGTCAGGTGTTCCGAAACGGGTCTAGGCCGTTCAGGAACACCCCTTGGCAGTAGCCAAAGTGTTCAGAAACGGGCTAGGCCGTTCAGGAACACCCAAGCCAAAACAAGGGCCTGTTTCGAAACAGGCAAGGGTGTTTCGAAACACCCTGCCCAAAAACAACAGATTGGCCTGTTTAAACATCTTTAAACCCCATAAACATGCTCCAAACCATTCCACACTAAATCAACAACATGCCAAGCATCATACCTACCAAATTGCATCAAAATCTAGATACAAAACCACCCCTAGGTGCACCAACTCATCCAACACATTTAACACTTAATCATGCTTTTAAAACAAGAAGCATAGCATAACGACTTAAGGATACGAAGATTCAAACGTTGCAAACATTAAACCACATAGTTCAAAATCATAAACCAAATTTGTCCAACGTACACAATCTCATTAAACATCAACATAAGAGATTCTTTCCCCCCATTGCCTTTATTATCTATAGCTATTAACCGAGACATACATCTCAAGTGGAGCTCTCCTTGAATCCCTTGCTTTCCGCTGTTCCAACTTCAAATATCTGCATTGATGGACAAAAAGGAGCGTAAGCACATAATGCTTAGTGAGGAATGCTCAAAACCAAAACACCATCAATGCAGCGAGACATAAAACCTCTTTTAAAAGCCACACAATTCGATAAACCAAAGCAATGTTTGAAAACCCCTTTTTAACAACATGCTTTAAGTCATGCATTGCTCAAACATGGAAACCAACCCTTAGCTTAAGAAAGCTAAGTAATTCACTTCAAAGCATAACCTTGCAAAACCATCAATTTAACCATTCCATGCATGAACATCATATGCAAAGTTAAATTCAAGATCCTTGGAAAACACTTCCACTTCACATCATACTTTTCTCATACATTGAAAATCATTTCAAGCAAGAAACCTTTTAAAACCACTTAATCAATCTAACACGTGCATTAAACAAATGCAACATATGAACCACAAAATCAATATTTGCATCACTTGCCTTTAAAAACAAGTCTTCGCAAGACTTCAATGCACTAAAGAGATTCCATGCACACATGCACCATTCTCAATAGATAATAAACACTTGTTCAAGCTAACAAGTAAACATGCATTCATAAAACATAACACACTTCTCATGCAACCATGCATCATTTCAAGCATCACATGCTTCATCATATTCAAGAACATTATATTGGCTTCCAAGTGATAATTCACAAACCATCATAACGCAAGACTCAATCGGATACGCGGATCACAAGCGTTGTCCCCACGCTTCATACACACTACCAATCTCAAGGTCCCCAAATGGAATTTTAACCACCATTATGACCTATACACAAGGTCCTCATATGGAATTTTAACCACCATATGACCTTAATATTCACAAGGTCCTCATATGGAATTTTAACCACCATATGACCTTAACATCACTCATTGGTAGTTGTATAACATCACTAACGAGATCCGGGACATACAACACAAGATCCACACATGGACTTTACACCACCATTGTGATCTTAACATACACAAGGTCCTCAAATGGAATTTTAACCACCATTATGACCTTAACATACACAAGGTCCTCATATGGAATTTTAACCACCATATGACCTTAACACAAGACCCACCCATGGAATTTTAACCACCATGGTGTTCTTAACCATCTCGTTAGTGTACTTGGATGGAGTTACCGGTTCACTCACAACCACTCCACATCCAAGGCGACTTTATTCACGGTGCACCTAATCCTATAGCCGGCTAACTACATCCGATTCAAGTAACCAAGAACCACTTAAATTGAATTTTTGCAATATAATCGTGTTAAAATACTCGTAATCAAGCATGTGAACTCCTAAAATTTTATTAAAACCTGTTTCGCGGTCCGTTTTGAAGAGGTTTCAGACGAGGGGGTCTGTAACCCCCTTAGCCCGGCCTAGACGGTTCGCCCGAACTACGAAGATTACACGGGGAAAACCAAAGTCAACCTTGATTAACGACAATTTTTTCTTTTTAATCTTATCTAAATGCTCGTTAACCTTAAGTGAACCCTAGAGAAAAACATACTTGAAAAGCACAGCGATCGGATAGCAATAAGGGACTCAATTGCACAACATACAAAAGTTAGGGACCAAATTGTAAATTCTGGAAAGATGGTGGACTTAGCTGATTTTTAAATTACCAATATCAAATTAATCATATTACATGCTTCCCTGTCAAATTTCACCTCAAACGGACATCTCAAACTCAAGCAATTGCAAATACAAAATTTAGGACTAAAACGTAAAGCTTGCAAACCTTAAAGCATTCAAATCAGTGCCCAACGGTCATCTGTTTCGGAACGGGGTTGACCGTTCCGAAACGCGGGTTCGTTTCGAGACTTGTATCGAAACAGGGCTTGGCAGTGGCAAAAGCGTTTCGGAACGGCCCTATCCGTTTCGATACACGAAGGCCATTACAGGCCCCTGTTTCAAAACGCTAGTGCCCGTTCCGATACGGACTGCCCAGAAAGTGTAGAAATTGCTGGTTTAACATACAATTAATCACTCAAACACATCCTAATGACTTCCTAATCATGCCAACAAGTCATCACACATATAAGGCACATGTTTGCAACATCAAAACACATTCATGGCATCAATTAGGAAAATTCACAAGACTATAGGCATGCATCCTAATGTCCAAAGCAAACAACCTTTAAAACATCAAAGCAAGCACCAAAATGGCCAATTACATATCCAAATCATTTAAGGTATCACGCCCCAACTAGGGAGTCCAAAACATCTCCCAAAAACACAACCTAGGTTCCCATTGCCAAATACCAAAACTAAAAATGTTGTGAAATAGTCACCATACATGAGCTTAGCTTTCCCTTGGATTCTTAGCCTCCTTGCTGCCCTCAATCACCTCAATTTTTTGCATTATTGGTTCAAGAGAGAGAGCGTAAGCACAAATGCTTAGTGAGGCATGCTCTAAAGAAACAACATAGTAATGCATTTTATAAAAACACTTTCCATAAGCCTTTTAACACATGGATATCATTATCCGTGCAACAATGCATACACATCAAGCATCTCATGCTTCTTTAACATCAACATGTCATATTGGCTTCCAAGTGATACCATAACCGTTTACAACATAAAACACAATCGGATACGCGGATTACAAGCGTTGTCCCATACACTTCATACACATTACCGAACACACAAGGTGGAGTTTACTGGTACAATCACAACCCCTCAACACCCGTGATGGAGTTTAACGGTACAATCACAACCCCTCCACATCACTCATCGGTAGTTGTATAACATCACTAACGAGAACACGGGACACACAACACAAGATCCACACATGGACTTTTAACCACCATTGTGATCTTAACCATCTCGTTAGTGTACTTGGATGGAGTTTACGGTACAATTACAACCCCTCAACATCCAAGGCGACTTACCTTGGATCTCTTACCTTGAGCATCCTTCAACAAATGGCCTTCATAACCAGCATTAACCTTGCTAAACATGCTTTCAAAAACATAATTTAAACATGCAATTATCAACAAATGCATCGAACCAATCCATGGCTCATCCAAGAGAGTTTTTCCGAAAACTTACTCTTGAGCTTAGTTAAGTTGATTAGACTTAAACTAAGCTCCCAAACCTTCAAACATTCGATAAAAAGCTGGAAATCCATCTCCACTCACCAATTCCGTTTCGCAAGCTTGCCGAAACGCCGTTCAAGCCTACGGATCAACACCACAAGGATCCGAAGATGTCTCCCCTGTTTTAAACACATCAAAGCAGAGGATTAATGCATCACCATGCATTAAAATCTTCAGCCATTACACCTAAACTCGCTGCTCTCACCAAAACTAACATTTCGGCTACCAAACACAACCGAAATCACTTCCAAACTCTTCCACAACATTACCCAGCCAAGATCCATCACTTCTAAACATTCTTAAACATCAATTAACATCCAAAATGAACCTAAACTCGTCATTATACCTCCAGCTATAACAGAACACCAAGATCACCCCAAAAACCACCATTTTCACAAGCAAAAACTTAGGAAAATCAACCTATTCGGGATTGCATTGATTAAACCTCAATTACACATCATTAAACATCCAAAATACATTAAAAAGCCATCTCAAAATAGAGCCCAAACAATCACCACGAATTTCTTCAAGATTTGTTCCAAATCTTGAGTTTTAAGCCAAAATCAAGATCACAACATTAAAACCTTTTATAAAACTTAATTTAAGGATTGAGAACTTGAGAATTTTAGTAAAGAACTGAGTATTTAGAGGAGAAGAACATCCTTACCTCTAAATGTAGATGTCTCCTTGATTAGAGCCAAAATCCTTGAAAATTCAATAAGCAAATGAAGAGGATTTGATGTAGAAAGGATTAGGAATCAATTGATGATTGAAACCTCATATTTTAGTGTGAAAATCAAAAGAAATGCTGCTGTAGAAATGTTTTTGGCTGAGGGAATTTTGAGAGAAAATGAGATGGGAAAGTTTTTAAGAAAGTTTGTTATGAAAAGCTAAAATATCATTTTCCACTTTTCTTTAATTAATTAAACATTAATAAAATCATTAAATCTAAGAAAAATCTGGAGAAATCCTTTCTTGGGTAAATTAGCTCCTTAAAGATTCAAAGTTTCAATCCTTACAAAACAGTCACCACTGAACTTTTCAAAAATTACATTTTAGTCACTATTTCGAAATGTCATACTTCCAAACCTTATTTTGTAAAATTGATTTCACCACTCTCTTATATATATTAAAAGAGGATTTTTAGATATTTTTCCATATTTTTAAAGCATCCCGAACTAGGCTTTCCCTAAAACCACCTTTTATATTCGAACCGAAAATCAGACCGGTCCGGTTCAGACCCTAAACTTCCAAGCCCAAAATTGGAGTATTACAACTCTCCCCCCTTAAGAAATTTCGTCCTCGAAATTTACCTGGAGGAAAGAGATACGAAAATTCCTTCTTCATGTCATCCTTTCGTTCCCACGTGGCTTCCTCAGCACCACGATGCTTCCACAACACCTTTACCAACTCAATGGTTTTACCTCGAAGAACTTTACTGTCTGAATCCAGAATTCCCACCGGCTCCTCATCATAGGTCAAGTCTGGATTCAACTCCACTTCCTCCACAGGCATAACATGCGAAGGATCCGATCTATACCTCCGAAGCATAGAGACATGAAACACATCATGAATCTTTTCCAACTCTTGCGGAAACCTCAACTTGTACACAACATGACCCACACGCTCAATCACCTCGTATGGTCCAATGTACCTAGGGCTCAACTTACCCTTTCGGCCAAACCTCATCACCTTTTTCCAAGGCGAAACTTTCAAAAACACACGGTCACCCACCGCATACTCAATCTCCTTACGCTTCAAATCCGCGTAAGACTTCTGTCGATCAGAAGCTGCCTTCAACCGCTCACAAATGAGCTTCACCTTCTCGGTGGTTCCTTTCAACAAAGCTGGCATCGATACCAACTTCTGACATGTTTCAGCCCAACAAAGAGGAGTTCTGCACTTCCTTCCGTACAAGGCTTCATAAGGTGCCATTTGAATACTTTCCTGGTAGCTATTGTTATAAGCAAACTCCACCAAAGGCAAATGCTTCTCCCAAGAGCCTTGAAACTCAATCACACAGCACCTCAACATATCCTCCAGCTCTTGGATAACACGCTCAGACTGTCCATCCGACTGTGGATGATAAGAAGTACTCAAATTTAGCTGTGTACCCAAAGCTTGATGTAAACATTCCCAGAAACGCGATGTAAACCTCGGATCTCTATCCTCCACTATAGACTTTGGCACACCATGCAGCCGCACAATCTCAGCAATGTACAACTCTGCAAGCTTATCCAATGTATACGTAGTATGCACAGGTAAGAAATGCGCACACTTCGTAAGGCGATCCACAATCACCCACACCAAATTCTTCTTTGATAGCGACAAAGGCAAACCAGACACAAAGTCCATGGTAATCATATCCCACTTCCACTCAGGAATCCTCAACGGTTGCAACAACCCAGAAGGAAACTGATGCTCAGCCTTAACTCGCTGACAAACCATGCACTTGCTCACATACTCAGCAACATCTTTCTTTAATCCCACCCAATAGTACTCATCCTTAAGATCACGATACATCTTTGTACTACCAGGGTGCATAGCAAAAGGACTACTATGAGCTTCAGTCAGAATAGCACGCCTCAACTCAACATCATTGGGCACTACTATCCGACTCCCAAAACATAGAACTCCATCATCAATAAAGCAGAAATCCGAGGGCTTTTCCTCAGCAATATCCTGAACATGTGGCACCAAGGAATCATCCAATAGCTGCTTGTCCTTTATCAATTGAACCAAGGATGGTTTCACTTGCAATTCAGCCACAAGACCGCCATCTCGCGAAATGCTCAAACTGGAAAACATAGCCTTCAACTCCACTGCCACCTTCCTACTCAAGGCATCCGCTACAACATTAGCTTTTCCCGGATGGTACTCGATCGTCAGATCGTATTCTTTAAGCAACTCCACCCAACGTCGTTGCCTAAGATTCAACTCTTTCTGAGACATTAGATACTTCAAACTCTTGTGATCTGTGTACACCGTACACTTCTCACCATACAGGTAATGTCTCCAAATTTTCAAAGCAAAAACCACCGCAGCTAACTCAATGTCATGCGTAGGATAATTGCGCTCATGCACCTTCAACTGTCGCGATGCATAAGCCACCACCTTACCCTCTTGCATCAACACACAACCCAAACCAACGTAGGATGTGTCACTATGCACCACAAACTCTTTCCCTGATTCAGGCTGAACCAAGATAGGAGCTTGCGTCAAAGCTGCCTTCAGCTTCTCAAAAGCCTGCTGTCTCGCTTCCATCCACTCATACTTGACATCCTTCTGCAACAACTTCGTCAAAGGTGCAACAATCTTTGAAAATCCATCCACGAACCTCCGATAGTATCTCGCCAACCCTAGGAAACTACAGACTTCATGAACAGACTTAGAAGGCTTCCAATTCATCACTGCCTCTATTATCTGAGGATCAACACGAATCCCTTCAGCAGGAACCACATGACCAAGGAACACAACTTCCCTGAGCCAGAACTCACACTTGCTTAACTTAGCATAAAGCTGATTCTCCAACAAAGCCTGCAACACAATCCTCAAATGCCCCTCATGCTCCTCCTCAGTACGAGAGTACACGAGGATATCGTCAATGAACACCACAACAAACTTGTCCAAATACTCATGGAACACTCTATTCATCATGTCAATAAAAGCTGCAGGAGCATTTGTCAAACCAGACGGCATCACAAGGAACTCATAATGCCCATACCTCGTTCTGAAGGTTGTTTTTGGCACATCCACATCCTTCACCTTTAACTGGTAATACCCTGACCTTAAGTCAATTTTATAGAACACAACCGCTCCCCGAAATTGATCAAAAAGAACATCAATCCTCGGCAATGGATACCGATTCTTGATAGTCAACTTGTTAAGCTGACGGTAATCGATGCACATTCTCATAGTGCCATCATTTTTCTTCACAAACAAGACCGGTGCACCCCAAGCTAACACACTCGGCCGAATGAAACCCCGATCAAGCAACTCCTGAAGTTGCGTCTTCAGCTCCTTCAACTCCTTAGGTGCCATTCGATAAGGAGTAATGGAAACTGGAGTTGTGTTTTCGTACAGCTCAATCCCAAACTCTACTTCTTGATTAGGAGGCAATCCAGGTAACTCCTCCGGAAACACACCAGGAAACTCTCGCACAGTCCTGATATCTTGAACTCGCAACTCCTTAGAGCTAGGATTCATCACAAAGGCTAGGTAGGCTTCACAACCTTACCTCAGCATTCGGCTCGCCTCCAATGTAGACACCACATTTGCAAGAAACTTCACACTCTCACCAACCACCACTACCTCATAATCATCCGTAAGCTTTAACGAAACTTGCTTGTTCTCAAAATCCACCACATCTCGATGTTCAACAAGCCAATCCATACCAAGGATTACATCAAAACCATAGAAAGGCAATTCCATGAGATCAACATGAAAAACATGGTTTTGCACAACCATGGGACATCTTCTATATAACTTCCGTGTCAAAACGGTCTCACCAAAGGAACTAGTTACACGCATACCAACATCCAAAGACTCAACAGGTAAACCAAGCAATTGAGCATGTTCACAAAATATGTATGAATGCGTAGATCCAGAATCAATCAAGGAAAGTAATGACAAGGATTGCAAAGTGAAGGTACCTGCGATCACATCCGTGTCATTCCTCCCCTCTCGCTGAGCATACACTCGAGCCTGGCCACCACCCTCAGGTTGGACAGCCACCACATGTGTCACATTCCTCCCACCATCATCTCTGCGCTGGAAGTTACCACGGCCACGCCCACGACCTTTCTGTGGTGCAACAACTCCAGGAGCACGTCCCTGACCACCACCGACCAACAAAGGACACTCCCTCCTAATGTGGTCTGCCGAACCACAATTCCAGCACGAGTTACCGGTCACTACAAAAGGAGCCTGCACCTCTCTCGCCGCCCGAGGACAATCACGCCTCAAATGGCCACGCGATCCATACGCCCAGCACGTGTTCTGATCAGCTCTCGCCCTATCTCCCTGAACAGGCGCACCATGCCCTCCACTACCACGCCTAGCAGAAGACCGATACCTCTTTTCTCGTCCTCTCTTGTTCCGTCCACCACCGGAACTATACTCAGTAGCTCTCTTGCCCGAGCCTGAACCAACACTCCTGGAAGACAAACCCAGGTTCTGCTCAATATCCTTCGCCCTACTAACGAGCACATCGTGTAACCCCCGTATCCCGGCCTGGACGGTTGACCCGAACTACGAAGATTACACGGGGAAAACCAAAGTCAACCCGAAAGTCAACCTTGATTAACGACCCTTTTTTTTTTCTTTTTAATCTTATCTAGATGCACATTAACCCTAGATGTGATCACACAAACACCATGCTCAAAGATCACAAACATCAGAGATCAAACAGGGACCCAATTGAACAAATTACATCTTTAGGGACCAAATTGTAATTTCTGAAAACTTTAAGGACTTAACCAGATTTTAAGTTACCAACTTGAAATTAATCATGTTTCATGCTTCTCTGCCAAATTTCAGCTCAAACGGACATCCCGAACTCATACAATTGCACAAACAGGATTCAGGACCAAAATGCAAACATTTTGAAACATTTAACCGCCCATGTCAGCCCCCAACGGTCACCCGTTCCGAAACAGGCCAAGCCCGTTCCGAAACACGGGCCGTTCCGCAACACGTTCCGCAACGGGGGTCTGGCAGAATGCCTTCCGTTTCGGAACGGTGACACCCGTTTCGGACGCCTGGGTTTATGCAGGGCACCCGTTCCGAAATGGTGTTGCCTGTTCCGAAACACCTAGCCCAGAATGTTGCATTTTGCTCATTCAAACACACAATTGATCATTCAAACATGCTCCAAAAGCCACCAAACTATGCCAACATGCAATTCAACATAAAAGAGACATACTTGCATCAACAATTCATCATATAACCATCACATACGGAAAGCCCCAAATCTATAGGCATGCTTCCTACACAAGCAACCATTTAAGCACAAACCTTTCAATTCAACCTCAATTAAGCCAATTCATGTTTCAACAACATTAACAACAGTAATAAAACATTCTTGATCAACACATACGATCACCATAACAACAATCCGAGAGATTCTACCCCATTGCCCTTATTAACTATAGCTATTCACCGAGACATACATCTCCATTGGAGTCCACCTTGAATCCCTTGCTCCTTGCTGCCCAAACCTCAAGAATCTGCATTGATGGACAAAAAGGAGCGTAAGCACATAATGCTTAGTGAGGAATGCTCAAAACCAAAACACCATCAATGCAGCGGGTCTTTAAAACACTTTAAAACCAACCCGATTTACCTTCCAAAACCATGTTCGAAAACTCTTTTCAACATCAAGCTCAACTCATGCATAAACACCATATGCAAAGCTTAATTAAAACCATGGAAAACACTTCCATTTCACAACATACCTTTCATAAACTTGAAAGCCATAACAAGTAAGAAACCATTTAAATCCATAGTTCAATCAAACCATTTCATGCATTTAAACAAGGCCACATAAAACCATAACACCATATTCACATGCCTTTAACAACAAGTCATACATGACTCCAATGCAACATAGGTAATCCATGCTTTCATGCATCATTTATCAATTGATAACCAACACTTGTTCAACATACAAGTAACATGCTTTCACTAGCATCATACACATCTCATGCAACAATGCATCTTACCAAGCATCTCCTGCTTCACATGCAAACGTGCATCAATTCAAGCATCTCATGCTTCACATGCAACTATGCATCATTTCAAGCAATTCCATGCTTCACATGATCAAGAACATTACATTGGCTTCCAAGAGATCAACCACATTCACTTTCCAACTTATCGATTCGATCGGATACGCGGATTACAAGCGTGTCCCAACGCTTCCTACACCCTACCCAATCCAAGGTCTTCCAAATGGGCATCAACCTCCATTTGACCTTAACAACCTAAGGTTCCCATGCATGGACTTTTAAACACCATACAACCTTAGCTTTTCCTCAAGGTTACCATGTATGGACTTCCAACCGCCATACACCCTTGACATGCACAAGGTCTTTTCCGTATGGACTTTCAACCACCATACAACCTTTGCATAACCGATTGGTAGTTGTAGACATCATCTAACGAGGTACGGGACATCACACACAAGATCCACACATGGACTTAACCATAGCCATTGTGATCTTAACAAGTACAAGGTTCTCACATAAGGACTTTTAACCACCTTATAACCTTTACTTAACCAAGGTCCTCGAATGGGCAACAACCTCCATTATGACCTTAACAACTTAGGTCCTCGAGTGGGCAACAACCTCCACTATGACCTCTTCTCGTTAGGAATACTTGAGGGGAGTTTACCCGGTCCACACTTGACCACTCCACCATCAAGGCGACTTTATTCACGGTGCACCCAATCCTATAGCCGGCTAATTATACCCGATCAACGAACCAAGAACCATTCACATCTCTTGCCAACATAACCATCTTACCATAATATCCAATGTTCCACATGCATAAACATAATGCAAGGCCATCACATCATTAGCTCAATGATTCACATGCATACACATAATGCAACACTATCACATCATTAGCTCAATGATTCACATGCATAAACAATATGCAAAAGGGTACAATTATCATCATTAATCATCATCAACTCACTGTTTTTAAGCATCATACAAAGCCAATGAACAACATGCATCACTATGCATCAAAATCACAATTTCCATAAACATAACCAAGGATCTCTTACCTTGAGCATCCTTTTCAATTGACTTTCAAAACCAACATTAAACCATGCTAAAACATGCTTACAAAACAGAATTAAACCATGCAATAACACATGCACATCAATCATCAACCACAATTGATTTTAAAACCAAATCATACACAATCCAAGAGCAAAAACCTCTTCACTTACTCTTGAGCTTAGCAAAGTTGTTTAGACTTAACTAAGCTCCCAAAAACCTTCAAACCATGTTTCAAAAGCTGAAATCCCAACTTCACTCACCGATTACCAAACAAGCCTAGCCAACAAGCTTTCCAAGCTTCCGAAACCTTCCGAAAACACTTCCAAAGCTCAAGGATCAACCTCCCCTATTTCAAGCACACAAAAACAGAACATTAATGCATCCATATGCATTAAAACACCAGCAACATCAACACAACCCGCTGCTCATCACAAAACTAGCAATTTGGCTACCAAACACAACCGAAAACATCTCCAAACACTTTCAAAACTTAACCCAGCCAAGATCCATCACTTCTAACCATTTTTATACATCAAATAACATGCAAAATGATCACAACCACGTTCTTATACCTCCAGGTATAACAGATCACCAATTACACTCCAAAAACAACCAAAAACTCAAGCCAAACTTAGGAAATTCAACCTATCCGGGATTGCATTGATCAAGACTCATTTCCACATCAATTTAATGATCATTTAACATCAAAAACACTTCTCAAAACACAGATTTAACAGATCAAACGAAAATCAAGTGAAATCATCAAAATCTTGCATAATTAGCCAAGATCCATAAATCAACCTCAAAACCTTTAATCAATTATCAAATTAGGATTGAAAACTTTAGGAATTTCATTAAAGAACTTGAAGTTCAGAGGAGAAGGACGTTCTTACCTCCAAACTTGAATTTCTCCATTTTAGAGCCAAAATGCTTGATGAATCAACTTGTAAATTGTGAGGTTTTGATGATGAGATGATTAGGAATCAAATAAGAATTGAAATGAGGGATTAAGATGTCAAAATCAGAGAAAGAAATCTGAGGAAATCTTGTTTGGGTAGAGAGAAAATAAGAGAAAAGAGAATTTGAGAGAAAATAGAAAAATTAGTTAAGAATTGGTTAAAATGATTTCCCTCCTTTTCATAACCTTTAAAATCAGATTTTAGACTTAAAATATCTTAGAAAAATCTGGAGAAATCCTTTTTGGAATAATAGCTCCTTAAAGATTCAAAGTTTCAATCCTTTATAAAACTGTCCCGCAACTTTCAAAAATTACATTTTGGTCACTAGCCAAAATGTCAACCTTCCGAACCTCATTTTCCAAAATTGATTTCACAGTTCACTTTTATATATTAAAATATGATTTTAGAATATTTTCCCATATTTTTAATGCAACCCGAACTAGGTTTTCCTAAATTCCCTCTTTTATATTCGATCAGCACTTTGACCGAACCGGTCAACGCCCAAAACTTCTGAGCCCAAAACCGGGGTGTTACAACTCTCCCCCCCTTAGGAAATTTCGTCCTCGAAATTTCAACCGGCAAAAGAGAACAACAACCTTCTCAAGCAACACACAAGGCAACACAAAAGCCTTAACCAACACCACTGATCACCTTCCACACAAAACTTCCACCACTCACTGTTCATAAATCCACACTCTCAAGGGTAACCACAACCCAAACTTCCACACAACCAGATTATGCACAATCCCAACATCAACCTGAAAACTTCAGCTCTTACAGCAAACAACACTGTAACACATGCTTCCAAAACTTGTCTACACAAAGACAACAACCAACCCAACTCGGCCACTAGACAACCTCTCAGCTTCTAAAACTCTTGCGATTCCCAAACCTTTTCCAAAGATTTTCCCAACAAGCAGAAACTCTTAAACATCAACTGTTTACTCAAGCTCTTTAACGAAGCTGACTACCCTTCACATCCGTCAAAAACATTACCATAACAGCTCACCAGCACTATTCACCCAAAATCACATCACAACCTCAACTTGAAACCTTCAGCCATTCCACATACCATCAACAGACTTCAAACAGAACTTTCTTAACCACAACTAGTCGACCACTTCTCACAAGAACCCAAACAACCAACAAAAACCTTCGATCTTTCACAGCCCTTTCACTACATACTCAACCAGAACACTTGCATTACCAGAACATCACTGAACCAAAACACACACAACAGCTTCAGAACTCTTCAAAGATTGCCAAGAACAAACACAACCCTTCACAGCAATTTAAAAGCTAAACCACTTCAGCACTCGGAAACTCAACCACCAAGCTACAACAACACTTAGCACCAAGGAACAACCACTTCCTTTAAACCAAACAACCCACTTAACCGATACAAACCTCAAACAATACCCTTCACCACCAAACCACTAAACTCTCAAAGCATCCAACACCATCCTTTTACCAACAGGCCATTCCACTCTTACTATCACTAGCAACTAGCTTACCAAACTCCAGCACTTCTAACTCCCACTCAGCACTAAACAACCTCTACAAACCCATCATCACACTTAACCCAACCACAACACTAACAGATTCGATTAGTCATTAGCGAGCGTGAACATCGTATGCATGATCACCTACATGCCCTATCAATGCCTGATGTACATGTATGCAAAACCTCTAATGTCATGCCACATGTATGCATGGACCAACATATATAATATAGTATATAACAATGATTTTAAACTGTGCATGAATGCCAGTTCACACCCTCCAATGACATCCTCAAATTCTGTCTAAGAACAACCCCTTACTCACCTTTAACTTATCTAACTCCATCATACCAACAACCATTAACCACAAGATACTTACTCAAGCCTTCTTCACACCCAAGATATTGCCAAACCACAACTACTATTACCCCAAACATGCTAGCAACAAGACTAAACTTACCACGCAAGGAAAAACCAACAGAAACCAAACTAAGGCAACTAAAGCAAAGATCACCTAACAAGGTTACCTGAAAACACAACACCACCCTAAAGCTTCATCGAACGAGCTCTCTTCCTTGCGGAGCCAACATCCTTCGGTTGCACCCTTGCAGCACCAACAAACACTCCTGGGTCACCACCAACTCCTTGCGATAAGAAACCTTGACTGTTCCGCGCCAACATCAAGCAATCACGCTTCATGTGTCCAGCAGACCCACACTTCCAGCAAACTTCATTTCTCAAACACTTCACAACCTTCTGCTTTTTATGCCACTTCTGAACCTCGCCTCGGTCGCGCCCACGACCTTTCAAAGATCCTTTGGCCAACATCAAAGTTGACTTCACTCCATGAGGACAATCACGCTTAACATGCAACTTGGAACCACAATTCCAACAAACACCTGCGCCCCAACAATTTCCAACATGTTGCCTTTTACAACGGTCACAAACAGATGACTGTGCTCCCACTCCTTGCTCAAGCAACACTTGCTCACCAACAGCATCAGCCGCACCTTGCTCATCCCTTGGAAATTCCCTTCCAAGATACCTTTCATAGAAAGCAGATACGAAGAAATCCCAATCAATATCAAGGATATGTGACGCCACAGCCACAGATGTCCACCAAGAACAAACATCCTCCAGCATCAGAGAAACAACACTCCCCAGCTTACAAGCATAATCACAGCCTTCCTGATCCAAAATCAGAACTACATTGGCCAACCAGGCCTCAAACATCTCCGGGGAAGAACCATGGTACTCCTCAGCACCCAAATCAAACAAATACTGTTTCGGCAAACCCACACATTTAGCCAGCACATCCACTGATTCCACCTCAACCGTAGCCTGAGATGTTCCCAACACCTCCTGATCAACAGATAAAGAACTTTCCATCCCGGAACCAGCTTCCTTCCCTTGCCTTACCATCTCAACTTCAGTCACAGAAGACTGAGACAAAACACCTTTACAATAGGGTGAATCCTTTGACTTAACAACCTGCCCCAAGGCAGCCACCATCTCACTCATCCTCCACTCTTTCATCATCTTCGTCATACCACTAACAACAACAAACATACAATCACAACAACAAACAAAACCTGTTAGACCAGCATTAAGCAAGGATTCAAACTCCAACTCCAAAATAACACAATAGCTATATTAATAAGGCAATGGGTATCCCGAATCCTCCCCTTTACATGACATAACAGCCAACACAACATGAACATCACAACATCAAGCATATCAACAACATACCTTGATCATGCTTACACCAAACAACATCCAACAGCACTAGCACATTAACAACATAACATGCTCAAAACACATTCATCATGCATAGCATCAGCTCATAACATCCACACATATCCATATGATCTCAACCAAGATTCATAACCACAAATCATGCTTGCATACCCAGCAACATGCTCAAAAACATCAACAGCATACTCAGAAACACATGCTTCAACCAGCTTTCAACCATACAACAAGATAAACATCAAACACACTTACCACAACAACTTACCGTTTTCCCCAACCTTCGCAACCTGGCTCTGATACCACCAAATGTAACCCCCGTATCCCGGCCTGGACGGTTGACCCGAACTACGAAGATTACACGGGGAAAACCAAAGTCAACCCGAAAGTCAACCTTGATTAACGACCCTTTTTTTTTCTTTTTAATCTTATCTAGATGCACATTAACCCTAGATGTGATCACACAAACACCATGCTCAAAGATCACAAACATCAGAGATCAAACAGGGACCCAATTGAACAAATTACATCTTTAGGGACCAAATTGTAATTTCTGAAAACTTTAAGGACTTAACCAGATTTTAAGTTACCAACTTGAAATTAATCATGTTTCATGCTTCTCTGCCAAATTTCAGCTCAAACGGACATCCCGAACTCATACAATTGCACAAACAGGATTCAGGACCAAAATGCAAACATTTTGAAACATTTAACCGCCCATGTCAGCCCCCAACGGTCACCCGTTCCGAAACAGGCCAAGCCCGTTCCGAAACACGGGCCGTTCCGCAACACGTTCCGCAACGGGGGTCTGGCAGAATGCCTTCCGTTTCGGAACAGTGACACCCGTTTCGGACGCCTGGGTTTATGCAGGGCACCCGTTCCGAAACGGTGTTGCCTGTTCCGAAACACCTAGCCCAAAATGTTGCATTTTGCTCATTCAAACACACAATTGATCATTCAAACATGCTCCAAAAGCCACCAAACTATGCCAACATGCAATTCAACATAAAAGAGACATACTTGCATCAACAATTCATCATATAACCATCACATACGGAAAGCCCCAAATCTATAGGCATGCTTCCTACACAAGCAACCATTTAAGCACAAACCTTTCAATTCAACCTCAATTAAGCCAATTCATGTTTCAACAACATTAACAACAGTAATAAAACATTCTTGATCAACACATACGATCACCATAACAACAATCCGAGAGATTCTACCCCATTGCCCTTATTAACTATAGCTATTCACCGAGACATACATCTCCATTGGAGTCCACCTTGAATCCCTTGCTCCTTGCTGCCCAAACCTCAAGAATCTGCATTGATGGACAAAAAGGAGCGTAAGCACATAATGCTTAGTGAGGAATGCTCAAAACCAAAACACCATCAATGCAGCGGGTCTTTAAAACACTTTAAAACCAACCCGATTTACCTTCCAAAACCATGTTCGAAAACTCTTTTCAACATCAAGCTCAACTCATGCATAAACACCATATGCAAAGCTTAATTAAAACCATGGAAAACACTTCCATTTCACAACATACCTTTCATAAACTTGAAAGCCATAACAAGTAAGAAACCATTTAAATCCATAGTTCAATCAAACCATTTCATGCATTTAAACAAGGCCACATAAAACCATAACACCATATTCACATGCCTTTAACAACAAGTCATACATGACTCCAATGCAACATAGGTAATCCATGCTTTCATGCATCATTTATCAATTGATAACCAACACTTGTTCAACATACAAGTAACATGCTTTCACTAGCATCATACACATCTCATGCAACAATGCATCTTACCAAGCATCTCATGCTTCACATGCAAACGTGCATCAATTCAAGCATCTCATGCTTCACATGCAACTATGCATCATTTCAAGCAATTCCATGCTTCACATGATCAAGAACATTACATTGGCTTCCAAGAGATCAACCACATTCACTTTCCAACTTATCGATTCGATCGGATACGCGGATTACAAGCGTGTCCCAACGCTTCCTACACCCTACCCAATCCAAGGTCTTCCAAATGGGCATCAACCTCCATTTGACCTTAACAACCTAAGGTTACCATGTATGGACTTCCAACCGCCATACACCCTTGACATGCACAAGGTCTTTTCCGTATGGACTTTCAACCACCATACAACCTTTGCATAACCGATTGGTAGTTGTAGACATCATCTAACGAGGTACGGGACATCACACACAAGATCCACACATGGACTTAACCATAGCCATTGTGATCTTAACAAGTACAAGGTTCTCACATAAGTACTTTTAACCACCTTATAACCTTTACTTAACCAAGGTCCTCGAATGGGCAACAACCTCCATTATGACCTTAACAACTTAGGTCCTCGAGTGGGCAACAACCTCCACTATGACCTCTTCTCGTTAGGAATACTTGAGGGGAGTTTACGCGGTCCACACTTGACCACTCCACCATCAAGGCGACTTTATTCACGGTGCACCCAATCCTATAGCCGGCTAATTATACCCGATCAACGAACCAAGAACCATTCACATCTCTTGCCAACATAACCATCTTACCATAATATCCAATGTTCCACATGCATAAACATAATGCAAGGCCATCACATCATTAGCTCAATGATTCACATGCATACACATAATGCAACACTATCACATCATTAGCTCAATGATTCACATGCATAAACAATATGCAAAAGGGTACAATTATCATCATTAATCATCATCAACTCACTGTTTTTAAGCATCATACAAAGCCAATGAACAACATGCATCACTATGCATCAAAATCACAATTTCCATAAACATAACCAAGGATCTCTTACCTTGAGCATCCTTTTCAATTGACTTTCAAAACCAACATTAAACCATGCTAAAACATGCTTACAAAACAGAATTAAACCATGCAATAACACATGCACATCAATCATCAACCACAATTGATTTTAAAACCAAATCATACACAATCCAAGAGCAAAAACCTCTTCACTTACTCTTGAGCTTAGCAAAGTTGTTTAGACTTAACTAAGCTCCCAAAAACCTTCAAACCATGTTTCAAAAGCTGAAATCCCAACTTCACTCACCGATTACCAAGCAAGCCTAGCCAACAAGCTTTCCAAGCTTCCAAAACCTTCCGAAAACACTTCCAAAGCTCAAGGATCAACCTCCCCTGTTTCAAGCACACAAAAACAGAACATTAATGCATCCATATGCATTAAAACACCAGCAACATCAACACAACCCGCTGCTCATCACAAAACTAGCAATTTGGCTACCAAACACAACCGAAAACATCTCCAAACACTTTCAAAACTTAACCCAGCCAAGATCCATCACTTCTAACCATTTTTATACATCAAATAACATGCAAAATGATCACAACCACGTCCTTATACCTCCAGGTATAACAGATCACCAATTACACTCCAAAAACAACCAAAAACTCAAGCCAAACTTAGGAAATTCAACCTATCCGGGATTGCATTGATCAAGACTCATTTCCACATCAATTTAATGATCATTTAAAATCAAAAACACTTCTCAAAACACAGATTTAACAGATCAAACGAAAATCAAGTGAAATCATCAAAATCTTGCATAATTAGCCAAGATCCATAAATCAACCTCAAAACCTTTAATCAATTATCAAATTAGGATTGAAAACTTTAGGAATTTCATTAAAGAACTTGAAGTTCAGAGGAGAAGGACGTTCTTACCTCCAAACTTGAATTTCTCCATTTTAGAGCCAAAATGCTTGATGAATCAACTTGTAAATTGTGAGGTTTTGATGATGAGATGATTAGGAATCAAATAAGAATTGAAATGAGGGATTAAGATGTCAAAATCAGAGAAAGAAATCTGAGGAAATCTTGTTTGGGTAGAGAGAAAATAAGAGAAAAGAGAATTTGAGAGAAAATAGAAAAATTAGTTAAGAATTGGTTAAAATGATTTCCCTCCTTTTCATAACCTTTAAAATCAGATTTTAGACTTAAAATATCTTAGAAAAATCTGGAGAAATCCTTTTTGGAATAATAGCTCCTTAAAGATTCAAAGTTTCAATCCTTTATAAAACTGTCCCACAACTTTCAAAAATTACATTTTGGTCACTAGCCAAAATGTCAACCTTCCGAACCTCATTTTCCAAAATTGATTTCACAGTTCACTTTTATATATTAAAATATGATTTTAGAATATTTTCCCATATTTTTAATGCAACCCGAACTAGGTTTTCCTAAATTCCCTCTTTTATATTCGATCAGCACTTTGACCGAACCGGTCAACGCCCAAAACTTCTGAGCCCAAAACCGGGGTGTTACACGTCGAAATCAGTGTACTCGGCGGCAAGCAAAAAGGTCTTTACATCCGTCACCAAACCATATCGGAAACGTTCACACCTCTCCTGCTCATCGGGAATAAGCTCAGGTGCGTATTGACTGAGACGGACAAACTGAATCTCGTACTCAGCCACCATCATGCTCCCTTATGTAAGAGACATGAACTCTCTTTTCTTTTCATCCAGGTATCGCACACCTAGATACTTCCGCTTGAACGCGTTTAGAAAGAACGTCCAAGTCACATCAACTTCCTCTATTCCGGAGATAGTGGTCGTCCACTAGGTATACGCATCATCATGTAACAGTGATACCACACACCCTAACTTCTGCACATCATTGCAGTTCATTTGTCCCAATATCCTCTTGGTACTTTCCAACCAAGATTTGGAACCCTCAGCAGACAAACCTCTGAACTCAGTCCCTCCCAGACTGCGCAAACGTTCCAAAGGTAATCTCGCATTAGTATCACCTTGATGCCCAGCTCCATGAGCTCCAGCTACTACTTCCTGAAAGGCTCCAACAATAGCATGTATCAACACTGTCATGTCAGGAGCAGCTTGCCTCTGCCCAGCTTCAGGTCCAACGACCCCAGGACCAGCTCCATCACCTCCAGCACCACCACCACCGGGCGGTCCACCACCAGGAGGAGGAGGTATATCCACAACATTATCAGCATTTTTCTCATTCTCTTTTTGAGCCATAGCTCGCGTATTAATTCTCGTCTCTCTACGAGGTCCCATTCACTAAAACAATGCACTAACACAAACGCAAGAAACATAATTAGGCTCAACAAGGTAAGTAATCCAAGCACTCAAGCTCATTTTTCAAAAACAATTCATTTCATTAGTTTTGATATGGCAATGGGTCCCTCTAACATGTTTCAACACAGCATAACATCACAATTGCAACATACTTACAATTCACCCTTCAAACTTCCACTTAAAAAGGCATATCATGCAATCACACATACATCACCCACATAACCATTCCCAATTACACAAGAACCTGGCTCTGATACCACCAAATGTAACCCCCTTAGCCCGGCCTAGACGGTTGACCCGAACTACGAAGATTACACGAGAAAAACCAAAGTCAACCTGAAAGTCAACCTTGATTAACGACCCTTTTTTCCTTTTAAATCTTATCTAAATGCCCATTAACCTTAAGTGAACCCTAGAGAAAAACATACTTGAAAAGCACAGTGATCGGATAGCAATAAGGGACTCAATTGCACAACATACAAAAGTTAGGGACCAAATTGTAAATTCAGGAAAGATGAGGGACTTAGCTGATTTTTAAATTACCAATATTAAATTAATCATATTGCATGCTTCCCTGTAAAATTTCACCTCAAACGGATATCTCAAACTCAAGCAATTGCAAATACAAAATTTAGGACTAAAACGTAAAGCTTGCAAACCTTAAACCATTCAAATCAGTGCCCAACGGTCATCTGTTTCGGAACGGGGGTTGACCGTTCCGAAACACGGGTTCGTTTTGAGACCTGTATCGAAACAGGGCTTGGCAGTGACAAAAGCGTTTCGGAACGGCCCTATCCGTTTCGATACACGAAGGCCATTACAGGCCCCTGTTTCGAAACGCTAGTGCCCGTTCCGATACGGACTGCCCAGAAAGTGTAGAATTTGTTGGTTTAACATACAATTAATCACTCAAACACATCCTAATGACTTCCTAATCATGCCAACAAGTCATCACACATATAAGGCACATGTTTGCAACATCAAAACACATTCATGGCATCAATTAGGAAAATTTACAAGACTATAGGCATGCATCCTAATGTCCAAAGCAAACAACCTTCAAAACATCAAAGCAAGCACTAAAATGGCCAATTACAAATCCAAATCATTTAAGGTATCACGCCACAACTAGGGAGTCCAAAAGATCTCCCAAAAACACAACATAGGTTCCCATTGCCAAATAACAAAACTAATAATGTTGTAAAATAGTCACCATACATGAGCTTCGCTTTCCCTTGGATTCCTAGCCTCCTTGCTGCCCTCAATCACCTCAATTTTCTGCATTTTTGGTTCAAGAGAGAGAGCGTAAGCACAAATGCTTAGTGAGGCATGCTCTAAAGAAACAACACAGTAATGCATTTTATAAAAACACTTTCCATAAGCCTTTTAACACATAGATATCATTATCCGTGCAACAATGCATACACATCAAGCATCTCATGCTTCTTTAACATCAACATGTCATATTGGCTTCCAAGTGATACCATAACCGTTTACAACATAAAACACAATCGGATACGCGGATTACAAGCGTTGTCCCATACGCTTCATACACACTACCGAACACGCAAGGTGGAGTTTACCGGTACAATCACAACCCCTCCACATCACTCATCGGTAGTTGTATAACATCACTAACGAGAACACGGGACACACAACACAAGATCCACACATGGAGTTTTAACCACCATTGTGATCTTAACCATCTCGTTAGTGTACTTGGATGGAGTTTACGGTACAATTACAACCCCTCAACATCCAAGGCGACTTTATTCACGGTGCACCCAATCCTATAGCCGGTTAACTATATCCGATTCAAGTACTTTTAAACCAACACATCACTTGCCAATATGCATCAATTATCATCAATAATCCACTGTTTTAAAGCATCTAAAACAAAGCCATTAAACAACATGCATCACTATGCATCAATCCACATTTTAACAAGTCAAACCAAGGATCTCTTACCTTGAGCATCCTTCAACAAATTGCCTTCATAACCAGCATTAACCATGCGAAACATGCTTTCAAAAACAGAATTTAAACATGCAATTATCAGCAAATGCATCGAACCAATCCATGGCTCATCCAAGAGAGTTTTTCCGAAAACTTACTCTTGAGCTTAGTTAAGTTGATTAGACTTAAACTAAGCTCCCAAACCTTCAAACATTCGATACAAAGCTGGAAATCCAACTCCACTCACCAATTCCATTTCGCAAGCTTACCGAAACGCTGTTCAAGCCTCTGGATCAACACCACAAGGATCCGAAGATGTCTCCCATGTTTTAAACACATCAAAGCAGAGGATTAATGCATCATCATGCATTAAAATCTTCAGCCATTACACCTAAACTCGTTGCTCTCACCAAAACTAACATTTCGGCTACCAAACACAACCGAAATCACTTCCAAACTCTTCCACAACATTACCCAGCCAAGATCCATCACTTCTAAACATTCTTAAACATCAATTAACATCCAAAATGAACCTAAACTCGTCCTTATACATCCAGCTATAACAAAACACCAAGATCACCCCCAAAAACCACCATTTTCACAAGCAAAAACTTAGGAAAATCAACCTATTCGGGATTGCATTGATTAAACCTCAATTACACACCATTAAACATCCAAAGTACATTAAAAAGCCATCTCAAAATAGAGCCCAAACAATCACCACGAATTTCTTCAAGATTTGTTCCAAATCTTGAGTTTTAAGCCAAAATCAAGATCACAACATTAAAACCTTGTATAAAACTTAATTTAAAATTTGTTCCAAATCTTGCGTAAATTAGCTCCTTAAAGATTCAAAGTTTCAATCCTTACAAAACAGTCACCACTGAACTTTTCAAAAATTACATTTTAGTCACTATTTCGAAATGTAACACATCCAAACCTTATTTTGAAAAATTGATTCCACCACTCTCTTATATATATATTAAAAGAGGATTTTTAGATATTTTTCCATATTTTTAAAGCATCCCGAGCTAGGCTTTCCCTAAAACCACATTTTATATTCGAACCAAAAATCAGACCGGTCCGGTTAAGACCCTAAACTTCCAAGCCCAAAATTAGGGTGTTACAGGGTCTAAATAGGCCTTACAATGGACCAGTTGGAATTTTAACTGAGTAAAAAGTATAGAAATTTAAGTTTTGCAGTATAATCGTGTCGAAATGCTCATAATCCAGTATATGAACTCCTAAAATTTGATAAAACCTTGTTCTGCATTCTATTTGATATAGGTTTCGGTCTTGCGGGTCTAAATAGGCCTCACAATGAACCTGTTGGAATTTTACTCGAGTAAAAAATACATAAATTGAGTTTTTACAATATCATCGTGCCGAAATGCTCGTAATAGTGTATATAAACTCCTAAAATTTGATAAAACCTAGTTTTGCGGTCAGTTTTTTATAGGTTTTGCTTTTGCGGGTCTAAATAGGCCTCACAATGGACCCGTTGGAATTTTAACTGAGTAAAAAGTACATAAATTGAGTTTTTGCAATATCATCGTGTTGAAATGCTCGTAATCAAGTATATGAACTCCTAAAATTTGATAAAACCTTGTTTTTGCGGAAAATTTGTTATAGGTTTCGGAAGAGCGGGTCTAAATAGGCCTAACAACGGATCCGTTGGAATTTTACTTGAATAAAAAGTACAGAAACTGATTTTTTGCAATATAATCATGTTGAGATACTAGTAATCAAGCATTTGAACTCCTAAAATTTAATTAAAACTTGTTTCGCAGTCCGATTTGTAGAGGTTTCAGACGAGCGGGTCTAAATATGCCTTAAAATGGACCAATTTGAATTTTACTTGAATAAAAACTACAGAAATTGAATTTTTGCAATATAATCGTGTTGAAATACTCGTAATAAAGCATATGAACTCCTAAATTTTATTAAAACTTGTTTCGCGGTCCGTTTTGAAGAGGTTTCAGACCAGTGGATCTAAATAGGCCTTACAATGGACCCGTTGGAATTTTCACTGAGTAAAAAGTACAGAAATTGAGGTTTTGTAGTATAATCGTGTCGAAATGCTCATAATCAAGCATATGAACTCCTAAAATTTGATAAAACCTTGTTTTGCATTCTGTTTGTTATCGGTTTCGGTCTTGCGAGTCTAAATAGGCCTCACAATGGACCTGTTGGAATTTTAACTAAGTAAAAAGTACCGAAATTGAGGTTTTGCTGTATAATCGTGTCGAAATGCTCATAATCAAGTATATGAACTCCTAAAATTTGATAAAACCTTGTTTTTCATTATGTTTGTTATAGGTTTCGGTCTTGCGGGTCTAAATAGGCCTCATAATGGACCTGTTGGAATTTTACTCGAGTAAAAAGTACATAAATTGAGTTTTTGCAATATCATCGTGTCGAAATGCTCGTAATCAAGTATATGAACTCCTTAAATCTGATAAAACCTAGTTTTGCGGTCAGTTTTTTATAGGTTTTGCTTTTGCGGGTCTAAATAGGCCTCACAATGGACCCGTTGGAATTTTAACTGAGTAAAAAGTATAGAAATTGAGTTTTTGCAATATAATCGTTTCAAAATGCTCATAATCAAGTATATGAACTCGTAAAATTTGATTAAGCCTTATTTTGCGGTCTGTTTGTTATAGGTTTCTGTGGAGCGGGTCTAATTAGGCTTTATAATGGACCCGTTGGAATTTTAACTGAGTAAAAAGTACATAAATTGAGTTTTTGCAATATGATCGTGTCAAAATGCTCGTAATCAAGTATATGAACTCCTAAAATTTTATAAAACCTTGTTTTTGCGGTCCGTTTGTTATAGGTTTCGGAAGAGCGGGTCTAAGTAGGCCCAACAATGGATCCGTTGGAATTTTACTTGAATAAAAAGTACATAAATTGAATTTTTACAATATAATTGTGTTGAAATACTAGTAATAAAGCATTTGAACTCCTAAAATTTGATTAAAACTTGTTTCGCGGTCCGATTTGTAGAGGTTTCAGACGAGCGTGTCTAAATAGGCCTTAAAATGAACCAATTTAAATTTTACTTGAATAAAAACTACATAAATTGAATTTTTGTAATATAATCGTGTTGAAATACTTGAAATCAAGCATATGAACTCCTAAAATTTTATTAAAACTTGTTTCGCGGTCCGTTTTGAAGAGGTTTCAGACGAGGGGGTCTAAATAGGCCTTACAATGGACCCGTTGGAATTTTCACTGAGTAAAAAGTACAGAAATTGAGGTTTTGCAGTATAATCGTGTCGAAATGCTCATAATCAAGCATATGAACTCCTAAAATTTGATAAAACCTTGTTTTGCATTCTGTTTGTTATAGGTTTCGTTCTTGCGGGTCTAAATAGGCCTCACAATGGACATGTTGGAAATTTACTCGAGTAAAAAGTACATAAATTGAGTTTTTGCAATATCATCGTGTCGAAATGCTCGTAATCAAGTATATGAACTACTAAAATTTGATAAAACCTAGTTTTGCGGTCAGTTTTTTATAGGTTTTGCTTTTGCGGGTCTAAATAGGCCTCACAATGGACTCGTTGGAATTTTAACTGAGTAAAAAGTACAGAAACTGAGTTTTTGCAATATAATCGTTTCAAAATGCTCATAATCAAGTATATGAACTCGTAAAATTTGATTAAGCCTTATTTTACGGTCTGTTTGTTATAGGTTTTTGTGGAGCGGGTCTAATTAGGCCTTATAATGGACCCGTTGGAATTTTAACTAAGTAAAAAGTACATAAATTGAGTTTTTGCAATATCATCGTGTCGAAATGCTCGTAATCAAGTATATGAACTCCTAAAATTTTATAAAACCTTGTTTTTGCGGTTCGTTTGTTATAGGTTTCGGAAGAGCGGGTCTAAGTATGCCCAACAATGGATCCGTTGGAATTTTACTTGAATAAAAAGTACATAAATTGAATTTTTGCAATATAATCGTTTTGAAATACTAGTAGTAAAGCATTTGAACTCCTAAAATTTGATTAAAACTTGTTTCGCGGTCCGATTTGTAGAGGTTTCAGACGAGCGTGTCTAAATAGGCGTTAAAATGGACCAATTTAAATTTTACTTGAATAAAAACTACAGAAATTGAATTTTTGCAATATAATCGTGTTGAAATACTCGAAATCAAGCATATGAACTTCTAAAATTTTATTCAAACTTGTTTCGCGGTCCGTTTTGAAGAGGTTTCAGACGAGGGGGTCTAAATAGGCCTTACAATGGACCCGTTGGAATTTTCACTGAGTAAAAAGTACAGAAATTGAGGTTTTGTAGTATAATCGTGTTGAAATGCTCATAATCAAGCATATGAACTCCTAAAATTTGATAAAACCTTGTTTTGCATTCTGTTCGTTATAGGTTTCAGTCTTGCGGGTCTAAATAGGCCTCACAATGGACATGTTGGAAATTTACTCGAGTAAAAAGTACATAAATTGAATTTTTGCAATATCATCGTGTCGAAATGCTCGTAATCGAGTGCATGAACTCCTAAAATTTGATAAAACCTTGTTTTTGTGGTCCGTTTGTTATAGGTTTCGGAAGAGCGAGTCTAAATAGGCCTAACAATGGATCCGTTGGAATTTTACTTGAATAAAAAGTACAGAAATTGAATTTTTGCAATATAATCGTGTTGAAATACTAGTAATCAAGCATTTGAACTCCTAAAATTTGATTAAAACTTGTTTCGCGCTCCGCTTTGAAGAGGTTTCGGACGAGCGGGTCTAAATAGACCTTAAAATGGACCAATTTGAATTTTACTTGAAAACAAACTACAGAAATTGAATTTTTGCAAAATACTCGTGTTGAAATACTCGTAATCAAGCATATGAACTCTTAAAATTTTATTAAAACTTGTTTCGCGGTCCGTTTTGAAGAGGTTTTCAGACGATGGGGTCTAAATATGCCTTACAATGGACCCGTTGGAATTTTAATTGAGTAAAAAGTACATAAATTGAGGTTTTGCAGTATAATCGTGTCGAAATGCTCATAATAAAGTATATGAACTCCTAAAATTTGATAAAACCTTGTTTTGCATTCTGTTTGTTATATGTTTCGGTCTTGCGGGTCTAAATAAGCCTCACAATGGACCTGTTGGAATTTTACTCGAGTAAAAAGTACATAAATTGAGTTTTTGTAATATCATCGTGTCGAAATGCTCGTAATCAAGTATATGAACTCCTAAAATCTGATAAAACCTAGTTTTGCGGTCAGTTTTTTATAGGTTTGTCTTTTGCGGGTCTAAATAGGCCTCACAATGGACCCGTTGGAATTTTAACTGGGTAAAAAGTACAGAAATTGAGTTTTTGCAATATAATCGTTTCAAAATGCTCATAATCAAGTATATGAACTCGTAAAATTTGATTAAGCCTTATTGTGCGGTCTGTTTGTTATAGGTTTCGGTTGAGCGGGTCTAATTAGACCTTAAAATGGACCCATTGGAATTTTAACTGAGTAAAAAGTACATAAATTGAGTTTTTGAAATATCATCGTGTCGAAATGCTCGTAATCAAGTATATGAACTCCTAAAATTTGATAAAACCTAGTTTTTGCGGTCCGTTTGTTATAGGTTTCGGAAAAGCGGGTCTAAATAGGCATAACAATGGATCCTTGGGAATTTTACTTGAATAAAAAGTATAAAAATTGAATTTTTGCAATATAATCGTGTTGAAATACTAGTAATCAAGCATTTGAACTCCTAAAATTTTATTAAAACTTGTTTGGCCGTCCGGTTCGTAGAGGTTTCAGACGAGTGGGTCTAAATAGGTCTTAAAATGGACCAATTTGAATTTTACTTGAATAAAAACTACAGTAATATAATTTTTGCAATATAATCGTGTTGAAATACTCGTAATCAAGTATATGAACTCGTAAAATTTGATTAAGCCTTATTTTGTGGTCCGTTTGTTATAGGTTTCGGTTGAGCGGGTCTAATTAGACCTTAAAATGGACCCATTGGAATTTTAACTGAGTATATGAACTCCTAAAATTTGATAAAACCTTGTTTTTATGGTCCGTTTGTTATAGATTTCGGAAGAGCGAGTCTAAATAGGCCTAACAATGGATCCGTTGGAATTTTACTTGAATAAAAAGTACAGAAATTGAATTTTTGCAATATAATCGTTTTGTAATACTAGTAATCAAGCATTTGAACTCCTAAAATTTGATTAAAACTTGTTTCGCGCTCCGCTTTGAAGAGGTTTCGGACGAGCAGGTCTAAATAGACCTTAAAATGGACCAATTTGAATTTTACTTGAAAACAAACTACAGAAATTGAATTTTTGCAAAATAATCGTGTTGAAATACTCGTAATCAAGCATATGAACTCCTAAAATTTTATTAAAACTTGTTTCGCGGTCCGTTTTGATGAGGTTTCAGACGAGGGGGTCTAAATAGGCCTTACAATGGACCCGTTGGAATTTTTACTGAGTAAAAAGTACAGAAATTGATGTTTTGCAGTATAATCGTGTCGAAATGCTCATAATCAAGCATATGAAGTCCTAAAATTTGATAAAACCCTGTTTTGCATTCTGTTTGTTATAGGTTTCGGTCTTGCGGGTCTAAATAGGCCTCACAATGGACATGTTGGAAATTTATTCGAGTAAAAATTACATAAATTGAGTTTTTGCAATATCATCGTGTCGAAATGCTCGTAATCAAGTATTTGAACTCCTAAAATTTGATAAAACCTAGTTTTGCGGTCAGTTTTTTTATAGGTTTTGCTTTTGCAGGTCTAAATAGGCCTTATAATGGACCCGTTGGAATTTTAACTGAGTAAAAAGTACAGAAATTGAGTTTTTGCAATATCATCGTGTAAAAATGCTCGTAATCAAGTATATGAACTCCTAAAATTTGATAAAACCTTGTTTTTGCGGTCCGTTTGTTATAGGTTTCGGAAGAGCGGGTCTAAATAGGCCTAACAATGGATCCATTGGAATTTTACTTGAATAAAAAGTACAAAAATTGAATTTTTGCAATATAATCGTGTTGAAATACTCGTAATCAAGCATGTGAACTCCTAAAATTTTATTAAAACTTGTTTCATGGTCAATTTTGAAGAAGTTTCAGACGAGGGAGTCTAAATAGGCCTTACAATGGACCCGTTGGAATTTTAACTATGTGAAAAGTACAGAAATATCATCGAGTCGAAATGCTCGTAATCAAGTATATGAACACCTAAAATTTGATAAAACCTAGTTTTGCGGTCAGTTTTTCATAGGTTTTGCTTTTGCGGGTCTAAATAGGCCTCACAATGGACCCGTTGGAATTTTTACTGAGCAAAAAGTACAAAAATTGAGTTTTTGCAATATAATCGTGTCAAAATGCTCAGAATCAAGTATATGAACACGTAAAATTTGATTAAGCCTTATTTTGCGGTCTGTTTGTTATAGGTTTCGGTGGAGCGGCTCTAATTAGGCCTTATAATAGACCCGTTGGAATTTTAACTGAGTAAAAAGTACATAAATTGAGTTTTTGCAATATCATCGTGTCGAAATGCTCGTAATCAAGTATATGAACTCATAAAATTTGATAAAACCTTGTTTTTGCAGTCCGTTTGTTATAGGTTTTGGAAAAGCGGGTCTAAATAGGCCTAGTAATGGATCCATTGGAATTTTACTTGAATAAAAAGTACAGAAATTGAATTTTTGCAATATAATCGTGTTGAAATACTCGTAATCAAGCATGTGAACTCCTAAAATTTTATTAAAACTTGTTTCACGGTCAATTTTGAAGAGGTTTCAGACGAGGGAGTCTAAATAGGCCTTACAATGGACCCGTTGGTATTTTAACTAAGTGAAAAGTACAGAAATTGAGGTTTTGCAGTATAATCATGTCGAAATTCTCCTAATCAAGTATATGAGCTCCTAAAATTTGATAAAACCTTGTTTTGCATTCTGCTTGTTATAGGTTTCGGTGTTGCGGGTCTAAATAGGCCTCACAATGGACCTGTTGGAATTTTACTCGAGTAAAGAGTACATAAATTGAGTTTTTGCAATATCATCGTGTCGAAATGCTCGTAATCAAGTATATAAACTCCTAAAATTTGATAAAACCTAGTTTTGCGGTCAGTTTTTTATAGGTTTTGCTTTTGCGGGTCTAAATAGGCCTCACAATGGACCCGCTGGAATTTTAACTAAGTAAAAAGTACAGAAATTGAGTTTTTGCAATATAATCATGTCAAAATGCTCATAATCAAGTATATGAACTCGTAAAATTTGATTAAGCCTTATTTTGCGGTCCGTTTGTTATAGGTTTCGGTGGAGCGGGTCTAATTAGGCCTTATAATGGACCCGTTGGAATTTTAACTGAGTAAAAAGTACATAAATTGAGTTTTTGCAATATCAACGTGTCGAAATGCTCGTAATCAAGTACATGAACTCCTAAAATTTGATAAAACTTTGTTTTTGCGGTCCGTTTGTTATAGGTTTCGGAAGAGCGGGTCTAAATAGGCCTAACAATGGATCCATTGGAATTTTACTTGAATAAAAACTACAGAAATTGAATTTTTGCAATATAATCATGTTGAAATACTAGTAATCAAGCATTTGAACTCTTAAAATTTTATTAAAACTTGTTTCGCGGTCCGATTTGTAGAGGTTTCAGACGAAGGGGTCTAAATAGGCCTTAAAATGGATCAATTTGAATTTTACTTGAATAAAAACTACAGAAATTGATATTTTGCAATATAATCGTGTTGAAATACTCGTAATCAAGCATATAAACTCGTAAAATTTTATTAAAACTTGTTTCGCGGTACGTTTTGAAGAGGTTTCAGATGAGCGGGTCTAAATAGGCCTTAAAATGGACCAATTTGAATTTTACTTGAATAAATACTACATAAAATGAATTTTTGCAATATAATCGTGTTGAAATACTCGTAATCAAGCATATGAACTCCTAAAATTTTATTAAAACTTGTTTCGCATTACGTTTTGATGAGGTTTCAGACGAGGGGGTCTAAATAGGGCTTACAATGGACCTGTTGGAATTTTAACTGAGTAAAAAGTACAGAAATTGAGGTTTTGCAGTATAATCATGTCGAAATGCTCATAATCAAGTATATGCACTCCTAAAATTTGATAAAACCTTGTTTTGCATTTTGTTTGTTATAGGTTTCGGTCTTGCGGGTCTAAATAGGCCTCACAATGGACCTGTTGGAATTTTACTCGAGTAAAAAGTACATAAATTGAGTTTTTGCAATATCATCATGTCGAAATGCTCGTAATCAAGTATATGAACTCCTAAAATTTGATAAAACCTAGTTTTGCGGTCAGTTTTTAATAGGTTTTGCTTTTGCGAGTCTAAATAGGCCTCACAATAGACCCGTTGGAATTTTAACTGAGTAAAAAGTACAAAAATTGAGTTTTTGCAATATAATCGTGTCAAAATGCTCATAATCAAGTATATGAACTTGTAAAATTTGATTAAGCCTTAATTTGCGGTCCATTTGTTATAGGTTTCGGTGGAGCGGGTCTAATTATGCCTTATAATGGACCCGTTGGAACTTTAAGTGAGTAAAAAGTACATAAATTGAGTTTTTGCAATATCATCGTGTCGAAATGCTCGTAATCAAGTATATGAACTCCTAAAATTTGATAAAACTTATTTTTGTGGTCTGTTTGTTATAGGTTTCGAAAGAGCGGGTCTAAATAGGCCTAACAATGGATCCGTTGGAATTTTACTTGTATAAAAAGTATTGAAATTGAATTTTTTTTCAATATAATCGTGGTGAAATACTCAAAATCAAGCATATAAACTCCTAAAGTTTTATTAAAACTTGTTTCACGGTCCGTTTTAAAGAGGTTTCAGACGAGGGGTTCTAAATAGGCCTTAGAATGGACCCGTTGGAATTTTAACTGAGTAAAAAGTACAGAAATTGAGGTTTTGAAGTATAATCGTGTCGAAATGCTCATAATCAAGTATATGAACTCCTAAAATTTGATAAAACCTTGTTTTGCATTCTGTTTGTTATAGGTTTCGCTCTTGCGGGTCTAAATAGGCCTCACAATGGACCTGTTGGAATTTTACTCGAGTAAAAAGTACATAAATTGCGTTTTGCAATACCATCGTGTCGAAATGCTCGTAATCAAGTATATGAAGTCCTAAAATTTGATAAAACCTAGTTTTGCGGTCAGTTTTTTATAGGTTTTGCTTTTGCGGGTCTAAATAGGCCTCATAATGGACACGTTGGAATTTTAACTGAGTAAAAAGTACAGAAATTGAGTTTTTGCAATATAATCGTGTCAAAATGCTCATAATCAAGTATATGAACTCGTAAAATTTGATTAAGCCTTATTTTACAGTCCGTTTGTTATAGTTTTCGGTGGAGCAGGTCTAATTAGGACTTATAATGGACCCGTTGTATTTTTTTTGAAGAAAAGGCCTCATTAAAAACCCCTACTAATGTCCTTCAAGCAGAGCTAGAGGACCCTAAAAAGGGGAAAAGAGTGCCTAAATTTTATTATATCATAGAAGGATTCTTTACAAGATGATTGATACATGTAGAAACATCAGAATTAAAAGACATGGAAGACATACAACTCAGCGAATAAGTAGCCAAACTATGGGCCACATGGTTTGCCTCACGGCGTACAAAACAAACAGAAGCTGAAACAAAAGCATGGAGAGACTCTTGAATCCGATGAAGAAGAGGTCCCAAAGTAGAAAGGTCCAGTCCTGGATTGTTGATCATATTTGCAAGAGAAGCACAATCAATTTCAAACAAGATACGATTCCATCCACGAGATCGGGCGAAGGTGATCCCTGCAAGAAGGCTTTCACCTTCACAAGTAACTGCATCTAAACAGCTACCAAGCGGAAACGCAAGGCCACCAACCACTACACCTGTAGAATCACGTGCCATGGCGCCAACAGCCATTGCACGAGTTGAGGGATTAAAAGCCCCATCCACATTTATTTTTATATGGTCAGGTGGAGGAGGGTTCCAGCATGGAGGAGATAGGATAGAGGATGTTGAGGTGGAAGAAGAAGAGGCATTACAGAAGTCGTCGTGTAAACTAATGCAGTTAACAACAGTAAGCCATGGTGGTTGTAGATGGTGATTATGAACCCAATCGTTACGTCTATTCCAGACGTTCCATATAGTTGTGAGAAAAAGGCCAAACTTGTAAGAGGATAGAATGTGGGCAGCTTCCTCCAACCATTGTAATGGGGTAATAGCCAAACTCCTAGAAAGAGTTACGAGAATACCAGAGAGCTGAAGGGCTTCAGAAGCCCCTACACAATCACGAAGAGCATGGAGAATGGACTACGAATGGGGTCCACAGATAGGACAAGGCCCCGAATTTGGTGAAAAAACTTGCATTTTGGAACCAACTGGTAGAGCATCAGACGCCATACGCCATCCAAAAGTTTTGACCTTAGGTAAAGCCTTCACTTTGGATAGAAATTTCCAAAAACGTGTAGGTGACGTATGTGGGTACGTAGAACGTTGTAAAAGAAGATAACCAGAACGGACCGAGTAAATACCCGAATCATTAGGAGACCAAAGAATAGAATCACGATGATCGTTTATGATTGGTATACGGAGAATGGCAGTGGCATCAGTTGGGTTAAAATAACGTCGGACCTTTTCAGGATCCCAAGCAGTTTGATTACGAAGCATGAAATCGCGGCATCGAATATGGAATTCATCTGAGATTTCGTAATCCACAGAAAGGGTAATAGGGGAAGGACCTCCCCAGATGTCTTTGTGCACTCTGATATTACTATTAATACCTGGACGATATAAGAAGCCTGGAAAAAGACGTTGTAGAGCATTGTACATACCTTGCCAAGCAAAAGAGCCTCGATTGGGTCGGGGAGTATCGAGGATATTCCCAGAAAGAAAGTATTTAGCACGATATATTTGGCCCAATAAAGAATCTGGTTCGCAAATGAGTCTCCATAATTGCTTACCTAAGAGAGAACCATTGAAGTCATGTAAATCCTCAAACCCCATACCTCCAGCGGCCTTAGGTAAACAAACATGATTCCATGGAAGCATATGCCATCCTTTTTTATTGGATTTGCCAGTCCACCAATATTGTCGAATTGCTGAGGTCATATCGTCAATAATGTTTTGTGGAAGAAGATAACAAGACATAACATATTGAGGTAGAGATTGTAGAACTGCTTTAATGAAAATCTCCCGACCACTAAAAGAAAGGAGTTGTTTATCCCAGCTAGAAAGACGGTCATGAACTTTATCACGCACAAAGCCTAATGACTCAGTTTTGTTCTTCCCAATTAGAAGTGGAACACCTAGGTATACGCCAGGGTTAGATACCTCACGAACTTGCAATAGACTATTGATCGCGGTTCTTGTTGAGGATGGGGTACGTGGATTATAAAAAATTGTCGATTTCTCAAAATTAACCGCTTGACCAGAAGCAACAGCTTATGTTTGCAGGGCTCTTTTAAGATGAGTAGCTTCAGTTGGAGTATTATTAATGAAAACCATACAGTCATCATCAAGGAGTAGATGGTTGACTCTGGGGCCGTGTTTGCAGGCACCAAGCCCCGGTAGGATGTTTGTTTGTTGGGCAGCAGAAAGAAAAGCAGAGAGCCCTTGTGTACAAAATAGGAAAAGGAAAGGTGATAGGGGATCACCTTGACGTAATCCACGTTGAGGTTGAAAAAAGGGGGAGAAGGAGTTATTAATTTTGACTGAAAAAGAAACTGTGGTAATGCATCGCATTATAAGAGAGATCCAATCAGATGCGAAGCCCATACGTTCCATAACATTTGCCAGAAAAGACCATTCAACTCTATCAAAAGCTTTTTCCATATCTAGTTTAAGAGCAGCTCCTTGGGAGGATTTTGTTGCCCCTGAATTGATACTATGAATAATTTCATGGGCAACGAGGATGTTGTCAGAGATGTTACGTCCCTGAACGAAGGCTGCTTGATTAGGGCTAATACAAAAGGGAATGGTTTGTTTCATCCTGTTGATAATGGTTTTAGAAACTATTTTATAAAGAACTGTGTATAGACTGATAGGTCTTAGTTGTTTCATAGTAGTTGGGTCTTGGATTTTAGGGATTAGTACCAGTATAGTTTTATTGACCAAGGACATATCAGCAGTGCCATTTAGTAAGTTAAGGCATAGATTAATAACATCTTCGCCAACAGTGTCCCAGTGTTGTCGAAAAAACTACTTGGTAATCCATCAATACCAGGCGCTTTCCTAGGATCAATGTCCCGGAAGGCATGGAGTATTTCTTCTTTTGTGAAAGTCCTTAAGAGAGTATCATTCATGGATTGAGTGATAGAAGGCAAAATTTTATCGAGTATATTATCGGAAATTTGGGGGTTGGAGGACGTAAAAAGGTTTTGGAAATAGCTAGAAGTAATAGACATTAAATTTGAATCAGCCGTACACCAATTCAAATTAGAATCAAATAGACCTGTGATCGAGTTTTTTTTCCTTCTACTGTTTGCCCGTGCATAGAAGAACCTCGTATTTTTATCCCCTTGAGAGAGCCAAAGCGTTCGAGATCTTTGAGCCCAATAAATTTCTTGTTCCATTAGAAGTTTATTAAGTTCAGTTATGTGTTTTATATAAATTTCTTCATTTGTGGCAGTTAAGGGGCGGCATAAAAATTTGTTTATTTTTTTAGTAAGGAAATTAATACGACCGGTGGTTTTTAGTCTTTGTTGATTCTGCCATTCCTCCAGGCATGTGCCAACAGCTTTTATTTTTTCTATGGTTGTTCCAGAGGTATTGACCCATGTGCGTTTAATAGTGGATATGTTGTTCTCATTATTTGCACAACAGTTTTCAAAACGAAACGTGTTGGTTGGTCGCCGAGGGGGAGTAGCAGCCGTGGGGGAAGTATCGAGAAGCAGGAAGCAATGATCGGACTTGGCCACATAGTCCGTTGTGATACGATATGAAGGAAAAAAATCAGCCATGCCGAGTTAGCAATGAACCGGTCTAGTCTTTCATGTATAGTTGGAGTTAAGGGCCCAACTTTTGTCCAAGTAAACCACCAGATGTTGGTTTACAATCAAAGAGATTGTTGCGTGAAAGACAATGATGGAAATTATTTATTTGTGATCTAGCCCTACGGCTACCTCCTTATTTTTCAGAGTCGGATAAAATTTCATTAAAATCCCCTCCTAGAAGCCAGGGAATATTATTATTATTTATATGTAAGGAATCAATAATTTCCCATGTTTTATATTTTTGACTGGTTTCGGAATAGCCATGCATACTAGTAAAATACAAAATGCGATCATTCAATATGATTTGAGTATGTATATAACGAGACGAATACAAAATCAAAGTTATATTAATATTGTTCGAGATGAAAAGCGCAATACCGGAACACCCATCCGTTGGGGGAATAGCAATAACTTCTAACATGCCTAAAGAAAGACAAAGTCGGCTACATGCCGCATTATTAATTTTAGTTTAGCATAAAAAGATAACATCCGGGTTGGATTGTTGGACGTAGTTACGAAAATGTTAAACTACCGGGGCTTGTCCTAAACCCTGGCAGTTCCAGCAAAGGATCCTCATTTTGCTCGGTGGGGCTAGGAGTCAGCCACCGCCGAAGAGTTTTTTGAGCTGCTCATCCCAGCTTTAGGAGTGAATCCGGAGGGTTTGGATTTCTTTGGTGGGAGCAACACTTGGATTGGAGAACGACGTTTTGTGCCACGATTCGGTGGGGCTGGAGCAGGGGCAGGAGCTGCATCATTTGGGTAAGTTTTTAAAACCATTGGTTAAATTCATTGAGATTTGAATAGGTAGAAACAGGGGGCTTACGCAATTCAGATTCAATCTTCTTAATTTGCTGAGCAGTTAGGCTGGGAACACCATCATCCGTGTCATCTCAATCATCATCCGATACATCTTCGGGAATAGGATAGATGGTATTTAGGGGGTTGAGGCTCGAGAGGGGCTTTCTGTTTCGATTCCGATGCAGATGGATCCTTGGATGGGGGGATATCAGCCATAGCCATATCAGTGTTGGGCGCTTCCTTAGTAGGTTGTTCTGAGAAGGACGCAGCATCACCCTCATTTAGAGAGCATGTGGATTGTTTGGAGAAAGAAACAAGTTTAGATATTGACAGCTTATTAAAAAAGGAGATAGTGATAAGAGAAGGATAGTGAGAAGTACCCATGATATTCGGATCATTGGTAGGAATATTGGTCTTAGCAGAAGCAGCATGAACAAGAGGAACTATAAAGAAGAGTAGTAATAAAGATAGTATCAGAATTAAAGATAGCAAAGAAAATAAAGTATGTTTAGATCGAAACCGTGAAGAAAATAAAATATTGGAGAAAGGATGAGAAAGAGTACCAATCGGTAAAAGGTTTTTTTGGTTAAGATCCGGCTCAACATTACAGATACGCCCTCAGGTACCAACTGGGCGACGTCCTGGAGGGAGGTAGCGGAGCCACTCCCCGTACTGCAGCTTGTTTAGATCTAGAGAAGATTGAATTGGACAGTTTTCAATTGTGTGGCTGATTATACCCGTTGGAATTTTAACTGAGTAAAAAGTACATAAATTGAGTTTTTGCAATATCATCGTGTCGAAATACTCGTAATCAAGTATATGAACTCCTAAAATTTGATAAACCTTGTTTTTGTGGTTCGTTTGTTATAGGTTTCGGAAGAGCAGGTCTAAATAGGCCTAACAATGGATCCGTTGGAATTTTACTTGAATAAAAAGTACAGAAATTGAATTTTTTCAATATAATCGTGTTGAAATACTCATAATCAAGCATATGAACTCCTAAAATTTTATTAAAACTTGTTTCGCGGTCCGATTTGTAGAGGTTTCAGACGAGGGGATCTAAATAGGCCTTAAAATGGACCAATTTGAATTTTACTTGAATAAAAACTAAAGAAATTGAATTTTTGCAATATAATCGTGTTGAAATACTCGTAATCAAGCATATAAACTCCTAAAATTTTAGCAAAACTTGTTTTGCGGTCCGTTTTGAAGAGGTTTCGGACGAGGGGGTCTAAATAGGCCTTACAATGGACCCGTTGGAATTTTAACTGAGTAAAAAGTACAGAAATTGAGGTTTTGTAGTATAATCGTGTGAAAATGCTCATAATCAAGTATATGAACTCCTAAAATTTGATAAAACCTTGTTGTGCATTCTGTTTGTTATAGGTTTCGGTCTTGCGGGTCTAAATAGGCCTCACAATGGACCTGTTAGAATTTTACTCGAGTAAAAAGTACATAAATTGAGTTTTTGCAATATCATCGTGTCGAAATGCTTGTAATCAAGTATATGAACTCCTAAAATTTGATAAAACCTTGCTTTTGTGGTCTGTTTGTTATAGGTGTCGGAAGAGCGGGTCTAAATAGGTCTAACAATGGATACATTGGAATTTTACTTGAATAAAAAGTACAGAAATTGAATTTTTACAATATAATCGTGTTGAAATACTAGTAATCAAGCATTTGAACTTCTAAAATTTGATTAAAACTTGTTTCGCGGTCCCATTTGTAGAGGTTCCAGACGAGGGGGTCTAAATAGGCCTTAAAATGGACCAATTTGAATTTTACTTGAATAAAAACTAAAGAAATTGAATTTTTGCAATATAATCTTGTTGAAATACTCGTAATCAAGCATATAAACTCCTAAAATTTTAGCAAAACTTTTTTTGCGGTCCGTTTTGAAGAGGTTTCGGACGAGGGGGTCTAAATAGGCCTTACAATGGACCCGTTGGAATTTTAACTGAGTAAAAAGTACAGAAATTAAGGTTTTGCAGTATAATCGTGTGAAAATGCTCATAATCAAGTATATGAACTCCTAAAATTTGATAAAACCTTGTTTTGCATTCTGTTTTTTATAGGTTTCGGTCTTGCGGGTCTAAATAGGCCTCACAATGGACCTGTTAGAATTTTACTCGAGTAAAAAGTACATAAATTGAGTTTTTGCAATATCATCGTGTCGAAATGCTTGTAATCAAGTATATGAACTCCTAAAATTTGATAAAACCTAGTTTTACGGTCAGTGTTTTATAGGTTTTGCTTTTGCGGGTCTAAATAGGCCTCACAATGGACCCGTTGGAATTTTAACTGAGTAAAAAGTACAGAAATTGAGTTTTTGCAATGTAATCGTGTCAAAATGCTCATAATCAAGTATATGAACTAGTAAAATTTGATTAAGCCTTATTTTGCGGTCCGTTTGTTATAGGTTTCGGTGGAGCGGGTCTAATTAGGCCTTATAATGGACCCGTTAGAATTTTAACTGAGTAAAAAGTACATAAATTGAGTTTTTGCAATATCATCGTGTCGAAATGCTCGTAATCAAATAGATCAACTCCTAAAATTTGATAAAACCTAGTTTTCCGATCAGTGTTTTATAGGTTTTGCTTTTGCGGGTCTAAATAGGCCTCACAATGGACCCGTTGGAATTTTAACTTAGTAAAAAGTACAGAAATTGAGTTTTTGCAATATAATCGTGTAAAAATGCTCATAATCAAGTATATGAACTCGTAAAATTTGATTAAGCCTTATTTTGCGGTCCGTTTGTTATAGGTTTCGGTGGAGCGGGTCTAATTAGGCCTTATAATGAACCCGTTGGAATTTTAAATGAGTAAAAAGTACATAAATTGAGTTTTTGAAATATAATCGTGTCGAAATGCTCGTAATCAAGTATATGAACTCCTAAAATTTGATAAGACCTTGTTTTTGCGGTTCGTTTGTTATAGGTTTCATACGAGCTAGTCTAAATAGGCCTTAAAATGGACTCATTGGAGTTTTACTTGAATAAAAACTACAGAAATTGAATTTTCCCAATATAATTGTATTGAAATACTCGTAATCAAGCATATGAACTCCTAAAATATGATTAAAACTTTTTTCACGGTCCGTTTTGTAGAGGTTTCAGACGAGCGAGTCTAAATAGGCCTTACAATGGACCCGTTGGAATTTTACTTGAGTAAAAAGTACAGAAATTGAGTTTTTGCAATATAATTGTGTTCAAATGCTTGTAATCAAGTATATGAACTCCTAAATTTTGATTAAAACTTGTTTTGCGGTCCGTTTTGTAGAGGTTTCAGAAGCGGGTCTAAATAGGCCTTACAATGGAGCCGTTGGAATATAATCGCGTTGAAATATTCGTAATCAAGCATATGAACTCCTAAAATTTGATCAAAACTTGTTTCGCGGTCCTTTTTGAAGAGGTTTCAGACGAGGGGGTCTAAATAGGCCTTACAATGGACCCGTTGGAATTTTAACTTAGTAAAAAGTACAGAAATTGAGGTTTTGCAGTATAATCGTGTTGAAATGCTCATAATCAAGTATATGAACTCCTAAAATTTGATAAAACCTTGTTTTGCATTCTGTTTGTTATAGGTTTCGGTCTTGCGGGTTTAAATAGGCCTCACAATGGACCTGTTGGAATTTTACTCGAGTAAAAAGTACATAAATTGAGTTTTTGCAATATCATCGTGTCGAAATGCTCGTAATCAAGTATATGAACTCCTAAAATTTGATAAAACCTAGTTTTGGGTCAGTTTTTTATAGGTTTTGCTTTTACGGGTCTAAATAGGCCTCACAATGGAGCCGTTGGAATTTTAACTGAGTAAAAAGTACAGAAATTGAGTTTTTGCAATATAAATGTAACACCCCCTTCCCGGCCTAGTAGAGAACCGGGTCGGAGAGCGTTACCGAAAACGATGCGAAAAAATCTTTTCATCATTTTTCTTTTTAAACTTCTTAATAACTTATCTTATTAAAACTTAATGAACTTGTTGAGCTTATAATCTGAATTTTTAACAATATTTATTCTTGCAGCGTTTACCGAGTTTACAAATTAATCCCTTTAACCTTATAGAATTTTCTTGGAAAGCCATCCCGTATCGAAACGCCCTAAGCCGTTTCGGTACGGTTTGACTAGAGTCAAAACTTTGACTTTTCCTTCTTGACCGTTTTGGTACGGCTTGACCCGTATCGGTACGGGTTGACCGACCTTGACTTGACTTAGACCCGTTTCGAAACCTGTTTCGAAACAGGGGTCTCTAGTAGCAAAACTGTATCGAAACGGGCCTCAACCGTTTCGGTACACCATGCTTCCCAGACTCAAATTATACTTATCCGTATCAAAACGTCATCACCCGTTTCGGCACGGTGGACCTAAAATAACAGATTATAGCTGGTTTTGATCGATTTAGGTTAGCAAACCTAGTCCAATTTCAATGAACTTTACTCATATCTTTCTAAGGGTATAAACTACTGTCTTGTCAAGTTTTATAGCCATTTGAATCATTTTACTCAGTTTTACCAATTTAACCCAAAAACATAATCTTTAAAGTCAAACTCTTAATATAAGAACACTATTTTCATCTTATTTAAACCAAGGCACTTGACATCACTTAAGCATACTAAAACCAACGTACTAAGCTTATTACAAAGACCTTGCCACCATACTAGGAGTTCAAAGGATAGAACACATTACTTGGACTTGGTTGTGACTTGTGCAACGTACCAACTTCTCCGATCTCGATCCCAAAACTTGCTTAACCTGAAATGGATGCATGAAATGCATTAGGCATACTTTGCCTAGTGAGGTAGTCACATAACTATAAATATACATATCATGACTTATAACATGCTTCTAAGAATCATCATTAATCATGCAATATCATAGCATATTTCATATTCATAACAAGGCATATAATAATATCATGGTTCATGGAAAACAATATCTTGAGTCCATAATTTCCCTTGAATCGATTTATGGTATATGGATACACGAATTCCACCTCCTCGCCAAAACACATAAATGGTCATCCCGCCAACATCGCCAAAGACCAAACACAATACATCCCTCCGCCTCGCCAAATCATATAGGCCGTAGCCTTAGGACCGTAGTCCACCCGTACACTGAGCTCATGAATTCTATGGCATGCCAATTGTATCCAATACTTCGAATCCAAGGTTCATATTTCATAATTCGTAACAATAACAATTATTCACATCATAATTATCATATGTAAATGCTTGCAATGAATTTCATAACAATAATTAATATGCTTAAAAATCATGGAATCAATGCTTACCATATACTTACCAACATGTGATTAATGATGAAAACCCCTAACTCAAGGGTTAGCAATAACAAAAATAACAACATGTTCGGATAGGCTCTTATCTAACCCGAGACGCTACTACACTCACCTCGATATTAAGGTTCTCGAATAACGATGCCCTTTTCCTTGGTTGGCAGTTGTTCTTTCTCGACTTCTTGAACTAGATTAAATATGAATCGGTTAGAACCGACAAGACAATATCAAATAAATATGAAAATATTAATCAAACTCGATATCGAAACTTTGACCAACCAAGGATTTGAGCTTACCCCGACGTCGGCAGAGATTCGATATTACTATATCGAAAATATCGAACAACCAATCTAACACTGAACCCGAACCTACCTAATTATCGTTTCTTCACTATCTCCTTATTTCTTCCTCATTTGCGCACCAATTTCCCTATTTAGCCGTAATTGGCCAATGCCTCCCATGGACCTTTTATACTTCAAATTGCCGCCTCAAATATCCTCTAAATTCCCCCACGTATCCTTGTATCGTGGCATGGAATTGGAATTCAAATTCCCTTGTTTAGCCACGTGTGGCTTTGATGGCCACCTTTTTATTTGGAAAAATGCCACGCAATTGGCAATTTGCCACATTGAATTTCCTTTGCCGAATGGCCTTTGTAGTGGAAAATTTGGCTGCCACGTCTTTTTTTAATAATAATAATAATAATAATAATAATAATAATAATAATAATAATAATAATAATAATAATAATAATAAACCATAAATATGTTTCGAATCTACTAGACCCAAATAATCTAATAATAAACCATAAATTACTCGAATATTCTAAATAAGATCGAATAAATTATTTTATCAATACAAAATATTTGGTCATCGGAACCTAATTCCGACTAGACCGGTTTTTGAGGTGTTACAATAAACGTGTCAAAATGCTCATAATCAAGTATATGAACTCGTAAAATTTGATTAAGCCTTATTTTGTGGTCCGTTTGTTATAGGTTTCGGTGGAGCGGGTCTAATTAGGCCTTATAATGGACCCGTTAGAATTTTAACTGAGTAAAAAGTACATAAATTGAGTTTTTGCAATATCATCGTGTTGAAATGCTTGCAATCAAGTATATGAACTCCTAAAATTTGATAAAACCTTGCTTTTGTGGTCTGTTTGTTATAGGTGTCGGAAGAGCGGGTCTAAATAGGCCTAACAATGGATACGTTGGAATTTTACTTGAATAAAAAGTACAGAAATTGAATTTTTGCAATATAATCGTGTTGAAATACTAGTAATCAAGCATTTGAACTCCTAAATTTGATTAAAACTTGTTTCGTGGTCCGATTTGTAGAGGTTTCAGACGAGAGGGTCTAAATAGGCCTTAAAATGGACCAATTTGAATTTTACTTGAATAAAAATTAAAGAAATTGAATTTTTGCAATATAATCGTGTTGAAATACTCGTAATCAAGCATATAAACTCCTAAAATTTTAGCAAAACTTGTTTTGCAGTCCGTTTTGAAGAGGTTTCGGACGAAGGGGTCTAAATAGGCCTTACAATGGACCCGTTGGAATTTTAACTGAGTAAAAAGTACAGAAATTGAGGTTTTGTAGTATAATCGTGTGAAAATGCTCATAATCAAGTATATGAACTCCTAAAATTTGATAAAACCTTGTTTTGCATTCTGTTTGTTATAGGTTTCGGTCTTACTGGTCTAAATAGGCCTCACAATAGACCTGTTAGAAATTTACTCGAGTAAAAAGTACATAAATTGAGTATTTGCAATATCATCGTGTCGAAATGCTTGTAATCAAGTATATGAACTCCTAAAATTTGATAAAACCTAGTTTTGCGGTCAGTTATTCATAGGTTTTGCTTTTGCGGGTCTAAACAGGCCTCACAATGGACCCGTTGGAATTTTAATTGAGTAAAAAGTACAGAAATTGAGTTTTTGCAATATAAACATGTCAAAATGCTCATAATCATGTATATGAACTCGTAAAATTTGATTAAGCCTTATTTTGCGGTCCATTTGTTATAGGTTTCGGTGGTGCGGGTCTAATTAGGCCTTATAATGGACACGTTAGAATTTTAACTGAGTAAAAAGTACATAAATTGAGTTTTTGCAATATCATCGTGTCGAAATGTTTGTAATCAAGTATATGAACTCCTAAAATTTGATAAAACCTTGCTTTTATGGTCTGTTTGTTATAGGTGTCGGAAGAGCGGGTCTAAATAGGCCTAACAATGGATACGTTGGAATTTTACTTGAATAAAAAGTACAGAAATTGAATTTTTGCAATATAATCGTGTTGAAATACTAGTAATCAAGCATTTGAACTCCTAAAATTTGATTAAAACTTGTTTCACGGTCCAATTTGTAGAGGTTTCAGACGAGAGGGTCTAAATAAGCCTTAAAATGGACCAATTTGAATTTTACTTGAATAAAAATTAAAGAAATTAAATTTTTGCAATATAATTGTGTTGAAATACTCGTAATCAAGCACATAAACTCCTAAAATTTTAGCAAAACTTGTTTTGCGGTCCGTTTTGAAGAGGTTTCGGACGAGGGGGTCTAAATAGGCCTTACAATGGACCCGTTGGAATTTTAACTGTGTAAAAAGTACAGAAATTGAGGTTTTGCAGTATAATCATGTGAAAATGCTCATAATCAAGTATATGAGCTCCTAAAATTTGATAAAACCTTGTTTTGCATTCTGTTTGTTATAGGTTTCGGTCTTGCGGGTCTAAATAGGCCTCACAATGGACCTGTTAGAATTTTACTCGAGTAAAAAGTACATAAATTGAGTTTTTGCAATATCATCGTGTCGAAATGCTTGTAATCAAGTATATGAACTCCTAAAATTTGATAAAACCTAGTTTTGCGGTCAGTTTTGTATAGGTTTTGCTTTTGCGGGTCTAAAAAGGCCTCACAATGGACCCGTTGGAATTTTAACTGAGTAAAAAGTACAGAAATTGAGTTTTTGCAATATAATCGTGTCAAAAATGCTCATAATCAAGTATATGAACTCGTAAAATTTGATTAAGCCTTATTTTGCGGTCGGTTTGTTATAGGTTTCGGTGTAGCGGGTCTAATTAGGCCTTATAATGGACCCGTTAGAATTTTAACTGAGTAAAAAGTACATAAATTGAGTTTTTGCAATATCATGTCGAAATGCTTGTAATCAAGTATATGAACACCTAAATTTTGATAAAACCTTGTTTTTGCGGTCCGTTTGTTATAGGTTTCGGAAGAGCGGGTCTAAATAGTCCTAACAATGGATACGTTGGAATTTTACTTGAATAAAAAGTACAGAAATTGAATTTTTGCAATATAATCGTGTTGAAATACTAGTAATCAAGCATTTGAACTCCTAATATTTGATTAAAACTTGTTTCGCGGTCCGATTTGTAGAGGTTTTAGACGAGCGAGTCTAAATAGGCCTTAAATGGACCAATTTGAATTTTACTTGAAAAAAACTACAGAAATTGAATTTTTGCAATATAATCGTGTTGAAATACTCGTAATCAAGCATATGAACTCCTAAAATTTTATTAAAACTTGTTTCGCGGTCCGTTTTAAAGAGGATTCAGACGACGGGTTCTAAATAGGCCTTACAATGGACCCGTTGGAATTTTAACTGAGTAAAAAGAACGGAAATTGAGGTTTTGCAGTATAATCGTGTCGAAATGCTCATAATCAAGTATATGAACTCCTAAAATTTGGTAAAACCTTGTTTTGCATTCTATTTGTTATAGGTTTCAGTCTTGTGGGTCTAAATAGGCCTCACAATGGACCTGTTGGAATTTTACTCGAGTAAAAAGTACATAAATTGAGGTTTTTACAATATAATCGTGTTAAAATGCTCATAATCAAGTATATTAACTCGTAAAATTTGATTAAGCCTTATTTTGCGGCCCGTTTGTTATAGGTTTCGATGGAGCGGGTCTAATTAGGCCTTATAATGGACCCTTTGGAATTTTAACTGAGTAAAAAGTACATAAATTGAGTTTTTGCAATATCATTGTGTCGAAATGCTCGTAATCAAGTATATGAACTCCTAAAATTTGATAAAACCTTGTTTTTGCGGTCCGTTTGTTATAGGTTTCGGAAGAGCGGGTCTAAATAGGCCTAACAATGGATCCGTTGAAATTTTACTTGAATAAAAAGTACATAAATTGAATTTTTGCAATATAATCATGTTGAAATACTAGTAATCAAGCATTTGAACTCCTAAAGTTTGATTAAAACTTTTTTCGCGGTCCGATTTGTACAGATTTCAAACGAGCGGGTCTAAATAGGCCTTAAAATGGACCAATTTGAATTGTACTTGAAAAAAACTACATAAATTGAATTTTTGCAATATAATCGTTTTGAAATACTCGTAATCAAGCATATGAACTCCTAAAATTTTTTAAAACTTGTTTCGCGGTCCGTTTTGAAGAGGTTTTAGACGAGGGGTCTAAATAGGCATTACAATGGACCCGTTGGAACTTTAACTGAGTAAAAAGTACCGAAATTGAGGTTTTGCAGTATAATCGTGTCGAAATGCTCATAATCAAGTATATGAACTCCTAAAATTTGATAAAACCTTGGTTTGCATTCTGTTTGTTATAGGTTTCGGTCTTGCGGGTCTAAATAGGCCTCACAATGTACCTGTTGGAATTTTACTCGAGTAAAAAGTACATAAATTGAGTTTTTGCAATATCATCGTGTCGAAATGCTCGTAATAAAGTATATGAACTCCTAAAATTTGATAAAACCTAGTTTTGCGGTCATTTTTTTATAGGTTTTGCTTTTGCGGGTCTAAATAGGCCTCACAATGGACCCGTTGGAATTTTAACTGAGTAAAAAGTACAGAAATTAAGATTTTGCAATATAATGGTGTCAAAATGCTCATAATCAAGTATATGAACTCGTAAAATTTGATAATCCTTATTTTGCGGTCCGTTTGTTATAGGTTTCGGTGGAGTGGGTCTAATTAGGCCTTATAATGAACCCGTTAGAATTTTAACTGAGTAAAAAGTACAAAAATTGAGTTTTTGCAATATCATCATGTCGATATGCTCGTAATCAAGTTTATGAACTCCTAAAATTTGATAAAACCTTGCTTTTGTGGTCCGTTTGTTATAGGTTTCGGAAGAGCATGTCTAAATAGGCCTAACAATGGATCCGTTGGAATTTTACTTGAATAAAAAGTACAAAAATTGAAATTTTGCAATATAATCGTGTTGAAATACTAGTAATCAAGCATTTGAACTCCTAATATTTGATTAAAACTTGTTTCACGGTCCGATTTGTAGGAGTTTCAGACGAGCGGGTCTAAATATGCCTTAAAATGGACCAATTTGAATTTTACTTTATTAAAAACCACATAAGTTGAATTTTTGCAATATAATCGTGTTGCAATACTTGTAATCAGGCATATGAACTCCTAAGATTTTATTAAAACTTGTTTCGCGGTCCGTTTTGAAGAGATTTCAGGGTTTAGGGTTTAGGGTTTAGGGTTTAGAGGTTTCAGACGAGCGGGTCTAAATAGGCCTTAAAATGGACCAATTTGAATTTTACTTGAATAAAAACTAAAGAAATTGAATTTTTGCAATATAATCGTGTTGAAATACTCGTAATCAAGCATATAAACTCCTAAAATTTTATCAAAACTTGTTTCACGGTCCGTTTTGAAGAGGTTTCAGACGAGGGGGTCTAAATAGGCCTTACAAGGGACCCATTGGAATTTTAACTGAGTAAAAAGTACAGAAATTGAGGTTTTGCAGTATAATCGTGTCGAAATGCTCATAATCAAGTATATGAACTCCTAAATTTTGATAAAACCTTGTTTTGCATTCTGTTTGTTATAGGTTTTGGTCTTGCGGGTCTAAATAGGCCTCATAATGGACCTGGTTGAATTTTACTCGAATAAAAAGTACATAAATTGAGTTTTTGCAATATCATCGTGTCGAAATGCTCGTAATCAAGTATATGAACTCCTAAAATTTGATAAAACCTGGTTTTGCGGTCAGTTTTTTTATAGGTTTTGCTTTTGCGGGTCTAAATAGGACTCACAATGGACCCGTTGGAATTTTAACTGAGTAAAAAGTACAGAAATTGAGTTTTTGCAATATAATCGTGTCAAAATGCTCATAATCAAGTATATGAACTCGTAAAATTTGATTAAGCCTTATTTTGCGGTTCGTTTGTTATAGGTTTCGGTGGAGCGGGTCTAAATAGGCCTTATAATGGACCCGTTGGAATTTTAACTGAGTAAAAAGTACATAAATAGAGTTTTTGCAATATCATCGTGTTGAAATGCTCGTAATCAAGTATATGAACTCCTAAAATTTGATAAAACCTTGTTTTGTGGGCCGTTTGTTATAGGTTTCCGAAGAGCGGGTCTAAATAGGCCTAACAATGGATTCGTTGGAATTTTACTTGAATAAAAAGTACAGAAATTGAATTTTTGCAATATAATCTTTTTGAAATACTAGTAATCAAGGATTTGAACTCCTAAAATTTGGTTAAAACTTGTTTCGCGGTCCGATTTGTAGAGGTTTCAGACGAGCGGGTCTAAATACGCGTTAAAATGGACCAAATTGAATTTTACTTGAATAAAAACTAAAGAAATTGAATTTTTGCAATATAATCGTGTTGAAATACTCGTAATCAAGCATATAAACTCCTAAAATTTTATCAAAACTTGTTTCGCAGTCCGTTTTGAAGAGGTTTCAGACGAGGGGGTCTATATAGGCCTTACAATGGACCCGTTGGATCCGTTGGAATTTTACTTGAATAAAAAGTACATAAATTGAATTTTTGCAATATAATCGTGTTGAAATACTAGTAATCAAGCATTTGAACTCCCAAAGTTTGATTAAAACTTGTTTCGCAATCCGATTTGTAGAGGTTTCAGACGAGCGGATCTAAATAGCCCTTAAAATGGACCAATTTGAATTATACTTGAAAAAAAACTACAAAAATTGAATTTTTGCAATAAAATCGTGTTGAAATACTCGTAATCAAGCATATGAACTCCTAAAATTTTATTAAAACTTTTTTCGCATTCCGTTTTGAAGAGGTTTCAGACAAGGGGGTCTAAATAGGCATTACAATGGACCCGTTGGAATTTTAACTAAGTGAAAAGTACAGAAATTGAGGTTTTGCAGTATAATCGTGTCGAAATGCTCATAATCAAGTATATGAACTCCTAAAATTTGATAAAACCTTGTTTTGCATTCTGTTTGTTATAGGTTTCGGTCTTGCGGATCTAAATAGGCCTCACAATGGACCTGTTGGAATTTTGCTCGAGTAAAAAGTACATAAATTGAGTTTTTGCAATATCATCGTGTCGAAATGCTCGTAATCAAGTATATGAACTCCTAAAATTTGTTAAAACCTAGTTTTGAGGTCAGTTTTTTATAGGTTGTGCTTTTGCGGGTCTAAATAGGCCTCACAATGGACCCGTTGGAATTTTAACTAAGTAAAAAGTACAGAGATTGAGTTTTTGCAATATAATCGTGTCAAAATGCTCATAATCAAGTATATGAACTCGTAAAATTTGATTAAGCCTTATTTTGCGGTCCGTTTGTTATAGGTTTTGGTGGAGCGGGTCTAATTAGGCCTTATAATGAACCCGTTAGAATTTTAATTGAGTAAAAAGTACATAAATTGAGTTTTTGCAATATCATCATGTCGAAATGCTCGTAAACAAGTATATGAACTCCTAATATTTAATAAAACCTTGCTTTTGCGGTCTGTTTGTTATAGGTTTCGGAAGAGCGTGTCTAAATAGGCCTAACAATGGATCCGTTGGAATTTTACTTGAATAAAAAGTACAGAAATTGAATTTTTGCAATATAATCGTGTTGAAATACTAGTAATCAAGCATTTGAACTCCTAATATTTGATTAAAACTTGTTTCACGATCCGATTTGTAGGGGTTTCAGACGAGCGGGTCTAAATAGGCCTTAAAATGGACCAATTTGAATTTTACTTGATTAAAAACCACAGAAATTGAATTTTTGCAATATAATCGTGTTGAAATACTTGTAATCAAGCATATGAACTCCTAAAATTTTATTAAAACTTGTTTCGCGGTCCGTTTTGAAGAGATTTCATGGTTTAGGGTTTAGGGTTTAGAGGTTTCAGACGAGCGGGTCTAAATAGGCCTTAAGATTGACCAATTTGAATTTTACTTGAATAAAAACTAAAGAAATTGAATTTTTGCAATATAATCGTGTTGAAATACTCGTAATCAAGCATATAAACTCCTAAAACTTTATCAAAACTTGTTTCACGGTCCGTTTTGAAGAGGTTTCAGACGAGGGGGTCTAAATAGGCCTTACAAGGGACCCATTGGAATTTTAACTGAGTAAAAAGTACAAAAATTGAGGTTTTGCAGTATAATCGTGTCGAAATGCTCATAATCAAGTATATGAACTCCTAAATTTTGATAAAACCTTGTTTTGCATTCTGTTTGTAATAGGTTTCGGTCTTGCGGGTCTAAATAGGCCTCATAATGGACCTGTTGGAATTTTACTCGAATAAAAAGTACATAAATTGAGTTTTTGCAATATCATCGTGTCGAAATGCTCATAATCAAGTATATGAACTCCTAAAATTTGATAAAACCTAGTTTTGCGGTCAGTTTTTTATAGGTTTTGCTTTTGCGGGTCTAAATAGGCCTCACAAAGGACCCGTTGGAATTTTAACTGAGTAAAAAGTACATAAATTGAGTTTTTGCAATATAATCGTGTCAAAATGCTCATAATCAAGTATATGAACTCGTAAAATTTGATTAAGCCTTATTTTGCGATCCGTTTGTTATAGGTTTCGGTGGAGCGGGTCTAATTAGGCCTTATAATGGACCCGTTGGAATTTTATCTGAGTAAAAAGTACATAAATAGAGTTTTTGCAATATCATCGTGTTGAAATGCTCGTAATCAAGTATATGAACTCCTAAAATTTGATAAAACCTTGTTTTGTGGGCCGTTTGTTATAGGTTTCCGAAGAGCGGGTCTATATAGGCCTAACAATGGATCCGTTGGAATTTTACTTGAATAAAAAGTACAGAAATTGAATTTTTGCAATATAATCGTGTTGAAATACTAGTAATCAAGCATTTGAACTCCTAAAATTTGGTTAAAACTTGTTTCGCGGTCCGATTTGTAGAGGTTTCAGACGAGCGGGTCTAAATACGCTTTAAAATGGACCAATTTGAATTTTACTTGAATAAAAACTAAAGAAATTGAATTTTTGCAATATAATCGTGTTGAAGTACTCGTAATCAAGCATATAAATTCCTAAAATTTTATCAAAACTTGTTTCACGGTCCGTTTTGAAGAGGTTTCAGACGAGGGGGTCTAAATAGGCCTTACAAGGGACCCGTTGGAATTTTAACTGAGTATATGAACTCCTAAAATTTGATAAAACATTGTTTTGCATTCTGTTTGTTATAGGTTTCGGTCTTGCGGGTCTAAATAGGCCTCAAAATGGACCTGTTGGAATTTTACTCGAGTAAAAAGTACATAAATTGAGTTTTTGCAATATCATCGTGTCGAAATGCTCGTAATCAAGTATATGAACTCCTAAAATTTGATAAAACCTAGTTTTGGTGTAACGCCCCGGTTTTGGGCTTAGAAGTCTTGGGCGTTGACCGGTTCGGTCAAAGTGCTGATCGAATATATAAAGGAGAAATTAGGAAAGCCTAGTTCGGGTTGCATTAAAAATATGGAAAAATGTTCTAAAATCATCTTTTAATATATATAAGTGAACTGTGAAATCAATTTTGAAAAATGAGGTTCGGAAGGTTGACATTTTGGCTAGTGACCAAAATGTAATTTTTGAAAGTTGCGTGACTGTTTTATAAAGGATTGAAACTTTGAATCTTTAAGGAGCTATTATTCCAAAAAGAGTTTCTCCAGATTTTTCTAAGATATTTTAAGGCTTTATTCTGATTTTAAAACATAAAGAAAGAGGAGGGAAAGCCATTTTGGCTATTTGCAACTAACTTTTCATTTTCTCCCAATTTTCATTTTCTCTCAACCCAAACACTTTCTCTCCAGAGATTTACATCTGATTTTGTCACTCAAATCTTCCTTTTCAATTCTCTTTGAGTTCCTAATCATCTCTACAACAAAACCTCACCATTTGCAAGTGGTTTCATCAAGCTTTTTGGTTCTAAAAAGGAGAAATTCAAGTTTGGAGGTAAGAACGTCCTTCTCCTCTAAACTATCAGTTCTTTACTGAAATTCCTAAGTTCTCAATCCTTGATTTGTGATTTGTTAAAGGCTTTTCAACTGAAATCTTGATTTTTGGCTTAGAATGCAAGATTTGCTTGATTTTGGTGGAATTTTCGTGTGATCTGTTTGGGCAGTGTTTTGAGGTGTCAAATTGATGTTAAATGAATGCTAAATTGATTAGAAGTTGAGGTTTAATTAATGCAATCCCGGATAGGTTGAATTTCCTAAGTTTTGCTTGAGTTTTTGGTTGTTTTTGGAGTGTTTTTGATGATCTGTTATACCTGGAGGTATAAGGACGTGTTTGTGATCATTTTGGATGTTAATTGATGTTTAAAAATGGTTAGAAGTGATGGATCTTGGCTGGGTTAAGTTTTGGAAGTATTTTGGAGGTGATTTCGGTTGTGTTTGGTAGCCGAAATGTTGGATTTGTGATGAGCAGCGAGTTGTGTTGTGTTGCTGGTGTTTTTAATGCATAAAGATGCATTAATGCTCTGTTTTTGTGTGCTTGAAACATGGGAATTTGATCCGTGAGCTTTAGAGGTGTTGCGGATGGTTTCGGGTGCTTGGAAGGCTTGTTGGCTAGCCTTGTTTTGTGTATCGGTGAGTGAAGTTGGGTTTTCAGCTTTTAAACCAAGGTTTGAAGGTTTTTGGAGCTTAGTTTAAGTCTAAACAACTTTGCTAAGCTCAAGAGTAAGTAAATGGTTTTTCGCTCTTGGTTTGTGTTGAGAATTGGCTTTAAAAGCAATTGTGTTTGATGGTTGCAATGCATGTGATTTGCATGGTTTATATTCTGTTTTGAAAGCATATTTTTAGCATGGTTTAATGCTGGTTTTGAAAGCCATATGTGAAGGATGCTCAAGGTAAGAGATCCTTGGTTTTGTACATGGAAATTGTGGTTTTGATGCATGGTGTTGCATGATGTTCAATGGCTTTGTGTAATGCTTTAAAACAGTGGATTGATGATGGTAAATGATGGTTTTTGCATTATGGTTATGCATGTGAATCATTGGACTAATGCGGTGAGGTGGTTATATTGGCAAGTGATGTAAGTGGTTCTTGGTTTCTTTGATCGGATATAGTTAGCCGGCTATAGGATTGGGTGCACCGTGAATAAAGTCGCCTTGGAGGTGGAGTGGTTAAGTGTGAACCGGTAAACTCCCTTCAAGTATCCTAACGAGATGGTTAAGGTCATAATGGAGGTGGAATGCCCATTCGAGGACCTTGGTTAAGCAAAGGTTATATGGTGGTTAAAAGTCCATATATGGGAACCTTGTGCTTGTTAAGATCACAATGGTGGTGTAAAGTCCATGTGTGGATCTTGTATAGGGTGTCCCGGATCTCGTTAGTGATGTTATACAACTACCAATCGGTGATGCAAAGGTTGTATGGTGTTTGAAAGTCCATACATGGGAACCTTGGGAAAAGTTGAGGTTGTATGGTGTTTGAAAGTCCATACATGGGAACCTCGGGAAAAGTTGAGGTTGTATGGTGTTTAAAAGTACATACATGGGAACCTCGGGAAAAGCTAAGGTTGTATGGTGTTTAAAAGTCCATACATGGGAACCTTAGGATGGTGAGGTCAAATGGTGTTTAAAAGTCCATTTGGAGACCTTGGATTGGTAGTGTGTATGAAGCGTGGGGGACAACGCTTGTGATCCGCGTATCCGATTGGGTGTTGAGTTGAAAAGTGGATGTGTTGATCACTTGGAAGCCAATGTAATGTTCTTGATTATAAAGAAGCATGAGATGCTTGAAAAGATGCATGGTTGCATGGAAAGTGTATAATGCTTGTGAATGCATGTTTACTTGCTAAGTTGAACAAGTGTTGATTATCATTTGGTAAATGATGCATGTGTGCATGAAACCTCTTTAATGCATTGCAGTCTTGTTAAGACTTGTTTAAAAAGGCATGTGATGATAATGTTGTGGTTCATATATTGCCTTGGTTTAATGCATGTGTTGGATTGTTTGAGTAATGGTCTTAAAAGGTTTCTTGCTTGAAATGATGTTCAAGTATATGAAAGGTATAACATGAAATGGAGGTGTTTTCCAAGGTTTTGAATTTAACTTTGCATATGGTGTTTATGCATGGAATGGTTAAATGGATGATTTTGCAAGTTGTGCTTTGAAAAGGTTTTCTTAGCTTGCTAAGCTAAGGGTTGGTTTTCATGAATGTGCAATGCATGGTTTTAAGCATGATGTTGAAAAAGGGTTTTCAAACTTTGCTTGGTTATCAAATCGGATTTGTTTTAAAAGTGATTTTATGACCCGCTGCATTGATGGTGTTTTGGTTTTGAGCATTCCTCACTAAGCATTATGTGCTTACGCTCCTTTTTGTCCATCAATGCATATTCTTGAAGTTTGGACAGCGAGAAGCAAGGGATTCAAGGAGGACTCCATTTGAGATGTATGTCTCGGTGAATAGCTATAGTTAATAAAGGCAATGGGGGTAGAATCTCTTGGGTTGATGTTTATGTGTTCGTATATGTTCGGACAAGAATGGTTTTATGTTGTTGATGTTGTTGGAACATGTATTTGGCTTCTATGAGATTGATTTGGAAGTTTATGCTTGAATGGTTGCTTGTGTAGGAAGCATGCTTATAGATTTGGGGTTTTTCGTATATGTTGACATTTTGTTGAATTGCTGATGCAAGTATGTCTCATATATGTTGAATTGCATGTTGGTAAAGTTTGGTGGCAATTGGAGTATGTTTGGATGTTTAATTGCATGTTTAAGTATGCATTTTGGGGCAATCTGTGCAGGGTGATTCGGAACAGTGCCTGCCGTTTCGGAACGGGTGCTTTAAACAAGCCCAGGCGTCCGAAACGGGAGAGACCGTTCCGAAACGGTTTGGCTACTGCCAGCCCGTGTTTCGGTACGCGTTGCGGAACGGCCCCGCGTTTCGAAATGGGCTCTGCCTGTTTCGGAACGGGTGACCGTTGGGGGCTGACATTGGCAGTTAAATGTCTTGAATTGTTTGCATTTTGGTCCTGAATCTTATTTGTGCAATTTTATGAGTTTGGAATGTCCGTTTGAGCTGAAATTTGACAATGAAGCATGAAACCTGATTAATTCCAAGTTGGTAACTTTAATTTGGTTTAAGCCCTCATATTTATCAGAAATTACAATTTGGTCCCTAAAGTTGTAATTTATTCAATTGGGTCCCAGTTTGATCTCTGATGTTTGTGATCTTTGAGTATGATGTTTGAGTGATCACAATTAGGGCTAATGTGCATCTAGACAAGATTAAAAAGAAAAAAAGGGTCGTTAATCAAAGTTGACTTTCGGGTTGACTTTGGTTTTCCCCGTGTGACTTTCTTAATTCGGGTCAACCGTCTAGGCCGGGTTAAGGGGGTTACATTTGGTGGTATCAGAGCTGAGTTGCGAATGCTTGGGGAAAACGGTAAGTTGTTGTGATGTGTGTTTGATGTTTACCTTGTTGTGTGGTTGAAAGTTGGTTGAAACACGTGTTTCTGAGCAAGTTGCTGATGTTTTCGAGCATGTTTTATGGTTATGAATCTTAGTTGAGCTTATGTGGATTTGTGCTAATGCTGTGAGCTGGTGTTATGCTTGATGAAAGTGAAATGAGTATGTTATGTTGCTAATATGCTGTTGCAAGTGGATGCTGTTTGGTGTAAGCATGATCAGAGTATGTTGTTTGATATGCTTGATGTTGTGATATCCATGTTTGTGTTGACTGTTATGTCATGTAAAAGGGGAGGATTCGGAATACCCATTGCCTTATTAATATAGCTATTGTGTTATTTTGGAGTTGGAGTTTGAATCCTTGCTTAAAGCTGGTCTAACTGGTTTGTTTGTTTTGTTGTGAATGTTTGTTGTTGTTAGTAGTATGGCGAAGTCGATGAAAGAATGGCAGTTGGGTGAGTTGGTTGCTGCCTTAGGGCAGGTTGTTAAGGCATGGAATTCACCCTTCTGTAGAGGTGTTTTGTCTCAGTCTTCTGTGCCTGGAGTTGAGGTGGTAAGGCAGGAGAAAGAAGCTGGTTCTGTGATGAAGAGTTCATCACCTGTTGCTCAAGAGGTGTTGGGAACATCTCAGGCTGTGGTAAAGGTAAAGTCAGTGGATGTGCTGGCTGTGGGATGTGTGGGTTTGTCGAAGCAGCGTTTGTTGGATCTGGGTGTTGTGGAATATCATGGATCGTCACCTGAGACATTTGAGGCCTGGTTGGCTGATGTGATTCTGATTTTGGATCAGGAAGGCTGTGATTATGCCTGTAAGCTGGGGAGCGTTGTTTCTTTGATGTTGGAGGACGCATGTGCCTGGTGGACATCTGTGGCGGTGGTGTCACATATCCATGATATTGACTGGGATTTCTTTGTATCTGCCTTTTATGAAAGGTATCTTGGAGAGAAGTTTCCAAGGGTTGAGCAATGTGAAGGTAGTGCTGTTGTTGAGCAAGTGTTGCTTGAGCAAGGAGTGGAAGCTCAGCCACCGGTGTGTGATCGTTGTGAAAGGCGCCATGTTGGAGGTTGTTGGGGCGCGGGTGCTTGTTGGAACTGTGGTTCTAAAGTGCATGTGAAGCGTGATTGTCCCCTTGGGGTGAAGTCAGCTTTGGTGATAGCCAAAGGGTCTCTGAAAGGTCGTGGGCACGGCCGAGGCAAGGTTTAGAGGTGGCAGAAAGAGCAGAAGGTTGTGAAGAGTTTGGGAAATGAGAATTGCTGGAAATGTGGGTCTGCTGGACATATGAGACGTGATTGTTTGATGTTGGCTCGGAACAGCCAAGGTTCTTTACCGCAAGGAGTTGATGGTGATCTTAGTGTGTTAGCTGGTGTTACAGCGGTGCGGCAGGAGGATGATGGTTCTGCGAGAAAGAGAGCTCGTCTGATGAAGCTTCAGGGTGGTGTTGTGTTTTCAGGTAACCTTGTTAAGTAGTCTTTGCCCTAGTTACCTTAGTTTGGTTTCTGTTGGTTTTCCCTTGCGTGGTAAGTTTAGTCTTGTTGCTAGCATGTTTGGGGTAATAGTTGTAGTTTGGAAATATCTTTGGTGTGAAGAAGGTTTTAGTGAGTATCTTGTGGTTAATGGTTGTTGGAATGATGGAGTTAGATAAGTTAGAAGTGAGGTAGGAGGTTGTTCTTAGACGGATTTTGAGGATGTTATTGGAGGGTGTGAACTGGCATTCATGCACAGTTAAAATCATTGTTATATGCTATATTATATATGTGCTGGTCCATGCATACATGTGGCATGACATTAGAGGTTTTGCATACATGTACATCAGGCATTGATAGGGCATGTAGGTGATCATGCATACGATGTTCACACTCGCTAATAACTAATCAAATCTGTTAGTGTGGTGGTTGGGTTAGGTTGGATGATGGGTTTTTGGAGGTTGTGTTGGTGCTGAGTGGAAGTTAGAAGTAGTGGAGTATATTAAGCTAGTTGCTAGAGATAGTGAGAATGGTGTAGCCTGTGGTAGAAGGATAGTGTCAGTTGCTTAAAGAGTTTAGTGGTTTGGTGGTGGAGAGTACCGGTTGAAGTTAGAATCGGTCAAGTGGTTTGAATGGCTAAGTGGAAGGGGTAGTTCCTTGGTGCTAAAGGATGTTACAGTTTAGTGGTTGTGTTTCCAAGTGCTGAAGCAGCTTAGCATTTAAGTTGTTGTGGAAGGGTTGTGTCTGTAAGTGTTGGTTCTTAGTAACCCTTGAGGAGTTGAGAAGATGATCTGTATGTTTAAGTTGGGCGATGTTCTAGTAAGGCAGGTGTTGTGGTCAAAGCTTGCAGTGGTTAGGCAATGAAAGATCGAAGGTCGGTGTTGTTTGAAAGGATTCTTGTGAGAAGTGGTTGGTTGGTTGTGAGTATGTGAATTTCTTTTGTAGTCAGCTGGTGGTGTGTGATACGGTTGGCGGAGTTGAGTTGGGGTTGTGATGTAAATTTTGGAATCTGGGTGAGTAGTCCTTGTGAGTTGTTATGGTAATGATGGTGGCAGATGTGAAGGATTGTTAGCATTCGTTGAGGAGTTTTGGTAAGCAGTTGATGCTTAAGAATTTTTGCTTGTTGGGAAAATTCTTGGAAGAGGTTTGGGAGTTTGCAAGAGTTTTAGAAGCAGAGAAGTTTGTATAGTGGCTGATTTGGTTTGGTTAATGTCATTGTGTAAACGAGTCTTGGGAGTTGTGTGTTACAGTGATGTGTGCTGTAAAAGTTGAAATTCTTCAGGTTGATGTTGGGGCTGTGTACAGTCCGGATGTGTGAAAGGTTAAATTGTGGCTATCTTTGGGTGTTTTGGAATTTGCGAACAGCGTGTGGTGGTGTTGAGTTTGGTGGAGTTTTTGGGTGGAATGTGTTCAGTGGTGGTTGAGGCTGTTGTGTTGCCTTGTGTGTTGGTTTGAGAAGGTTGTGGTTCCCTTTTCGCCAGTTGAAATTTCGAGGACGAAATTTCCTAAGGGGGGAGAGTTGTAACGCCCCGGTTTTGGGCTTAGAAGTCTTGGGCGTTGACCGGTTCGGTCAAAGTGCTGATCGAATATATAAAGGAGAAATTAGGAAAGCCTAGTTCGGGTTGCATTAAAAATATGGAAAAATATTCTAAAATCATCTTTTAATATATATAAGTGAACTGTGAAATCAATTTTGAAAAATGAGGTTCGGAAGGTTGACATTTTGGCTAGTGACCAAAATGTAATTTTTGAAAGTTGTGTGACTGTTTTATAAAGGATTGAAACTTTGAATCTTTAAGGAGCTATTATTCCAAAAAGAGTTTCTCCAGATTTTTCTAAGATATTTTAAGGCTTTATTCTGATTTTAAAACATAAAGAAAGAGGAGGGAAAGCCATTTTGGCTATTTGCAACTAACTTTTCATTTTCTCCCAATTTTCATTTTCTCTCAACCCAAACACTTTCTCTCCAGAGATTTACATCTGATTTTGTCACTCAAATTTTCCTTTTCAATTCTCTTTGGGTTCCTAATCATCTCTACAACAAAACCTCACCATTTGCAAGTGGTTTCATCAAGCTTTTTGGTTCTAAAAAGGAGAAATTCAAGTTTGGAGGTAATAACGTCCTTCTCCTCTAAACTATCAGTTCTTTACTGAAATTCCTAAGTTCTCAATCCTTGATTTGTGATTTGTTAAAGGCTTTTCAATTGAAATCTTGATTTTTGGCTTAAAATGCAAGATTTGCTTGATTTTGGTGGAATTTTCGTGTGATCTGTTTGGGCAGTGTTTTGAGGTGTCAAATTGATGTTAAATGAATGCTAAATTGATTAGAAGTTGAGGTTTAATTAATGCAATCCCGGATAGGTTGAATTTCCTAAGTTTTGCTTGAGTTTTTGGTTGTTTTTGGAGTGTTTTTGATGATCTGTTATACCTGGAGGTATAAGGACGTGTTTGTGATCATTTTGGATGTTAATTGATGTTTAAAAATGGTTAGAAGTGATGGATCTTGGCTGGGTTAAGTTTTGGAAGTATTTTGGAGGTGATTTCGGTTGTGTTTGGTAGCCGAAATGTTGGATTTGTGATGAGCAGCGAGTTGTGTTGTGTTGCTGGTGTTTTTAATGCATAAAGATGCATTAATGCTCTGTTTTTGTGTGCTTGAAACATGGGAATTTGATCCGTGAGCTTTAGAGGTGTTGCGGATGGTTTCGGGTGCTTGGAAGGCTTGTTGGCTAGCCTTGTTTTGTGTATCGGTGAGTGAAGTTGGGTTTTCAGCTTTTAAACCAAGGTTTGAAGGTTTTTGGAGCTTAGTTTAAGTCTAAACAACTTTGCTAAGCTCAAGAGTAAGTAAATGGTTTTTCGCTCTTGGTTTGTGTTGAGAATTGGCTTTAAAAGCAATTGTGTTTGATGGTTGCAATGCATGTGATTTGCATGGTTTATATTCTGTTTTGAAAGCATATTTTTAGCATGGTTTAATGCTGGTTTTGAAAGCCATATGTGAAGGATGCTCAAGGTAAGAGATCCTTGGTTTTGTACATGGAAATTGTGGTTTTGATGCATGGTGTTGCATGATGTTCAATGGCTTTGTGTAATGCTTTAAAACAGTGGATTGATGATGGTAAATGATGGTTTTTGCATTATGGTTATGCATGTGAATCATTGGACTAATGCGGTGAGGTGGTTATATTGGCAAGTGATGTAAGTGGTTCTTGGTTTCTTTGATCGGATATAGTTAGCCGGCTATAGGATTGGGTGCACCGTGAATAAAGTCGCCTTGGAGGTGGAGTGGTTAAGTGTGAACCGGTAAACTCCCTTCAAGTATCCTAACGAGATGGTTAAGGTCATAATGGAGGTGGAATGCCCATTCGAGGACCTTGGTTAAGCAAAGGTTATATGGTGGTTAAAAGTCCATATATGGGAACCTTGTGCTTGTTAAGATCACAATGGTGGTGTAAAGTCCATGTGTGGATCTTGTATAGGGTGTCCCGGATCTCGTTAGTGATGTTATACAACTACCAATCGGTGATGCAAAGGTTGTATGGTGTTTGAAAGTCCATACATGGGAACCTTGGGAAAAGTTGAGGTTGTATGGTGTTTGAAAGTCCATACATGGGAACCTCGGGAAAAGTTGAGGTTGTATGGTGTTTAAAAGTACATACATGGGAACCTCGGGAAAAGCTAAGGTTGTATGGTGTTTAAAAGTCCATACATGGGAACCTTAGGATGGTGAGGTCAAATGGTGTTTAAAAGTCCATTTGGAGACCTTAGATTGGTAGTGTGTATGAAGCGTGGGGGACAACGCTTGTGATCCGCGTATCCGATTGGGTGTTGAGTTGAAAAGTGGATGTGTTGATCACTTGGAAGCCAATGTAATGTTCTTGATTATAAAGAAGCATGAGATGCTTGAAAAGATGCATGGTTGCATGGAAAGTGTATAATGCTTGTGAATGCATGTTTACTTGCTAAGTTGAACAAGTGTTGATTATCATTTGGTAAATGATGCATGTGTGCATGAAACCTCTTTAATGCATTGCAGTCTTGTTAAGACTTGTTTAAAAAGGCATGTGATGATAATGTTGTGGTTCATATATTGCCTTGGTTTAATGCATGTGTTGGATTGTTTGAGTAATGGTCTTAAAAGGTTTCTTGCTTGAAATGATGTTCAAGTATATTAAAGGTATAACATGAAATGGAGGTGTTTTCCAAGGTTTTGAATTTAACTTTGCATATGGTGTTTATGCATGGAATGGTTAAATGGATGATTTTGCAAGTTGTGCTTTGAAAAGGTTTTCTTAGCTTGCTAAGCTAAGGGTTGGTTTTCATGAATGTGCAATGCATGGTTTTAAGCATGATGTTGAAAAAGGGTTTTCAAACTTTGCTTGGTTATCAAATCGGGTTTGTTTTAAAAGTGATTTTATGACCCGCTGCATTGATGGTGTTTTGGTTTTGAGCATTCCTCACTAAGCATTATGTGCTTACGCTCCGTTTTGTCCATCAATGCATATTCTTGAAGTTTGGACAGCGAGAAGCAAGGTATTCAAGGAGGACTCCATTTGAGATGTATGTCTCGGTGAATAGCTATAGTTAATAAAGGCAATGGGGGTAGAATCTCTTGGGTTGATGTTTATGTGTTCGTATATGTTCGGACAAGAATGGTTTTATGTTGTTGATGTTGTTGGAACATGTATTTGGCTTCTATGAGATTGATTTGGAAGTTTATGCTTGAATGGTTGCTTGTGTAGGAAGCATGCTTATAGATTTGGGGTTTTTTGTATATGTTGACATTTTGTTGAATTGCTGATGCAAGTATGTCTCATATATGTTGAATTGCATGTTGGTAAAGTTTGGTGGCAATTGGAGTATGTTTGGATGTTTAATTGCATGTTTAAGTATGCATTTTGGGGCAATCTGTGCAGGGTGTTTCGGAACAGTGCCTGCCGTTTCGGAACGGGTGCCTTAAACAAGCCCAGGCGTCCGAAACGGGAGAGACCGTTCCGAAACGGTTTGGCTACTGCCAGCCCATGTTTCGGTAAGCGTTGCAGAACGGCCCCGCGTTTCGAAACGGGCTCTGCCTGTTTCGGAACGGGTGACCGTTGGGGGCTGACATTGGCAGTTAAATGTCTTGAATTGTTTGCATTTTGGTCTTGAATCTTATTTGTGCAATTGTATGATTTTGGAATGTCCGTTTGAGCTGAAATTTGACAGTGAAGCATGAAACCTGATTAATTCCAAGTTGGTAACTTTAATTTGGTTTAAGCCCTCATATTTATCAGAAATTACAATTTGGTCCCTAAAGTTGTAATTTGTTCAATTGGGTCCCTGTTTGATCTCTGATGTTTGTGATCTTTGAGTATGATGTTTGAGTGATCACAATTAGGGCTAATGTGCATCTAGACAAGATTAAAAAGAAAAAAAAGGGTCGTTAATCAAAGTTGACTTTCGGGTTGACTTTGGTTTTCCCCGTGTGACTTTCTTAATTCGGGTCAACCGTCTAGGCCGGGTTAAGGGGGTTACATTTGCGGTCAGTTTTTTATAGGTTTTGCTTTTGCGGGTCTAAATAGGCCTCACAATGGACCCGTTGGAATTTTAACTGAGTAAAAAGTACAGAAATTTAGATTTTGCAATACAATGGTGTCAAATTGCTCATAGTCAAGTATATGAACTCGTAAAATTTGATTAATCCTTATTTTGCGGTCCGTTTGTTATAGGTTTCGGTGGAGCGGGTCTAATTAGGCCTTATAATGAACCCGTTAGAATTTTAACTAAGTAAAAAGTACATAAATTGAGTTTTTGCAATATCATCATGTCAAAATGCTCGTAAACAAGTATATGAACTCCTAAAATTTGATAAAACCTTGCTTTTGCGGTCCGTTTGTTATAGGTTTAGGAAGAGCGTGTCTAAATAGGCCTAACAATGAATCCGTTGGAATTTTACTTGAATAAAAAGTACAGAAATTGAATTTTTGCAATATAATCGTGTTGAAATACTAGTAATCAAGCATTTGAACTCCTAATATTTGATTAAAACTTGTTTCACGGTCCGATTTGTAGGGGTTTCAGACGAGCAGGTCTAAATAGGCCTTAAAATGGACCAATTTGAATTTTACTTGATAAAAAACCACAGAAATTGAATTTTTGCAATAAAATCGTGTTGAAATACTTGTAATCAAGCATATGAACTCCTAAAATTTTATTAAAACTTGTTTCGTGGTCCGTTTTGAAGAGATTTCAGGGTTTAGGGTTTAGGATTTAGGGTTTAGAGGTTTCAGACGAGCGGGTCTAAATAGGCCTTAAGATGGACCAATTTGAATTTTACTTGAATAAGAACTAAAGAAATTGAATTTTTACAATATAATCGTGTTGAAATACTCGTAATCAAGCATATAAACTCCTAAAATTTTATCAAAACTTGTTTCACGGTCCGTTTTGAAGAGGTTTCAGACGAGGGGGTCTAAATAGGCCTTACAAGGGACCCATTGGAATTTTAACTGAGTAAAAAGTACAGAAATTGAGGTTTTGCAGTATAATCGTGTCGAAATGCTCATAATCAAGTATATGAACTCCTAAATTTTGATAAAACCTTGTTTTGCATTCTGTTTGTAATAGGTTTCGGTCTTGCTGGTCTAAATAGGCCTCATAATGGACCTGTTGGAATTTTACTCGAATAAAAAGTACATAAATTGAGTTTTTGCAATATCATCGTGTCGAAATGCTCGTAATCAAGTATATGAACTCCTAAAATTTGATAAAACCTAGTTTTGCGGTCAGTTTTTTATAGGTTTTGCTTTTGCGGGTCTAAATAGGCCTCACAATGGACCCGCTGGAATTTTAACTGAGTAAAAAGTACAGAAATTGAGTTTTTGCAATATAATCGTGTCAAAATGCTCATAATCAAGTATATGAACTCGTAAAATTTGATTAAGCCTTATTTTGTGGTCCGTTTGTTATAGGTTTCGGTGGAGCGGGTCTAATTAGGCCTTATAATGGACCCGTTGGAATTTTAACTGAGTAAAAAGTACATAAATAGAGTTTTTGCAATATCATCGTGTTGAAATGCTCGTAATCAAGTATATGAACTCCTAAAATTTGATAAAACCTTGTTTTGTGGGCCATTTGTTATAGGTTTCCAAAGAGCGGGTCTAAATAGGCCTAACAATGGATCCGTTGGAATTTTACTTGAATAAAAAGTATAGAAATTGAATTTTTTCAATATAATCGTGTTGAAATACTAGTAATCAAGCATTTGAACTCCTAAAATTTGGTTAAAACTTGTTTCGCGGTCCGATTTGTAGAGGTTTCAGACGAGCGGGTCTAAATACGCTTTAAAATGGACCAATTTGAATTTTACTTGAATAAAAACTAAAGAAATTGAATTTTGCAATATAATCGTGTTGAAATACTCGTAATCAAGCATATAAACTCCTAAAATTTTATCAAAACTTGTTTCGCGGTCCGTTTTGAAGAGGTTTCAGACGAGGGGGTCTAAATAGGCCTTACAATGGACCCGTTGGATCCGTTGGAATTTTACTTGAATAAAAAGTACATAAATTGAATTTTTGCAATATAATCGTGTTGAAATACTAGTAATCAAGCATTTGAACTCCTAAATTTTGATTAAAACTTGTTTCGCGATCCGATTTGTAGAGGTTTCAGACGAGCGGATCTAAATAGCCCTTAAAATGGACCAATTTGAATTATACTTGAAAAAAAAACTACAAAAATTGAATTTTTGCAATACAATCGTGTTGAAATACTCGTAATCAAGCATATGAACTCCTAAAATTTTATTAAAACTTGTTTCGCGTCCCGTTTTGAAGAGGTTTTAGACAAGGGGGTCTAAATAGGCCTTACAATGGACCCGTTGGAATTTTAACTGAGTAAAAAGTACAGAAATTGAGGTTTTGTAGTACAATCGTGTCGAAATGCTCATAATCAAATATATGAACTCCTAAAATTTGATAAAACCTTGTTTTGCATTCTTTTTGTTATAGGTTTCGGTCTTGCGGGTCTAAACAGGCCTCACAATGGACCTGTTGGAATTTTGCTCGCGTAAAAAGTACATAAATTGAGTTTTTGCAATATCATCGTGTCAAAATGCTCGTAATCAAGCATATGAACTCCTAAAATTTGATAAAACCTAGTTTTGTGGTCAGTTTTTTTATAGGTTGTGCTTTTACGGGTCTAAATAGGCCTCACAATGGATCCGTTGGAATTTTAACTGAGTAAAAAGTACAGAAATTGAGTTTTTGCAATATAATCGTGTCAAAATGCTCATAATCAGGTATATGTACTCGTAAAATTTGATTAAGCCTTATTTTGCGGTCCGTTTGTTATAGGTTTCGGTGGAGCGGGTCTAATTAGGCCTTATAATGGACCCGTTAGAATTTTAACTGAGTAAAAAGTACATAAATTGAGTTTTTGCAATATCATCGTGTCGAAATGCTCGAAATCAAGTATATGAACTCCTAAAATTTGATAAAACCTTGCTTTTGCGGTACATTTGTTATAGGTTTCGGAAGAGCGGGTCTAAATAGGCCCAGCAATGGATCCGTTGGAATTTTACTTGAATAAAAAGTATAGAAATTGAATTTTTGCAATATAATCGTGTTGAAATACTAGTAATCAAGCATTTGAACTCCTAAAATTTGATTAAAACTTGTTTCGCGGTCCGATTTGTAGGGGTTTCAGACGAGTGGGTCTAAAAAGGCCTTAAAATGGACCAATTTGAATTTTACTTGATTAAAAACCACATAAATTGAATTTTTGCAATATAACCGTGTTGAAATACTCGTAATCAAGCATATGAACTCCTAAAATTTTATTAAAACTTGTATCGCGGTCCGTTTTGAAGAGATTTCAGACGAGGGCGTCTAAATAGGCCTTACAATGGACCCTTTGGAATTTTAACTTAGTAAAAAGTACAGAAATTCATGTTTTGCAGTATAATTGTGTCGAAATGCTCATAATCAAGTATATGAACTCCTAAAATTTGATAAAACCTTGTTTTGCATTCTGTTTGTTATATAGGTTTCGGTCTTGCGGGTCTAAATAAGCCTCACAATGGACCTGTTGGAATTTTACTCGAGTAAAAAGTACATAAATTGAGTTTTTGCAATATCATCGTGTCGAAATGCTCGTAATCAAGTATATGAACTCCTAAAATTTGATAAACCTAGTTTTGCGGTCAGTTTTTTATAGGTTTTGCTTTTGCGGGTCTAAATAGGTCTCGCAATGGACCCGTTGGAATTTTAACTGAGTAAAAAGTACAGAAATTTAGTTTTTGCAATATAATCGTGTCAAAATGCTCATAATCAAGTATATGAACTCATAAAATTTGATTAAGCCTTATTTTGCGGTCCGTTTGTTATAGGTTTCGGTGGAGCGGGTCTAATTAGGCCTTATAATGGACCCGTTGGAATTTTAACTGAGTAAAAAGTACATAAATTGAGGTTTTGCAGTATAATCGTGTCGAAATGCTCATAATCAAGTATATGAACTCCTAAAATTTGATAAAACCTTGTTTTGCATTCTGTTTGTTATAGGTTTCGGTCTTGCGGGTCTAAATAGGCCTCACAATGTACCTATTGGAATTTTACTCGAGTAAAAAGTACATAAATTGAGTTTTTGCAAATTCATCGTGTCAAAATGCTCGTAATCAAGTATATGAACTCCTGAAATTTGATAAAACCTATTTTTGCGGTCAGTTTTTTTATAGGTTTTGCTTTTGCGGGTCTAAATAGGCCTCACAATGGACCCGTTGGAATTTTAACTGAGTAAAAAGTACAGAAATTGAGTTTTTCCAATATAATCGTGTCAAAATGCTCATAATCAAGTATATGAACTCGTAAAATTTGATTAAGCCTTATTTTGCGGTTCGTTTGTTATAGGTTTCGGTGGTGCGGGTCTAATTAGACCTTATAATGGACCCGTTGGAATTTTAACTAAGTAAAAAGTACATAAATTGAGTTTTTGCAATATCATCGTGTCGAAATGCTCGTAATCAAGTATATGAACTCCTAAAATTTGATAAAACTTTGTTTTTGTGGTCCGTTTGTTATAGATTTCGGAAGAACGGGTCTAAGTAGGCCAAACAATGGATCCGTTGGAATTTTACTTGAATAAAAAGTACAAAAATTGAATTTTTGCAATATAATTGTGTTGAAATACTAGTAATCAAGCATTTGAACTCCTAAATTTTGATTAAAACTTGTTTCGCGGTATGATTTGTAGAGGTTTCAAACGAGCGGGTCTAAATAGGCCTTAAAATGGACCAATTTGAATTTTACTTGAAAAAAACTACAGAAATTGAATTTTTGCAATATAATCGTGTTGAAATAATCGTAATCAAGCATATGAACTCCTAAAATTTTACTAAAACTTGTTTCACGGTCCGTTTTCAAGAGTTTTCAAACGAGGGGGTCTAAATAGGCCTTACAATGGACCCGTTGGAATTTTAACTAAGCAAAAAGTAAAGAAATTGAGGTTTTGCAATATAATTATGTTGAAATACTCGTAATCAAGTATATGAACTCCTAAAATTTTATTAAAACTTGTTTCACGGTCCGTTTTGAAGAGGTTTCAGACGAGAGGGTCTAATTAGGCCTTACAATGGACCCGTTGGAATTTTAACTGGGCAAAAAGTACAAAAATTGAGGTTTTACAGTATAATCATGTCGAAATGCTCATAATCAAGTACATGAACTCCTAAAAATTGATAAAACCTTGTTTTACATTCTGTTTGTTATAGGTTTCGGTCTTGCGGGTCTAAATAGGCCTCACAATGGACGTGTTGGAATTTTAATCGAGTAAAAAGTACATAAATTGAGTTTTTGCAATATCACCGTGTCAAAATTCTCGTAATCAAGTATATGAACTCCTAAAATTTTATAAAACCTAGTTTTGCTGTCATTTTTTTATAGGTTTTGCTTTTGCGGGCTAAATAGGCCTCACAATGGACCCGTTGGAATTTTAACTGAGTAAAAAGTACAGAAATTGAGTTTTTGCAATATAATCGTGTCAAATTGCTCATAATCAAGTATATGAACTCGTAAAAATTGATTAAGCCTTATCTTGCGGTCAATTTGTTATAGGTTTCGGTGGAGCGGGTCTAATTAGGCCTTACAATGGACTCGTAATCAAGTATATGAACTCCTAAAATTTGATAAAACCTTTTTTTGCGGTCCGTTTGTTATAGGTTTTGGAAGAGCGGGTCTAAATAGGCCTAACAATGGATCCGTTGGAATTTTACTTGAATAAAAAGTACAGAAATTGAATTTTTTTGCAATATAATTGTGTTGAAATACTAGTAATCAAGAATATGAACTCCTATAACTTGATTAAAACTTGTTTCGCGGTCCGTTTTGAAGAGGTTTCAGACGAGGGGGTCTAATTAGGCCTTAAAATGGTCCCGTTGGAATTTTAACTGGGCAAAAAGTACAAAAATTGAGGTTTTGCAGTATAATCGTGTCGAAATGCTCATAATCAAGTATATGAACTCCTAAAATTTGATAAAACATTGTTGTGCATTCTGTTTGTTATAGGTTTCTGTCTTGCGGGTCTAAATAGGCCTCACAATGGACCTGTTGGAATTTTACTCGAGTAAAAAGTACATAAATTGAGTTTTTGCAATATCATCGTGTCGAAATGCTCGTAATCAAGTATATGAACTCCTAAAATTTGATAAAACCTAGTTTTGCGGTCAGTTTTTTATATGTTTTGCTTTTGCGGGTCTAAATAGGCCTTACAATGGACCCGTTGTAATTTTAACTGAGTAAAAAGTACATAAATTGAGGTTTTGCAATATAATTGTGTCAAAATGCTCATAATAAAGTATATGAACTCGTAAAATTTTGTTAAGCCTTATTTTGCGGTCCGTTTGTTATAGGTTTCAGTGGAGCGGGTCTAATTAGGCCTTATAATGGACCCGTTGGAATTTTAACTGAGTAAAAAGTACATAAATTGAGTTTTTGCAATATCATCATGTCGAAATGCTCGTAATCAAGTATATGAACTCCTAAAATTTGATAAAACCTTGTTTTTGCGGTCCGTTTGTTATAGGTTTCGGAAGAGCGACTCTAAATAGGCCTAACAATAGATCTGTTGGAATTTTACTTGAATAAAAAGTATAGAAATTGAATTTTTGCAATATAACCGTGTTGAAATACTAGTAATCAAGCATTTGAACTCCTATAATTTGATTAAAACTTGTTTCGCGGTCCGATTTGTAGAGGTTTCAGACGAGCGGGTCTAAATAGGCCTTAAAATGGACCAATTTGAATTTTACTTGAATAAAAACTAAAGAAATTGAATTTTTGGAATATAATCGTGTTGAAATACTCGTGATCAAGCATATGAACTCTTAAAATTTGATAAAACCTAGTTTTGCGGTCAGTTTTTTATAGGTTTTGCTTTTGCGGGTCTAAATAGGCCTCACAATGGACCCATTGGAATTTTAACAGAGTAAAAAATACAGAAATTGAGTTTTTGCAATATAATCGTGTCAAAATGCTCATAATCAAGTATATGAACTCGTAAAATTTGATTAAGCCTTATTTTGCGGTTCGTTTGTTATAGGTTTCGGTGGAGCGGGTCTAATTAGGCCTTATAATAGACCCGTTGGAATTTTAACTAAGTAAAAAGTACATAAATTGAGTTTTTGCAATATCATCGTGTCGAAATGCTCATAATCAAGTATATGAACTCCTAAAGTTTGATAAAACTTTGTTTTTGCGGTCCGTTTGTTATAGATTTCGGAAGAGCGGGTCTAAGTATGCCAAACAATGGATCCGTTGGAATTTTACTTGAATAAAAAGTACAAAAATTAAAATTTTGCAATATAATTGTGTTGAAATACTAGTAATCAAGCATTTGAACTCCTAAATTTTGATTAAAACTTGTTTCGCGGTATGATTTGTAGAGGTTTCATACGAGCGGGTCTAAATAGGCCTTAAAATGGACCAATTTGAATTTTACTTGAAAAAAACTACAGAAATTGAATTTTTTTCAATATAATCATGTTGAAATACTCGTAATCAAGCATATGAACTCCTAAAATTTTATTAAAACTTGTTTCGCGGTCCGTTTTCAAGAGTTTTTAAACGATGGGGTCTAAATAGGCCTTACAATGGACCCGTTGGAATTTTAACTAAGCAAAAAGTACAGAAATTGAGGTTTTGCAATATAAACGTGTTGAAATACTCGTAATCAAGCATATAAACTCCTAAAATTTTATTAAAACTTGTTTCGCGGTCCGTTTTGAAGAGGTTTCAGACGAGGGGGTCTAATTAGGCCTTACAATGTACCCGTTGGAATTTTAACTGGGCAAAAAGTACAAAAATTGAGGTTTTGCAGTATAATCGTGTCGAAATGCTCATAATCAAGTACATGAACTCCTAAAATTCCATAAAACCTTGTTTTGCATTCTGTTTGTTATAGGTTTCGGTCTTGCGGGTCTAAATAGGCCTCACAATGGACCTGTTGGAATTTTAATCGAGTAAAAAGTACATAAATTTAGTTTTTGCAATATCACCGTGTCGAAATGCTCGTAAGCTAGTATATGAACTCCTAAAATTTTATAAAACCTAGTTTTGCGGTCATTTTTTATAGGTTTTGCTTTTGCGGGTCTAAATAGGCCTCACAATGGACCCGTTGGAATTTTAACTGAGTAAAAAGTACATAAATTAAGTTTTTGCAATATAATCGTGTCAAAATGCTCATAATCAAGTATATGAACTCGTAAAATTTGATTAAGCCTTATCTTGCGATCCATTTGTTATAGGTTTCGGTCGAGCGGGTCTAATTAGGCCTTGCAATGGACCCGTTGGAATTTTAACTAAGTAAAAAGTACATAAATTGAGTTTTTGCAATATCATCGTGTCGAAATGCTCATAATCAAGTATATGAAGTCCTAAAATTTGATAAAACCTTGTTTTGCATTCTGTTTGTTATAGGTTTCGATCTTGCGGGTCAAAATAGGCCTCACAATAGACTTGTTGGAATTTTACTCGAGTAAAAAGTACATAAATCGAGTTTTTGCAATATCATCGTGTCGAAATGCTCGTAATCAAGTATATGAACTCCTAAAATTTGATAAAACCTTTTTTGCGGTCCGTTTGTTATAGGTTTCGGAAGAGCGGGTCTAAATAGGCCTCACAATGGATCCGTTGGAATTTTACTTGAATAAAAAGTACAGAAATTGAATTTTTGTAATATAATTGTGTTGAAATACTAGTAATCAAGCATTTGAACTCTTAAAGTTTGATTAAAACTTGTTTCGCGGTCTGATTTGTACAGGTTTCAGACGAGCGGGTCTAAATAGGCCTTAAAATGGACCAATTTGAATTTTACTTGCAAAAAAACTACAGAAATTGAATTTTTGCAATATAATCGTGTTGAAATACTCGTAATCAAGCATATGAACTCCTAAAATTTTATTAAAACTTGTTTCGCGGTCCGTTTTGAAGAGGTTTCAGACGAGGGGGTCTAATTAGGCCTTAAAATGGTCCCATTGGAATTTTAACTGGGCAAAAAGTACAAAAATTGAGGTTTTGCAGTATAATCGTGTCGAAATGCTCATAATCAAGTATATGAACTCCTAAAATTTGATAAAACCTTATTGTGCATTCTGTTTGTTATAGGTTTCGGTCTTGCGGGTCTAAATAGGCCTCACAATGGACCTGTTGGAATTTTACTCGAGTAAAAAGTACACAAATTGAGTTTTTGCAATATCACCGTGTCGAAATGCTCGTAATCTAGTATATGAACTCCTAAAATTTGATAAAACCTAGTTTTGCGGTCATTTTTTATAGGTTTTGCTTTTGCGGGTCTAAATAGGCCTCACAATGGACCCGTTGGAATTTTAACTGAGTAAAAAGTACAGAAATTAAGTTTTGCAATATAATCGTGTCAAAATGCTAATAATCAAGTATATGAACTCGTAAAATTTGATTAAGCCTTATTTTGCGGTCTGTTTGTTATCGGTTTCGGTGGAACGGGTCTAATTAGGCCTTATAATGGACCCGTTGGAATTTTAACTAAGTAAAAAGTACATAAATTGAGCTTTTGCAATATCATCGTGTCGAAATGCTCGTAATCAAGTATATGAACTCCTAAAATTTGATAAAACCTTGTTTTTGCGGTTCGTTTGTTATAGATTTCGGAAGAGCGGGTCTAAGTAGGCCTAACAATGGATCCGTTGGAATTTTACTTGAATAAAAAGTACAGAAATTGAATTTTTGCAATATAATTGTGTTGAAATACTAGTAATCAAGCATTTGAACTCCTAAATTTTGATTAAAACTTGTTTCGCGGTATGATTTGTAGAGGTTTCAAACGAGCGGGTCTAAATAGGCCTTAAAATGGACCAATTTGAATTTTACTTGAAAAAAAAACAACAGAAATGGAATTTTTGCAATATAATCGTGTTGAAATACTCGTAATCAAGCATATGAACTCCTAAAATTTTATTAAAACTTGTTTCGCGGTCCGATTTGTAGAGGTTTCAGACGAGCGTGTGTAAATAGGCCTTAAAATGGACCAATTTGAATTTTACTTGAATAAAAAGTACAGAAATTGAATTTTTGCAATATAATCGTGTTGAAAATACTCATCATCTAGCATATGAACTCCTAAAATTTTATAAACTTGTTTCGCGGTCCGTTTTGAAGAGGTTTCAGACGAGGGGGTCTAAATAGGCCTTACAATGGACCCGTTGGAATTTTAACTGAGCAAAAAGTACATAAATTGAGGTTTTGCAGTATAATCGTGTCGAAATGCTCATAATCAAGTATATGAACTCCTAAAATTTGATAAAACCTTGTTTTGCATTCTGTTTGTTATAGGTTTCGGTCTTGCGGGTTTAAATAGGCCTCACAATGGACCTGTTGGAATTTTACTCGAGTAAAAAGTACATAAATTGAGTTTTTGCAATATCATCGTGTCGAAATGCTCGTAATGAAATATATGAACTCGTAAAATTTGATAAAACCTAGTTTTACGGTTAGTTTTTTATAGCTTTTGCTTTTGCGGGTCTAAATAGGCCTCACAATGGACCCGTTGGAATTTTAACTAAGTAAAAAGTACAGAAATTGAGTTTTTGCAATATAATCCTGTCAAAATACTCATAATCAAGTATATGAACTCGTAAAAAAATTTTAAGCCTTATTTTGCGGTCCGTTTGTTATAGGTTTCGGTGGAGCGGGTCTAATTAGGCCTTATAATGGACCCGTTGGAATTTTAACTGAGTAAAAAGTACATAAATTGAGTTTTTGCAATATCATCGTGTCCAAATGCTCGTAATCAAGTATATGAACTCCTAAAATTTGATAAAACCTTGTTTTTGCGGTCCGTTTGTTATAGGTTTCGGAAGAGCGGGTCTAAATAGGCCTAACAATGGATCCGTTGGAATTATACTTGAATAAAAAGTACAGAAATTGAATTTTTGCCATATAATCGTGTTGAAATACTAGTAATCAAGCATTTGAACTCATAAAATTTGATTAAAACTTGTTTCGCGGTCCGATTTTCAGAGGTTTCAGACGAGCTGGTCTAAATTTGCCTTAAAATGGACCAATTTGAATTTTACTTGAAAAAAAACTACAGAAATTGAATTGTTGCAATATAATCGTGTTGAAATAGTCGTAAGCAAGCATATGAACTCCTAAAATTTTATTAAAACTTGTTTCGCGGTGCGTTTTGAAGAGGTTTCAGACGAGGGGGTCTAAATAGGCCTTACAATGGACTCATTGGAATTTTAAGTAAGCAAAAAGTACAGAAATTGAGGTTTTGCAGTATAATCGTGTCGAAATGCTCATAAACTAGTATACGAACTCCTAAAATTTGATTAAACCTTGTTTTGCATTCTGTTTGTTTTAGGTTTCGGTCTTGCGGGTTTAAATAGGCCTCACAATGGACCTGTTGGAATTTTACTCAAGTAAAAAGTACATAAATTGAGTTTTTGCAATAACATCGTGTCGAAATGCTCGTAATCAAGTATATGAACTCCTAAAATTTGATAAAACCTAGTTTTGCGGTTAGTTTTTTTATAGGTTTTGCTTTTGTGGGTTTAAATAGGCCTCACAATGGACCCGTTGGAATTTTAACTGAGTAAAAAGTAGAGAAATTGAGTTTTTACAATATAATCGTGTCAAAATGCTCATAATCAAGTATATGAACTCGAAAAATTTTGTTCAGCCTTATTTTGCGGTCCGTTTGTTATAGGTTTCGGTGGAGCGGGTCTAATTAGGCCTTATAATGGACCCGTTGGAATTTTAACTGAGTAAAAAGTACATAAATTGAGTTTTTGCAATATCATCATGTCAAAATGCTCATAATCAAGTATATGAACTCCTAAAATTTGATAAAACCTTGTTTTTGCGGTCCGTTTGTTATAGGTTTCGGAAGAGCGATTCTAAATAGGCCTAACAATGGATCTGTTGGAATTTTACTTGAATAAAAACTACAGAAATTGAATTTTTGCAATATAATCGTGTTGAAATACTAGTAATCAAGCATTTGAACTCCTAAATTTTGATTAAAACTTGTTTCGCGGTCCGATTTGTAGAGGTTTCAGACGAGCGGGTCTAAATAGGCCTTAAAATGGACCAATTTGAATTTTACTTGAATAAAAACTAAAGAAATTGAATTTTTGCAATATAATCCTGTTGAAGTACTCGTAATCAAGCATATGAACTCCTAAAATTTGATAAAACCTAGTTTTGCGGTCAGTTTTTTATAGGTTTTGCTTTTGCGGGTCTAAATAGGCCTCACAATGGACCCGTTGGAATTTTAACTGAGTAAAAAGTACAGAAATTGAGTTTTTGCAATATAATCGTGTCAAAATGCTCATAATCAAGTATATGAACTCGTAAAATTTGATTAAGCCTTATTTTGCGGTCCGTTTGTTATAGGTTTCAGTGGAGCGGGTCTAATTAGGCCTTATAATGGACCCGTTGGAATTTTAACTGAGTAAAAAGTACATAAATTGAGTTTTTGCAATATCATCGTGTCGAAATGCTCGTAATCAAGTATATGAACTCCTAAAATTTGATAAAACCTTGTCTTTGCGGTCCGTTTGTTATAGGTTTCTGTAAAACCTATGTTTGATTTTGATATAATTAGATCTTTAAGGATCAATTTGTAAAACTTAAAATTGTTTTTATAAGTCCCTTAATAAGTTTTAAAATACTAACACTTTAAAACTGATTTATAAAACTCAAACTCAAAATATTTTCTAAGTGTTCCAAGGTAAAACCATTGAGATTCGTCCAGGCGTATCGATACAGCACCAAGCGTATCGATACTATTTTGCCAAACTTGGTTACTGTCGGAACCAGTATCGATACCCCAAACCCTAGTATCGATACACCCATGTGTTAAAATTCAAAGAGTTTGATAGCGTACCGATACGGTTAACCCTCGTATCGATACGGGCTTTATGAAATTTTAAATATTAAGTCGGCTTAAAAATATGACCGTTGGTGTCAGTTGATTGGTAACCAAACTTTAAAAAGTCGTTGACCCGTATCGATACGCCTAACCCCCGTACCGATACGGAGTTGGACAGTGAGCTAAGTTCAGAAAATGGTATCGATACGGCCCTTGCCGTTTCGATACCCAGTACCAATACGCTTACGTGCGTATCGATACCCCTTATTAAATGCACACAACGACTCTTTCTTTTCTGAGACAGGTACCAATACACCTTCCCGCGTACCGATACCGGTAGCTGCAGAAGTGCATTTATGGTGGTAAGAGAGGGTTCCAACGGGTCCATTTATGTTTCCAACCACCCAAACGACTAGAAATCAATTAGGAGGTATAAAAGACACATCCAAAAGCAACAACAACAACTATTGATCTCCAAGAAAACACTTATTCATCAAATCCAAGCAATTGTGCCAAAATTCCTATTTGTCTAGAAATCCCAATTGTAATCTTCATTCATATTTTGTTCAATTGGGTTGAGTGCTTGTATTGGGGCTATCATTTGTATTGAGAGATACCATATTAGCCTTCAAATTTCTTTGTTCACTTGTGTGAGGATTGTGTTGATTTTTGGGTAGAAAAATCAACCGAAATTGTAAAGGTTGCCTCCTTGTCCTAGAAAAGGGGAAGAGCAATTAGTGGAATTGTTGCAAATCCTTAGTGAAGCTAAAGTAGTGGATGTAGAGTTCATTTGGAACTTGAACCACTCTAAATCCTTTGTCTATTATTCTCAATTTGCAGTTTCCACCACAAAACCTTTAAATTTCCAATTCACCCCCTCTTGGTCAATATCGATCTTGCGATCCACTCAACAATTGGTATCAGAGCCTACCTCTTTGAGGATTAACAACCACAAGAGGAGTTCATTGGAAGAGTGTGATCATCAAAGTATCAAGAGATGACTTCAACCTCCGGTTCCGGCATGTACGAGTCACAATCCACTACAAAGCCTCCCTTCTTCAACGGTGATAACTATTCTTTTTGGAAGAATAGAATCCGTCTATTCATCAAGTCAAATGACTATCTCGTGTGGGATGTCATTGAGGATGGGCCATATATTCCATTGAAGCAAGATGGTGAAGGCAAGATGGTGTTAAAGAAGAAAGTGGAGATGAGTGAAGAGGATAGGAAAAAGATTCAAGTCAATGATAAAGCTCTCCACATGCTATTTTGTGCTTTCGGTCCGGACATCTACTCAAAGGTCTCATCAATTGAAAGTGCCAAAGAAGTGTGGGACACTCTTGAGACCACTTATGAAGGCACCAATGATGTTAAAGAAACTAAGATTGGAATTCTCAATCTTAGCTATGAAAATTTCAAGATGGAGCCCGATGAGACGGTGTCAAAGATGTTTGATCGATTCTCCAGGATTGTCAATGGTCTAAAGGGCTTTGGAGAGATCATACCGGAAGACAAGCTTGTCCGGAAGCTACTCTATTCACTTCCCGAGTCTTGGGATGGGAAGAGAACCGCTATCATCGAAGCAAAGAATTTGAAGACTTTGAAGCTTGATGAGCTTGTGGGTTCTCTTCTTACTCATGAGATCATGAAGCAAGGAAGGGAAGATGAGAAGAAGAAAGAAGAGAAAAGAGTAGAGAAGCTTGAGGTTGAGAAGAAGAAGGGAATAGCTCTCAAGGCTAAAGCTTCACAACATGATGAGAGCTCATCTTGTCAGGAGAATGAACTTGAAGAATTGGCTATGATAGCCAAACGGTTCTCACGTTTCATGAGGTCCAACCGGGGAAGAAAAATCCAAAGGAAGATGGACTTCAAAGGCAAGAACAAAGAAGAAGGAAAGGATCCTATCATTTGCTTTGAGTGCAAACAACCCGGCCACATACGTTCGGAGTGCCCTCAACTCAAGAAGAAGGGCTTTGAGAAAAAGAAGAGACTCAAAGCCAAGCTTGCTACTTGGAGTGATGAGGAGTCATCGGAGGATGACGAACAAGAAGTGGCTAATCTTTGCCTCATGGCACTTAAGGAAGATTCCTCCTTGGTAACCTCTAACTCATCTACTTTAGATTTTTCATATGAAGAATTAAATGATGCATATGATGAGTTACAAGAGGTATATGATGAATTAGTTGAGAAATATAAGGAGTCAGTCATTAGGAATAAGAAGATTATTCTAGAACTAAATGAGAAAAATGACTCACTTACTCAAGCTAATTCTAAATTTGAGAAAAAGATATTAGGATTAAAAGATGAACTTAAATTTTTTCAAGATGAAAATGTTGATCTTAATAATCTTTTATCTCAATGTAATTGTGAACACCAAAAGATGTTGGGGGAGCTAAATGAGCTCAAAAAGTCTTTAAAAAATGTTGGTAGTGTCAAGCATGGAGTAGGAGAATCATCTAGAACACACCAACCTAAGAAAAAGACTAACTACTACAAACAAGGTAGCTACCCTAGACATAGTAGAGCTAAAAGAATTAGAAGTGTATGGGTTCCTAAGGAACTTGTAAAATCTAATAATATTATTGCTATGTCATCTTGGATTCCTAAGGGAACCAAGGTTTTGGGAGCTAACACTCATGGACCCAAAATGATTTGGGTACCAAAAACCAAAGTTTAATATCTTTGTTTGTAGGGGGAGCATTGCTACAAGGCCAAAGCACAAAGTCAAAACTCATGGTACCTTGATAGTGGATGCTCGAGGCACATGACCGGAGACAAAAGTAGATTCATGGATCTAAAGCCAAAAAGTGGAGGAGTAGTAACATTTGGTGACAACTCCAAAGGCCACATTAAAGGTATTGGCTCCATAGGTAATCACTCTACTATTCTCATTGAAAATGTTTTATATGTCGATGGTCTTAAACACAATTTATTGAGCATAAGTCAATTGTGTGATAAAGGATTTAATGTTTTGTTTGATAAAAATGGATGCAAAATTGTAGACATTAAATCTAATAATATTATGCTCATAGGTCATCGCATAGGGAATATATACATGGTGCATCTAGATGACATCCATACATCTCATGCATGCTTAGTTGCTCAAAATGAAAATGATGCATGGTTGTGGCATAGGAAGCTAGGACATGCTAGCATAAGTGTTTTGGAAAAACTAGTCTCTCTAAATCTAGTTAGAGGTTTACCCAAGATAAAATTTTCAAATGATAAAATTTGTGATGCATGCTCAAAGGGTAAACAACATAGGTCTTCCTAATCCATTAATGATGTTTCTACTAGTAAATGTTTACAACTAATTCACATGGATTTATTTGGGCCAGTTAGGACTATTAGCTTGGGTGGTAAGTCTTATGCTTTTGTGCTTGTTGATGATTTTTTCTAGATTTACTTGGGTTCTCTTTTTAAGTACTAAAGATGAGGCTTTGGAAAAATTCATCACATTTTCAAAATTAACCCAAAATGATCTTGAACCTAGAATTTCACATATTGGAAGTGATCATGGAACCGAGTTTCAAAATTTAGGGTTTGAAGATTTTTTAAATGAAAAAGGTATTAGCCATAATTTTTCGGCTCCTCGAACTCCTCAACAAAATGGGGTAGTTGAGAGGAAAAATAGAACTTTACAAGAAATGGCTAGAACTATGCTTTGTGAAAATAATTTACCTAAATATTTTTGGGCGGAAGCCACAAACACCGCTTGTTATATTGTAAATCGAGTAATGATTAGGCCAATTTTAAAGAAAACACCTTATGAGATCTTAAAATCTAAAAAGCCTAACATTAGCTATTTCCACCCTTTTGGGTGCAAGTGTTTTGTTTTAAATAATGGAAAAGATAACTTAGGTAAATTTGATGCAAAAAGTGATGAAGCCATTTTTATAGGTTACTCTTTAACCTCTAAAGCCTATCGAGTATTTAACAAAAGAACTTTAGTAGTAGAAGAATCTATTCATGTTGTATTCGATGATAACCTCCTTCCTAGGAAGGATTCTTGTGATGATGATGATGTAGGGATCATAAATGCCTTTGATGGAGGTCAAACTTCAAAGGAGGATGAGATTCCAACAAAGGAAGAGGACTCACAAGATCCACCTCTTGAAGCCTTGAAGGACTTGGCTATTGAGGAAAAGGAAGTGAGCTACCCAAGGGAGTTGAACTATGTCAAAGATGGTGAAATCTTGGGTGATCCATCCAAGGGGGTAACCACTCGTTCTTCTCTTAGATTAATGAACCATGTTGCATTTATCTCATGCATAGAGCCTAAAAATATAAAAGAAGCATTGAAAGATGACTTTTGGATTATGGCTATGCAAGAAGAGTTAAATCAATTTGAGAGAAGTAATGTTTGGACATTAGTTGATAGGCCTAGTAATCAATCTACAGTAGGAACTAAATGGGTCTTTAGGAACAAACTAGATGAGAGTGGTAACATTGTGAGAAATAAAGCCAGACTTGTAGCACAAGGTTACACTCAAGAAGAGGGAATAGATTTTGATGAAACCTATGCACCCGTAGCTAGAATGGAAGCCATTAGGATGTTGCTTGCATATGCATGTTATCATAATTTCAAGCTTTTTCAAATGGATGTTAAAAGCGCATTTTTAAATGGCTTTATAAATGAAGAAGTGTATGTGGAACAACCACCGGGTTTTGAAGATTCAAAATTTCCAAATCATGTTTTCAAACTTACCAAAGCTCTCTATGGTTTAAAACAAGCTCCTAGAGCTTGGTATGAAAGGCTTTCAAATTTTTTGATTGATAAAGGATTTGAAAAAGGTAAGGTGGACGCTACACTCTTTATAAAAATGTATAAAAATGACATCTTGGTAGTTCAAATTTATGTTGGTGATATTATTTTTGGTTCTACTAATGAATGTCATTGTCAAGAGTTTGCTAAGTTAATGCAAGGTGAATTTGAGATGAGCATGATGGGGGAGCTCTCATTCTTTTTGGGACTCCAAATCAAGCAAAAGAAGGATGGCACCTTCATCAACCAAGCAAAATACATAAAGGATATGCTCAAGAAGTTTGGCTTGGAGAATGCAAAGCCTCAAGCCACTCCTATGAGCTCATCTACAAAGCTTGACAAAGATGAAAGAGGTAAGTCTGTTGACTCTAAGCTTTATCGTTCTATGATTGGATCTTTGCTTTACCTTACCGCAAGTAGGCCAGATATCTTGTTTAGTGTTTGCTTGTGTGCTAGGTTTCAAGCTAGTCCTAGAGAGTCTCACCTTATAGCCGTTAAGAGAATCTTTAGATACCTTAGAGATACTCCTTGTTTAGGCCTTTGGTATCCTAGAGACTCTACCTCAACCTTCATGCTTACTCGGATGCGGATTATGGGGGTTGTAAAATCGATAGGAAAAGTACTTCGGGAACTTGTCAATTCTTAGGTAGTATGCTCATATCTTGGTTCTCTAAGAAACAAAATAGTGTAGCCTTATCTACCACCGAAGCCGAGTACATATCCTTAGGGAGTTGTTGTGCTCAAGTCCTTTGGATGAAGCAACAACTCTTAGATTATAGAATTAAAGTTGAAACCATTCCCCTAAAATGTGACAACACTAGTGCAATATGTTTAACAAAAAATCCCATCCAACACTCTAGAACCAAACATATAGAAATAAGGCATTATTTCATTAGAGATCATGTCCTTAAGGAAGATGTGGTTATAGAGTATGTAGACACCTTGAATCAATTAGCGGACATATTTACAAAACCCTTAGACAAAGAGCGTTTTTGGTCCCTTAGAGGAGAGTTAGGTCTTGCTAGTCTATCTTGACCTTTTAGGACCTCTTTTGTGCTTAAATATGCTTGATCTTGTGAAATGTCATGTTTGTATGCTTGGACTCCCAATTTCATCCATGCCTATAGTTAGGGGGAGTATGATTCTGTTAAAATATGCTTAGAACTGCTCATACATCATTTGCATACTCATAGGAGATGTTAAGTTCGAGCCTTTGGTTGTTCTTTGAACCAAATATGCATTTCTGGGCATACAGTATCGATACTGATCTACGCGTATCGATACATGTTCTTCATTCCGTTTCCCAGAATTCTCTTCGCTTCACGGGTATCGATACGATTAACACCGTATCGATACAGGTCGTTTCGATACGGACCCCTCCGTTTCGATACGACTTTCCAACGAGCATTTTTGTGGAAAGGTCTATTCTATCCCCGTATCGATACCCCAACGGACGTATCGATACTCGACTGCGCTGATGGCATTAAATAAGCTTTTAATGAGTTCAACTTTTACCTTAATTCAAACTCTTCAAAACCTAATTAACCCTAGCCGTTTTTGCCTATAAAAAGGCACTTCCTCCTTCATATTTTTCACACCTCAACTCAAATCTAAAAGAGTTTTTGAATCAAGCAAGGCTTTGTGCTCTCTTTCTCATCTTTGTGCTAGTTTTCTTCAATCTTCAAGTTTCTATCAAGGTAATCTCTTTCTTTTTTCTTTTTCAATTTTTTTGTTGTTTTGATTATTTTTGTTTCATCTTTTCATCAAAACTTTGTTTTTCTTCAAATTTTCTTTCTTGCAATTTTCTTTTGAAATTTTCTTTTAAAATTTTCTTTTAAAATTTTTTTTTACCTTGATTTTTACTCAAATTGAAGAAATCCTCTTTGCTTAATCTCTCTTTTAGAACATGGCACCAAAAGAACCTTCGAGGAAGCGTTCAAGGGTTACCCAAGCCGGTGAATCCTCCACCATTGGAGAAATTGCTCGTCCAAACTATTCCATCATCTATGATCAATATTTTCATGGCAATTCGGGTCTCACTCACTTTCGTCAATATGAGAACTACAAGATCCGTGCCGAAAGGGTAATCTCCGTTCCTTTTCTCAATTCGGAACGTTTTAAGTTTGAATATCTTCCTTTATTTCATCGTTGGAACTTCATGGAGTTTATCTCTATTCTCGGGTTTTTCTATCTCCTTTTGGTTTTGATTTTCTATACCAGTGCCAAGTGTATTAGTCGTGATGGGGAAGTTGTTGCTATTAGCTCTTACCTCATGGGGAAGAAAATTATTCTTGATGTCCAATCCATTTGTGAGGTTTTCAATTTAGAGGATGAAGGCCTTGACGATGAGCATGCTTTGGGGCATGTTCTTCATGGATCCGTCACCGCCCTAAATGCTCAAGACCAGATCTTACACTTGATGGTGTCTTGGTGGTTCCGTCCCTCCGGAGGAAAGTATTCCACCATTCGTCAAGTGGACGATTTTTGGATTCGGTGTTTCCGTGAAAGAAAGCGACCAAATCTTGCTCGACTCATGTTCGCGGAGATCGTCTACCTCGTTCAAAATTGTCACACATCTCACGTCACCTCCTTCACATACGGTACGGCTTTGAGCTATTTCTTTGTTAAAAAGGATATTGATTGCTCTTATGACTATCCCATTCCTCTCACCTATCCCATTGATGAGTGATCTCTTGCTCGGGCAAAGTTTTCTTATGTTAATGGTGAATGGGTACGTCTTGCCGAGTTACCACCGGAAGCCGCTGCCGTTTTCGAAGAAGCTCAAGCGCCTCAAGCTCCTCAAGTCCAACAACCCAACATAGATGCTCTTATGACCTATCTTAATGAGCAATTTACCGGGTTGCGTCGGACATGAACACTCGTCTTACTTCAATGGAAACTACCTTTGATACTAGGATGACGGGTATGGAGAATCGCCTCACATCTCTTGAAAGCGGGCACAATTCCTTGAATATTTCCATTTCCGCTTTCCATGATGAATGGCGTAATAGTATGCGCACTAATGAGCCTTTGGGAGTTGATGATGATGATGATGAAGACGAAGAAGACGATGCTTAGACGTTTCTTCATGTTTGTCATGCATATCATTTAGGATTTTCTATTTTGTGCACCTATGTTTTATGTTCTTAGGATTAAGGTTGTTTTAGGATTAAAACCTATGCTTTGATTTCTCTTTTGCCTTTTTTTGGATTTTAAGTATGTTGCTCTAATGAATAAAATCTATGTTGCTCATTATACCTTTGATTTCTTTATGCACTTAATTGTCTCAAAGAATTTTTGATCTAACAAAAAGGGGGAGAAGAATCTAGCTCACACTTCAAAATATTTTGATTTTAATTCAAAGGTTACCAAGCTTATATTAAAGGGGAGTTAACTTTGTAAAGGTTTTTCAAAATGTCAAAAATTTTAAGTTTTGGTTTTGTTATATCAAAAAGGGGGAGATTGTAAAACCTATGTTTGATTTTGATATAATTAGATCTTTAAGGATCAATTTGTAAAACTTAAAATTGTTTTTATAAGTCCCTTAATAAGTTTTAAAATACCAACACTTTAAAACTGATTTATAAAACTCAAACTCAAAATATTTTCTAAGTGTTCCAAGGCAAAACCATTGAGATTCGTCCAGGCGTATCGATACAGCACCAAGCGTATCGATACTATTTTGCCAAACTTGGTTACTGTCGGAACCAGTATCGATACCCCAAACCCTAGTATCGATACACCCCTGTGTTAAAATTCAAAGAGTTTGATAGCGTACGGATACGGTTAACCCTCGTATCGATACGGGCTTTATAAATTTTTAAATATTAAGTCGGCTTAAAAATATGACCGTTGGTGTCAGTTGGTTGGTAACCAAACTTTAAAAAGTCTTTGACCCGTATCGATACGCCTAACCCTCGTACCGATACGGAGTTGGACAATGAGCTAAGTTCAGAAAATGGTATCGATACGGCCCTTGCCGTTTCGATACCCAGTACCGATACGCTTACGTGCGTATCGATACCCCTTATTAAATGCACACAACGACTCTTTCTTTTCTGAGACAGGTACCGATACACCTTCCCGCGTACCGATACCGGTAGTTGCAGAAGTGCATTTATGGTTGTAAGAGAGGGTTCCAACGGCTCCATTTATGTTTCCAACCACCCAAACGGCTAGAAATCAATGAGGAGGTATAAAAGACACATCCAAAAGCTACAGCAACAACTATTGATCTCCAAGAAAACACTTATTCATCAAATCCAAGCAATTGTGCCAAAATTGCTATTTGTCTAGAAATCCCAATTGTAATCTTCATTCATATTTTGTTCAATTGGGTTGAGTGCTTGTATTGGGGCTATCATTTGTATTGAGAGATACCTTATTAGCCTTCAAATTTCTTTGCTCTCTTGTGTGAGGGTTGGGTTGATTTTTGGGTAGAAAAATCAACCGAAATTGTAAAGGTTGCCTCCTTGTCCTAGAAAAGGGGAAGAGCAATTAGTGGAATTGTTGCAAATCCTTAGTGAAGCTAAGGTAGTGGATGTAGAGTTCATTTGGAACTTGAACCACTCTAAATCCTTTGTCTATTATTCTCAATTTGCAATTTCCACCAAAAAACCTTTAAATTTAAAATTCACCCCCTCTTGGTCAATATCGATCTTGCGATCCACTCAACAGTTTCGGAAGAGCGGGTCTAAATAGGCCTAACAATGGATCCGTTGGAATTTTACTTCAATAAAAAGTATAGAAATTGAATTTTTTGCAATATAATCGTGTTGAAATACTAGTAATCAAGCATTTGAACTCCTAAAGTTTGATTAAAACTTGTTTCGCGGTCCGATTTGTAGAGGTTTCAGGCGAGCGAGTCTAAATAGGCCTTAAAATGGATCAATTTGAATTTTACTTGAAAAAAAAACTACATAAATTGAATCTTTGCAATGTAATCGTGTTGAAATACTCGTAATCAAGCATATGAACTCCTAAAATTTTATTAAAACTTGTTTCGCGGTCCGTTTTGAAGAGGTTTCAGACGAGGGGGTCTAAATAGGCCTTACAATGGACTCGTTGGAATTTTAACTAAGTAAAAAGTACAAAAATTGAGGTTTTGCAGTATAATCGTGTCAAAATGCTCATAATCAAGTATATGAACTCCTAAAATTTGATAAAACCTTGTTTTGCATTATGTTTGTTATACGTTTCGGTCTTGCGAGTCTAAATAGGCCTCACAATGGACCTGTTGGAATTTTACTCGAGTAAAAAGTACATAAATTGAGTTTTTGCAATATCATCGTGTCAAAATGCTCGTAATCAAGTATATGAACTCCTAAAATTTGATAAAACCTAGTTTTACAGTCAGTTTTGTATAGGTTTTGCTTTTGCGGGTTTAAATAGGCCTCACAATGGACCCGTTGGAATTTTAACTGAGTAAAAAGTACTGAAATTGAGTTTTTGCAATATAATCATGTCAAAATTCTCATAATCAAGTATATGAACTCGTAAAATTTGATTAAGCCTTATTTTGCGGTCCGTTTGTTATAGGTTTCGGTGGAGCGGGTCTAATTAGGCCTTATAATGGACCCGTTGGAATTTTAACTAAGTAAAAAGTACATAAATTGAGTTTTTGCAATATCATCGTGTCGAAATGCTCATGATCAAGTATATGAACTTCTAAAATTAGATAAAACCTTGTTTTTGTGGTCCGTTTGTTATAGGTTTCGGAAGAGCGGGTCTAAATAGGCCTAACAATGGATCCGTTGGAATTTTACTTGAATAAAAATTACAGAAATTGAATTTTTGCAATATAATCGTGTTGAAATTCTAGTAATCAAGCATTTGAACTCCTAAAGTTTGATTAAAACTTGTTTCGCGGTCCGATTTGTAGAGGTTTCAGACGAGCGGGTCTAAATAGGCCTCAAAATGGACCAATTTTAATTTTACTTGAAAAAAAACTACAGAAATTGAATTTTTGCAATATAATCGTGTTGAAATACTCGTAATCAAGCATATGAACTCCTAAAATTTTATTAAAAGTTGTTTCGCGGTCCGTTTTGAAGAGGTCTAAATAGGCCTCACAATGGACATGTTGGAATTTTACTCGAGTAAAAAATACATAAATTGAGTTTTTACAATATCATCGTGTCGAAATGCTCGTAATCAAGTATATGAACTCCTAAAATTTGATAAAACTTAGTTTTGCGGTTAGTTTTTTATAGGTTTTGCTTTTGCGGGTCTAAATAGGCCTCACAACGGACCCGTTGGAATTTTAACTGAGTAAAAAGTACAGAAATTGAGTTTTTCCAATATAATCGTGTCAAAATGCTCATAATCAAGTATATGAACTCGTAAAATTTGATTAAGCCTTATTTTGCGGTCCGTTTGTTATAGGTTTCGGTGGAACGGTTCTAATTAGGCCTTATAATGGACCCGTTCGAATTTTAACTAAGTAAAAAGTACATAAATTGAGTTTTTGCAATATCATCGTGTCGAAATGCTCGTAATCAAGTATATGAACTCCTAAAATTTGATAAAACCTTGTTTTTGCGGTCCGTTTGTTATAAATTTCAGAAGAGCGGGTCTAAATAGGCCTAAGAATGGATCCGTTGGAATTTTACTTGAATAAAAAGTACATAAATTGAATTTTTGCAATATAATCGTGTTGAAATACTTGTAATCAAGCATTTGAACTCCTAAAGTTTGATTAAAACTTGTTACGCGGTCCGGTTTGTAGAGGTTTCAGACGAGCGGGTCTAAATAGGCCTTAAAATGGACCAATTTGAATTTTACTTGAATAAAAACTACAGAAATTGAATTTTTGCAATATAATCGTGTTGAAATACTCGTAATCAAGAATATGAACTCCTAAAATTTTATTAAAACTTGTTTCGCGGACCTTTTTGAAGAGGTTTCAGACGAGGGGGTCTAAATAGGCCTTACAATGGACCCGTTGGAATTTTAACTGAGCAAAAAGTACATAAATTGAGGTTTTGCAGTATAATCGTGTCGAAATGCTCATAATCAAGTATATGAACTCCTAAAATTTGATAAAACCTTGGTTTGCATTCTGTTTGTTATAGGTTTCGGTCTTGCGGGTCTAAATAGGCCTCACAATGGACCTGTTGGAATTTTACTCGAGTAAAAAGTACATAAATTGAGTTTTTGCAATATCATCGTGTCGAAATGCTCGTAATCAAGTAAATGAACTCCTAAAATTTGATAAAACTTAGTTTTGCGGTCAGTTTTTTTAGGTTTTGCTTTTGCGGGTCTAAATAGGCCTCACAATGGACCCATTGGAATTTTAACTGAGTAAAAAGTACAGAAATTGAGTTTTTGCAATATAATCGTGTCAAAATGCTCATAATCAAGTATATGAACTCGTAAAATTTTGTTAAGCCTTATTTTGCGGTCCGTTTGTTATAGGTTTCGGTGGAGCGGGTCTAATTAGGCCTTATAATGGACCCGTTGGAATTTTAACTGAGTAAAAAGTACATAAATTGAGTTTTTGCAATATCATCGTGTCGAAATGCTCGTAATCAAGTGTTGAGTTGAGTGGGGCACGATTCGATCAACCAATTTAGCTCATCAAGTGGTGGAGAGGTGGATTTTTGGGTGGAAGGGTTGTGGAAGCTAGAATGTAAAAAGACACAATGATTTATAGTGGTTCAACCTTCTAACCAAGGTCTACATCCACTACATTAGATCCCCACTAAGGATTTCTCAATCAATCCACTATTGATTCGTCCCCTTTTCTAGGATTAGGAGGAAACCCTTAAAACCAATCAAGCTTTCTACCCAAAGCCTTGATTGAAACCCTCTTTACAAAGAGATGAAAAAAGCAAACTTAAAACCCTCTAATAGGTGTTTGTTTGCAATATTAAGCACTCACCCAAAACCTAAAACACTTGAGCAAATTTGACAATTTTGGCTCACTAGTGTTTGTCTATACAAGAATTGACAATTTAAGCACTAAGACAATATTTGATCATTTGTTGTTTGACAATATGAGCATTAGCCTTCTCTTGATGCTTGGAGGTCCCTTTTATACTCCCAAATGAGTTTGTAGTGGTTACTAGCCGTTGGGATCATATTGGAGCCGTTGAGGACTTTAATTCCCACCATAAATGCAGTTCTGCAACTCCTCGTTTCGAAACGCTCGAACCTGTTTCGAAACACTCTCAATGTAGAAAGAGCCGTTGCAGTCTATCAGGGTACCTGTTTTGGAACACCCTCTTGCCGTTTCGAAACACGTATCGAAACGCTATAAGCCCATATCGAAACGCCTGCATTTGAAAGTTGGTTGGGAAAGAGTCGTTGGGGTTTATGACCGTTGTGGTCAATGCCACGTAGGCGTATCAAAACGGCCTAGCCCGTTTCGAAACGCTGGGCAAAAATCCTGTCCAAGGAAAGCCCGTTTCGATACACGTATCGAAACGATTTTGCCACTGGAATCCCCTATTTCGAAACGCCCTAAGATGTTTCGAAACACCTGGACAGTTTTGTGAAGTTTGGCTTTGAAAAACATGAAAAACCCTTTTAAAAACTTCCATAAACATGATTTCATGTAGTTTGGACTTTAGAAATGTTTTAAATACTTTTTAAATTAGTCCAAAACAATTTTCAATTATTATATCAAAACATTAGTTCTACAATCTCCCCCTTTTTGATATAATAAAACTTACTTGAAAAATTGTTTTGGATTCTCCCCCTTTAACTTTAAAAATATGAATAAGAGATTAAAAATTTTAATTCAAGTAAGGCTTCCCCTTATTCATTTGAAAATTCAATTTTTCAAACCATTTCTCCCCCTTTTTGTTATAACAAAAAGAATTTAAAACATTAAGTTCAAAATAACAATAGAGGTAAATACTTTGACAAAAATAAGAATTTGGTTTTAAAATGGCTCCCCCTTACTCAAAGCATCATTAAAAATGTTAGTCCAACATTTATGATCATCTAGTTGAATAAACTAAAAATAAAACAAGTAAATGCTAAAACAACTAGATTTTTACCAACACTTGAACTCAAGGTAGGATGTGAAGCCTTCCTTCTTCAAGTGCTCTTCCTTGTGTGTATGGAGCTCCCCCTCAATTTTTGACTTGTTGAATATCTCCATCACACCTAGCAATAGACAATCAAGTAACTTTTGGTATCCAAATTGCTTTGGATCCATAAACATTAGTAGCACAAATTTTAGTCCCCTTATGAATCTATTTTTCAATGTCATCCTTTTCAATTGAAGTGGTTAGTCCTTTTGGGACCCAAACACTTCTAAAACATTTACCTTTTATAAATCTAGGGGCACTAGATTGTCTAACATAAAAATTTGATTTTCCAAAATTGTTTTTCTTTTCAAGCTCTTTGGAAATCAAATCCTTTTCTTCTTGAACTTTTTGAAGCAATTTTTGTCAATCAAAACATTTTAATTCAAACTCTTCAAGTTTTGCTTCAAGTTCAAGTTTGGTTTTAGAAAGCAAATCATTTTGAATTTTTAACTTTGAAATCAATTTATTGTTTTTCAAAATGTGGCTTTTAAAATCTAAAACCAAATCATCGTAGGCATCTTGTAATTCATCAAAAGAATAAGAACATGAAGTAGATGAATTAGAAGTTACCCTTGAATCTTCTACGATGGCCATAAGGCAAAGGTTGGCTTGTTCATCGTCGGTGGAGTCCTCATCACTCCAAGTAGCCACATGTGCCTTCTTCTTATGGCTTGAAGTGCTTGCCCTCTCCTTTCTCTTAGGTTCTCGTTCAAGCTCTCTCAAGGCTTTCTTCATGAACGGGGAACACTTCTTGAAGAGATGAACTATCTCTTCATCTTCATCCTCCTCTTCACTTGAGTAGACATGATGGCAAGTGGAGGATTTGAGAGCCATGACACTTGCATTGATGCCTAGCCCTTTGATTTTCTTCTCTCCCATAGCTCTAATTTCTTCCCTCTTCTTCTCATCCTCTTTTTTCTTCTTCATGATTTGATGAGTAAGGAGTGACCCCATAAGTTCATCAAGCTTCAAAGTCTTCAAATTCTTTGCTTCGATGATGGCGGTCCTCTTTGAGTCCCAAGACTCGGGAAGTGAGTAGATGAGCTTTCGAACAAGCTTTTCCTCCGGGATGGCTTCTCCATAGCCTTTGAGACCATTGGTGATAGTGGAGAACCTATCAAACATCTTCTCGATGTTCTCTTCCGGATCCATTTTGAAGTTCTCATACTCTAAGGTTAGGAGCCCAATCTTGGTCTCCTTGACTTCATTGGTTCCCTCGTATGTGACTTCAAGCTTGTCCCATACCTCCTTGGCACTCTCACAAGAAGACATCTTCTCATAGATGGATGGACCAAATGCACAAAATAGAATGTGCAAGGCTTTGCAATTTAGCTCCATCTTCTTGCGATCGTCGGCACTCTACTCCGCTTTACTTCTTTGAGGCACGAACGGACCATCTTCAACTACATCCCATAGCTTGTGATCTCTTGATTTGATGAAGAACTTCATCTTTGTCTTCCAATGGGCATAGTGAGTTCCGTCAAAGAAAGGTGGTTTGTCGATTGAATGTGCCATTGAGCCGGTTGATGAAAAAGTGATCGAGCTTGCCGGATCTTCTCAATAGGATGTGAATCCCCTTCGATTGAGCCAAGCTCTGATACCAATTGTTGAGTTGAGTGGGGCTCGATTCGATCAACCAATTTAGCTCACCAAGTGGTGGAGAGGTGGATTTTTGGGTGGAAGGGTTGTGGAAGCTAGAATGTAAAAGACACAATGATTTATAGTGGTTCAACCTTCTAACCAAGGTCTACATCCACTACCTTAGCTCCCCACTAAGGATTTCTCAATCAATCCACTATTGATTCGTCCTCTTTTCTAGGATTAGGAGGAAACCCTTACAACCAATCAAGCTTTCTACCCAAAGCCTTGATTGAAACCCTCTTTACAAAGAGATAAACAAAGCAAACTTAAAACCCTCTAATAGGTGTTTGTTTGAACAATTAAGCACTCACCCAAAACCTAAAACACTTGAGCAAATTTGACAATTTTGGCTCACTAGTGTTTGTCTATACAAGAATTGACAATTTAAGCACTAAGAAAATATTTGATCATTTGTTGTTTGACAATATGAGCATTAGCCTTCTCTTGATGCTTGGAGGTCCCTTTTATACTCCCAAATGAGTTTGTAGTCGTTACTAGCCGTTGGGATCATATTGGAGCCGTTGAGGACTTGAATTCCCACCATAAATGCAGTTCTGCAGCTCCTCGTTTCGAAACGCTCGAAGCCGTTTCGAAACACTCTCAATGTAGAAAGAGCCGTTGCAGTCAGCCAGGGTACCCGTTTCGAAACACCCTCTTGCCGATTCGAAACGCGTATCGAAACGCTATAAGCCAGTATCGAAACGCCTGCATTTGAAAGCTGGTTGGGAAAGAGCCATTGGGGTTTATGACCGTTGTGGTCAATGCCACGTAGGCGTATCGAAACAGCCTAGCCTGTTTCGAAACGATGCGCAAAAATCCTGTCCAAGGAGAGCCTGTTTCGATACACGTATCGAAACATTTTGCCACTGGAATCCCCTGTTTCGAAACGCCCTAAGGAGTTTCGAAACACCTGGACAGTTTTGTGAAGTTTGGCTTTGAAAAACATGAAAAACCCTTTTAAAAACTTCCCTAAACATGATTTCAAGTAGTTTGGACTTTAGAAATGTTTTAAATACTTTTTAAATTAGTCCAAAACATTTTTCAATTATTATATCAAAACATTAGTTCTACATCAAGTATATAAACTCCTAAAATTTGATAAAACCTTATTTTGCGTTCCGTTTGTTATAGGTTTAGGAAGAGCGGGTCTAAATAGGCCTAACAATGGATTCGTTGGAATTTTACTTGAATAAAAAGTACATAAATTGAATTTTTGCAATATATTCGTGTTGAAATACTCATAATCAAGCATATGAACTCCTAAAATTTTATTAAATCTTGTTTCGCGGTCCGTTTTGAAGAGGTTTCAGACGAGGGGGTCTAAATAGGCCTTACAATGGACCCGTTGGAATTTTAACTGAGTAAAAAGTACAGAAATTGAGGTTTTGCAGTATAATCGTGTCGAAATGCTCATAATCAAGTATATGAACTCCTAAAATTTGATAAAACCTTGTTTTGCATTATGTTTGTTATAGGTTTCGGTCTTGCGGGTCTAAATAGGCCTCACAATGGACCTGTTGGAATTTTACTCGAGTAAAAAGTACATAAATTGAGTTTTTGCAATATGATCGTGTCGAAATGCTTGTAATCAAGTATATGAACTCCTAAAATTTGATAAAACCTAGTTTTGCGGTCAGTTTTTATAGGTTTTGCTTTTTCGGGTCTAAATAGGCCTCACAATGGACCCGTTGGAATTTTAACTGAGTAAAAAGTACAGAAATTGAGTTTTTGCAATATAGTCGTATCAAAATGCTCATAATCAAGTATATGAACTCGTAAAATTTTGTTAAGCCTTATTTTGCGGTCCGTTTGTTATAGGTTTTGGTGGACCGGGTCTAATTAGGCCTTATAATGGACCCGTTGGAATTTTAACTGCGTAAAAAGTACATAAATTGAGTTTTTGCAATATCATCGTGTCCAAATGCTCGTAATCAAGTATATGAACTCCTAAAATTTGATAAAACCTTGTTTTTGCGGTCCGTTTGTTATAGGTTTCGGAAGAGCGGGTCTAAATAGGCCTAACAATGGATCTGTTGGAATTTTACTTGAATAAAAAGTACAGAAATTGAATTTTTGCAATATAATCGTGTTGAAATACTAGTAATCAAACATTTGAACTCCTAAAATTTGATTAAAACTTGTTTCGCGGTCCGATTTGTAGAGGTTTCAGACGAGCGAGTCTAAATAGGCCTTAAAATGGACCAATTTGAATTTCACTTGAAAAAAAAACTACATAAATTGAATTTTTGAAATATAATCGTGTTAAAATACTCGTAATCAAGCATATGAACTCCTAAAATTTTATTAAAACTTGTTTCGTGGTCCGTTTTGAAGAGGTTTCAGACGAGGGGGGTCTAAATAGGCCTTACAATGGACCCGTTGGAATTTTAACTGAGTAAAAAGTACAGAAATTGAGGTTTTGCAGTATAATCGTGTCGAAATGCTCATAATCAAGTATATGAACTCCTAGAATTTGATAAAACCTTGTTTTGCATTCTGTTTCTTATAGGTTTCAGTCTTGCGGGTCTAAATAGGCCTCACAATGACCTGTTGGAATTTTACTCGAGTAAAAAGTACATAAATTGAGTTTTTGCAATATCATCGTGTCGAAATGCTCGTAATCAAGTATATGAACTCCTAAAATTTGATAAAACCTAGTTTTGCGATCAGTTTTTTATAGGTTTTGCTTTTGCGGGTCTAAATAGGCCTCACAATGGACCCGTTGGAAATCAACATATATATATATATATATATAAACCCATTAAAACAATATGTAAAAGGCTAAATACTTGAGAATTTCAGTAAAGAACATCTCATTAGAGGAGAAGAATGAACCTACCTCTAATGATGAGATCTTCCTCAATTTTCGAAAAGAAACCAAAGCGAAAAGAGTAGATTCAATAGGAAATCAATAGAAAATAGATAAATCTTTGAAATCCAAATCAAATTTAGAGTTTACCTTGAAAATCTTGTTATTTGGATGAAGGAAACTTCAGAGAAAATGAGAGAAGAAAACTATCGTCAAATGAAAATGAGTAACCGTCTCTACAAATTACATCCAACCTTTTTATTATAATTATTTAATTAAAATTGTAAAATAGGAGGAAGAGTCTCTATTAGCCCTTGGTATTGCTCCTTAAAGAATCAAAGCATTAGCCTTTTACGTTTTTGCCATTAAACCAAACTTTACCATTTTTACATTTTAGTCACTAAACTAAAATGTCCAATTTCAAAAATTGTTATATTTGAATTACCTTTACCAAAATTAATCATATATGTAATTATGATTTTAGGAAATTTTCCATATTTTTATCCGACCAAAAAGCTTTCAATTTAATTATTTCCTGAAACTAGACTAGACCGCTAAACTGGTTTGAACTGAGCCGCCTAACCAAACCCGGTACAAAGGAGGTATGAGTACAAGACACACAGTATGTATGTTTCTGTGTGTATTTCCATAAGAGTTGCATGGGTTGCCACTGAATAGAGAAGTTGAATTTGGCATTGAGTTGTATGAAAGTACGACTCCAATGTCTATTGCTCCTAATAGGATGTCACCTAAGGAGTTGAAGGAGTTGAAAACGCAACTTCAAGATTGCTTGATTGAGGGTTCATAAGGCCAAGTGTTTCGCCTTGGGGTGCACCGGTCTTATTTGTAAAGAAGAAGGATGGCACGATGCGTATGTGTATAGATTATCGGCAACTGAACAAGTTAACGAATAAGAACAAGTACCCTTTGCCAAGAATTGATGATTTGTTTGACCAGTTTCGAGGTGCTTCAGTATTTTCGAAGATTGATTTGTGATATGGATATTATCAACTAAAGGTTTAGGACATAGATGTACCTAAGACAACTTTTCGGAAAAGATATGGGCATTATGAGTTCTTAGTGATGTCGTTTTGGTTGGCGAACACACCGACTGCATTCATAGATATGATGAATCGTGTGTTCCATGAGCTTTTAGATCAGTTTGTAGTAGTGTTTATGGATGATATTCTCGTGTACTTGCGTATTGTGGAGGATCATGATAAGCATTTGAGGATTTTGTTGCAAGTATTGTTGAAGAATCAGCTTTATGCTAAGCTGAGCAAGTGTGAGTTTTTACTCAGGGAAGTTGTCTTCCTTGGACATGTTGTGTCAGTCGAGGGTATTCGGGTTGACCCATACACGATCGAGGTGATGATGAATTCGAAAATGCCTAAATCAGTGACGGAAGTGCGTATTTTTCATGGTTTGGCTAGATATTATTGAAGGTTTATGAAGGATTTTTCTAAGATTGCTCCTCTATTGACTAAGTTTTTGCAGAAGAATGTTCGCTTTGAGTGGATGGATGTTAGACAACAAGCTTTTGAGAGGTTGAAGGAAGCTTTTACGCAAGCTCCTATCTTGATTTAACCAAAATCGGGTAAGGAGTTTGTGGTTTATAGTGATGTGTCATATGTTGGTCTAGGTTGTGTATTGATGCAAGTTGGGAAGGTTGTGGTAAATGCATCTAGACAATTGAAGGTGCATGAGCACAACTATCCTACTCATGATCTAGAGCTTGCTGTAATTTTTGTTGCCTTGAAGTTTTGGAGGCACTACCTTTATGGTGAGAAGTTGTGGTTTATACAAACCATAAGAGTTTGAAATATCTGGCGTCCTAGAGAGAGTTGAATCTTAGGCAGCGAAGATGGTTGGAGTTGCTTCAGGATTGCGATATGACGATTGAATATCATCCTGGAGAGGCCAATGTTGTGGCTGATGCTTTGAGTAGAAAGGTGGTTGTTGAGTTAAGAGCGATGTTTGCTTGGTTGAGTATATCACGGGATGGTAGATTGATAGCCGAGTTACAAGTGAAACCTTCCTTAATTCAACTAACTAAGGATAGGCAGTTGCTTGATGATTCATTGGTGCCTCATGTTCAGGATATAGCTGAGGGTAATACAATAGATTTTTGTTTCAATGATGATGGTGTTTTATGCGTTAAAAGTTGGATAGTTGTGCTGGAGGATGTTGAGTTGAGGTTCACTATTTTGACTAAAGCTCATAGTAGTCCTTTTGCTATGCATCCTGGTAGTACGAAGATGTATCGTGGTTTGAAAGATGAGTATTATTGGGTTGGGTTGAAAAAGGATGTTGCAGATTTTGTGAGCAAGTGTATGGTTTGTCAATCTGTGAAAGTTGAGCACCAGTTTCCTTCAAGTTTGTTGCAGGCTTTGAGGATACCGAAATTGAAATGGGAAGGATTATAAAGGATTTTGTGTCCAGTTTACCTTCGACGCCATCAAATACGAACTCTATTTGGGTGATTGTAGATCGTCTTACGAATTGTGTGTATTTCTTGGCAGTGCATACTATGTATACGTTGGACAGGTTAGCAGAGTTATATATTGTTGAGATTGCGCTTTTTCGTGGGGTACCTAAGTCTATGGTGTCGGATAGAGATTCGAGGTTTACAGCGAGGTTTAGGGAGGGTCAACACCAAGCGTTGGGTACACGCTTGAATTTCAACACTTCATATCATTCTCAGACGGATGGACAGTCGGAGCGAGTTATCCAGGTGCTGGAGGATATGTTGAGATGTTGTGTTATAGATTTCCAAGGTTCTTGGGAAAAGCAGTTGCCCTTAGTGGAGTTTGCCTATAATAATAGTTTTCAGGCAAGTATACAAATGGCTCCGTATGAAGCTTTGTATGGAGGAAAGTGTAGAACGCCTCTTTGTTGGGCGGAGGCGGGGTAAAAGTTGGTTTCCTTTCCGGATTTGCTTAAGGGAACAATTGAGAAAGTGAAGCTTATATATGAGCGGTTGAAGGCTGTTTCTGATCGTCAAAAGTCTTACGCAAATTTAAAGCGTAAGGAGATTGAGTTTATGGTTGGAGATCGCGTGTTCTTGAAGATATCGCTTTGGAAGAAGGTGATGAGATTTGGGTGTAAGGGTAAACTTAGTCCAAGATTTATTGAACCCTATGAGGTTGTGGAGCGAGTTGGTCCTGTTACATATTGGTTGAGGTTACCTCCCAAGTTGGAGAAAATTCATGATTTGTTTCACGTTTCTATGTTGCGAAAGTAGAAATCAGATCCATCTCATGTGATACTTGTTGAGGAGATTGATTTGAATCCGGATTTATCTTATGTTGAGGAACCAATGGGGTTTCTTGATTCTCGTAGCAAAGTTCTTCGTGGTAAAACGATTGAACTTATGAAGGTGTTGTGGCGACATCAGGGAGTTGAGGAGGCCATTTGGGAGAGCAAGGCAAACATGTTGAAGCAGTTTCCGCATCTTTTTCCTTCAGGTAAAATTTCGAGGACGAAATTTCCTAAGTGGGTAACAGTTGTAACGCCCTGGTTTTGGGCTTTGATGTTTTAGGAATCGGTTTAGGTTAATCGAACCTAGAATTGAAGATTCGAGCCTTTATAAGCGGTTCAGGGAAAATGTAGTCCGAGATGTGATAAAATTATGAGAAAAATTGTTAAAATCCTTTAGAAATATATATTGGAGGATGGTGAAATTGATTTTAGAAAATGGGCCTTGGAAAGTGGCCGTTTTGTAAAAAGTGCAAAATTGTTTTTTGGACTAAATTAAAAAGGGCACAAGACTTAGAATCTTTAGAGAGCTTACATGTGTTTAAAAGCATTTTCCCTTAATTTGACCAATTTTAAAATAGTATTATTAAAGAGGAATCAAAAGAATAGCTTTTAATTAAAAGGGATTTTTAATGAAATCAAAAGGATTTTACGTAATTTCCATTTCCTCACTTTCTTAACAGCCAAAAAATTTCTTTTCTCTCAAAGATCTCAGATTCTATCATCTTTTTCTCTCTTTTTTTTTGATTTCCTAAAATTGATCTATCAATTTAATCAATGGAGCTTTGAAGTTTGCTTGCAAAACCTTTGTCAATTGGGGGAAAAAGCTAAGAATGGAGGTAAGAGCTGGTCAACCCTCTAATCAAGGTTCTTTACTGAAATTTCCAAGTCTTGTGCTTCCTAAATATTGTTATTAACTGGGTTTTATTATTTGTTTAATGAGAAATTGGTTAAAATGGCTTAGTTTATGATTGTTCCAAGATTTTCATTTGGGCATTGTTTTGAATAATTTGAGAATGATTTTAAAGTTGTTTTGGGTGTTAAATGATCCTAAAGTAAAGGCTTAATCATAATAATCCTAGATTAGGTTGGATCTCTGAAAGCTTAGGTTGTTAGTTATGGGTTTTTGGCTTGGAAATGTGAAATCTGGGTTGTTGGAGGTATAAAAATGATGTTAGGATGTTTTTGGGTGTTGATTTATTATTAAAATGTGATGGAAGTGTTTGTTGATGGCTAGGTTGAGTTTAGTGATCAATCGAAGGTGATTTCGGTTGTTTCGGATGGGTATTTCGGTTCCTTTGGGCAGAGCCGTGGGTGTTTAGTGTTCGCTGGTGGTTTTAATGCATTGAGATGCATTAATCCTCTGTTCTTGTGTGGTATAAACAGTGGAGGATTCTTTGGAAGCATTTGGCAAAGTTATGGGGACTTTAGACGCTTTATTTTTACGTCGGCGATTGAGGTTTCACGAGTCTGTGAGTGGAAATGGGATTTCCATCTTTGAAACATCTTAAAAGTGGTTTTGGAAACTTAGTGTAAGCTTGAAACGCTTTACTAAGTTCATAAGTAAGTAAAGTGATTTTCTCTCTCGAATTGTGCTATTATAAGCTTGTGGATGCACTTGAATTTATATGTGTTTACCTACTATTTTAAAGCATGATTTGAGTAAGTGATTTGATGTTGATGATGTCATATTGTTAAAGGATACACTAGGTAAGTGATCCTTGTATGTATGTGTTTATACATGTTTTATGAAGCATGGTTTGATGCTTAGAAATATGGCTTATTGTGAATGCTTTGAAAACAATGAGGTTTATACTAAATGAGAATTATATTGGCAAGTGATGTTGTGTAGAGTGGTTTACAAATGAAATCAGATATAGTTAGCCGGCTATAGGGTTGAGTGCACTATAAACAAGTCGTCTTAGGTGTTGAAGGGTTGTGAATGTACCGAAAACTCTATCCAAGTACCCCAACGATTGGGGAAATTGAGTTGTGTCCCATCTCTTGTTAGTGGGGTTGTAAGGTACCGAATACTCCACCACGGGTGTCACAACGGTGGAGTGTAGCTCCCGTGTGTGAACTTTGAGATGCAGGTGAGAATTTATGAAGTGTTGGGAAAACACTTGGGCATCCGTATATCCGATACATTTTGAGAAATGAATATATTGATGATCACTTGTAGGCCAATATAATTGATAAATTGTTATTGAAATGTTTATGGATGCATAATGTGCATAAAATGCATGTTTTGCCTTTTTAAGCTTTGCACATGGTAATTATGCATGGAAAAGCTTGGAATGGGTTGTAGTAAATGATTTGCTGTTGAAGCATGTAATACTTGTTGCATGGTGTATAACATGCTGATTTTATTAATGAAGTGCATAGATTTCAAGAAAGCATGATAGATTTTAAAAGTGTAAAATGGTCTTAAGCATTGATGGTGTTTTTGGGTTTTGAGCACTCCTCACTAAGCTTGTATGCTTACGCTTTCTTTTGTCCATCAATACAGATAACTAAGCGTTTGGAGGTAGCAACTTGCAAGGGAATCTTAAGAGACTTCACTTTGAAAGTATGTTTCGGTTATGGACTAGAGTAATAAGGGCAATCAGGAATTCCATGGTTTGATTGGGTGATGTGTATGAACGCCCTTTGAGCATGTTTGCTTTATGATTTTATACTTGTAAAAGACCTATATTTGGTGTTTGGAGTATTGGTTTGAGTTTTTCCTCTTGAGTGGCTTATTTGTTAGGTTGCATGCCTTCAGTTTTCCATTGATGCCATTAGCCATGCTTTGATGCTAACTATGCTGCAAATGTTTGAGGATTAATTTTTAAATATTATGCATGCATGTTGGAAACATGTTGGGTTGATTTAGGATGGTTTAAAGGGTGTAAAACCTTCAAAATGTGTCATTACATGCCCAGCTTGAAATGGCCTTAGTGTTTCGAAACGGATAAGGTCTGTTTCGGTACGTTTTGCTACTGGAAATCACGGTTTCGAAACACCTCAACGGCATTTCGATACGGGCCCGTATTTCTGTAATCATTAATTTTGTCCTGGGCTATGTTTAAAACAAAAATTATATATGTTGCTATCATATGTGGTTATTAATGTTACGTCACTAACCAAATGAAAAAACCCTAAATATTATTACTAGTATTATATAATTATATATGTGTTTTGTATACCCCATAATATTTTAGGCTATATTAGTTTTATTAGTTCGATATCCTATTGTATCATTATATCATTAGTATTATTATTATTATCATATTTATCATTATTATTACTATATATTAATTGGTGTCATTATTATTATATTATATTACTATTATTATTACATTATATGATACTAATTAAAATGAATATATATATATATATATATATATATACATACGTGTGTGTGTGTATAAACATGCACCCTTTAATTAAATAAAGCCCAATACACATAGTTAAATAAAAGCCCAAGTCTATTTATCAGTCCATTTACATTAAAAACCCAAAAAATATACATATTACACAAGACCTGTTTGGCCCAATTAATTAATATCCTAATCTGATAAAACATAAAACCCGAATTGGTTTTGTTTGTTGCGCCGCAGCATCTCAGTCGTCAGGTCTACTTAGATCTAACGGTCAAGATTCAAGCAAGGACGACACTCCATCTCCTCACGCGCGCATCGAAGACACACTCCAAACGTTTCAGATTCCTCACGAACGCGTGGAGTTCACGCACGCCTCCTCAAATTGCTTATGACAGTCTAGATCCTCACCACATTGATCAAAGGGACCACCATCGGCCACGTCGGTGCACGGCCATTCGATGCCCTCTCAGGTCCCCTCCCGTACGAGAGCCGTATGACATACAAAAAAAGAAAATCAGAGAATTGGCCTGCAATATCAGAGGCGAATGTGAATACAAACAAATTTTCAGAACCAATGGTAATTTTTATTCTAATTTTCATGTAAACAAATTGATGTAATTTCGGCTATAAAACCGAAAGCAAATATTGTAAACCCTAAGTTTCAACGGGGAAATTTTCGGAGAAATAAAAAGCAGCCTCAAGCATTTTCAGATGTATACTTCCTCTCTTTTGTCCGTATTCGAAAGCATAAAATCAAAAAGGGTTAGGGTTTTCGGTTTCTCACCTTTGGCATTCGTTCGCCTCTTTTCCGTTTCGAATCTCGTCGGAAACAAACCTCTTGGCCTTCGTTATAGGGGCCGTGCGTGGTGAGCCTTTTGAATTTCGGGGTTTAGGTATTAAAAATGGGTTTTTAAATAAAAAATGGGCTTTTTTCTGGTTTATGTTTCTTTTGAAAAAACGAAGGAGGGGATCTTGTTTTTTGGTTTTCGGGTGCTAGTTGAGTGCGAAACGTAGAAAAAGGGTTTTGGGTGTTTAGGGGTTTGCCGACCGCCGATTACCGACGACCGACGTTTCAGGTGTCGATGCTGAGAGAATGGGGGGTCTGAGAGTTTAGGGTTAGCAAAAGGGGGCTGAAATGTTTTAAACTCGCTTTAATAATGCTTTAATGAATTAAAATTGGCATAATCCAGTTTCTGGTCCTTCCGTGTCGCGCTATTTACGCGCATAGGGTTTCTGCGTTCTGAAATCTCGTCTCCAATCCTTGGAATTTTGACGAGCTTTACAATTTAGCCCTTGTTTCAATCGTAACCTGTTTTCAAATGGTTTAATCACCCCTTGAGTCCCTAGAGTCTATTTCGAGTTCAATTGTAGTCCCTATTTTAGTGTTTTTTTCCTTTATCATGCATTTTTTTATTTCTGCCACTGTGTTTTAATTTCTTTAATTTCAGTCTTTTTTTGCCTTTTTATTATGTGGTGTGGAATGTATGATTCGTTGTGATTGTGGTTATGATTGACGGTATGAATGTGTGCAGTTGTCAAATGTGTAATGTATGTCTTATGAAATACCTTTTTTTAAATGTAAGATTTAAATTATATCTAATATGTATAATATAAAATTTTTCTTATATAATACGTAGCTTGGTACACAATGTAACATATAATTTGACAATGTATACAACTAATAGTTTTTTTAGTAAAATGTATAATTACTGGTCTTTCTTGTAAAATGTATAATATATATAGCTTCCTAGTAAAAAGAAATATATGCTTTATGAAATATATAAGATACATCTTTTAACGCATTATATGATTTCTTTATATAATATGTATATATATAAAAGTTATACGAAACTTGTTTTCTTGGAATATGTATAATATGTTTTCGGAATATATAGTATAGCATTATATTATAATGTATTGTTAGTATGAAATATGTAATGGATGTTAATATTTTTGAACTTGGGCCTTGGGCTTTGGGGGCTTAGAGTGTTAGGACTAAGTTTGGGGCTTTGCTTAATTGAGCTGGGTTTGGGTTAATTAGATTGGACCTTTTAGGGGTTTTTAGATGAGGTCGATTTAATTGTTTTGAATCGTATGCTCATTTCATAGGGGCACGGTTTGTACAATTAAGTATGTTTAGGTTTAGAGCTATAATCAAATTTAGGGCTTTAACTAGTTTAATTAGATTAAATTTGTCCTTGCCTTATTGGGATGAATATTAACTAAATTAAATCGGTTAAAAATTTCTTAATTATTTCTTTAAGATAAAGTTAATATTAATTTAGATGGACATAACACAAGATAATTCATAATTATTTAGGACCTTCTAGTTTTTAGGGCACAATCAATTTAGGGTTAATATTAGGATCACCTAATTAATAATTAGATCAATAATCGAACTCTCATAATTTGGGCCTTTTAGGATAGAATCTTGGATGAGCTTTTTTGTTTACCTAAAAGCTTTTCTATGACATGCATTTATTTTTGTCATCCATGTGACCTTTAATGGTTTGGCATGTTAATTAATCAATTTAAACCATACAAGAGGGAGGTATCTATTAACCCTGATATTTGTGTCGAAACATTCCAAACTCAATGGATTTGGACCAAATATTTGGGGTTAATATTTACTGTCTCGAGGTAAGCAATAATTTAAAAAGGGAAATATCATAACATCATTCCTAAATGTTTGCATCATACATAAATGTGACGTACGAAATTTGAACCATAAATTAACATGACAGTCAAACTTATATGACGTCGGTTTAATCTATGGTCCGATGTATCGTCATCCTTATTAATTCACCTTTTCAAAATGAATCTATAGTTTTTATGGTGTCCGACCTACCTAAGTGGCTGGTGGCGACTCTAAGTATTTTCTTTGTTTTCCAAAACTCGAATTTCTTAAAAATAAATTCACATTTGAAGAAATCTTTTCTTCAAAATCAGGATACTACAGGTTATTTTTCATAAAACGCCATCATATTTTCGATACAGGGCTAGCATGTACCGAAACAGTTGGCAGTTATGTTAGTTGATGGAATAATCTGAAGTTCTGATTATTTGTGTTTTAGTCCCTAAATGTTGTGGATCCAATTATGTGAGCTTGAATGATTTTTTGAGCTGAGTTTTGACTGAGATGCATACAATGGGATTAATTAGAAAATGGTAAGACAAAAATGGCTTAAGTCCCTATAAACTGGAAAAATTACAAAATGGTCCCTAATAGCCGTAATTGAATGAAATTGATGGTTGATCGAGTTACGAATGATCCGCTGCAATGTTTGACACTTGGGAACCTAATTTGCATCTACATAAGATAAAAAGAAAAATATAAGGTTATTTATTCAGGTAAACCTTCCCGGTTTACTTTAATATTCCCCGTGTGACATGTTCGGTTCGGTCTATCAGCTAGGCCGGGTCAAGGGGGTTACACATTGACGCAAGCTCTGAACTTGATTCAACCGGAATCCGGAAAGGAATTCGTTGTGTATAGTGATGCATCATATGCAGGTTTAGGTTGTGTATTGATGCAAGGTGGAAAAGTTATGGCTTATGCATCTCGACAGTTGAAGGTGCACGAGCGCAATTATCCTACCTATGATCTTGAACTTGCCGCGGTGGTGTTTGCGTTGAAAATTTGGAGACACTATTTTTATGGTGAGAAGTGTATTGTGTACACGGATCATAAGAGTTTAAAGTATTTGATGACTCAAAAGGATTTGAATCTTAGGCAACGTAGATGGTTGGAGTTACGTAAGGATTATGATTTGACGATTGAATATCATCCGAGAAATGCTAATGTGGTTGTCGCAACCGCCTTTTTACGGGAGGCTTCAAATATTTTGGAAAACTACTTTTAAAAATCAGTAGAGTCGCCACCAATATTTTTGAAAAAAGTGTGATTGGATCACTTTTAAAAATAGGGTTATTTTAATAAAACGTTTTTTGGTTTTAAGAAAACAACGATTTTGGTCTGTGAAAATCAGAAAATAAGTTTGGGGGTCGGTTACGCGTGGGGAAGGGTAAGCACCCCACAACGCCCAAAATTGTTACCTAATTGGTTTTAAAATCATTTTCAAAACTGGAATTTGCAAGTTCAAAAAGGTTTCGACTTTACTTGTCTGTTTAATGGATATTAGTATATTTAAACGACATTATCACCCGGGAGATGAACTTTAATCATTGCCAACATCTCTGGCGCTAACACGTCATTCCCGTTTGATAAGACACCGCATTGAATTATGTTTTCACTTATCAATCACCAAGTAAATTTAAGTGTGTTGAGCATTTTATTCAATTCTAAGTTTGATTATTTAAAAGTCCTAAAAATGTATAAGTCTTTTATTCCTAATTTAAAGTTTAAGTTTGTTTAAGTGTATTTTATTTTTATGACGAACAATTTTCAACAAAAAAGGGTCTCTATCTAAACTTTAGTTCATAATCCTAAGTTTTCACCTATTTTTAAAACAAGCAAGCAAACTTTTATTCTTTTGGATTTCACCCTTTTTATTATTCCTTATAAAAGCCTTTATTTTTTTTACTTCTTTTTCTAAGCTAAAACCTTTTTTTACATTTTTACTTTTCACATTTTTATGTTTTTTTACCATTTTGTGATTTCTTTTTCAAAAGCATTTTCACCTTTTTTTAAAAAATCTTTTAAAGGTTTTTTTCCTTTTCAAAAATTTATTTTTATCCCTAGCATCCTTGCTTTATTTAAACCCTTTTATTTTCTCTCAATAAAACTTATTTCTTTTTCTTTTCTTTCTAAAAAAAACATCTTTGTTATTTTTTCTTTTGAAATCATTTTTGCCCACCTATTATTAAAAACTAAATTTCACAAAAATCTTTTTTTTCTAAAATCAAGCCCTTTATTATCTAACACCTCATATTATTATTTCTTCTAATTATATCCCTACTTTCAAGTTTTTCAAATTAACAACATTTATTTCTCGCATTTAAAATTTAAACACCTTTGAAATTATTTTCTAGACTCCAAAAGATAAAAATCACCCTAACAACATTTTTTTAAAAAATGAAAACATTTTAAGATCAAACCAAAAAATTTAAATGGAATTTAAAATAAAAAAGTTACCGGAATCGTGAACGATTTTCCAACCTCGAGAAAGCAACCTAAAAATTGCAAACAACACAAACAAAAACACAAAAATTCAACCTAGAACAAACAATAAAATCAACATAAAAAAAGAACAAAAAGTTAGAAATTTACCGAGAAATTAACGAATGATGAACTCGAACTTAAAGCTTCTCGAAATGCTTCGATCTCCCTCCAGAAAATTGCTCCAAACTACAATTTTTCTTCCAAAAAATTCCAGCCAACTCAAGATAATTTTCAGAGAATTTTTGGATTTTCTCTTGAACCCTTTTAGTGTTTTTTTTTCTCAAATTTTTTGTGTGTAGAACAAGTGGGTGAAGGGGGAGTTTATACTTGATTTTAAGCTTCAAAATCAAGCTAAATCCCGAATTCAATCCCCAAATTGGAGCCTAATTCAGGCACAAAGCTTGATACCCGGTAAAACCCCCAAGAAATCATCCATTTTTATCCAAAATCGAGATAGAATTTCACATTTAATTCGAATCTAGAGCTTATTATTTCATTTCAGTTTTTCACAAATTCCGGTGGCTATAGGCAACGGTGGCAAACGAACGGCGTCAACCAGGCGGTTCGAACGACACCAGCCACGCCGGCTGCCGTGCCCGGTGAACGGATAACGGCGGTTGGCAGCTTCGTGGCAAGGGTTTGGACAGCCCAGCCCCTCGCGCGTGGTCGTCACGCGCTAGCGCGTGATGCGCGGGCTGGCTCTCCCCCTGCCCTTTTTTTTGACTTTTGTTGTTGTTTTTTTCTTTCTTTTCTTTCATACTTAATTATCAACCTATTTTATTCCTTTTTTACAATTATTAAACACTACAATTAATATTATTATTATTTTCCTTTTTTCTTTTTTTTTACTTTTTACTTTAATAAGCGGGATTCAACCTAAAATGGGCTTTATTAAAAAGTGGGCTTTTTTGAAAATGGGTTTTTTATATAAGAATTGGTTTTTATTCAAAAATGGTTTTTATTTAAAAACAACTTTTTATTAAAGAATGGGCTTTTAAGAGGGTTTTTATTTTATTCTCTTTTATTCTCGATTTTTTCTTTTTATTTTTTCTTTTATTTTTTTATTTCTCTTTTAAAAGTTAGGGTGAAAATTTAGTGACAACAGCTACCCCTTTTTGCTTATCTTTGTGAAACAAAGACAAAGCAAAGACAAAAAAGACACAAATTTTCACCTGATTTACTGATTGGTTCTATTCCCCGAATGCCCGAATGGATAGGCGTGCTCTATTCTCCTTATGCTCGAATAGATGAGCTAGGTTCCATTCTCCAAATTCCCGAACGAATAGGCTGGTTCTATTCTCCTTATGCCCGAAAGATGTGCTAGGTTCCATTCTCCAAATGCCTGAATGGATAGGCTGGTTCTATTCTTCTTATACCTGAAAAGATGAGTTGGGTTCCATTCTCCAAATGCCTAAACGGATAGGCTGGTTCTATTCTCCTAATGCCCGAATAGTTGAGTTGGGTTCTTGTAACGCCCCAATTTTGGGCTTAGAAGTTTTGGGTTTGGACCGGTTCGGTCGAAGTGCGGTTCGAATATAAAAAGGTGAAATTAGGAAAGCCTAGTTCGGGTTGCATTAAAAGTATGGAAAAATGTCTTAAAATCCTCTTTTATTATATATAAGAGAATGGTGGAATCAATTTTACAAAATGAGGTTTGGAAGAGTGACATTTTGGGTTAGTGACCAAAATGTAATTTTTGAAAACTGTGTGACTGTTTTAAAAAGGATTGAAACTTTGAATCTTTAAGGAGATATTTACCCAATGGGAGTTTCTCCAGATTTTTCCTAAATATTAAAGATTTAATTAATGGCTTTTAAATAAAACTAAAAAGGAGGGAAGATATTTTGGCATTTACCAACTAACTTTCCACATTTTCCATTTTCATTTTCTCTCATCTTTTCTCTCAAACCAAACACATTTCTCCAGAGCTTTTCCCTCTGATTTTGTCATCTAAATAACACATTTCAATTCTCTTTTGATCTCTAATCATCTCTTCATCAAAACCTTATCATTTGCTAAGTGGATTTTCAAGAATTTTGGTTCCAAAAAGGGAGAACCTCAAGTTTAGAGGTATGAACGTCCTTCTCCTCTAAATTCTCAGTTCTTTACTGAAATTCCCAAGTTCTCAATCCTCAATTTGTGATTTATAAAAGGTTTTATAGATGTGTTCTTGATCTTGGCTTTAAAATGCAAGATTTGGTTGATTTTTGTTAAAATTCATATGATCTGTTTGAGCAGTGATTTGAGGTGTCTTTTTGATGTTAAATGAATGTTAAATTGATGAGGAATTGAGGTTTAATCAATGCAAACCCGAATAGGTTGATTTTCCTAAGTTTTGCTTGAGTTCTTGGTTGTTTTTGGAGTGATCTTGATGATCTTTTATAGCTGGAGGTATAAGGGCGTGGTTAGATCCTTTTTGGATGTTAATTGATGTTTAAGGATGATTAGATTTGATGGATCTTGGCTGGGTAGTGTTGTAGAGTTGTTTGGATGCATTTTCGGTTGTGTTTGGTAGCCGAAAATGGAGTGTGGATGAGAGCAGCGAGTTTAGGTGCTTTCATTGAAGTTATTAATGCATGATGATGCATTAATCCTCTGCTTTGATGTGTTTAAAACAGGGGAGTCATCTTTTGATCCATGTGGTGGTGATCCGGAAGCTTGATTGGTGTTTCGGCAAGTGGCGAAACGGAATCGGTGAGTGGATTTTGGTTTTCAGCTTTGGAACCAATGTTTTGAAGGTGTGGGAGCTTAGTTTAAGTCTAAGCAACTTAGCTAAGCTCAAGAGTAAGTTTTCGGAAAAACTCTCTTGATGATGAACCATGGATTAGTTGTATGCAATGTGGTTGTTTGCATGTTTTAAATTCTATTTTGAAAGCATATTTTGGCATGTTAGTTGCTGATTTTATAAGCCATGTGTTGAAGAATGCTCAAGGTAAGAGATTCTTGTTTTTGAACATTGTTAAATGTGGTTTTGGTGCATAATTGATGCATGATGTTTATGGCTTTGTTAAATGCTTTAAAACAGTGGAATATTGTGGTTAATGATGCATATTGGCAAGTGATGGTTAAGGTCACAAAGGTGGTTAAAAGTCCTTGTGTGAGCCTTGTTTATTTAAGAACAACATGGTGGTTAAAAGTCCATGGTTGGTTCTTGGTTAAGATCACCAAGGTGGTTAAAATTCCTTGGGTGAGTCTTGTGTATTTAAGAACAACATGGTGTTTAAAAGTCCATGGTTGGTTCTTGGTTAAGGTTACAAAGGTGGTTAAAATTCCTTGTGTAAGCCTTGTTTACTTAAGAACTCCAAGGTGTTTAAAAGTCCTTGGGAGATTCTTGTTAAGGACACAAAGGTTTTTAAAAGTCCTTGTGTGGTCCTTGTCATGGTGTTTAAAAGTCCATGGATGATTCTTGTTAAGGACACAATGGTGTTTAAAAGTCCATGTGTGGTCCTTGGAAATTATAAGATCACAATGGTGTTTAAAAGTCCATGTGTGAGTCTTATGTTGAATGTATCACTTGTGGCCAATATGACATGTTATGAACTTGAAGCATGAGATGCTTGTTTTAATGTTTATGTGCATGTACAAATGATGTTTGAACTAAGGTTTATACATGTGTTTTATAAGTGCATTATTGTGTGGTATTAATGAGCATTCCTCACTAAGCTTTTGCTTACGCTCTCTCTTTTCTTAAACCAATAATGCAGAGCATTGAAGTGCATTTTGGGGCAGCAAGGAAGTCAAGCATCCAAGTGAAGGTTTAAGCTCATGTATGGTGAACATTTTCCTAAAACTATTAGCTTTTGGGTACTTGGCAATGGGGGACCTATGTTGTTGTTTTGGGAGATGTTTTGGACTCCCTAAGTCGGTTTAATGTTGTTGATAATGTTGGTACTTGTAATTGGCCTTTGTGATGTGGTTTTTAGTATATTGATGCTTGAATGGTTTCTAAGTAGGAAGCATGCCTATAGATTTGGGGATTTTCATAATTGATGCCATGTTGATGTTTGGTTGATGCAATTATGTTCCTTGAATGTTAAATGACTTGCTGGTACAATTTGGTGGCATTTGGAGCATGTTTGATACGTCAATTAAGTGATAAACCAACAAAAATCTGCAAATCTGGGCAAGCCGTATCGGAACGGGTGCTACCGTTTCGGAACAGGGGCCTGAAATGGCCTAGGCGTTCCGAAACGGGAGGAACCGTTCCGGAACGGAAATGCCACTGCCAAGCCTCGTTTCGGAACCAGTTTCGGAACGGTCCCGCGTTTCGGAACAGGTCCTCCCTGTTTCGGAACACTCGACCGTTGGGCTCTGAATTTGATGGTTATATGTTTTGAAATGTTTGCATTTTGGTCCTGAATCTTGTTATTGCAATTGGATGAGTTTGAGATGTCCGTTTGAGCTGAAATTTGGCAGGGAAGCATGAAAGATGATTAATTTCATATTGGTAACTTAGATTTGGGCTAAGTCCTTATAATTGTCAGAGTTTACAATTTGGTCCCTAAAGTTTTAATTTGTGCAATTGAGTCCCAGAATGTTCTCTGATGGTTATGATCTTTGAGTATGTTGTTCTTATGAATATGTTTAGGATTGATGTGCATTTAGATAAGTTTTAAAAAGAAAAAAAAGGGTCGTTAATCAAGGTTGACTTTCGGGTTGACTTTGGTTTTCCCCGTGTAAACTTCTTAATTCGGGTCAACCGTCTAGGCCGGGTTAAGGGGGTTACATTTGGTGGTATCAGAGCTGAGGTCTCGAGTTATTGGGAATGATTGTGTGGTTGATTAAAGTATGTATGCTTTGTATGCTTGTTGAGTGAAAGCATGTTGAATGAATTGTGATTATGTTACAATTGTGGTGTATGCTGTGGTGAAGCATGTTGTGGGTACCCATTGCCAAATCAAAGCTAATGTACTGATGTTGTTTTTAAGTGAAAATGAGCTTGAGTACTTGGATTGCTTACCTTGCTGAGCCTGACTTGTTTTATTGCATTGTGATTGTATTGTTAGAGTATGGCACCTCGTAGAGAAGTGAGGGTTAGTACGCGAGCTACGGCTCAGAACGAAAATGAAGAGAACGTTGAGAATGCTATGGATTTACCTCCTCCACCGGGTGGTGGTGGTGCTGAGGGTGGAAGAGCTGATGCTGCAGCTGGTGCTGGGGTCGCAGGACCTGAGGCTGGTCAGGGGCAAGCTATACCTGACATGACCATGTTGGTTCAAGCTATTGCTGGTGCTTTTCGAGCGGCAGTAGCTGGAGCTCAAGGAGCTAGGCATCAGTGAGATGCTGGAGTTAGACTACCCTTGGAACGTCTACGCAGTCTGGGAGGGACTGAGTTCAGGGGTTTGTCAGCTGAAGGTTCGGAGTCTTGGTTAGAGAGTACCAAGAGAATCTTGGGACAGATGAGTTGCACTGATGTGTAGAAGCTGGGGTGTGTGGTATCATTGCTGCAAGATGATGCATACACGTGGTGGACAACCACTATTTCTGGGATGGCAGAGGCTGATGTAACTTGGACGTTCTTTCAGAACGCGTTCAAGAGAAGGTATCTAGGTGTGAGGTACCTAGATGAAAAGAAGAGGGAGTTCATGTCTCTTACCCAGGGGAGCATGTCTGTGGCTGAGTATGAAGTTCAGTTCGTTCGACTCAGTCAGTACGCACCTGAGCTTGTTCCGGACGAGCGGGAGAGGTGTGAAAGGTTCCGTTATGGGTTGGTAACGGGTGTAAAGATGTATGTGCTGGCTACCGAGTATGATGATTTTGATGTGCTGGTGGGCCGAGCCAAGGATATTGAGATGAACTTGGGTTTATCTGCTAGAAGTGCTGGGTCAAGTGCTGGTAAGCGAGCTGCTGAATATAGTTCCGGTGGTGGACGGAGCAAGAGGGGACGTGATCAGAAGTATCAGTCCTCAGCTAAGCGAGGTGGTGGTGCGCCTGCTCGGGGAGGCAATGCTAGAGTTGATCCGAGTGCATGTTGGACATGTGGTTCGCGTGGCCATATGAAACGTGATTGTCCTCGAGCTGTGAGGGAGGTGCAGGCTCCTGTTGTGGCAGCTGGTAATGCGTGCTGGAACTGTGGATCTACGGATCACATGAGGAGAGAGTGTCCTATGTTGGCTGGTGGCCAAGTGCGTGCTCCTGTTGCTGTTGCACCACAGAGAGGTCGTGGGCGCGGCCGTGGTAACTTTCAGCGGAGAGAGAAAGGTGGTCGGGGTGTGGCCCATGTTGTGGCTATTCAGCCTGAGGGTGGCGGCCAAGCCAGGGTGTATGCTCAGCCGGAAGGGAGGAATGACACGGATGTGATCGCAGGTACTTTTACTTTGCAATCCTTGTCATTACTTTCCTTGATTGATTCTGGATCTACGCACTCATACATATTGCGTGAGCATGTTGAATTGCTTGGTTTGCCTGTTGAGTCTTTGGATGTTGGTGTGCGTGTCACTAGTTCCTTTGGTGAGACTGTTGTGACTCGAAAGCTATATAGAAGATGTCCTTTGGTTGTTCAAGATCATGTTTTTCATGTTGATCTTATGGAGTTGCCTTTCTATGGTTTTGATGTAATCCTTGGTATGGATTGGCTTGCTGAGCATCATGCTGTAGTGGATTGTGAAAATAAGCGAGTTTCGTTGAAGCTTGCGGATGATTATGAGGTGGTTGTGGTTGGTGAGAATGTGAAGTTTCTTGCCAATGTGGTGTCTACATTGGAGGCGAGCCGGATGCTGAGGCAGGGTTGTGAAGCTTATCTAGCTTTTGTGATGAATCCTAGCTCTAAGGAGTTGCGTGTGCAAGATATCAGGATTGTGAAAGAGTTTCCTGTTGTGTTTCCTGAGGAGTTGCCTGGATTGCCCCCTAATCGTGAGGTGGAATTTGGGATTGAGCTGTATGAGAATACAACTCCTGTGTCCATTACCCCTTATAGAATGGCACCTAAAGAGTTGAAGGAGCTGAAGATGCAGTTGCAAGAGTTGCTCGATCGTGGTTTCATTCGGCCGAGTGTGTCACCTTGGGGTGCACCGGTCTTGTTTGTGAAGAAGAAGGATGGCACTATGAGAATGTGCATTGATTACCGTCAGCTGAACAAGTTGACTATCAAGAATCGGTATCCTTTACCGAGAATTGATGATCTCTTTGATCAATTTCGGGGAGCAGCTGTGTTCTCTAAGATTGACTTGAGGTCAGGGTATTACCAGTTGAAGGTGAAGGATGTGGATGTGCCTAAGACAGCTTTCAGAACAAGGTATGGGCATTATGAGTTCCTTGTGATGCCGTTTGGTTTGACAAATGCTCCCGCGGCTTTCATGGACATGATGAATTGTGTGTTTCATGAATACCTGGACAAGTTTGTTGTGGTGTTCATCGATGATATCCTCGTGTACTCGCGTACTGAGGAGGAACATGAAGAGCATTTGAGGATTGTTTTGCAAGCTTTGTTGGAGAATCAGCTTTATGCCAAGGTGAGCAAGTGTGAGTTCTGGTTAAGTGAAGTGGTGTTTCTTGGGCATGTGGTTTCTGCTGAAGGGATTCGTGTTGATCCTCAGAATATTGAGGCGGTGATGAATTGGAAGGTTCCTAAGTCTGTTCATGAGGTTCGTAGTTTGCTTGGTTTGGCGGGATACTACCGGAGGTTTGTGGATGGGTTTTCTAAGATTGCTGCACCTTTGACGAAGCTGTTGCAGAAAGATGTTAAGTATGAGTGGACAGAAGCGAGACAGCAGGCTTTTGAGAAGTTTAAGGCAGCTTTGACGCAAGCTCCTATCTTGGTTCAACCTGAATCAGGGAAAGAGTTTGTGGTCTATAGTGATGCGTCCTATGTTGGTTTAGGATGTGTGTTGATGCAAGAGGGTAAGGTGGTGGCTTATGCATCACGGCAGTTGAAAGTGCATGAGCGCAATTATCCTACACATGACATTGAGCTGGCTGCGGTGGTTTTTGCTTTGAAGATTTGGAGACATTACCTATATGGTGAGAAGTGTACTGTGTACACGGATCACAAGAGTTTGAAGTATCTGATGTCTCAGAAGGAGTTGAATCTTAGGCAGGGACGTTGGGTGGAGTTGCTCAAGGATTATGATTTGACGATTGAGTATTACCCTGGAAAAGCTAATGTTGTGGCGGATGCCTTGAGTAGGAAGGTAGCTGTTGAGCTGAGGGCTATGTTTGCCAGATTGAGTATTTCGCGCGATGGAGGTCTTGTGGCTGAGTTGCAAGTGAAACCATCTTTGGTTCAGCTCATTAAGGAAAAGCAGTTGCTGGATGATTCCTTGGTACCGCATGTTCAGGATATTGCGGAGGGTAGGCCTTCGGATTTCTGTTTTAATAATGATGGAGTGTTGTGTTTTGGGAGTCGGATAGTGGTGCCCAATGATGTTGAGTTGAGGCGTGCTATTCTGACTGAAGGTCATAGTAGTCCTTTTGCTATGCACCCTGGAAGTACTAAGATGTATCGTGATCTTCGTGATGAGTACTATTGGGTGGGTTTAAAGAAAGATGTTGTAGAGTTTGTGAGCAAGTGTATGGTGTGTCAGCGAGTTAAGGCTGAGCATCAGGTTCCTTCAGGGTTGTTGCAACCGTTGAGAATCCCTAAATGGAAGTGGGAAAGGATTACCATGGATTTTGTATCTAGTTTGCCGTTGTCGCCATCAAAGAAGAATTCGGTGTGGGTGATTGTGGATCGCCTGAAGAAGTGTGCGCATTTCTTGCCTGTGCATACTATGTTTTCTTTGGATAAGCTTGCGGAGCTGTACATTGCTGAGATTGTGCGGCTGCATGGTGGGCCAAAGTTGATTGTGTCGGATAGGGATCTGAGGTTTACATCGCGTTTCTGGCAGTGTTTGCATCAAGCTTTGGGTACACGGTTGAATTTCAGTACATCTTATCATCCTCAGTCGGATGGTCAGTCCGAGCGTGTTATCCAGATTTTGGAGGATATGTTGAGGTGCTGCGTGATTGAGTTCCAAGGCTCTTGGTAGAAACATTTGCCTTTGGTGGAGTTTGCTTATAACAATAGTTATCAAGCAAGTATTCAAATGGCACCTTATGAGGCTTTGTACGGGAGGAAGTGTAGGACTCCTTTGTGTTGGGCTGAAACGGGCCAGAAGTTGGTTTCGATGCCGGCTTTGTTGAAGGGAACCACCGAGAAGGTGAAGCTCAATTGTGAGCGTTTGAAGGCAGCTTCTGATCGGCAAAAGTCTTACGCGGATTTGAGGCGTAAGGAGATTGAGTATGCGGTGGGTGACCATGTGTTTTTGAAGGTTTCGCCTTGGAAAAAGGTGATGAGGTTTGGCCGGAAGGGTAAGTTGAGCCCTAGGTACATTGGATCATACGAGGTGATTGAGCGTGTGGGCCCTGTTGCGTACAAGTTGAGGTTACCTCAAGAGTTGGAAAGGATTCATGATGTGTTTCATGTTTCTATGCTTCGGAAGTATAGATCGGATCCTTCACATGTGATGCCTGTGGAAGAAGTGGAATTGAATCCGGATTTGACCTATGATGAGGAACCGGTGAAGGTTCTGGATTCGGATAACAAGGTTCTTCGAGGCAAGACCATTGAGTTGGTAAAGGTGTTGTGGAAGCATCGTGGTGTTGAAGAAGCCACGTGGGAACGGAAGGATGACATGCTGAAGAAGTTTCCGTACCTCTTCCCTTCAGGTAAATTTCGAGGACGAAATTTCTTAAGGGGGGAGAGTTGTAACGCCCCAATTTTGGGCTTAGAAGTTTTGGGTTTGGACCGGTTCGGTCGAAGTGCGGTTCGAATATAAAAAGGTGAAATTAGGAAAGCCTAGTTCGGGTTGCATTAAAAATATGGAAAAATGTCTTAAAATCCTCTTTTATTATATATAAGAGAATGGTGGAATCAATTTTACAAAATGAGGTTTGGAAGAGTGACATTTTGGGTTAGTGACCAAAATGTAATTTTTGAAAACTGTGTGACTGTTTTAAAAAGGATTGAAACTTTGAATCTTTAAGGAGCTATTTACCCAATGGGAGTTTCTCCAGATTTTTCCTAAATATTAAAGATTTAATTAATGGCTTTTAAATAAAACTAAAAAGGAGGGAAGATATTTTGGCATTTTCCAACTAACTTTCCACATTTTCCATTTTCATTTTCTCTCATCTTTTCTCTCAAACCAAACACATTTCTCCAGAGCTTTTCCCTCTGATTTTGTCATCTAAATAACACATTTCAATTCTCTTTTGATCTCTAATCATCTCTTCATCAAAACCTTATCATTTGCTAAGTGGATTTTCAAGAATTTTGGTTCCAAAAAGGGAGAAACTCAAGTTTAGAGGTATGAACGTCCTTCTCCTCTAAATTCTCAGTTCTTTACTGAAATTCCCAAGTTCTCAATCCTTAATTTGTGATTTATAAAAGGTTTTATAGATGTGTTCTTGATCTTGGCTTTAAAATGCAAGATTTGGTTGATTTTTGTTAAAATTCGTATGATCTATTTGAGCAGTGATTTGAGGTGTCTTTTTGATGTTAAATGAATGTTAAATTGATGAGGAATTGAGGTTTAATCAATGCAAACCCGAATAGGTTGATTTTCCTAAGTTTTGCTTGAGTTCTTGGTTGTTTTTGGTGTGATCTTGATGATCTGTTATAGCTGGTGGTATAAGGGCGTGGTTAGATCCTTTTTGGATGTTAATTGATGTTTAAGGATGATTAGATTTGATGGATCTTGGCTGGGTAGTGTTGTAGAGTTGTTTGGATGCATTTTCGGTTGTGTTTGGTAGCCGAAAATGGAGTGTGGATGAGAGCAGCGAGTTTAGGTGCTTTCATTGAAGCTATTAATGCATGATGATGCATTAATCCTCTGATTTGATGTGTTTAAAACAGGGGAGTCATCTTTGGATCCAAGTGGTGGTGATCCGGAAGCTTGATTGGTGTTTCGGCAAGTGGCGAAACGGAATCGGTGAGTGGATTTTGGTTTTCAGCTTTGGAACCAATGTTTTGAAGGTTTGGGAGCTTAGTTTAAGTCTAAGCAACTTAGCTAAGCTCAAGAGTAAGTTTTCGGAAAAACTCTCTTGATGATGAACCATAGATTGGTTGTATGCAATGTGGTTGTTTGCATGTTTTAAATTCTGTTTTGAAAGCATATTTTGGCATGTTAGTTGCTGATTTTATAAGCCATGTGTTGAAGAATGCTCAAGGTAAGAGATTCTTGTTTTTGAACATTGTTAAATGTGGTTTTGGTGCATAATTGATGCATGATGTTTATGGCTTTGTTAAATGCTTTAAAACAGTGGAATATTGTGGTTAATGATGCATATTGGCAAGTGATGGTTAAGGTCACAAAGGTGGTTAAAAGTACTTGTGTGAGCCTTGTTTATTTAAGAACAACATGGTGGTTAAAAGTCCATGGTTGGTTCTTGGTTAAGATCACCAAGGTGGTTAAAATTCCTTGGGTGAGTCTTGTGTATTTAAGAACAACATGGTGTTTAAAAGTCCATGGTTGGTTCTTGGTTAAGGTTACAAAGGTGGTTAAAATTCTTTGTGTAAGCCTTGTTTTCTTAAGAACTCCAAGGTGTTTAAAAGTCCTTGGGAGATTCTTGTTAAGGACACAAAGGTGTTTAAAAGTCCTTGTGTGGTCCTTGTCATGGTGTTTAAAAGTCCATGGATGATTCTTGTTAAGGACACAATGGTGTTTAAAAGTCCATGTGTGGTCCTTGGAAATTATAAGATCACAATGGTGTTTAAAAGTCCATGTGTGAGTCTTATGTTGAATGTATCACTTGTGGCCAATATGACATGTTATGAATTTGAAGCATGAGATGCTTGTTTTAATGCTTATGTGCATGTACAAATGATGTTTGAACTAAGGTTTATACATGTGTTTTATAAGTGCATTATTGTGTGGTATTAATGAGCATTCCTCACTAAGCTTTTGCTTACGCTCTCTCTTTTCTTAAACCAATAATGCAGAGCATTGAAGTGCATTTTGGGGCAGCAAGGAAGTCAAGCATCCAAGTGAAGGTTTAAGCTCATGTATGGTGAACATTTTCCTAAAACTATTAGCTTTTGGGTACTTGGCAATGGGGGACCTATGTTGTTGTTTTGGGAGATGTTTTGGACTCCCTAAGTTGGTTTAATGTTGTTGATAATGTTGGTACTTGTAATTGGCCTTTGTGATGTGGTTTTTAGTATATTGATGCTTGAATGGTTTCTAAGTAGGAAGCATGCCTATAGATTTGGGGATTTTCATAATTGATGCCATGTTGATGTTTGGTTGATGCAATTATGTTCCTTGAATGTTAAATGACTTGCTGGTACAATTTGGTGACATTTGGAGCATGTTTGATAGGTCAATTAAGTGATAAACCAGCAAAAATCTGCAAATCTGGGCAGGCCGTATCGGAACGGGTGCTACCGTTTCGGAACAGGGGCCTGAAATGGCCTAGGCGTTCCGAAACGGGAGGAACCGTTCCAGAACGGAAATGCCACTGCCAAGCCTCGTTTCGGAACCAGTTTCGGAACGGTCCTGCGTTTCGGAACAGGTCCTCCCTGTTTCGGAACATTCGACCGTTGGGCTCTGAATTTGATGGTTATATGTTTTGAAATGTTTGCATTTTGGTCCTAAATCTTGTTATTGCAATTGGATGAGTTTGAGATGTATGTTTGAGCTGAAATTTGGCAGGGAAGCATGAAAGATGATTAATTTCATATTGGTAACTTAGATTTGGGCTAAGTCCTTATAATTGTCAGAATTTACAATTTGGTCCCTAAAGTTGTAATTTGTGCAATTGAGTCCCTGAATGTTCTCTGATGGTTATGATCTTTGAGTATGTTGTTCTTATGAATATGTTTAGGATTGATGTGCATTTAGATAAGTTTTAAAAAGAAAAAAGGGTCGTTAATCAAGGTTGACTTTCGGGTTGACTTTGGTTTTCCCGTGTAAACTTCTTAATTCGGGTCAACCGTCTAGGCCGGGTTAAGGGGGTTACAATTCTACTCTCCCAAAATGCCTAAACAAATAAGCTGGGTCTTGTCCCCCCAAATGCTCAATTAGGCCAAGTCTTCTTAAAGCTTTCACCCTCCTTATGCTTGGATGAATAAGAATGCTTCATTCTCCTTATGCATGAACGGATAGGCTAATTCTCTTAAGCATTTCATCCTCCTTATGCTTGGATGAATAAGCAAATTCTCATTTGAACAGGTCTTCCATGTACCTAAAAAACAAAATGTAACATGCAATATGATGTGTATGCCCCCAGGGATGTCTAAAACATGAATGGATGACAGGTCTTTTAAAAACTTCTTTTGCTTAGACCATTTTCTTAATTTTGATGGAATTCTGGTTATTGAGACAATTTGCTTCATTCTTCTTTCAACCCTTCTTGGTTTTTCACTTTAAATTCACCATTCGCTAAGTCAAGGCCATTTCTTTTGCTTTGAAAACTACCCACGAATTATGAGCTACTCTGACTCTTCCATATTTTCTGATTTCCAATTGATTCGTCCAACATCTAATCCTTATCTATCTTGTGAGACAACATTTTTGTATTCATGGATGCACACCTTAGGTCAAGTTTCGATTTTGTAAGGCCACTTCTATTTTCATGTAAAGGGAGTTGATAGCTAAGAGATGCTACTTAGGCGCCCGGACATTCATATGGACTTTTTTCCTTTTTAGAAAATTTCTCAACAAGGCTTTACTTTTTCTCCTTTAAACATCTTAACACCGTATGCCCCAAATAATTATGGAACACTTCATAGTCTCTGAACTTTTCAAAACATCCTTAAAGTAATGCTAAAATATCTTTTGCATGTATAAACGATTGTCAAATCCATTAATCCTTATTTTAAAGCAAGATGCTAACAAAGATGGGAAAAAACTAGAAAGTAAGAAAAAATTAAACGTGGCAGCCAAGGTGGCTAACGCGTTGGCCATCTGATTATGTTCTCTTGGGAGATGCATAAAAGTAATTGCATCGAACTCTTTAGCTAACTCGAGGACCAAATTGTGATATTCTATCAGTTTTGCATCTTTTGTTTCCCATTCGCCACGAGTTTGGTAAATGATCAAAGTTGAATCCCCATAGACTCTCAACTTTTGGATTCTCCTTTTGACGGCTTCCTTTAGGCCCATTATGCAGTCTTCGTATGCTGACATGTTATTGGTGCAAAAGAATTTTAAACGACAAGTAAAAGGATAATGATCTCCTTTCGGCGAGACTAAAACTACCCCTATACCTCTTCCTAGAGCATTTACAGCACCATCAAAATGCATGACCCAGGATTCTGTTGGTGATTCTTCATCTTCTGTGATACACAACAAATCTTCATCAGGAAAACTGAAATCCAATGCCTCATAATCATCTTGTGCACGACTTGCGAGAAAATCTGCTATGACACTTCCTTTTACTGCTTTTTGATTCATATAGTGGATGTCGTATTCTGAAAGCAACATTTGCCATCGCGCTATTCTTCCCGATAAGGTTGGAGCCTCCATCATGAACTTCAATGGGTCTAGCCGTGAGATCAACCATGTGGTGTGATACAACAAATACTGCCTAAGCCTTTTAGTGGCCCACACTAAAGCATAACATACCTTTTCGATTGGTGTATATCTTGTTTCACAATCTCTAAATTTCTTGCTCACATAATGTATCACCCTTTCCTTCCTTTCGGTTTCGTCATGCAGCCCTAGTACACATCCCATTGAGTTTTCAAACACCGTCAGATAGAGTATTAACGTATTCCCCAAAACAGGTGGCATTAACATTGGAGGATTAGTTAGTTGCTCCTTGATCTTTTCGAAGGCTACTTGGCACTCTTCATTCCAGGTCCCTGGGTTGTTCTTTCTAAGCAACCTGAATATTGGGTCACACTTATTTGTGAGTTGGTAAATGAAACGAGTTATGTAATTAAATCTTCCCAAGAAACCTCAGACTTGCTTTTGTGTTTGTGGAGGTGGGAGCTCTTGTATGGCCTTTATCTTGTCTGGGTTAATTTCAATTCATCTTTTGCATATTACAAAGCCTAACAATTTCCCAAAAGTAACTCCAAATGTGCACTTAGCAGGATTAAGCTTTAACTGGAATTTTCTTAATCTTTGAAAAAGCTTACTCAAGTTCATCAAATGCTCTTCTTCAGCTCTGGACTTGGCGATCATATCGTCCACATAAACTTTTATTTCTTTATGCATCATGTCATGAAATAGAGTGACCATAGCTCTCTGATACGTTGCCCCTGCGTTCTTCAATCCAAAGGGAATTAATGTATACCAGAAGGTTCCCCAAAGCGTCACAAATGTAGTCTTCTCCATGTCCTCTAGGCACATCTTGATTTGATTGTAACCAGAAAATCCATCCATGAATGAATAAAAGGAATGACCAGCTGTATTGTCGACCAAAGTATCGATATGTGGAAGCGAAAAATTATCTTTAGGGCTTGCTTTGTACAGATCCCTGTAGTCGTCACACATTCTTACTTTTCCATCTTTCTTGGGCACTAGGACGATGTTTGCCACCCATTCCGGATAGTTAGCTACTTCGAGGAATCATGTATTGTACTGCTTCTTGACCTCATCTCTGATTTTCAAGAATGTATCAGCCTTCATTTTTCTGAGTTTTTGTTTCACGGGCTCCCATCCTTCTCTTATACGAAGCCTATGCATGGCAATATATGTGTCGAGTCCAGGCATATCTTGGTATGACCAAGCGAAGATGTCCTTGTATTCTTGTAGAAGCTCAATCAAATGATGTCGTGTCTCAACTGAGATGGTGGTACCAATCTTGACTTCACGCCTTTCTTCTTCGGTTCCAAGGTTCAAACCTTATAACTCTTCTTTGTGGGGCAAAAATTGCTTTTACTCCCCTTCTACCATTCTAAGCAAATCATCTGACAAGTCATGCTCTTCTTTATCACTAGTACTCTCAACTTCTTCTAAACATAGCGTCCACTCCAAATTAACCTCAGAATGTGATTCAGAGTTATTTGGACCATTGATATCTAAGAACTTGAAAATAAAAGGAGGCAAAATCTATATATACCAAGAAAGAAAGAATAAATGAAATGATATGATTTGTTATGTTTTTAGGGTTAATTTAGTCTTTTTGGGTTTTTATGATCTTTTGGTGTTATTTGTTTTGTGAAAGAAAGTTTGCCACAAGATAGAATTGAGGAAAATGCATCTTTATTGAAACTGGAATCATGGGTTTGACAATAGACCCTTTTACATAAGATCTCTAATTACCACAGGGCCTAAGGGTAAAAGAGTTGGCTCTGAGGCAGTCTTAAAAGTTTCGGGGACCATTTCCGCAATCTAGTTCTTCAATTTAGGGCAAGGGCAAATCTTGGACAGAAATTTGTTTTCTTTTTTCACCTCATCAGTGATAGCGTTGATGCTCAAATTCTCAAAAGCACCGCATAATTCATTATTTCCTTTCTCCTCCTCGTCAAAGCGAGAATTAGGGTCTAAAAGCCCTTCAGTCTTGAAAATCGAGCTTAGGGGTGGATACATCATGGACTCTCCTTCAACTTCTTCTTGTCTCTGCTTCATTTTCACGCTTTCCTGCTGCTTCTCAGCTTTCTCTTGCCATTTATCGGGATAAAAGCCCAAACCAAATCGACCCTTTTTCGCTAGAATTATCACATGATAAGGCCTTCCTCGCCCTTCTCCTTCAACCTCCTCTTCTAGTTTCCCGAAGGAGATTTCTTCAATGGTACACACATTTGCTTCATGCTCTACACCTCCCTTCTCGAAGAACACCAATTCCTTGCTATTCATTTTGGCTTGGATCATCAATTTAAACTCTGGGCAACATTGGATCTCATGTCCTTCAGCCCCATGATATTTATAGTATAGTTTTCCATCATCCTCCATTTTCAGGTTCTCCTCCTTCAATATCTCGACTGCTACTAACTGATCCCACACCCAAATCATGGGCGCATTAATTTCTTCGACATTCTCCATGATCATCCTCTTCTCCTCCTCAAGCACAACATTCACCTCCGTCTTTTGATGGTTTGGCAATGGGCTTCCTTTTTCCTCGGAAGTTTCAAATGCCAACATGCCTGATTTTCTTAGATCATCTACCACCCTTTTGAATGCGGAGCAGTTTTCGATGGTATGCCCCTTATTCCTGCATGATACTCGCATTTGAACCTTCTCGTCATACCACAATGGATAGGGAGCTGTGAATGGAGGAACATGTCTTGGTAACACCATTTGCGATTTGACCAGCTCGACAAACAACTCTGCATAAGTCATTGGGATGGGAGGAAAGTAAGGCCTTGAATTCCCTTGATATCTTCGCTCTCCTTTTGGGGCGTTTGCAACCGTCAGAGTTGTGGTGTTGGGCTTATTGAAGGTATTGCGATTGTTGAATACCACGCCGGTTGAATAGTTGGTGTTATAGACATTTGTTGCATTGACTTCATAGTTGTCCTTCTTCCTATATGTTTTCTTTGTTTCCCCACTGTCCAACCTTCCACTATTCATGGCTCCAAGGACCAGCTCGCCATTCATTAGCATGTCTGCAAAATTCTTCATGGTATGGTTAAGCATACGATCATAAAAGGGACCCTTTAATGTTTCTACAAACATTGGGGTGATCTCGTTCTCTAAAAATGGTGGTTGCACCTGTGCCGCTACATCCCTCCACCTTTGAGCGTATTGGCGGAAGCTCTCGTGGTGCTTTTGCTCCATCCCTTGCAAGACAAGACGGGTTGGGACCATGTCTAAAACATGCTTTTATTACTCACTAAAGGCTATAGATAAGTCTCTCCATGATTTAATGTTCACTCGGCTTAACTGCTAGTACCAACGTGCGGCAGACCCTACTAGGCTGTCTTGGAAGCAATGAATGAGCAGCTTCTCATTGTCGAGGTACATAGACATCTTTTTGCAGTACATGGTAAGATGTGCTGACGGGCATGTGGTCCCATTGTATTTTTCAAAGTCTGGGATCTTGAATTTTGGTGGTGCAACTAAGTCAGTTACCAAGCTCAGATCCTTGGCATCCATTCCACCATAAGCAGTTCAATCTTGGAAGGACTTTAACATTCCTTATGACTTTTCAATTTCTTTTCAGCTTGAGCCTTACCAACAACTTCATCGAGATCAGACACCTCATAATGGCCTCCACATGAGTGGAAGATTCAGCTACATGAATAGGTGTTTTGGCCTTGGCAGCAGCCTCCATTCTAAAAGTCATCCCTGGGAATCGAGGGATGGCAGAAGTGTTTCCCCCTTCTTTAGCCGCATCTGGGTCCTTGAATCCAAGCAATGCCGCTATCGAACTGATCGTCTTTTGGTGGATGGCTTCAACTTGTTGTTTCATGTCGACTTCCATTTTCTACAGCTTGCCTGAATGTTCTTTTGATTTGCCTCCAAAGTTGCCAACCGTTCCTTAGAGTTCATTGCTCGGGTTTGGGCTGGTGTACCGTATTTATGGGTTGTCTTAGCAATTTTGGATATTTTGTTGTTTTTATTATTAAGTTAGTTTATGAATGAATGAATGAATGTATGCACAAATAAATTCACAAAAAAAGCAAACAAGATAATGCAAATGCATGAATGCAGTCAAAGGGCCATCAATTCCATTGAAAATATGTCCATGAAAGGAAACTCTTTATTAAATACGAAATTTTTATTACAACTTTTTGGATTTACAAATATTTTTCCGTTTGAACGCCTAATTCCTTGATTTCTTCAACTAGCCACATGAGTCTTGGTCAAACTTCTCCAACGGGCTTGACGTACTATAGAAGAGCTAAAGCTTCAGTTGCTAATATTGTCACGTGCTTGGCCACATCTTGAACTTGTGTCATCACCACCCTGTCAAATTCATCCCTTTCTTGGAACCTTCGAGCATTATCTCTGAGGCAAGTGAAACAATAGTCGTTTCCTCCTTCAATGATATCTTCTAGAACTAAGATCTTCGTTCTGTACTCTTGAAGGAGATGATCCATTTCTTTAACTCGCTCTTTCAAAACGCTATTCTCATTCAAACAAGCCTGAAACTCTTCATAGATACGGTCTCTTTGCATCTTGTGGACCATTTGACTCAAGTTCTATGCTTTGGCTTCTAGGTCAATAATGAAGGCCTGACTTTGCTTCAACTTCTTGGTGGCTTCGTCATAGACTGATTGTAGCATTAGCAAAGAAACTTTGCTGTCGTGGGCTTGCCTTTTCCATGCGGTTGTATTTTCCCTGGATTATTCTCGAGGTATTTTCCCTTCTAATTCTCTACTACTTATTTCATCTTCTTTCTTTCTTCGGCCAAGACCCGTCGAAATTTTTCTATCTCCTTCTTGTTGTGTTCCTTCTCTTTCGCGATAGCTTGTTCTATCTCTTGTCTCCATTTTTCTAGGATTTTTCGAAGATCCGCATATTGAATTGTAGCTTGAAGTTTAAGGAAATCAACCCTCTAGATCTCATACCTCTCTTCTAGATTCTCATACATTTTCCGCACACGGTTGGCTTCTCCCTTGTGTTTTTCTACATCAAGGCTAACTTCAAACTTATTTCGGAATTTTTGTTATTTAAGTGCTTCAATTTCTAACTTATCCCGTCTTAGCTCTTCCCTTGGTATGTCAGCCTTAGAAGGAACCACCTTCAAATGCTCCTATATTGATTTGGCAGGCCCAAGAGTAGGTAGCATAACCTTGTCGTTCATCCTCGTATGTCTCCACACAACATAATCCGGAGTATACATGTAATGCCTGTCAGACTATGTTTTCATAAAATAACACATCTTCCATGAATCGCTGATTGCTTGCAACTTTCGCTTGAATTCTCCTTGAAACTCGAATTCGGACGTACAAAGCTTGAAAGTGAATGGAATAAATTGTCGTGATCCATATCGGCGTGATACTAACTGAGGTGCACAACCAACTCCACCCCATAACCCTAACAGCATCAAATAATTGTACTCCCCACATCTATATCTGACTATTACATGTCTCATCCATGGCACTCTCCATTTTATGTCCCACATCTATATCCATGTCCACCCCATAACCCTAACAGCATCAAATATCTACCCACTTACTCCTCTTCATGCTTGGCCAATCCCGTGCCAAAAAATCCTAAAGAGGGGAAAAGTTTGGGGAAAACACATTTGGTAAGGCCAAAGTTAGACACTCCCAGAAATGACTAAGGGCCCAAACTTGGAGTAACGGAGCACATCCTCCAAAACGCACACCTTCCACTTTCTGACAAGCATTCAAACAAAAGAAGGTTTTTGCTAACACTTCATGCACTAGATTGACATTCCTCTTCAACTGTTCGAAGAAGTCTAATAGGGTCACATCGATGTTTCCCAACACCTTTGGAAAAATCACTAAACCGTAGATTGCGAGGGCAAGAGGTCTATTTTTTTGTGATGTATGGATGAACTGGAACAATGTTTCGAATGCGTGACCAAGGAAAATTGAAACTTCCCCCTCTCTTTCGTATCAACCCTTCGGTCCATTCATCACTCATTCCGGCAAATGAAACGAGTTTTGAATGTGAATTCTTGTTCTTGGGCGGCTTAGTATTCACCCAATTCTCCTTTACTTCTGGCATATTGAACAATGACAAGTATTCCTCGAAAGTAGGCATCATGTCTTCTCCATTGAACGTGAAGCATCAATACCCAGGGTTCCAGAACTGAATTAAGGCCTTTAGAAACGGCTCATCCACCTTCACAAACAGAAGATACGCTATGTCGTCATAGGTCACACAGAACAACTTCTTGGTCTTGTAATCAAAATGATCCCATATCTCACGTAACTCTTGCACGTTGTTTTGTTTAACACCAATGTGGGCATACTCCGAAGTTTCTGTTTCATGACCCGCACTCAAACTGTCTCCAAACTTCTTCTAATTAACCTCAGACCAGTGTCGCACTTTCACATTTTCCTCATCCCTCTTTAAAAGCTTTTCGTCCATAATTGAACAACTTTCCAGAATCAACCCTTTTTAATATGAAATGATGCACATGCAAAAATAAAAAAGATAATAAACAAGGATCAACAAGCAAGAACAATCAAATAAAACAGATAAAATAATCAAAAAAATTTAAAATGCATGATAATTCTAGGCTGGCATTCCAACATTTCAGGACATGTCCTCATGAATTACCTGCGACTCAACACCCTAGGCTTTCCGCGTGGCTCTATTGGGGTAGACTCTAAATTCTCAAACTTGGGTTAGTTATAAAAAGGTACTCGAGCTGTCCTTGTTGTCCTCTACTAAGAGTAGCAATGCCCTCAATTCTCACCCATTATAAGCTGCAAACGAATCGAGTTCAACTCAGGAGGACTCACCACCAAAGCCTTCTCGAAGAATCAATATCCTTACGAAGACAAAGGGGTTAGGTCTCAGAGGTACTTTGCGATGGTCATAGGAAGAATCAATATTCTTACATGAGCAAAGCGTGTTCCCCCCACATAAACAAACGAGACAAAACTCGAGAATAGAGCTTGGAATTAAGTTTTAAATGTGCAAAATAGAGCCATATTCATTTAAACGGACAAATAAATAGAACCTATGATGAACTTGCAAATTCAATTTAAAAAAACATTTTTTTTGAAAATCAATTAAAACCAATTTGTGGCATGACCCTATTTGTTTTTATTTTAAAAAATACATCCACGGTGGGGTCGCCAAGTTGTTGCAACCGCCTTTTTACATGAGGCTTCGACTATTTTGAAAACTACTTTTAAAAATCAACGGAGTTGCCACCAATCTTTTTGAAAAAAGTGTGATTGGATCACTTTTAAAAAAGTAGTGTTATTTTAATATAACGTTTTTTAGTTTTAATAAAACAACGGTATTGGTCTGTGAAAATTAGAAAATAGGTTTGGGGGACGGTTACGTGTGGGGACGGGTTAGCACCCCGACGATGCACAAAATTGGTACCTAATTGGTTTTAAAATCGTTTTCAAAACTGGAATTTGCAAGTTCAAAAGGGTTCGACTTTACTTGTTCGTTTAATTAATATTAGTCTATTTTAACAACCTTATCGCCCGAGAGATGAACTTTAATCACCACCAACATCCTTGGCGCTAACCCGTCATTCCCGTTTGATAAGACACTGCATTGAATTATGTTTTCACTTATCAATCAACAAGGAAATTTAAGTGTGTTGAGCATTTTATTCAATTCTATGTTCGATTATTTAAAAGTCCTAAAAACGTCTAACTCTTTTATTCCTAATTTAAAGTTTAAGTTTGCTTATGTGTATTTTATTTTTATGAAGAACATTTTTCAACAAAAAAGGGTCTCTATCTAAACTTTAGATCCTAATCATAAGTTTTCACCTATTTTTAAAACAAGCAAGCAAACTTTAATTCTTTTGGATTCAACCCTTTTTATTATTCCTTTTAAAAGCCTTTATTTCTTTTTTACTTATTTTTCTAAGCTAAAACCTTTTTTTACATTTTAACTTTTCACATTTTTGATGTTTTTTTTACCATTTTTGTGATTTCTTTTTCAAAAGCATTTTCACCTTTTAAAAAAAATCATTTTCTGTTATGAATATTTATCTATGTGGATGTCTATCATGATTAGAACTTTATCAAAGGAGTTTGATTTATTTATTATTAGGAATATTATCTCTATGAATTAGAGTTTAATGTATTATGTACTTCTTATGCCTATAAATAGATGATTCATTGAAGGCATTGTATACAATTCTATATTTGAGAATAATACAAATCTCTCTCTTTCTCTCATCTCTTTGTTCTTTTTGTTCTTATTCTCGTTCTTCTTTATTTTATTCACAACACGTTATCAGCACGAGACTCTAATCAACTGAGGTCTTCATCGTTATAATTCAAAAGAAGTTACCGGGAAGAATTCGATTATAGAATAAACCAAAGATAAGTTTTTTTTCTCCTTATTTTTTTAGTTACCGGTTGTCTTTCTCTTTATATTTTAACTTTGTTTTAATTTTTGAAAATTTTGGAAGTATGTTTGATTTTATTCGAACATTGGAAAGAGATAAATTTGTGGCTTCTCACATACCAAAAGACGAATCGACAGAGACGAAGAGGTTGCGTTTGGTGTAAATTACGTGTGTTTTCTCTTGTTCCTAAAAGGGTTAATTAGCGGTATGCTTATTCATACTTTTACTTATATGATTATATTTGATATTTTTCATATTATTATTTATGTAATTTTATTTGGTAAAATTTAATATTTTTAACCGTGTTTTGAGTTTTACATGATATGCTTAAATGGCTTGGAAAGAGATGTGATATAAAGGGACTATGAGAAGCTATCTCGGTCATATGCTATGTCTCCATTGTCCACGAGAGAAAAATCAATATCGGTAAATTTTAGTTTTATTTTTATTCTTTATATTATTATTTTAAAGTGCGATAAATCATGATGATTTTGAATTTACAAGAAGATTATTATAAAGTCTATATTTGCTCGAAAGCAATATTTCTTCTTCGTTGAAAAACTTGACCATAGATTTCTCCCAATTTCAAGTTACGAAAATTCTTCTTGATCCAAAAAGTTTTATGGGAGGCATTCCTTGAAGTGAATGCAAAGCATGATGTTTATTCCATGCAATTATCCATAATGAGGCATTCCCTGAAGTGAATGCATGTACGATGTTTATTCCATTTAATTATCAATGATCGGGCATTCCCTGAAGTGAATGCAAGCATGATGTTTATTCCATGCGATTATTGGATCTGTTTCATTCCCTGAAGTGAATGCAAACATGGTAAATCATTATTCAGTTAGAGACATAATTTCAATATAATCCAAGTATAATTGGCTGGACATCCCGTTCTGCGAGACTACTGGTCTCAAAGGAGGTTTTTAAAGGACCTTGTGGACAGGTTTAACAATGCCGCGTACGAGGATTAAATCTTTGTTCTCTGTGTTAAGGATATGTGAAAAAGGTTTCAAAGGCCCACTGGCTCTACTCCATTCCCTGAAGTGAATGTGAGATTATATTATGGAAGAAATAAAAAATCACATTAAAAGTTGTGGTCGTGGTCGAGGCTGTTTTAAGAATACTTCTACCCGCTGGTAGCGAAGTTATAAGGATGATAAGAGTGATAAAGAACATTCTAATGATGTGAAATCTTTTTACCAATGTGATGTTATAAACCATTGGTTTCGTACTTTTCAAACGCCAAAGTATTATGGACTTTATCCATAATCATGAATGATAAATGAAATAAAATATAAACAAAATTTATTTATGACGAAAATAATTATGGCGTTATTGATCCAACTCGATTGGATATTGTTAATTTTCTCATAACCCTTGAAGGGAATAATTTACCATTTATTTTATTTCCCTTATAACCTCTAACAAGAATAATTGATTTTTTATTTTTATTTTTTTATGTTAATTCATTTTATTTATTATTTATTTATGTTAGTTTGATTTATGTTTATTTATTTCACATATTATTTATTTACGCTTTATGTTAATTTATTATTTGAAGAATATGACTACTTCCGGAATAAAATATACAATGAATTGTGGCTATTTATGCCTAGCAGATAATGCAAGTACTCATATTGTACTCAAGCATAAGAAATATTTTTCCCATTTAAATGCAAGGGGAAATATGAGTAATATTTCTCAAAGTACTAAAATATCAATGCTTCGGAAGAGCATTTAAAAGTTTATCTCTGATAGATAATCGACTTGATATGATGTGCTATATTTTATATTTTTCATTCCTCGAAGTGAATGATACAAAGTACATATTTTCATTACCTGAAGTAAATGAAACAAAGCACATTTTGAAAGGTGCATAATTATGAATTTCTCGATTAAAATGCAAGGGAATAATGTGAGTACTATATCCGGAAGTACTAATATCATAAAAGGCTCTGGTTGAGCAAATATGTTATTGTCAAATGGAACTTTATTCCATATTCACAGTGCGTTATACTCGTCAAAGTCATAAAGAGAGTAATATGAGTTCGCAAACTATCCCTTGGGAATTATAGATAACACATGTTATCAATTGGCATTTGAAATAAGCCAATATGGATATAAGTTTTGGTTGCCAAAAGTTCAGTTGAAAGCTCTAGAAGAGCTATATATTGCTACCAAAAGATAATTTCAATTGAAAGCTCCGAAAGAGCTAAATATATTCCTATTTAAAGGAACAATTTTGATGGTCGTACTAGACATGTACGGGTAAGATTGAATTACATGTTATGGTAAACAATAAGTTTACAAATTCAGAGATATATACGCACACATATATATAGTTGGCATGATCGGTTAGACCATCCTGATCAATAATGGTGCAGAAATTATTGAGATTTACATGCACATGTATTAAAAGAATCTGTAGTTCTTGTGGTGCTTATTCTCAAAGGAATGGATTAAATTCCACTTATTAAAGAACCTGAAGTTTTTGTGTTGCTTCAACGAATTGATTAAATTCCACTTACTAAAAGAACATGAAGTTCTTGTGTTGTTTGTTCTAAAAGGATATAGATGATCCCACTACCAAAAGAATTAGAACTTAAAGTTCTTGTACTGAAGTTAAGACTGTATGTCTTGCATGTCTGAACGAAATATGGGCCCATATATCCACAAATGTGGAAAGTTTTATATGATTTTAGTAGATGCATCTACATTGTTTTATCGACTTACAACCAGAAGTTTGTGAGATTGATTCTAAAAAGATTCAGATTATGTAGTTAGACTATTCGTCTTGAAAAACTAGTGGGTTTATATTTTAGGCTATATCAGTTGTTACAAAGCCTATTGATTATGAAAAATATAGTTTAGCAAAATTTCAATTGGATGCCTCCTATTTAATAGCTAAACTATGAGAACAAAAAAAAGTTATTATTTATATGATGTTTCCATATAGCAACACTTATACGCATCAAGCCAACGAGTTATAATAAACTCCCCGTTATGATTGGTTTTTGGTCAGAAACCATACATTTCCCATTTTATGATTTTTGAATGTGCGATATGAATTGCTCCACCACAACGCACAAAATGGGTAAATAAAAAGGGTTGAGAATATATATTGAGTATGAGTCTCCTTTTATGTTTAAATCCTAAACATTAATTGAAGAATCATTTATGAAATGAGTTTTCTCAACATTAGGGGAGATAATAATCAGCTGGATAGAGGAAAATGAATTATCATTATCTAGATCCTCGTATATGAACTAGAAGTTCATAAGATAATTCATGTTATTACATGTCAACTGCCAGACATATTTACTGACCGAATGAGAGTATTTTAGTCTCATATACCAGCTGAAATGCTCTAAGTTTAAATTACATGTTAGAGCGAGAGAATGTAAATCATGCCTGAAACATGATAGTTGAAATGGTTCCAATGATCAAAATTCTCGTAAATAGAAAGTAATATGAGATGGTCATATATTGGAGGCGGGTTCTCCTGAAGAGACCCAAGACATAACAAATAATAAAACTCTATAAGAGTTTCAGGTACCTGAAATAAAGATTGAAATCTTGAAAAGATCTCGATGACTTATATCATTACGAGAATGGAACCAGAAAATTGGAAAGTTGTCGACAACGATTTTACAAAATTTTTTACATAAAATACTTCTATAGAAGTAAAGAAAGAAATCGAGGATCTTGTATAAAATCTATCCAGAAGTATAGATATTGAATTGGCCAATGTGTAAAGACGCTTTGAACTTCTAAAATAGAAGTATTTGAACCAGTAGTCCAAACACGTAAAGGTGTAATGCAAGTGAGGCACAAATAAGTAGTCGTAAATATGACTTGAAATATGATTGTTTTAATTACTTCATGGTGGATGCAATTACTTTGGCAGTTTTGAAAATTTTACATGCGTCTAATTATTTGTGGATCCATATTTATCCTTGAAGGATCTAAAATGATATATGGATTTGGAAATTTCTGAAGAAATTTATTTAGACATGTCTCATGAATATTTTGGCGCATTTGGTATAATCGCCTTAGTGAATACCAATTGAGAAAATACTATAAGAATGATAAGATTTCCTTATGTATTTTATAAAGGAGTTTGGATCAAGATCCATTATGATAATTTTAGAACTCCTAAAGAGCTTCAAATTGGAAACTCATGAAGTACTTTCAATACAAGTACTTGAATATTGACATCAAGTTTATCTCGACCTGAAGATCGAGCATTTTTATATATTTCTTTTGTCTATGAATATACATAAGCTGAAATAATCTTAAAGAAGATTCAATATGAACAGAGCATATCTATTGAGTATCCCAATAGTTGTAAGATTGTTGGATGTGAATAAAGATAATTATATCTTTTTTGGTCTTGAAGCACTATATATTAGTTGGTCAAGAAATATCTATGAATATACAAAGATCATTACATTTAGATCTTCAAACATTCGTTGATGCCTCCTCAAATGTCGTAGAAATAATTGTTATGCACGAGGCAAGCCATAAAATGTGTTTGGCTAAGACTATTGACCCAACATATCCAAAAGATATGTGGATTTACTTTTACAAGATATGATAAAAGCTATCTTGTGTGAAGATAACACAAGATGTATATCTCAGTTTGAAAGTGAATACATCATGGACCATATTACTCCAAAGTTTCATCCCTCACGATCTTTAGAAAAATGATATTCAAGATTAAATTATGAAGATTCAAAGATCTTCTGTGATGTTTGCATGAGGGGGAGTAAATGCGCGTTACACTCTTTTTCCCTTAACCGAGGTTTTGTCCCAATGGGTTTTCCTGGTAAGGTTTTTAATGAGGCAACATGTTATGCGTATCAAAGATGTGTGTACTCTTTTTCCTTCACTAAAGATTTTTCTTCCCACTGGGTTTTTATCTTAGTAAGGTTTTAACGAGACACATTATCTTCATAGACATCCAAGGGGGAATGTTATGAATATTTATCTATGTGGATGCCTATCATGATTAGAACTTTATCAAAGGAGTTTGATTTATTTATTATTAGGAATATTATCTCTATGAATTAGAGTTTAATGTATTATGTACTTCTTATGCCTATAAATAAATGATTCATTGAAGGCATTGTATACAATTCTATATTTGAGAATAATAAAAATCTCTCTCATTCTCTCATCTCTTTGTTCTTTTTGTTCTTATTCTCGTTCTTCTTTATTTTATTCACAACATTTTCATCATTTTCCATTTTTAAGTTTTTTCTTTTAAAACAACCCATTTTTAAAATAAACTATATTTTTCCAAAATAACTCTTTTAAAGTTTTTTTCCTTTTTCAAAAATTTATTTTTATCCCTAGCATCCTAGCTTTATTTAAACCCTTTTATTTTCTCTCAAAAAAACTTATTTCTTTTTCTTTTCTTTCTAAGAAAACATATTTATTATTTTTTTCTTTTAAAATCATTTTTGCCAACTTATTATTAAAAACTAAATTTCAAAAAAATCTTTTTATTTTCTAAAATCAAGCCCTTTATTATATAACACCTCACATTATTATTTCTTCTAATTATATCCCTAATTTCATGTTTTTCAAATTAACCACATTTATTCATTTTTATTTCTTGCATTTAAAATTTAAACACCTTTGAAATTATTTTCTATATTCCTAAAGATCAAAATCACCCTAACAACATTTTTTAAAAACATGTAAACATTTTAAGATCAAACTAAAAATTTTAAACATAATTTAAAACCAAAAAAGTTACCGAAATCGTGAACAGTTTTCCAACCTCGAGAAAGCAACCTAAAAATCACAAACAACACAAACAAAAACACAAAAATTCAACCAAGAACAAACAATAAAATCAACATAAAAAAATGAAAAGTTAGAAATTTATCGAGAAATCGAAGAACGATGAACTCGAACATAAAGCTTCTCGAAATGCTTCAAACTCTCTCTGGAAAATTGCTCCAAACTCCAATTTTTCTTCTAGAAATTTTCAGCCAACTCAAGAGAATTTTCGATTTTTTCCTTGAACCCTTTTATTGTTTTTTCTCAAACTTTTGGTGTGTAGAACAAGTGGGTGAAGGGGGATTTTATACTCGATTTTGAGCTTCAAAATCAAGCTAAATCCCAAATTCAATCCCCAAATTGGAGTCTTATTCAGACACAAAGCTTGATACCCGGTAAAACCCCCAAGATATCATCAATTTTGATCGAAATTTGGGATAGAATTTCACATTTAATTCGAATCTAGGGCTTATTATTTCATTTCTGTTTTTCACAAATTCAGGTGGCTATAGGCAACGGCGGCAAGCGGGGTCAGTGGCAAACGGACGGCGGCAACCAGGCGGTTCGAATGACAAGAACCACGCCGGGCATCCGGTGAACGAAGGACAACGACTGGCAGCTTCGCGGCAAGGGTTTGGAGATCCCTGCCCCGCGCGCATGATGCTCGGTCTGGCTTTCCCCCCATTTTTTTAACTTTTGTTGTTGTTTTTTTTTCTTTTCTTTTACACTTAATTATCAACCTATTTTATTCATTTTTTACAATTATTAAACACTACAAATAATATTATTATTTTTTCCTTTTTTCTTGTTTTTTCTTTCTTTTTTTACTTTTTACTTTAATAAGTGTGCTTCAACCTAAAATGAGCTTTATTAAAAAGTAGGTTTTTTTGAAAATGGGTTTTTTATATAAGAATGGGTTTTTATTCAAAAATGTTTTTATTGAAAACTGGTTTTTTATTAAAGATTGAGCTTTTAAAAGGGTATTTATTTTATTCTCTTTTTTCTCAATTTTTCTTTTTATTTTTTTATTTCTCTTTTAAAAGTTAGGGTGAAAATTTAGTGACAACAGTGGTAGAAGATTCCTTGAGTAGAAAAGTCACAGTAGAGTTAAGGGCGATGTTTGCGCGTTAAGTGTGACGCGAGATGGAGGCTTGTTAGCCGAGTTGCAAGTGAAACCATCATTGTCTCAGTTGATAAAGGACAAGCAACCTTATGATGTGGAGTTAGTTACGTATGTTAAGGATATCATGGATGGAAATCTGAAGAATTTTCATTTTAATAATGATGGATTGTTGTGTTTCAAGGATCAGATAGTAGTGCCTAACGATGATGAGTGAGGCGTACTATTTTGACTGATGCGCATAGTAGTCATTTTGCTATGCATCCTGGTAATACTAAGAAGTATCGAGGATTGAAGGAATAGTACTATTGGGTTGGTTTAAAGAAAGATGTGGCTGATTTTGTTGCTAAGTGCATGGTGTGTCAGCGTGTTAAGGCCGAACAACAATTTCCTTCTGGGTTGTCGCAACCGTTGAGGATACCGGAGTGGAAGTGGGAGAGAATCACCATGGATTTTGTGTCTGGGTTGCCGTTAATACCAACTAAGAAGGATTCCATTTTGGTGATTGTTGATCGATTTACGAAGTGTGCACATTTTGTGCCAGTGCATACGACGTATACCTTGGATAAGTTGGCGAATCTGTACATTGTGGAGATCGTGCGTTTGCACGGGGTGCCCAATTATATAGTTTCAGATAGGGATCCGCAGTTTACGACGAGGTTTTGGGAGTGTTTGCATTAGGCTTTGGGTACACGTTTGAATTTCAATACTTTGTATCATCCTTAGACGGATGGTCAATTTGAACGGGTGATCCAAGTCTTAAAGGATATGTTGAGATGTTACATCAGCATGTTCCAAGGGACCTGGGAAAAGTAGTTGCCTTTGGTGGAGTTTGTGTATAATAATAGCTATCAAGCTAGTATACAAATGGCATCGTATAAGACCTTGTATGGTAGGAATTGCTGCACACCATTATGTTGGGCTGGGTTTGGGAAAAAATATGTTTTCATGCCGAATGTGTTGAAAGGTACAAATGAGAAGGTGAAGCTCATTTTTTGATTGCTTGAGAGCAGCTTCGTATTGTCAGAAATCCTACAAGAATTTGAAGCGTAGAGAGATAAAATATGTTGTTGGTTACCGTGTGTTTATGAAAGTGTCACCTTGGAAGAAGGTGATGCGATTTAGATGTAAGGGTAAGCTTAGTCTGAGGTTTATTAGATCATATGATGTTGTGGAGCGTGTAGGTCTTGTGGCTTATTGGTTGAGGATGCCTCCCGAGTTGGAGAAGATTCATAGCGTGTTTCATGTATCGATGTTGCGGAGGTATAGGTCGGATCCATCGCATCTTATGAAGTGGAAGAGATTGAGTTGTAACCGGATCTATCTTATGATGAGGAATCTATAGAGATCCTTGATTCTAGTATTAATTTTCTTCGTGGCAAGACGATCGAGCTTTTAAAGGTATTGTGGCACATCGTGGAGTTGAGGAGGCCACGTGGGAAAGCAAGACGGGCATGAAGAAACAATTTTTCGCATCTTTTTCCTCCAGGTAAATTTTGAGGACGAAATTTCTTAAAGTGGGGGAGAGTTGTAAGGCCCCGATTTAGGGCCTAGATGTTAACCAGGAAAGTTAGACAGTTTGGGAGAACAAGGTTAGTTGATTCGGGTTAGTTTCAGGATTTAAATTAGAATAAATATTTTTTAGAGTGATAAAAATATGGAAAAATGTTCTAAAATCTTCATTTAAAATATTAATAATTTTGGTAAAATCAATTTTGGAAAATGAGTTTCGGATATTTGACATTTGGGGAGTAGTGACCAAAATGTAAAAGTGTAAAACTAATTTTAGTGACTGTTTTGTAAAAGGGTCAAAACTTTGAATCTTGATGGAGCTAATATACCTAAATGTTTTATCAGATTTTTCTCTCAATTGGATTAGTTTAAAGTGTTTTAATTAAAGGATTAAAAGGGATTTATTAAAAAGGTAGTTATTTCTTAAAACAATTTTTACGTAACTTTTCTCTCCAAAAGTTCTCTCAAAATCTCTTCAGCCAAACACTCATTTTTCCAGAAAAGATTTGAGGTAATGATCTTGTCTTCTTAAACTAATGATTTCTAATGGATTTTCTAATTTTTTTTTACAAAATCTCATTGATTGCTTTTGTTTTTCAAGAGTGAAATCATCCAATTGAGAGGGATTTCAATCATTGGAGGTGAGGATCTTTCTTTTCCTTTAATTAATTGTTCTTTCATGAAATTCTCAAGTTCTTGATCCTTTATATATGTTTTCTAATTTGTTTTGATGATTTAATTATAGAAAATTAGTTTAATTGAAAATTAATTAGTGAAATTGATTAAAATTCGTTTTGGATCTGTTTTGTTTGGTTCTTGATCATATTAGAACATGATAGTGATGTTTTATAATGTTAATAAGTTGGTTTTAACATTAAAATCCCGAAACTAGGTGAATCTCTAATTTTCTAGGTTGCTAGTAATGTGTTTTTTAGGTATTGTGGAGGTTTATTGAATGCTGGAGGTATAAGGTTGATTTCGAATGGTTTTTGGATGTCAATTGATGTTAATTGATGGGTCAAATCAGTAAGTTTTGGTTGGGTTACGTTTGGAGGGTATTAGATGTTGTTTTCGGTAGTTATGGTGAAGTTTTAACTAGTGTTTGAAGAGGATTGTTGAGGATTGATGTTGTTGGGTTTATGAATGCATTTTGATGCACTGGAACCTCTGTTTTTGTGTGGTTAAAACTGGGGAGATCGATCCTCAAGCTTGTGGCTTTGTTCTGGAGGCGTCGAAAGGGTAATTTCGCATCGTCAAGCGAGGCTTTGTGTTGTCGGTGAGTGAGAACGTGGTATAAAGTGTTGAAAAGTTTTAAAGGTTGTTTTGAGAGTTTAAACTTAGCTTGAAATGCTGATTTAAACTCGGAAGTAAGTATAATATGATTTTCTCTCTCAGTCGTGCTTTTATGAAATAGTTTTATACACTTGCTTTGATTGCATGATACCTACTGTTTATGCATGTTTTAAGTATGTTATATACTATTTTTAATCATGAAATGGTGATGGATGCATGTGGTAAGTGATCCATGTAAGTATGTGTTTTATACTTGTTTAAAAGCATGGGTTGATGCTTTGGAAAAATGGTTTTATGTTGATGCATATGAAAACAACGAGGTACATGGTTATAATTATATTGGCAAGTGATGTGGTTTAAAATGTTATCGGATATAGTTGGTTGGCCATAGGTTTGCTAGTGCATTATAAAAAGTTGCCTTAGATGTTGAGGGGTTGTAAGGTACCGAATATTCCATCTAAGTACCCTAACGGTTAAGGGATTATATGGTACTGAAAACTCATGTTAGTGGGTTATACTCCTAACTGATGATTTGGGGTTGTGATTGTACCCGATTGTGATTGTACCGTGGTTGTGATTGTACCATTATTTCGGTTGAGGTTGTATGAAGTGTTGAGAGGACACTTGTTGAATATGTGTATATGATGTAATTTTTTGGTTAATGTGAAACTTGGTTTAAGATCACTTGATAGCCAATATAATTGTTTACGTATCATGTTGACGGATTATGTTGTATAATGTTGATTTATACATGGTTACTCTTTAAGCCTTGCATATGATTTTTTATTCACGGGAAAACTTAAATTGAGTGTTAGCAAATGGAATTTTGTTGTTGGTACATGATAGATATTGCATATGGTCGATTTTGGAAATGATTAAGTGCATGGTTTGAAAGGCATGATAAATTTTTAAGTGATGGTGAGGTTTTGAAATGAGATTTTCAAATGATTTTATCACACGGATTTAGAATGCATTGATGGTGTGTTGTTTTGAGCACTCCTCACTAAGTTTAATGTGCTTACGCTCTTTATATCCATCAATGCAGAGAACTAGCGGACGGAGGCATAAGAAAGCAATGGATAACTCCAAGGACTTGATACTTGAAAGTATGGTTTCCAAACTAGACTATTAGTTATAAAGGCAATAGGGTTCATTGTTGATTTGGGAGTGTGTTTGTTAAACTTCTTGTTTGAGCATGTTTATATTGTTGATTTGAAGTTGTAAATGACCTTTAATGTTTGGTCGTTGCTTTACTTTGATAAGTCATGCTTTGGTTAATTGATTTTAGGTTGCATGTCTATTGGATCCTATTTGAGATATGATGCTATGATTGGTTCTTATTTCTATTATGTTTTGGCTTGGATTAGTTCCTAATATGTTTATGTTATGATTATTGTATATTTGGAATGTGATTGAAGCCTTGAAAGCATGAAAAACCAGCAAATTGGGACATTTGAAGTCTAGGTGTATCGATACACGGGCTCATGTACTGATTCGGGTAAGTAAAATTTGGTCTAGTGTTTCGGTGCGCGGGTTAGCGTTTCTGTACAACCTTAATAATTTTGGCTGGGTGTATCGATACGCGAGGGACTGTATCGGTACGGTTTTGAGCTATTAGAATCTGAAGTTTGATGATCGTTTAAGTGTATCGATACACTTGCTCATGTATCGATACGGGTAGACGTTTCTATGGTTAAAGTGTTATTTTACGTTTCTGATTCTTACATTTTGAGTTGAAATTTGATATGGAAGCATGAAACCTGAATAATTGAGGATTGGTAACCTAAAATTGGGATAAATCCTCATAGTTTTCTAGAATTGCAATTTGGTCCTTTTACTTTCGTGTTCGCAATTGATTGCCTTATTGGTGTCCGATTTATAGGAGATTTGAGCCGCTGCTAGCATGTACACCATATGTTAATAAATTGCATCTAGATAAAATAAAAGAAAAAAATGGATGTTGTAATGCCTCGATTTTGGGCTTAGTAGTTAGTCGGGTTTGGCTAAGCGGTTCGGGTAAACCGGTTCGCACGGGTTAGACTAGTTTCGGGAATAATTTGAAATAAATAGTTTTTGAGGGAGATAAAATATAGAAAAATATTATAAAATCCTAAAATAATGTTTTAAAGGTTTTGGAGAGTTTAATTTGATAAAATTGGATTGATTTAATTGGTATTTTGAAAACGGTGACTAAATTGTAAAAATTTCAAAATACGTTTTAATGACTAAATTGAAAAGAGCTCGGACTTAAAATCTTTAAGGAGCTATTACATCAAGGGGTTATCAACCTTTTCCCTTGCTTTGGTATTATTAAAAGATTTAATTAATTTATTTATTTAATGAGTTTTATTAAAAAAGAATTTAAAAGGCTAAAACATTTCTTATCTAACTTATTTTCTCCCAACTTTTCAATTAGCCAAACTATTTTCTCACCACTAAAATATCAAGAATTTTAGTTTTTTCACGCACTTTTGATTTCTAAATGGTTCCAATGGATTTCTACATCAACTAGCTTTGGATTTTTTTTAAGATTTTCATCTAAATCATTGCCAATCAAGGAAAAAGCTTGTTTTAGAGGGGATATTTTTTTTTCTCCTCTAATCAAAGGTTCTTTATTGAAATTTCTAAGCCTTTAATTCTTTTGTTTTAGTTTTTAATTTGATTTGATTATTACTTGGTAATATCTTGATTTCAATTGGGTTTTCTTAAGGGGAATTAATCTAATTGTTTGATTTTAGATTTAAGTTATTAATTTGGGATAATTGGTTGAATGTTTAATTGGATTATTGGATTACATATTAGATGCAACATACATGTTTGATTAAATGTTTAAAAGTAAAAAAAAAAGGTGCGTTCAAAGCAGGGCTACTGCCCTTCCCTTCGAAGCAATGCGCTGGGCGCATAGCTGGTCGCTAGTTTGCGTAGATAAAAAATCACGTGGGGAAATTGAAGCTCAAGGAGCTTTGTTGTGCTAGCTGCGTTAATTAATGAGACAATAAAAAAATGAGAATAATTTGGAAGTGAAATGCGCAGCGTGGGCTGGGCGTGAAAAAAAGAGAGGGGAATTTGAGAATTGTGATTTTCATGTAGCGTGAAGGAAACAGAGGGGGGTCATGGTTGTTCGAACAGTAATTGGTTCAAATGTTTGTGATGGGGTGCTATAATAAATTGGTTATTTTGATGGGGTCCAATTATATTGACCCTTGTATTTTTTTTATGGAAGTTGGCGAGTGTTTGGACATTGTTCGGTAGGCGTTGAGGCGTTGACGTCGAGAAATTATCTTCGAGGGGATATTAAGTTCGTGAGTGAAAAATAATTTCAAAAGCTTTTCAAAGCTTTGAAAGCAAGGTTTAGGGTTTAGATTAAGCTTGAAACGCTAATCTAAGTTCAGAAGTAAGTATAGAAGAATTCGCTCTCGGTTTTCAATTTCTATAGTTTTATTAAATTCATGCTCATGCTTTGAAGATGGAATTGTTTTAGCTACTGTTATATGCATGTTTTGGAAGTGGAAAATGTTGCATATGTTTATATTTTGATAATACATATTGTCACGGGGCTAGGTCTAGGCCGGTCTAGACTCGTGCGGCCTTGGTCGCGAAGCACTCGGAATGGCTTGAAAAGCGGCCAAGTCAGCCTTACTCACTAAGCTCGGAAGGCTTAGTCTCGGATTGCGGAAGCTCTATTGGAAAATAGAAAGGGTGATGGCTCACAAAGTAAAGCAAGGAAGGGGATGCACACTCGTTTAAGAAAGCTAAGGCCTCGTTAAAAACTCCCCCTAAGCCTAGATGGGGAGAAAAGAGTACCAAAGCTTCTTTATTAACAAAGAAGAGAAAAGCTTACAAAAGATAGAAATGGTGAAAAGTGGAATGCCTAAGATGGATGGAGGAGGGAACTATTTATAGTCTAATCCCCCTCGATCCAATGGCTAGCAATGACTCGATCCATGGGCCATGGATGAGTCTCACAAGAGAATCTCCTATTCAAGGCAAGCTTGTCATATTCATATTGACTTGCCTTGATTACAAACACTATTGCCCCTAATACAAAGCCTATTACATCATAGCTTGGTTGTCTTGAAATACTTTCCCCATGGATGGCTAGCTTTCCATAAGTATTTCTCCAAGGATGACAACTTGGCATGGGATATGGATGCTTGGGCGGATTGGGCTTCTCATGGTCCAATCTTGGTGTCCAAAATTCCCTCTCTTGGATGTCTTTGGCTGAATCGGGTCCTAGGGGTGTGGGCAACTCGGATGGGCAACTCCTAGGCCTGTTGGCGCGCACATCGGGTGCGGGCTCGGCTCCTTGGGCGTGCACGTCGGGTGCAGGCTCGGGCTCCATGCCTTGGGCGGCATGGACGGGGCAAGGCGAGGCCCCCTCGTGTGTGGACTCGACCTTGATGCGCACGTCGGGTGCGGGCTCGGGCTCCATGCCTTGGCCGGCATGAAGGGTGCATGGCAAAGGCCCCTCGGGTGCGTGTTTTGGGCCCCCTCGGGTGCAAGTCGTGTGGGCAGCACATGGGGTGCTGGACAAGGCCCCATGGTGCGGAGAAACAGGCCCACCTCGGTTCTCTTGGGCGCGGACACCACCAAGGGCATTGGGCATGGCCCCTTGGTGCGTGGCATCGGCAACTATTCGGGCCCCTTGGTTGGGAGAAAGGCATGGTGCGCAAGGGTCAGCACCTATGGGTGCTCGGCTGGCTCGGTCGCAAAAAGTTCCCCTGTGACATTCTCCCCCACTAAATCTATCGACGCCCTCGTCGATAGGCATTGAAGAAACTCGATCGTCTTGATCTCGAACGGCCTCGGCTCTTCTTCATGTTCTCGCTTGGCTAAGGGAACTCTCGTCGGATGGGCAAGGCTCTCATGCCTTGACTCTTGAAGCACTTCGATGGATGGCTCGCCATGTTTCCGCTTGGCATCGGGAAACAACCTCCAAAGCTCAAGGCTCTCATGCCTTGGTCCACGATCAACCTCGAGTGGTGTCTTCTCGTCTCTTGTGATGTTCGCCATGCTTGGTGCGTGGCTAGCCTCGAACCACTCTCGACCATACTCGTCTAACGGCTTGGGGACGATGTTGTGGTCCACTTGATCGCTTGTTGGCAAACTCAAGTTGTAGGCATCTTCACCTACTTGCGCTTGTATCGACTCTCTACTCGAACTCATGGGCAACCTACGCAAGGAATCAAAGTAAGTTAGTCCAAATTTTTCACACAAATTCGACGTACTTACCTTGGACGCAAAGTCCTCTTCGGATGGTGTCACGATGACTTGTTGGTACTCAAGACATGTGATGATGGCGGGGTCTTGGAAAGGCCCCTCTTCGGTGCACTCTTGCACTCTCTCGATTTGCAACCCATCTTGGTAGGCCGTCGTGCCTACTTGCTCCATAGAATAGATTTGTTCTTCGTACGTTCTCGTTGGCGACCTATAAACAAAACCAAAGTGAGTTAGTCCCAATTTAGATGGATAAATGGGATCACTTACCTCGGACTCAAAGTCCTTGTCGTCTCGATCCACTTTGCCTTGTCGATACCCAAGGCAAGTGTTAGCATGGTTTGGCCCCTCATCAATGGGCTTGGGCACCTCGGTGCTTTGACTTGGTTCCATGGACTCATGCCACTCGTCCATGGAATTCGACCATTCGTCGAACTCGGCTTGCAACTCTTCACAAAAGGTTGCTAGCTCCTCTCCATCGGCTTGATCTACTTCACCAAACTCGGATGGCTCTTGAAGCACTTCATCAAACTCGGATGGCTCGGATGGGTACTCCACCTCATGAACCGCTTCGCTCTTTGGTGCCTTCGGCAACTCCAAAGACTTCTCCTCGTCTTTGATCTCTTCAAAGACTCGTCCCGTTGTGTTGGAATTTTCCATGGACTCTTCCATGGTTTCTTCATCATTGGCTATCTTGGACTCGCATACTTGGTTGCCTTCATCTTGGCTTGACAACTCGTCATCGCTTTGTTGCAAACCTGCATTATACTCACCCTCGGCTTCTAGCAAAACAAGTGCGTTAATCTGTTCTAAACAAGAATAGCCAATAATAACATCTTCATCAAGACAATGATCGGAAATTACCTTGATGTTGGTTGTGTCACACCATTCTACGATGCTAACTCTCACGTTCCATGCAACTCCATCGATGTACTCTTCTTTGAAGTTGATGAACTCGGTCTCATCATGAACCTTTTCCACTTGAAGGCTCAACCAATCGGCAACTTGATCGGAAATGATCAAAGATGTTGCGCTAGGGTCCACTAGCGCCTCAAACTCTACGTTGGCAATGACAACCTTAGCAAACTCGCGCTCCTCCTTGTTGTGGCCACTCTTGGCTTGAGTTGGGCGGATTTGCACCTTGGTTGTCTCGGACTCAAGCACTCCTTCATGGATGCTTGATGATGCCTCGACTTTGTTGCGTAATGACTCATCGTCTTGTCAGTGTGAATCTGCAACACACTTTTCCTCGGTTTCTGACAAGACAAGTGCATCAATTTTCTCTAAACAAGATGCACCAATAACAATTTTATATACATCAAGAAATTCACAAGAAATTACCTTGATGTTTGTTGTGCCTTGGAATTCGCCGATTTGATGGTACACATCCTTCGATTCCCACAACTTTCTCTTCATTGAAGTTGGCTGTCACAACTTGTCGTTTAACCTTCCTAACCTGAAGGTTTAACTGCTCGGCGGTTTGCACGGACACGAGCACTCCATGTGCACTTGGATGAACTAGTGCACTTAGCGTCGCCTCGCGGAACACTATGTTGACATACATAGGCTCCTCTCCCTCGTAGTCGCTCTCGACTACACTTGACTCCCAACATGACTCGTCATCGTCGCTGGAACACCCCACATAACCTGGCTTCTCCCACGGTTGTGTGGCCTCGTTGCCCCTTGGCAACCTTTCCTCTATCAAAACTTCACTCTTGAAGTTTGACGCCCCAACCATCATACTCGCTGATGATTGTTCCCCGAACAAGGAAGCAAGCTTCACGGCCTCGGTCTCATCGGGCAAGCTTCGCTCCTCGAACGCCTCTACCATACTCGCTGGTAGCACAGTGCACCTCGCATCAAGCTTCGAAGCCTCGGTCTCGTCGGGCTTGTCCTGTACCTTGGACTGCTTGAAATGGTGCGGGCATCAGAAAGACTCGTGTGGCTCTCCACACTTCTAGCACTTTGACGGCCTCCTCTTTGGGCAGTCATCGTGATATTCACTGCAACAAAAACAAAACAACGGTTTTGTAATAAGAATATCACTAAACTCACATTTGCTCACCTCGCTTTTATATGAGACGCCTGATGATTCCACTCTCTTCTTTGTTGCAACGTTCCTTCTTCTTTGCGCCATCTCTCGACTCGATACGATGCGGAAAATAGCTATGATACCACTTGTCACGGGGCTAGGTCTAGGCCGGTCTAGCCTCGTGCGGCCTTGGTCGCGAAGCACTCGGAATGGCTTGAAAAGCGGCCAAGTTAGCCTTACTCACTAAGCTCGGAAGGCTTAGTCTCGGATTGCGGAAGCTCTCTTGGAAAATGGAAAGGGTGATGGCTCACAAAATAAAGCAAGGAAGTGGATACACACTCGTTTAAGAAAGCTAAGGCCTCGCTAAAAACTCCCCCTAAGCCTAGATGGGGAGAAAAGAGTACCAAAGCTTCTTTATTAACAAAGAAGAGAAAATCTTACAAAGGATAGAAATGGTGAAAAGTGGAATGCCTAAGATGGATGGAGGAGGGCTCTATTCATAGTCTAATCCCCCTCGATCCAATTGCTAGCAATGACTCGATCCAATGGCCATGGATGAGTCTCACAAGAGAATCTCCTATTCAAGGCAAGCTTGTCATATTCATATTGACTTGCCTTGATTACAAACACTATTGCCCCTAATACAAAGCCTATTACATTATAGCTTGGTTGTCTTGAAATACTTTCCCCATGGATGGCTAGCTTTCCATAAGTATTTCTCCAAGGATGACAACTTGGCATGGGATATGGATGCTTGGGCGGATTGGGCTTCTCATGGTCCAATCTTGGTGTCCAAAATCCCCTCTCTTGGATGTCTTTGGCTGAATCGGGCCCTAGGGGTGTGGGCAACTCGGATGGGCAACCCCTAGGCTTGTTGGCGCGCACATCGGGTGCGGGCTCGGCTCCTTGGGCGTGCACGTCGGGTGCAGGCTCGGGCTCCATGCCTTGGGTGGCATGGGCGGGGCAAGGCGAGGCCCCCTCGTGTGTGGACTCGGCCTTGATGCGCACGTCGGGTGCGGGCTCGGGCTCCATGCCTTGGCCGGCATGGAGGGTGCATGGCAAAGGCCCCTCGGGTGCGTGTGTTGGGCCCCCTCGGGTGCAAGTCGTGTGGGCAGCACATGGGGTGCTGGACAAGGCCCCATGGTGCGGAGAAACAGGCCCACCTCGGTTCTCTTGGGCGCGGACACCACCAAGGGCGTTGGGCATGGCCCCTTGGTGCGTGGCATCGACAACAATTCGGGCCCCTCGGTTGGGAGAAAGGCATGGTGTACAAGGGTCAGCACCTATGGGTGCGGCTGGCTCGGTCGCAAAAATTTCCCCTGTGACAATATGCTTAGAAAGTGGCATGCAACATGTTTGAGAAAATGCCTAAATACATGGTTTAATGTATTTGAGATGCTTTGATAGAAATTGGTTTGAATGATGCATATAAAAAACAATGACGTAACAGGGTTTAAAAGTGTGCACTACGAAATGAACAAAATTTGTACGTACGTGAGCCTAAAACATGATGGGAGCAGTCACATCTTGTGAGCATTAAGGTGGGAGCAGCCACACCTTGCGAACACTTTGGTGGGAGCAGCCACACCAAGTGTTCTGCCTTTTCTTATGGTGAGAGCAGCCACGCCATAAGATGTACCCACATATTCGAGTTGTTTTTATGGTGGGAGAAGCCACACCGTGTATTTTATGATAGGTAGCAACCATCCGGGTCACTTGAATGTGCCAATATATGAGATTACATGTATCACTAACTTAAATGGTTTTGTAATAATGAGCATTATGCATGAGATTCTATGTTGTAGCATGTATTGTAAGTTAAAGCATGTTGATAAAGGGGTACGTTGCTTCAGAAACAACGCTCCTTGTTCGTAAACGGATCTAGGATCGTAGCAAACATTCCTCTGCAATAAAACATAAGAATAGACGTTTTTTAGATAGTTAAAATAACAAAGAAAATAAAAAGAAAACAAAAAAAGACAGAATAAAGGTGTAGGAATTTCTGGACAGATTTGGACGACGAAAAGGACGAATGCTTCAAAGGGCGTTCATGGCTGTTTCGGTGTCCGAAAAATGACAAAAATGTTGCTGAAAATTCAGCGGAAATTTGGTAACGTTAAACTCGAAAGAACCTGCACAATCTACTGAGCAAACCCGAATCAAATCTGTCTAACGTCAAAGACGGAAAGCTCGAAAGAACCTGCACAATCTACTGAGCAAACCCGAATCGAATATGCTTTGCGTCGGAGGACTTGGACCCACTAGATAGCGATCTAGGAACCCGAAGTATCAAATAAAATTGACACAACAAGCAATGTTTGAAATGCCAAAGAAAGTTCGGTGAAAAAAAACGAAATTGAGAGAATAATCTCACAAAATTTTTATTCATCAAATGTCTTACATTTTACAAGTAAGTGTTCGGTCAAATAAATAATACAAGTGAAACAACCAAAATGTGAAATGTGTGGTTGACATTCGGCTGTTTGAAAATTGAATTCAAATAAAAAAATCTATTTCAATAGGCGGCAATTACTTCATGGCTGTGTATTCAAGTGGCTGGGCGGCACTTTGAAATCACATTTAACATGTGATGGAAATATTTTGAATTGCAAATGAAATTCATTTGTTCTCATCCAATATGTCACTTTATATGTATAAGTGAGAATAAGGCACTCACTCGGCTACATGTGTACCCACGTGATGTTGCATGGTGGATGAATCAAAATCCAAATTCCGTGTGATTGCTGCATGGTGAACTCCACGTAATTGGCGCACATGTGTAGAGAAATTTCAAACCCCATTGTACGCACATGGGTAAAACAATAAGGGATACTCGGCTGCACTTGTTACATTTTAGGACTTGATCGTTCATGGTACATGCAACGTCCTCCTACGTACCTATGTCAAAAGACAACAAACATTTCATCAAAGCATTGTAAACTTAATTGAAACAATAATACAAGTCGTAAACACTTGCAACCTTATTTATTAACTCACAAACAAATATAGACACACCAAACATACTAATATAAATAATATAAGTATAAAAGATATTACACATCAGTATGTAACAAGTGAAAAAGAAAACTTCCCTAAAAGGTTGAAGTTGCATCGTTGGGTGGCATAATCGTGCTCACATCATCCCCCTTCTTTAATGCCATTTGTCCCCAAATCGACCCTCATTATAAAAGGGAACAATTTCGACTTTCGCTTGGCAGGGAACTTCTTTAGTCGTCTTTCTCGGTACATATGCCATCGTCTCGAACCAATTTCTTTTACAAAGAACACAAATGGAAATGCCTTCTTTCTTGTACCTCTTCGAATAATGCACAACATAAAGTTAGACAATGCTCGTCGTGCATCCTTAAACCTGAAAAAAATGACATACAAAGGCAACTCCAAAGAACAACAAGAATCTCGAAGATCATCTAGAATCACAACACAAAGTTGTTCACAATACAATGTACAACCAAAGAAATCAACATATAAAAATGACAAATCAATAGTACAATGGAGAGGATCGTCAAACCGTGGTAAAAAAGGTTGTTGAATTTCTGGAAAGGACATAGATGCACTAGACATGCCAACAGTAGAAACCTTGGGAACTTCACATGGCATCACCTTATTAACCTGCAAGTTAGAAGAAGAAATAGAAGAAAATGTCCAATCAGATAATACTTGTGGATTTGCTTCCTTCTTTTCACATTCATTCTTCTCTTTGTTGTCCTTCCAAGCTGTGGTACTCGCTTTGAAACGAACTTCGTTTTCATATACTTCACTAGGAGTCATAGGTGCCAAAGTTACCTTTTTGCCTTCATGAGTAAAAGAGTATCGATTGGTGTAACAATCATGCAAAACTCTCCTATCATACTGCCATGGTCTTCCTAACAACAAATGACAAGTATCAATAGAAAAAACATCACAAGTTACCTCATCCTTGTATTTACCAATGAAAAATGGTATAACAACTTGTTCGGTAACTTTGATTTCAACACCATTATTCAACCATTGTAACTTGTACAGATTGGGATGAGTGGTTGTCTTCAATCCTAACTTGTCAACCATGAGAGTACTAGCAACGTTAGCACAACTACCATTATCAATAATCACAATACATACCTTTCCGTTCACGTTGCATCTCGTATGGAAGAGGTTGTTTCGTTGCGGTTCATCCTGTGATGGTGGATCATTCAGACTTCTCTTATCAACAAGTACTTCATTGGTAGCCAATGTCTGCACATTGTCATCATTTATCTCTTCATAGACAGAATGGGAACCACCCCCATCAAATCTATCCAAGTGAGAATGTATAGGTTTCAATGCATTAGCAATCACTCGTTGCATTATCCGCTTTAAGGCTTGCATCTAGAGATTCAATGGTTGTTGTTCACCCGAATTATTATCAGAACATGCCATGTTGAATAACCAAAACAACAAACAAAACACACACACACACACAATATATATATATATATATATATGTTAGTGAAATAAAATAAAAAAATGGACCTCTCTGCACACTCAACAAAATCTCACAGATCGCTCCAAGGAAAGATCTCTCAACAATTGCACTCAAACACTCGTGTTTCACTCGAGAGAATACTTGAATGGCTCTTTTTGTCTCCCCTTCTGTTCTCACACGCTCAATTGCCTTTTCCACTCGATCTCTCGCAATCAGTTCTTTAAAGAACTAACTCTATCCTTCAGACTTGTTAATTGTGTCAACTTTAAAGAAAACTTAAAGAGGTGAAGAAAACAAAGTTTAGGAATAATTTAGGGGCTGTTAAAATAAAAATAAAAGGTTAGAAAATAAAAAGAAAGGTGGTTGGAATTTTGGTAATGAAACGAAGAACAAGGCTGAAAAAATGAAATGAAGGAACGAAAACAAAGAACTTACTACAATAGGAATGCTTGCAGCGACCCTATCACCGAACAAACAAGAAGATGTTGTTTCAAGTGATTTCAAAGCATTCTATGGAAAATTTGATCATCCTTCATCATTTCATGAACCAACAGCACTTATGAACGTAAAAATACACAAAATATTCTAATCTACATTTTTTGATTTTTTTTGAATTTTTTTGTCGACTTTGACCTTTTTGGTCAAACTTTGACTTTGACTTTTTTTCTTCAGAATTTTGATTTTTTAACTTTTGTATTATATTTTTTTATTTCTTGTAGTGCAGAAAGTGCTATAATCCGACCAAAGCTCTGATACCATATGGTAAAGGGGTACGTTGCTTCAGAAACAACGCTCCTTGTTCGTAAACAGATCTAGGATCGTAGCAAACATTCCTCTGCAATAAAACATAAGAATGGAAGTTTTTTTAGATAGTTAAAATAACAAAGAAAATAAAAATAAAACAAAAAAAAGACAGAATAAAGGTGTAGGAATTTTTGGACAGATTTGGACGACGAAAAGGATGAATGCTTCAAAGGCCGTTCATGGCTGTTTCGGTGTCCGAAAAATGACAGAAATGTTGCTGAAAATTCAGCGGAAATTTGGTAAGGTTATACTCGAAAGAACCTGCACAATCTACTTAGCAAACCCGAATCGAATATGTCTAACGTCAAAGACAGAAAGCTCGAAAGAACCTGCACAATCTACTGAGCAAACCCGAATCGAATATGCTTTGTGTCGGAGGACTTGGACCCACTAGATAGCGATCTAGGAACCCGAAGTATCAAATAAAATTGACACAACAAACAACGTTTGAAATGCCAAAGAAAGTTCGGTGAATAAAAACCGAAATTGAGAGAATGATCTCACAAAATTTTTATTCATCAAATGTCTTACCTTTTACAAGTAAGTGTTCGGTCAAATAAATAATACAAGTGAAACAACCGAAATGTGAAATGTGTGGTTGACATTCGGCTGTTTGAAAATTGAATTCAAAAAAAAAAAAAAAAAAACTACTTCAATGGGCGGCAATTATTTCATGGCCGTGTATTCAAGTGGCTGGGCTGCACTTTGAAATCACATTTAACATGTGATGGAAATATTTTGAATTTCAAATGAATTTCATTTGTTCTCATCCAATCTGCCGCTTTATATGTATATGTGAGAATAAGGCACTGACTCGGCTGCATGTGTACGCACGTGATGTTGCATGGTGGATGAATTAAAATCCAAATTCCATGTGATTGATGCATGGTGAACTCCACGTAATTGGCGCACATGTGTAGAGAAATTTCAAACCCCATTGTACGCACATGGGTAAAACAATAAGGGATACTCGGTTGCACTTGTTACATTTTAGGACTTGATCGTTCATGGTACATGCAACGTCCTCTTATGTACCTATGTCAAAAGACAACAAACATTTCATCAAAGCATTGTAAACTTAATGGAAACAATAATACAAGTCGTAAACACTTGCAACCTTATTTATTGACTCACAAACAAATATAGACACACCATAATTTATATCAAATTAAGTTAAAACACACCAAACATACTAATATAAATAATATAAGTATAAAAGATGTTACACATCAGTATGTAACAAGTGAAAAAGAAAACTTCCCTGAAAGGTTGAAGTTGCATCGTTGGGTGGCATAATCGTGCTCACATCACATGTGAAGCCTAATTTGAGATTTGCATTGGGATTAATGCAATAGCCAAATGATACATGTGTTTTAGAGTTAAATGTTTTTCTATAATGTGTTTTAAAGCATTAGAATTGTTGAGCAAGATGAGAAATGGTTTATTTAAAAAAAGGTTTCCATAAAGGTATTATTAATTGTTTTGTTTTGAGCATCCCTCACTAAGCTTATTGCTTACACTCATTTTTCTTACCAATGCAGAAAAGTAGACTGAACGAATAGCGAGGAAGCAAGTAAAGGAGTCCAAGGGTCGCTCAAAGCTCAAGTATGGTTTTTAAACAAATTGTTAGTAATAAGTTTGCAATGGGAGGTTACCTTGTTATTTTGGGAGTGTGTGTGGTGAACTCCCTGGTTTGACACAATTTTGTAGTGCCTTAATAGACTTGTAAATGACCTTTAATGTTTGATTTGAGTTTTGGTACAGTGCTTTACTTGACTTGGTAATAGGGTTCATGCATATAGATTTCTCTTTTGGTTGTGTGATCATGATATGATGTTGTTTCTGATGTGTATGGTTGAGGATCGATCCCAATATATGTTGGTTATATACTATAAGCATGCCTAGGGGTTTATTTATGGTTTACAGATTGTTTATTGAATGAAATGTGACATTACAGGCCCAAATATATCGATAATCGGGCTACGGTATCAATACAATCAGGCGAAAATGGCTTAACGTATCGGTATCGTAAGCACCGTATTGGTACAGTGTATGAAGAAAGGGCTAAGTGTATCGATACATCGAGACCGTATCGATACGTTTTGACACTACTGGAATTTGTAGGTAAAATTTATGGGACTGTGTCGATAATGTGGCTGAGGGTATCAATACCCTGTTAGGTAAGTTGGTTAAATAACATCTTTTGGGGTTTTGAATCTTTATATTTTAGTCACCGAATGTTTGTGAATGCAATTGAGGGAGCTTGGGTGATGGAATTGAGTTGAAATTTTATATGTGAGCTTGAAACCTAACTAATTGAATTTTGGTAACATCAATCTCATGATAGGTCTCTGAATTTTGTAAGTTTTACAAAATGGTCCCTAAAAATGTTTAGTCTTAACAAAATGATCAATTGACTTCGTCCGAGTTGTAACTTTATCCACTGTGAGTATGTTCACCTTAGGATTCGTAAGAGCATCTAGGCAACATAAATGGAAAAGAATAGGTTCGTTTATTGAGGTAAATCTTCATGGGTTTACTCAAATATTCCCCGTATAACTCGCTCGAGTCGGTAAAACGGTTAGACCATGTCAAGGGGTTTACATTTGTTGGTATCAGAGCCATGTTTATAAAAAATGGGGAGGTAATTTGTGGTAATATGAATGTTTAAATAATTTATTTATGTTTGCTATGCACGATGGTTGCTTATGATATGTTTTAATCGTTGATTAATTGTGTGCTATGTACGATGGTTGATAACATGTTGTATGACTTGTTATGTGATAATTTGGGGTAGAGTTTGGGGTACCCATTGCCATTATTACTATTTATATAAATATATTTTGTTTTAAAAAGTGAGCATCTTAGATTCTTGCTTCGAGCTGGCCTGATTGGTTTTATTTGTTGTATTTTCATGCTATATATTTGTAATTGTTTTCGAAAATGGAACCGAAATGAGAGCTTGGAAGACTAGTAATGTTGGGGAAAAGTATACAAATAAGAATGCTATTTTATCTTGAGTTTACTTGTTCCTCGATCAAGAATTGTTATAAGTGATCTCCGAACTTGAGTGACTCAGTCCTCGTTCTCGAGATTATAGATGGTGTTGGGTCAGGATAACATGTTTAAATTGGGAAATCTAGCATACACCAGAACTGACTACTGATGAGCGCAAATGATGTGAGCGTTGCAATGTGGTTTGGTTAAGACAATGTGTAAGATGAGAATGTGTTTGTGGGAATGTTTGCTTGGGAGTTCTTTTCCCGTAGCCTCAGCACGATAATTAACGATAATAGTGTTGCTTTGGTTTAGTTTTTATGACGAGTAGATGATGAAAGTTCTAGTGGCATTCGTGGTTGCGAAGAGACAAGTATTCATAGAATACTTGGGTTTAAGTTTAGCAAGATTGGTAATGGTTTTGTGTGCAATGATGCGCCAAAACGAATCTTGATTGACAATCAAGATGTGAACTAGTATTTGCATCAAAGCCCTTGTTTAGAGATGGATAGGTGCAAATTTTTGCGAAGATGTATGAGGTGCTCTGAGGATGCAAATTTGGTTGCAAGTGATCGGTCCGAGAATATTGTTGGTAAGTGTGAATTGTTAATCATGCACAATACAAAATACTTGTATGTATATATTTAAACACGTCATTACATGCATTCATTTGGGCAAGACATTAGAAATTTTACATACATATTCATAGGCATCTATGAGGGCATGTAGTTGGGCATACACATATGTTCACACTTACGGATGATTTCTTGGAGATCAATGAAGATGATATGTATGTAGCTTTCGCGAAAAGATTCTTTAAGATCCTTAAGAGTAAAGGAGGTGCTCAAGGTAGTTTATGGAGGTTGGTGGTTGGAGTACAATGTCTTTTTCTAGGATTAGTTGTTGCTAATGAAGTGCATTGTGGAAATTTTCTTAAGTTGTAATGTCGTTGGCAGAGTTGCGACTTTAGAGATGCCTTTGACAGTGCAATGTCATGTGTTTGTGGTTGATTTGATGGAGTTGCCTTTTTAAGGTTTTGATGTTATCTTGGGTATGGATTGGTTGATTGAATACAAAGATATGGATGATTTTGAATCCAAGCAAGTTTTTTTAAAGCTTGTTGATGATCATGAAGTCGTGGTGGTGGGAAAGAATGTCAAGTTCTTATCTAATATTGTTTCGGCTTTGGAAGCACAAAATTTGTTAGAGGTTGGGTGTCAAGCATACTTGGCATATGTTATGAATCTAAATATGAAGGAGGCACGACCCTAGGATAATCACATCATTTGTGATTTTTCGGGGTTGTTTTTGGAAGAGCTGCCTTGTTTTCCACCGGATAGAGAAGTAGAGTTTTGTATCGAGACGTATGTGGATACGACTCAAGTGTCCATTGCTTCGTATCACATGGCTCCTAAAGAGTTGAAGGAGTTGAAGACACAACTTCAGGAGTTATTGGACCGCGGTTTCATTCCTCCTAATTTATCGCCTTGTGGAGCGCTTGTACTATTTGTTAGGTGCGTAAATGTATTCATTTTAAGACCCTTTATGACTCAATTATTGTCAAACTTAAGTTCATTTTAGATGCATTACTAGCCATACATACGCAATTTCACTGTTCTTATCATAACCATGCTTGATCAACTTTAGTTGAATATATATGGTGGAAAAGGTACTGCTTTGATATGTGTTTTACGCATGTGCAAATTTTATTACCCACTGCCCGAGCAAGTATTGATGCGGCAATAAAGGAAGGAGAAATAACAGTGCAAAACCATCGTTTGACGATTCAGAATGAGCCATTCTTCGATGTCAAGCCTTACTGAGGGACGCTGAACCAAGAGAACGAGCCCTGCCAAGCGGAAAAGACTGACATACCGTTGCCGAGGCAATTGTTAAGTCAATGTCGAGGCAATGCCCATACATTTATTTTCAGACAAGGGAGAAATATGCAAAGTGGTAGGCGACTTGAAGAGCATAAAATGCTGTATTTTAGATATACTTTGCATGAAGATCATAGCTTAGGAAGACCATGAAAAAGTCAAAGGAAGGTCAAGGACAAGGAATCGATAAGGAGGAATAAAATAATGAATTAAAAGAGATTTATTTCTTTTATGAAGTTATGTCCAACTCCAACTTATCCTCCTATTCCAAGAAGAAGTCGACAAGGCCATGCTCTATAAAAGCCAAGACCTAGCCACCACAAGGGACACCGGAGGTGAGAGAGGGATTCAGTAGAGAATTTATAGTGTTTTATTATCGCCATTATGAACTAAATATTCTTTAAGCTAGGGTTATTTTGTTTAGTAGTTGTGAGAAGACGATTGTAATTTGTTTAGGTTTTTGTTAATGCAATTAAGATCAAGGTTTGCTTATTCTTTGTATTCACTTTTCTTGCAATTGAATCGGGAGAAGATATTGCGATTACATCTATTTGTCTAATATCGGGAGTGTTAGACTCACGAAACGATTAAGCATGGTCTTTATCCCAATCAGTGAAGACTAATTCGACTTAGGGATAAGTACGAGTTTCAAAGGCTAAGAGAAGCGTAAGATTGGTTTCTGGTCAACCTTGGTACACGCTGGGAGGTATTGCCAAGACCTACACATCAATAGCGTTTCAACTTAGGGATAAGAGGGAACCATTGAAGAACGCTTTGCCGAACCTTGGAGGTTGTCGCTCAATTGCCCAGGCAGTAGTTTTGTTCTTTCCGAGGCAATTCTCTTGCCCAATGCCGAGACAATTAAGTTGACATTTGCATTCAAAACTGAGATAGTTTCATTCAACTTCCACACTATTACGCAACATATTTCGGCCTGCTCTATCATCATATTTACTCAATCTCTTAATTTACTTGTTTTCTTTATTTTAGTTATTCTCTCGACCAAAACCATTACTTGTGTTTTTAATTTTCTTACAAATTTGTGGCGCCGTTTCCAGGAATTGGCAATAGCAACTTTGTTTTTATTTTCTTACACTTTTATTTTTGCTCTTTATTGTTCAGTTTCCCAATGGTTAACAAAATTTGGTTTTGCATTGGTGTATGACCAGGGCAAATCCAACAGGTCCAGAACATCCTCTTGATTCGAAGATTGAACGTACCTACCGTAAACTCAAACAAAAACTGAAAGTAGAAATGGAAAATCTAGTCCGCAATAACAATGCCAACGATAATCAGAATGCTGCAGTAGGAGATGGAGCGATTCTGCCACCTCAAATTGCTCAAGCTAGAAACCTAACCGTCTGAGATTATTTAGAGGAAGATCTCAACATACTGAACCCAGGAGTTGTCACACCTAAAATCGAAGCTGCCCACTTTGAATTAAATCCCGTAATGTTCAACATGATCAACACAGTGGGTCAATTGGTGGCTCGGTAACTGAAGATGCTAGACAACATCACAAATCCTTCTTGGAAATTTGCTATTCATTCAAAATACAAGGAGTCCGTGAGTATATTTTGAAGCTGAAATTATTTCCATATTCACTAAGGGATAGGGCCAAAACATTGTTGAATAGCATTCCAGCCGAAACAATAAGATCTTGGAATGACTTATGTCGTGATTTCCTTACTCAATTTAATCCTACAGATTTGACTGATAAATTACGAAATGAAATCATATCTTTTCGGCAGGTACATGATGAATCCATGTACGAGGCTTGGGAGCGATACCGAGAGATTTTACACAAATGTCTCTTACACGGATTCCCACTATGGACACAAGTGGCAATGTTTTACAATGCAGTAAACATGCCGATGAGGATGATGCTAGATGCCTCGAAAAATGGCATACTCCTAGACAAGCCACCGGAAGAAGCAATATAGATCCTAAATAGGCTTGCTAAAATGACTGTTATTTCCCAACAACCAGAAGAGGACGAGTCAGACGCCATGCCACCTTAAATGAACTTGAGTCATTAGATTCAATTATCCCACAATTGGCTACCTTAACCAATTTGGTTAAAAACATGCAACGACCAATTTTTAGGTTAAAACTACAATCGAAACAACAACGTGATGTCCAACACTTATAACCTGGCATGGAGAAAACATCCAAACTTCTCATAGAGCAATCCTAACAATGCCCTAAAACAGAACAATAAGAATGCTCCAGCACTGGGATTCCAACAAAACATGCCTCGACAACAAATGCCTCAGCAATCGATGTAGCAACAAATCTCGCAGCAATCGATGCCGCAACAACAATCCACGCCATCCTGTTCTTTGGAAAACTCCCTAAATGCTTTCATGTCTCAAACTAATGCCTAAATGGCTAATACTGATAAATTCATAAAAAAATTGATGCTTTTATGGACATGACTTAGATGAGAATGTAGAACCATGAAGCAACGTTGAAATCATTGGAAACTCAAGTTGGTAAATTCGCTCAGATCCTCAACTCGAGACCAATGGGCGGTTTTCCTAGCGATACTAAGGTCGCAAGAGGAACAACTCATGAACAATGCAAGGCAATCACCACGCGAAGTGGAAAATAATTCAAGGAACCCCGAGTTAATGAAACAGATGAAACAAAATCAAAGTAGCCGATTGCATCGGCAATGCCTAGTAATGTTGCCTCGACAGTACCCAACAACATTGCCTCGGCAGTGCCTGATAACATTACCTTGGCAATGTGTGACAAAGATACCGCAGAAAATAAGAAGGCATTTGAAGGTCCTGATTCAATGCTTTAAATCAATTTCCCATGCAAGGAACGAATTGAAGACTTTCGACTTCCACCACCGTTCCTACAAAGGTTGAAATGGCAGAACAAGAATACAAATTCAAGAAGTTCCTTGATATCTTGAAGCAAGTCCACATAAACTTGCCTTTCGTAGAAGCAATAGAGAAAATGTTGAACTACGCCAAGTTCCTTAAAGACATTGTCTCTAAGAGAATAAGAATAGGGGAATTTGAAACAGTTGTTGTAACGGAAGGATGTATGGCCATGTTGTACAACCGAAGGCCACCTAAGCTGAAAAGTCCCGGCAGTTTCACCATACCATGTGCGATTGGGAATCACTATGTCGGAAAGGCATTATGTGATCTTGGAGCAAGCATAAATATGATACCGAAATCAGTCTTCCAACGATTGGGGATAGAAAAGGCGAGACCTACTAAAGTGATGCTACAAATTGTTGATAGATCCTATGTTCATCTAGAGGGAAAATATGAGGATATCTTGGTAAGAGCTGATAAATTTATTTTCCCTATTGACTTTATTTATTGTTTTAGACTGTGAAGTAGATGAGTTCACACCTATTATCCTTGGGAGGCCATTCCTAGCTACGAGAAGAACCTTGATCAACGTTGAGAGAGAAGAACTCACCATGAGGGTGAATGATCAACAAATCAAGTTGAATGCTTTTCATACCCTTAAGCAAACCAATGATATAGAAGAATGCCAAGTCATCCAGACCATAACCGAGTTTGACTTGGATATAGATTACGTCAACAATTTCCTCATTAATAGTTGTGAAATTTGCCTCGACAGTGCATGTAACGACTACCTCGGCAATTACTTTGACAACTACACTGACCTTAAAAAATAGAACGAAGTTGAGCAGAAATAAGCCAATTGGATAGCTAGTCATCCATGTAAGTATTTCAAATCATTAGATTACTAAGGGGAGGAAAGAAAGATCGAAAAGCCCTCTATCGAGCAACCTCCTACTCTTGAATTGAAACCATTGCCAGGGCAATTGAAATATGTTTATTTGGGAACTAATAACACATTGCATGTAATCATATATTCTAAGTTGCACCTTGAACATGAACAAAAATTGATAAACATGCTAAAGCTGCACGAAAAGGCAATGGGAAGGACAAGTAAATTAATATGACAAGTTAGTGCCATGAGTGTTGGCAGTGATTGGAGTTCATTTTCCGAGTGGTAGGGCCGTTAAAATAGATTTATATTTATTAAACAGAAAAGTAAATTGAACCTTTGTGAACTTACAAATCCCAATTTTGAAGATTCTTTTTCAAATCAATAAGGTACCAATATTTTAGGCGTTGTGGGGGATGCCAATCCTTCCCCATGCGTAATGGATCCCCAAACCTGTTTTCTGGTTTTTGCAAACTGAAAATGTTATTTTAATAAATAAAACATTTTATTAAAATAACCTCGTTTTAAAAGTGATCCAATCACACTTTTTCAAAAGGATTGGTGGTGACTCCGTGTTTTAGTTTTCTAAAGTTGAGCCACTTGAAAAAGGGTTGCGATAGCTTGGGAACTCCTCTTGGGAAGTTTTATTTAAAAAAAAAACAAAAGTGTGTCAGGCCACCAATTGGTTTCATGCATTTTTTTAAATGGAATTTGCAAGTTCATAAAAATCTTTCAATTTATTTGTTCGTTTAATGAATACAATTCTATCTTACGCATTCTAAAATTATTCAAAAAGCTCTGTACTAGAGCTTGTCCTGTTCGTTTAAGTGGGGGAAAAGGCTTTGCTCATGTTAGAATATCAATTTCCATATGAGCCTAGAAAGTAGCTTCGGGACTCATTCCCTTTGTCTTCGTAAGGATATTGATCCTTCGAGAAGGCATAGGTGTAACGCCCTGGTTCTGGGCCTAGATATTTTAGACATCCGATCGGATCGGTCGAGAACGGTTCGAATCACGTAAAGTGATTTAAGCAAATCAAGGACCGGGATAGGATAAAAATGTGGTAAATTGCTAAAATCCTCTAACAATATGTTTAAGTGGTTGGTTAAGTCAATTTTACAAAAAGAGTTCCGGAAAAGGGACATTTTGAGTGGTGACCAAATTGTAAAGTTTCAAAATTGTGGAAAATGTGATTTTTAAAATAGAAGCCAAAATCTTAGAATCTTTAGGGGTCTTTAAGGGAATTTGACCTTTTCTCAATATGACTTGTGTTTTAAAAGGCTTTTAATTAAATGACGTTAATTGGTTTTATTTTAATTAATTAAAAGAGGTAGTTAATGTGAGATCCTATTACGTAACTACCATTTTCTCTTCTCTTTCAGCCAAACACGATTTTCATTCTTTTCTCTCTAGAATTCTTTTCTCCCAAACACTCTCCTAAAATTTTCTAATCAATTTTCAAGAAATCCTTTCAAGCTTTTCAAGATTTGGCTAAGGAAAACTTTTCATTCATTGAGGAAAGCAAGGATTGGAGGTAAATCCCATTCTTAACCTCTAATCAAAGTTCTTTATTGAAATTTCAAGATATTTGGCTTCTAAATACTATTTTTGGTTGAGTTTTCATTATAGTTTTGATTGGAGATCAAAATCTTGTGAAATTATGGTTGAAATATTAATTTGTAGACTTGATATGTTAAGCTCTATTTTTTATTGATTTTAATTGAGTTCTGTGTTGATTAATATGTTGAAATAAAGTGTTGATAACATAGATCTCGAAATCCTTGAGATTCTTAAGTTTCTTGGTTGATTTAAGTGAGTTTTTGAGGTGAAATGGTGGAATCTTGCTTGCTGGAGGTACAAGGTTGGGTTAGGTTGTTTGTTAGATGTGTTTTGGTGTTTATAATGGTTTAGAAGTGGTGTATGTTGGCTGGGCTTGGTTTACAAAGCAATCAGTTGGGTTTTCTATTGTTTGGGATGGGTAGTTTGGTGTAGTTTGGGTGAGCAACGAGATTGTGAATTGTTTCTGGTGTTGAAATGCATTTTAATGCATTTAAATCTCTTTTTTGATGTTGTGAAAACAAGGGATCTTGATCCAGGAGCAAACGAGGTGATTTTAAAGGCTCTGAAAGGGTAATTTTCATGTCGGCGAGCAAGACTTCGCGTATCGGTGAGTGGAAATGGAATTTCCTGCTTTGTAATGCTTTTAGCGTGGTCTTGGGTGCTTAGTGTAAGTTTGATACACTTAGCTAAGCTCAAGAGTAAGTGATTCAGAAATCCCTGTCTCAAAAATGTGCTATGTTTGATGAAAATGCACTTGAGTTAAGTGTGGGTTTGATTACTGTTTTAAAGCATGTTTTAAGCATTAATGTTGCTGGATTTTAATGCCATTATGTTAAGGATGCACTAGGTAAGTGATCCTTGGTTTTCATATGATAAATGCATGTGATGTTAAGCATGATATGCTTATGGAAATGGTATTGAATTTTTCTTGTAAAACAGTGAATTAATGAGGTTAAATGCTTATATTGGCAAGTGATGGAAATGGTTTTTGGTTGTGTTAGTCGGATATAGTTAGCCGGCTATAGGATTGGGTGCATCGTGAATAAAGTCGCCTTGGATGTCGAGGAGTTGTGATTGTACCGTATACTCCATCCAAGTACCCTAACGATTGAAGTTAAGATCAGAACGGTGGATGTTAATTACGTGTGTGGATCTTGTGTTATGTGTCATGTGCTCTCGTTAGTGGAATTATACAACTACCGATGAGTGGTGTTGAGGGGTTGTGATTGTCCTGTTATACTCCACCACGGGTCTCACAATGATGGAGAGTTACTCTCATGTGTGAGCCTTGTGTTGTCTGGTAGTGTGTATGAAGTGTGTGGGACAACGCTTGTAATCCGTGTATCCGATTGTGTCTTTTGTGGTATGATTTATGGATTATCACTTGTGATCCAATATAATGTTAATGATTAATGTGAAGCATGAAATGCTTGTAAATGATGCAAGAATGCATGAGATGCTTGGTAAAGCATGAGAAATGGTTTATTTGTTGTTTTAAAATGTTGCATATGAACATGTGTTTATAAGGTGCATTGATGTCTTGAGGAGACATGTTTTATGAAAAGGCATGTGTTGAAAAAATGGTGGTTTTACAAGTCTTGTGACATGCATTGATGAATGTTGTTTAGCGATCCTCACTAAGCTTTGTGCTTACGCTCATTTGTTTCATTAATGCAGAGAATTATGGGATTGAGGCAGCACACAACCAAGGGAATCCAAGCATTTTGTTTTAGCAAAGTATGTGGCTTTACTTTGGTGTAATAAGAAGCAATGGGTGGGATTTAAACCCTTGGATGGTTGTGGATGTTCCTTTTTACTTTGAGCATGTTTGGTTGTTGATCCTTGAGTTGTAAACGGCCTTTATGGATTGACTTATGTTTAAATGTTGATTTTAGCTTTGTATGGCTTTGGTGGACTAGAAAGCATGCCTATAGTTTCATTATATGCATGATTGATTCTATGCTTTAGCTTTGGCTTAATAATGATGATCCTTGATGCATAAATATGTTGTATGTATGTTGTGACATGTTTTGGGATGTAATCGAACATGAAAAGATGTGAAAAACTAGAAAAATCTGTTGTCGCAGGGCAAGGCATATCGGAACGCCCTTGCCTGTTTCGGAACAGAGGCCTGAAATTGCCATGAGGTTTCAGAACGGGTATGAACGTACCGAAACGATTTTGCTACTAGAAAGGGGAGTTTCGATATGAGTCTCGGAACGCACCTGAGTATCGAAACGGTCAAACTTGTAACGCCCTGGTTTTGGGCCTAGATGTTTTGGACATCGGATCGGACCGGTCGAGAACGGTTCGAATCGCGTAAACTAATTTTAGGAAATCAAGGATCGGGATAGGATAAAATTGTGATAAAAATTGCTAAAATCCTCTAAAAATATAATTAAGAGGTTGGTCAAATCAATTTTACAAAAAGGGATTTGGAAAATGGACATTTTGAGCAGTGACCAAATTGTAAAGTTTCAAAACTAGGAAAAATGTGCTTTTTAAGGTGGAAGCCAAAATCTTAGAATCTTTAGGGGGCTTTAAGTCAATTTGACCTTTCTTCAATATGACATGTGATTTAAATGGGTTTTAATTAAATGATTTTAATTAGAATTTGATATTAATTAATTGGTAGTTAGTGGATTTTCATTTTACGTAACTACCAATTCCCTCTCGTTCCAGCCAAACACCATTTCCTCTCATTTTTTCCAGAATTCTTTCTCCCAAAAATCCTCTCAAAATTTCCTAAATCTTTTTCAAGAGATCTTCTTTAATTCTTCAAGATTTTTGTAAGGAAAACTTGTCATCTATTGAAGGAAGCAAGGATTGGAGGTAAATCTCGTTCTCAACCTCTAGTCTAAGTTCTTTATTGAAACTCCCAAGATATTTGGCTTCTAATAACTATTTTTGAGTGTGTTTTCAATATAGTTTTGATTTGAGATCAAAATCTTGTGAAAATGTGGATGAAATCTTGATTTTCGGACTTGATGAGTTGGGCTCTATTTTGTATTGATTTTAATTGAGTTCTAAGTTGATTTATATGTTAAAATGAAGTATTGATAACATAGATCCCAAAATCCTAGAGATCCTAGAGTTTTTGGTTGAATCTTGTTTGCTGGAGGTATAACGATGTATTAGGTTGTTTATTTGATGTGTTTTGTTATTGATAGTGCTTTGGAAGTAGTGTATGTTGGATGGGCTTGGTTTAGGAAGCTATCAGTTGAGTTTTTGGTTGTTTTGGAAGGGTATTTTGGTGTAGTTTGAGTGGGCAACGAGTTTGTGATTTGTTGCTGGTGTTAGAATGAATTTTAATGCATTTAGATCTCTGTTTTGAGAATGTGAAAACAGGGGATCTTGATACGGAAGCAAATGAGGTGATTTTGGAGGCTCCAAAGGTGTTACTTCTGTGTCGGCGAGCAAGGTTTCACGTATCGGTGAGTGGAAAAGAGTTTTCCAGCTTTGAAACGGTTTGAATGTGGTTTTGGGGGCTTAGTGTAAGTTTGAAACACTTAGCTAAGCTCAAGAGTAAGTAAATCTATGTTTTGGCTTAAAAATGCACTTGGTTTAAATGTGTTTTGATTACTATTTTAAGGCATGTTTTAAGCATGAATGATGATGGATTTTAATGCGATTATGTTAAGGATGCACTAGGTAAGTGATCCTTGGTTTTTATGTGTTGAATGCATATAATGTAAGCATGTTATGCTTGTGGAAATGGCATTGTGTTTATGCTTATAAAATTGTGGATTAATGTGGCTAAATGATTATATTGGCAAGTGATGTAAATGGATTTTGGCTACTTTAATCGTATATAGTTAGCCGGCTATAGGATTGGGTTCATCGTGAATAAGTCGCCTTGGATGTCGAGGGGTTGTGATTGTGTCGTAATCTCCATCCGATTACCCTAGAGATTGAGGAATTAGAGTCACCACGATGGAGGTAGGCTCTCGTGGGTAGACTTAGTTAAGTGTCACTACGGTGGAGGAATGCTCCCGTGTGTGAGCTTGGTTAAGGTGATTACAATGGCTGAGGTAACTTCCATGTGTAAGCCTTGTTTGTGTCCCGACTCTCGCTAGTGGGTTATACAACTACCGATGAGTGATGTTGAGGGGTTGAGATTGTGCCATTAACTCCACCATGGGTGTATAGGGGTTGTGATTGTGCCATTAACTCCACCACGAGTGTTGAGGGGTTGTGATTATGTCATTTATCTCCATCACGAGTGTTGAGGGGTTGTGATTGTGCCATTTATCTCCACCTTATGTAGCCCGATAGTGTGTATGAAGCGTGTCAGTCAACGCTTGTGATCCACGTATCCGATTGTTTCAAGTGTGATGTGTTTTGTTATGATATACGTTTGAATATCACTTATGAGCCAATATGATGATGGTGACTCAGTGTTTTAATGAAGAACATTTGTTTTGTGAAAGCATGTGATGCTTCAGAATTATGCTAGAATGCACAAGATGCTTGGTTTAAGCATGAGTAAAGGTTATTGTTATTGTAATTAATGATGTTATGAGCATGTGGATTTGAAGGTGATTTTGGTGCTCTAAAGTGCATGTTTTAAAGGAAGGAAAATGTTTTCATAGGACGATGTTTTGATTTTAAAATGCATTGATGAATGTTTGGTTTTATAGCGGACATCATTAAGCTTATTGCGTACGCTCATTTGTTTCATCAATGCATAGAATTGAGCAATCAAGGCAGCCCAAGAGCAAGCAAATTCTAAGAGTTTTGGTTAAACAATGTATGTGGTTTTTCTCAAGTGTAATAAGAGGCAATGGGTGGGATTTATACTTCAGAATGTTTGAGAATGTTTCCCTTTACTTTGAGCATGTTGGGTGCCTATACTTGAGTTGTAAATGACCTTTGGTGATTGTATTTTGGTTTATATGATGTTATAGCTTGTTATGGTTTTGGTGAACTAGGGAGCATGCCTTTAGTGCCTCTACTTACGTGTTGGTTTCTACGTTTAAGCTATTGCCTCGGTATGATGATTGTTGATATGTATCCATGTTGTATTCCTGTTGCGAGATGTCTCGGGGTTGATTCGAGTGTGAAAAAGCATGAAAAACCAACATTTTCTGCTGTCACAGGGCATAGTGTATCGAAACACCCTTAACTGTTCCGAAACGGGGGCCTGTAATGACCAAAGCGTTTCGGTACGGTTGAAGGTGTTTCAGAACAGTTTGGCTACTAGAGAGGCCTGTTTCGGTACTGGTCTCAGAACACACCCGAGTATCGAAATCGTCAACAACGTTTCGATACGGGCGTTTTGTTACGAGGGTTAGTGTTTCGAAACGGATGATCGTTGGATGCTGATTTGAATTGTTTTGAGTTTTCATGTTTTACATTTTAGTCCTTAATGTTGTGGATGCAATTGCTTGAGCTTGGAATGTCCTTTTAACCTGAAATTTGGCAGAGAGGCATGTAATATGACTAATTTCATATTGGTAATCTTAAATTCTGCAAAGTCATTATATTTTCTAAAAATTACATTTTGGTCCCTAAAAAGTGTAATTCATGCAATTGAGTCTTTAAATGTTTTCCGATCGCTGTGTCCTTCTCTCCTATGATTCTTATGTAATCACATAGGCTTAACTTTCGGGTTGACTTTGGTTTTCCTTGTGTAGTCTTTGTAGTTCGGGTCAAACGTCTAGGTCGGGCTAAGGGGGTTACAAACCTGGTTTTGAAACGACCGTTTCGATACAGGTCTCTACGTTTCAGAACACCTGACCGTTGAAGTTTGAATTTGAATAGTTTCAGGTTTCTATTTCTTGCATTTTGGTCCCTGAACCTTACGTGCTTAATTGAATGAGTTTGGTTGATCTCTTTAAGTTGAAATTTACCATGTTGGTTTATTATAAGTCTAATTTTGGTTTGATAACCTTAAATCTTGTCAGTCCTCTAAATTCTGGAAATTAACATTTTATTCCCTAAAAGACGTTTCTTTGTAATTTAACCCCTGTTTGAGTTCTGTTCGCTGTGTCACTTCCGATGAAATGTTTTTCTAATCATTTAGGTTAATCAAGTGCATCTAGATAAGTTAAAAAAAAAGAAAAAAGGTCGTTAATCAAGGTTGACTTTGGTTTTCCCCGTGTAATCTTTGTAGTTCGGGTCGGGCGTCTAGGCCGGGCTAAGGGGGTTACATTTGTTGGTATCAGAGCCATGTTACGAAAGACTTGGGAATGTTGGTATGAGAAATTGATACGCGTTGATGTACGTTGTGTGAAAAGCATGCAATTGGTTGAATTTTGAAGCTTATGCTATGCTTGAGTTATGTGAATCGCATGTGGAATGGATATGATTGCGTGATGATGATGCAATGCTGTTATGTGCTGATTTTGGATGATGGAAAGCATGGTTAGCATGATGTTTCATTGTATGCTATGCTATGTTGAGGGAAATCGGGGGTGCCCATTGCCTTATTACACTAATCATATGTTTTTGCAAACTTGGATTCTTGCTTGCAGCTGGCCTAAATGGTTTAACTTGTTTTTGTTGTTATGCTTTGTTTAAAATAACACTATGGGTCTGAGAAGAGAGCTGAGGTCGAATACAATAGTACCTCTGTAACACCATGTTTTTGGGCCTAGATGTTTTAGAGAGCAGATCGAACCGGTTGAGAACGGTTCGAATCACGTAAGGTGGTTTTAGGAAATCAAGGATCCAAATAGGATAAAAATGTTATAAAAATTGCTAAAATCCTCTAAAAATATAATTAAGAGGTTGGTCAAGTCAATTTTACAAAAAAGGTTTTGGAAAATGGACATTTTGAGTAGTGACCAAATTGTAAGATTTCAAAAATGGGAAAATGTGATTTTTAATGTGGAGGCCAAAATCTTAGAATCTTTAGGGGGCTTTAAGTCAATGTGACGTTTTCTCAATATGACATGTGGTTTAAAAGAGTTTTTAATTAAATGGTTTTTAATTGGGTTTTATACTAAAATAGTTAAAAGTAGTTGTTGGTTATTTAATTACGTAACTACCAAAATCCTTTCTCATTTCAGCCAAACGCAATTTCACTCATCTTTTTCCAGAATTCTTTCTCCCAAAAACTCTCTCAACTTTTCCTAAATCATTTTCAAGAATACTCTTCTAGTTCTTCAAGATTTCACTAAGGAAAACTTGTCATACATTGAGAGAAGCAAGGATTGGAGGTAAATCCAGTTCTCAACCTATATTCTAAGTTCTTTATTGAATGTCCCAAGATATTTGGCTTCTAAATACTATTTTTGATTGAGTTTTCAATATAGTTTTGATTTGAGATAAAAATCTTGTGAAGTTGTGGATAAAATCTTGATTTTCGGACTTGATGAGTTGGGCTCTGTTTGTTTTGATTTTAATTGAGTTCTAAGTTGATTTATATGTTAAAATGATGTGTTGATATCATAGATCCCGAAATCCTTGAGTTTCTTGGTTGTTTTAGGTGAGATTTTGGGGTGAAATTGTGGAATCTTGCTTGCTGAAGGTATAATGTTGGGTTAGGATGTTTATTAGATGTGTTTTGATGTTGATTCTTGTTTGGAAGTGATGTATGATGGCTTGGCTTGGTTTAGGAAGCAATCGATTGAGTTTTCGGTTGTTTTGGAAGGGTATTTTGGTGTAGTTTGAGTGGGTAACGAGTTTATGAATTGTTCCCGGTGTTAGAATGCATTTTAATGCATTTAGATCTCTGTTTTGATGATGTGAAAAGAGGGGATCTTGATCCGAGAGCAAACGAGGTGATTTTGGAAGCTCCGGAGGTGTAATTTTCGTGTCGACGAACAAGGCTTCGCGTATCAATAAGTGGAAATGCAATTTCTTGCTTTGTAACGCTTTGAGCGTGATCTTTGGAGATTAGTGTAAATTTGATACACTTAACTAAGCTCAAGAGTAAGTGTTTCAGTAATTCCTCTCTTGGAAATGTGCCATGTTTGATGAAATTGCACTTGAAGTAAGAGTGGATTTGTTTACTGTTTTTAAGCATGTTTAAGCATGGTTTAATGCTAAATATTAATGCCATTATATTAAGGATGCACTACGTAAGTGATCATTGGTTTTCATGTGTTGAATGCATATAATGTTAAGCATGTTATGCTTGTAGAAATGTCATTGTGGTTATGCTTGTAAAATAGTGGATTAATGTGGTTAAATGATTATATTGGCACGTGATGAAAATGGTTTTTGGTTACTTTAATCGGATATAGTTAGCCGGCTATATGATTGGGTGCACCGTGAATAAAGTCGCCTCGGATGTTGAGGGGTTATAATTGTGTCGTAATCTCCATCCAAGTACCCTATCGATAGAGGTTAAGATCACAACGATGAATGGTTAGTCCCGTGTGTGAGTCTTGTGTATGAGTCCCATACTCTCGTTAGTGGAATTATACAACTACCGATGAGTGATGTTGAGGGGTTGTGATTTTGCCATTAATCTCCACCTTGTGTAGTCCGGTAGATTGTATGAAGCGTGAGGGCAACGCTTGTAATCCGCCTATCCGATTGTGTCTTGTGTTGAAATGGTTTATAGATTATCACTTGAGAGCCAATATAATGTAAATGAATAAAGTGAAGCATGAGATGCTTGTATATGATGAAAGGATGCATGAGATATTTGTGTATGATACAAGAATGCATGTGATGCTTGTTAAAGCATGAGCAAAGGTTTATTTGCTGATTTACAATGATGCATATGAGCATGTGGTTAAAAAGTGCATTGAGGTCTTAAGAAGACATGTTTTATAAAATGGCATGAGATGTAAATTTGTAACCCCCTTAACCCGGTCTAGACGGTTGACCCGAATTAAGAAAGTCACACGGGGAAAACGAAAGTCAACCCGAAAGTCAACCTTGATTAACGACCCTTTTTTTTCTTTTAAAACTTGTCTAGATGCACATTAACCCTAGTTATGATCACCCAAACAACATGCTCAAAGATCATAAACATCAGAGATCAAACATGGACCCAATTGTACAATTCACAACTTTAGGGACCAAATTGCAAATTCTGCAAATTACAAGGACTTAACCCGATTAGAAGTTGCCATCTTGAAATTAGTCAAGTTTCATGCTTCACTGTAAATTTTCAGCTCAAACGGACATACCAAACTCACACAATTGCAATAACAAGATTCAGGACCAAAACGTAAACATTCCAAAACATTTAACTGCCAATGTCAGCCCCCAACGGTCGACCGTTCCGAAACAGGGAGAGCCTGTTTCGAAACGCGGGGACGTTCCGCAACGCGTACCGAAACGAGGACTGGCAGAGAGCTTTCCGTTTCGAAACGGTGTCTCCCGTTTCGGACGCCTGGGCTGCTACAAGGCACCCGTTCCGAAACGGTAGCCACTGTTCCGAAACGACCTGCACAAATTGCAGAAATATGCTTGCTGAAACATTAAATTGATCAACCAAACATGCTCCAAAAGCTACCAAACTTTACCAGCAATTCATACATCATACAAGGAACATTTATGCATCAAAATCTAGATACTTGATCACCCCTAGGTGCACCAACACATTAAACACAAACGAAACACATTCATGCTTTTAAACAAGAAGCATAGCAAACCAACATAAGCATAAGATGATCCAAACGTTGCAACTTTAATCCACATGATTCAACAACATAAACCATACTTGTCCAACATACACAAACTCGTTATACATCCACTTAAAAGATTCTCCCCCCATTGCCTTTATTAACTATAGCTATTAACCGAGACATACATCTCAAGTGGAGTCCTCCTTGAATCCCTTACTCCTCGCTGTTCCAACTTCAAAGATCTGCATCGATGGACAAAAAGGAGCGTAAGCACAAAATGCTTAGTGAGGAATGCTCAAAACCAAAACACCATCAATGCAGCGAGTCATAAAACCTTTTTGAAAAGCAACTCGATTTGATAAACTAAAGCAATGTTTGAAAACCCTTTTCAACAACAAGCTCAAATCATGTATTGCTCAAACATGAAAACCAACCCTTAGCTTAGCAAGCTAAGTAAACCTTTTCAAAGCACAACTTGCAAAACATCAATTTAACCTTTCAATGCATAAACACCAAATGCAAAGTTAAATTCAGACCTTGGAAAACACTTCCACTTCACATTATACATTTCTTTTACTTAATTATCATCTCAAACATGAAACCCTTTTAAATCCATTTATTTAATCCATCCAACACATGCATTAAACAAATGCAACATATGAACCACATCATCAACATTTGCATCATATGCCTTTAATAACAAGTCTTAGCAAGACTCCAACGCACTAAAGAGATTTCATGCACACATGCATCATTCTCAATAGATAAACAATACATGTTCAAGCTTAACAAGCAACATGCATTCTTAAAACATTATGCACATCCCATGCAACCATGCATCATTTCAAGCATCCCATGCTTCATTATAAACAAGAACATCATATTGGCTTTCAAGTGATCATCCACATCCACTTTTCTACTCAACACCCAATCGGATACGCGGATCACAAGCGTTGTCCCTACGCTTCATACACACTACCAATCTAAGGTCCCCAAATGGACTTTTAACCACCATTTGACCTCACCATTCACAAGGTTCCCATGTATGGACTTTTAACCACCATACAACCTTATCTTCCTCAAGGTTCCCATGTACGGACTTTCAAACACCATACAACCTTAACTTTCACAAGGTTCCCATATATGGACTTTTAAACACCATATAACCTTAACATGCACAAGGTTCCCATGTATGGACTTTTAAACACCATACAACCTTAGCATCACCGATTGGTAATTGTATAACATCACTAACGAGATCCGGGACACCCTATACAAGATCCACACATGGACTTTACACCACCATTGTGATCTTAACAAGCACAAGGTTCTCCTATATGGACTTTTAATCACCATATAACCTTTACTTACCCAAGGTCCTCGAATGAATCTCAACCTCCATTATGACCTTAACCATCTCGTTAGGATACTTGGATGGAGTTTACCGGTTCTCACTTAACCACTCAACATCCAATGCGACTTTATTCTTGGTGCACCCAATCCTATAGCCGGCTAACTATATCCGATCAAAGAAACCAAGAACCACTTACATCACTTGCCAATATAACCATCTTACCATAATAGTCCAATGATTCACATGCATAACCATAATGCAAAAACCGTCATTTACCATCTTCAATCCACTGTTTTAAAGCATTACACAAAGCCATTAAACATCATGCAACACTATGCATCAAAACCACAATTTCAATGTATAAAACCGAGGATCTCTTACCTTGAGCATCCTTCACATATGACTTTCAAACCCAGCATTAAATCATGCTTAAATATGCTTTCAAAACAGAATTTAAAACATGCAAATCAATTGCATTGCAACCATCATTCACAATTGCTTTTAAAGCCAAATCACAACACAACCAAGAGCGAAAATCCATTTACTTACTCTTGAGCTTAGCTAAGTTGCTTAGACTTAAACTAAGCTCCCAAAACCTTCAAACCTTGGTTTAAAAGCTGAAAACCCAACTTCACTCACCGATACACAAAACAAGGCTAGCCAACAAGCCTTCCAAGCATCCGAAACCTTCCGCACCACCTCTAATGCTCACGGATCAATCTCCCCTGTTTCAAGCACACAATAACAGAGGATTAATGCATAATGTAAAAACACCAGCAACACAACTCAACTCGCTGCTCATCACAAATCCAACAATTCGGCTACCAAACACAACCGAAATCACTTCCAAACATTTCCAAAACTTAACCCAGCCAAGATCCATCACTTCAAACCATTTTTAAACATCAATTAACATCCAAAATGATCACAAACACGTCCTTATACCTCCAGCTATAATAGATCATCAAAAACACTCCAAAAACAACCAAAAACTCAAGTAAAACTTAGGAAATTCAACCTATCCGGGATTGCATTAGTTAAACCTCAACTTCTAATCAATTTAGCATTCATTTAACATCAATTTGACACCTCAAAACACTGCCCAAACAGATCACACGAAATTTCACCAAAAATCACCAAATCTTGCATTTTAAAGCCAAAATCAAGATTCCAATTGAAAAGCCTTTAACAAATCACAAATCAAGGATTGAGAACTTAGGAATTTCAGTAAAGAACTGAGAGTTTAGAGGAGAAGGACGTTCTTACCTCCAAACTTGAGTTTCTCCTCTTTTTGAACCAAAAACCTTGATGAATCAAGTAACAAATGGTGAGGTTTTGTTGATATGTTGATTAGGAATCAAAAGAGAGTGTTTGGGTTGAGGGAAGATTTAGGTGACAAAATCAGAAGAAATTCTCTAGAGAGAAAGTGTTTGGGTTGAGAGAAAATGAGAGAAAGGAAAATTGAGAAAATAGGAAGTTAGTTACAAAATAGCCAAATGATTTCCCTCCTCTTTTCTTTTGTTTTAAAATCAGAATTAATCATTAAAATATCTTAGAAAAATCTGGAGAAACTCCCTTTGGGTAAATAGCTCCTTAAAGATTCAAAGTTTCAATCCTTTCTAAAACAGTCACACAACTTTCAAAAATTACATTTTGGTCACTAGCCAAAATGTCACCCTTCCAAACCTCATTTTGTAAAATTGATTTCACAGTTCACTTATATATATTAAAAGATGATTTTAGAACATTTTTCCATATTTTTAATGCAACCCGAACTAGGCTTTCCTAATTTCACCTCTTTATATTCGAACAACACTTTGACCAAACCGGTCAACGCCCAAAACTTCTAAGCCCAAAACCGGGGCGTTACAACTCTCCCCCTCTTAGGAAATTTCGTCCTCGAAATTTCAACTGGCGAAAAGAGCACAACCAAACTTCACAAAACAACACACAAGGCAACACAAAAGCCTCAACCACCACTGAACACTTTCCACACAAAACTCCACTGAAACCAACACCACTACATACTGTTCATAAATTCCGGCACACTCAAACGTCAACCACAACTTAACCCTTCACAACTCCGGACTACACATAGCCCCATCAACAGCCTGAAGAACCTAAAACTTTTACAGCATACCCACCTTAGCACAAAACCCCCAAACTTGCTCACACAGTGGTACCAACCAATCCAATTCAGCCACCATGTATACTACAACCTTCACTGTTTCTAAAACTCTTTACAAACTCTCCAACTTCCTTCAAGATTTTCCAAACAAGCAAAAATTCTTAAGCACCAACTGCTTACCCAACTTCTCAACACATTACTGTCCTTACTTCACATCCACCGCAACCTTACCATCGACTCACCAGAACTACTCACTCATCAACAGATAATCACATCACTAACCCCAACCTTGACTTCACCCACCATTCCACACACCACCAGCTGAACTCAAAAAGAATTACTTAATCACAACCAACCAACCACTTCTAACAAGAATCTGTCCAACCAGCAATGGTCTTCAATCTTTCATTGCTTCCTGCTTCAAGTTCTGACCACAACACTTGCCTTACTAGAACAACATCACGCCTAAACATACATACCATCCTCTCAACTCTTCAAAGGTTGATAAGAACCATTACTTACATAAACAACCCTTCACTACAACATTAATGCTAAGCTATCTCAGCACTTAGAACACGTCCACTAACCTGCAACATCACTTAACACCAAGGAACCACCACTTCTACTAGCTATTCAAAACACTTGACCGATTCTAACCTCAACTGGTACTCCTCACCACCAACACACTAAATTCTTCAAACATCAAACACTTTCCTTCTACCAACGTGCTATACCACTCTCACTGTTACTAGCCATTAGCCTAATACTTTCCATTGCTTCTAACTTCCACTCAGCACCAACGCAACCTCTAAAAACCCATCATTCAACCTAACCCAACCACAACACTAACAAATTCGATTAGTTATTAATGAGTGTGAACATTCGTATGCATGATCACCAATATGTCCTATCAATGCCTGATGTTCATGTATGCAAAACCTCTAATGTCATGCCACATGTATGCATGGACCAACACATATATAATATAGCATATAATAAATGATTTTAACTGTGCATGAATGCCAGTTCACACTCTCCAATAACATCCTCAGAATCCGTCTAAGAACAACCTCCTACTTCATTTCTAACTTGTCTATGTAACACCCCGGTTTTGGGCTCGGAAGTTTTGGGTGTTGACCGGTTCGGTCAAAGTGCTGATCGAATATATAAGAGTGAATTTAGGAAAGCCTAGTTCGGGTTGCATTAAAAATATGGAAAAATGTTCTAAAATCATCTTTTAATATATATAAGTGAACTGTGAAATCAATTTTGGAAAATGAGGTTCGGAAGGTTGACATTTTGGCTAGTGACCAAAATGTAATTTTTGAAAGTTACGGGACAGTTTTATAAAGGATTGAAACTTTGAATCTTTAAGGAGCTATTATTCCAAAAAGAGTTTCTCCAGATTTTTCTAAGATATTTTAAGGCTCTATTCTGATTTTTAAAGATTATGAAAGGGAGGGAAATCATTTTAACCAATTTCCTAACTAATTTTCCATTTTCTCTCAATTTTCCTTTTCTCTCAACCCAAACACAATTCTCCAGATTTCTTTCTCTGATTTTGACATCTAAATCTCTCATTTCAACTCTCATTTGATTCCTAATCATTTCATCAACAAAACCTCTCAATTTGCAAGTTGTTTCATCAAGCTTTTTCGCTCTAAAAAGGAGAAATTCAAGTTTGGAGGTAAGAACGTCCTTCTCCTCTAAACTATCAGTTCTTTACTGAAATTCCTAAGTTCTCAATCCTTGATTTATGTTTTGTTAATGGCTTTTCAAATGAAATCTTGATTTTTGGCTAAAATGCAAGATTTGGTGATTTTGGTGAAATTTTTCGTGTGATCTGTTTGGGCAGTGTTTTGGAGTGTCAAAATGATGTTAAATGAATGCTAAATTGATTAGAAGTTGAGGTTTAATCAATGCAATCCCGGATAGGTTGAATTTCCTAAGTTTGGCTTGAGTTTTTGGTTGTTTTTGGAGTGTTTTTGGTGATCTGTTATACCTGGAGGTATAAGGACGTGGTTGTGATCATTTTGTATGTTAATTGATGTATAAAAATGGTTAGAAGTGATGGATCTTGGCTGGGTTAAGTTTTGGAAGTGTTTGGAGGTGATTTCGGTTGTGTTTGGTGGCCAAATTGTTAGATTTGTGATGAGCAGCGAGTTGTGTTGTTGTTTCTGGTGTTTTAATGCATAAGGATGCATTAATGTTCTGTTTTTGTGTGCTTGAAATAGGGGAGTTTGATCCGTGAGCTTTGGAGGTATTTGCGGAAGGTTTCGGAAGCTTGGAAGGCTTGTTGGCTAGTCTTGTTTTGGTTATCGGTGAGTGAAGTTGGGATTGCAGCTTTTAAACCAAGGTTTGAAGGTTTTTGGGAGCTTAGTTTAAGTCTAAACAACTTTGCTAAGCTCAAGAGTAAGTGATTTGATTTTCGCTCTTGAATTGTGTTGTGAAATTGGCTTTTAAGCAAATGTGGTTGATGATTGATATGCATGTGTTTTGCATGGTTTAAATCTGTTTTGAAAGCATATTTTTAGCATGGTTTAATGCTGGTTTTGAAATCCATTTGAGAAGGATGCTCAAGGTAAGAGATCCTTGGTTTTGTATATGGTAATTGTGATTGTGATGCATTGTGTTGCATGTTGATCAATGGCTTTGTATGATGCTTTAAAACAGTGAATTGATGATGGTAAATGTTACCTTTTGCATATTGGTTATGCATGTGAATCATTGGATTAATGAGGTAACGGTTTTGCATATTGGTTATGCATGTGAATCATTGGGCTAATGTTGTGATGGTTTTGCATTATGTTTATGCATGTGGAACATTGGATTAATATGGTAAGATGGTTATATTGGCAAGTGATGTAAATGGTTCTTGGTTTGTTGATCGGATATAGTTAGCCGGCTATAGGATTGGGTGCACCGTGACTTAAGTCGCCTTGGAGGTGGAGTGGTCAAGAGTGGACCGGATAAGCTCCCTTCAAGTATCCTAACGAGATGAGGTCATAGTGGAGGTTGTTGCCCACTCGAGGACCTTGGTTGATTGAGGTCATAATGGAGGTGTTGCCCATTCGAGGACCTTGGATGAGTAAAGGTTATATGGTGGTTAAAAGTCCATATGTGAGAACCTTGTACTTGTTGAGATCACAATGGCAGTGTTAAGTCCATGTGTAGATCTTGTGTAGGGTGTCCCGGATCTCGTTAGTGATGTTCTACAACTACCAATCGGTTATGCAAAGGTTGTATGGTGGTTAAAAGTCCATACATGGGAATCTTGTGCATGTCAAGGTTGTATGGTGGTTAAAAGTCCATACATGGGAACCTTGGGGAAAAGCTAAGGTTGTATGGTGTTTAAAAGTCCATACATGGGAACCTTAGGATGATGAGGTCATAGTGGAGGTTGTTGCCCACTCGAGGACCTTGGTTGATTGAGGTCATAATGGAGGTGTTGCCCATTCGAGGACCTTGGATTGGTAGGGTGTAGGGAGCGTAGGGACAACGCTCGGAATCCGCGTATCCGATCGGGTTGTTGAGTTGAAAACTGGATGTGGTTGATCAATTGGAAGCCAATGTAATGTTCTTGATCATAGTGAAGCATGAGATGCTTGGAATGATGCATGGTTGCATGTGAAGCATGAGATGCTTGAAATGATGCATGGTTGCATGTGAAGCATGAGATGCTTGGATTGATGCATGATTGCATGTGAAGCATGAGATGCTTGAAAAGATGCGTTGTTGCATGAAAAGTGTATGATGCTAGTGAATGCATGTTTACTTGTTAAGTTAAACAAGTGTTGGTTATCATTTGGTAAATGATGCATGTGAGCATGAAATATCTATATTGCATTGGAGTCTTGTAAGACTTGTTTTTAAAGGCATGTGAAGATGTTGTTATGGTTCTTATGTTGCCTTAGTTAAATGCATGTGATGGATTATTTGAGCTATGGTTTTAAAAGGTTTCTTGCTTGATATGGCTTTCAAGTTTAAGAAAGGTATGTTGTGAAATGAGAGTGTTTTCCATGGTTTTGTTTAAGCTTGGCTTATGGTGTTTATGCATGACTTGAGCTTGATGTTGAAAAGGGTTTTCAAACATGGCTTTCGTAATCAAATCGGGTTTGTTTTAAAAGTGTTTTAATGACCCGCTGCATTGATGGTGTTTTGGTTTTGAGCATTCCACACTAAGCATTATGTGCTTACGCTCCTTTTTGTCCATCAATGCAGATTCTTAAAGTTTGGGCAGCAAGGAGCAAGGGATTCAAGGTGGACTCCAATGGAGATGTATGTCTCAGTGAATAGCTATAGTTAATAAGGGCAATGGGGTAGAATCTCTCGGGTTTATGTGTATGTGATCGTTTATGTTTGATCAAGAATGTTTAAATGTTGTTGCTAATGTTGTTGGAACATGAATTGGTTTAAATGAGATTGTTTTGGAAGGTTTGTGCCTAAATGGTTGCTTGTGTAGGAAGCATGCCTATAGATTTGGGGCTTTTCTTATATGTTGTGTTTCTGTTGAATTGTTGATGCAAGTATGTCTCATTTATGTTGAATTGCATGTTGGTAAAGTTTGGTGGCTTTTGGAGCATGTTTGGATGATCAATTGTGTGTTTGAGTGAGCAAAATGCAGCATTCTAGGCTAGGCGTTTCGGAACAGGTAACACCGTTTCGGAACGAGTGCCCTGCATGAACCCAGGCGTCCGAAACGGGTGCAACCGTTCCGAAACGGAAAGCATTCTGCCAGACCCCCGTTGCGGAACGCGTTGTGGAACGGCCCCGTGTTTCGGAACGGGCTTGTCCTGTTTCGGAACGGGTGACCGTTGGGGGCTGACATGGGCGGTTAAATGTTTCAAAATGTTTGCATTTTGGTCCTGAATCTTGTTTGTGCAATTGTATGAGTTCGGGATGTCCGTTTGAGCTGAAATTTGGCAGAGAAGCATGAAACATGATTAATTTTAAGTTGGTAACTTAAAATCTGGTTAAGTCCTTAAAGTTTTCAGAAATTACAGTTTGGTCCCTAAAGTTGTAATTTGTTCAATTGGGTCCCTGTTTGATCTCTGATGGTTGTGATCTTTGAGCATGGTGTTTGTGTGATCACATCTAAGGTTAATGTGCATCTAGACAAGATTAAAAAGAAAAAAAGGGTCGTTAATCAAGGTTGACTTTAGGGTTGACTTTGGTTTTCCCCGTGTAATCTTCGTAGTTCAGGTCAACCGTCCAGACCGGGCTACGGGGGTTACATTTGGTGGTATCAGAGCTGAGTTGCGAAGGTTGGGGAAAACGGTAAGTTGTTGTGATGCGTGTTTGATGTTTACCTTGTTGTGTGGTTGAAAGTTGGTTGAAACACGTGTTTTTGAGTATGCTGTTGATGTTTCTGAGCATGTTGCTGATGTATGCAATCATGTTTTGTGGTTATGAATCTTGGTTGAGTTTATGTGGATATGTGCTGATGCTATGAGCTGATGTTATGCATGGTGAATGTGTTTTGAGCATGATATGTTGCTAATATGCTGGTGCAATTGGATGTTGTTTGGTGTAAGCATGATCAAGGTATGTTGTTGATATGCTTGATGTTGTGATATCCATGTTGTGTTGACTGTTATGTCATGTAAAGGGGAGGATTCGGAATACCCATTGCCTTATTAATATAGCTATTGTGTTATTTTGGAGTTGGAGTTTGAATCCTTGCTTAATGCTGGTCTAACTGGTTTGTTTGCTTGTTGTGATTGTATGTTTGTTGTTGTTAGTGGTATGGCAAAGTCGATGAAAGAATGGCGGTTGAGTGAGATGGTTGCTGCCTTGGGGCAGGTTGTTAAGGCAAGGAATTCACCCTTTTGTAAAGGTGTTGTGTCTCAGTCTTTTGTGCCTGGAGTTGAGGTGGTAAGGCAAGGGAAAGAAACTGGTTCTGTGATGGAAAGTTCATTATCTATTGAGCAGGAGGTGTTGGAAACATCTCAGGCTGCGGTTGAGGTAAAGTCAGTGGATGTGCTGGCTAGATGTGAGGGTTTGCCGAAGCAGCGCTTGCTTGATTTGGGTGCTGTGGAATATCATGGTTCTACACCGGAGATGTTTGAGGCCTGGTAGGCCAGTGTGGTTCTGATTTTGGATCAGGAAGGCTGTGATTATGCCTGTAAGCTGGGGAGCGTTGTTTCTTTGATGCTGGAGGATGCTTGTGTCTGGTGGACATCTGTGGCGGTGGCGTCACATATCCTTGATATTGATTGGGATTTCTTTGTATCGGCCTTTTATGGGAGGTATCTTGGAAGGGAATTCCCAAGGGTTAAGCAAGGCGCGGGTAGTGCTGTTGTGGGGCAAGTGTTGCTTGGGCAAGGAGTGGAAGTTCAGCCACCGGTATGTGACCGATGTGAAAGGCAACATGTTGGAAATTGTTGGGGCGCAGGTGTTTGTTGGAATTGTGGTTCTAAAGTGCATGTTAAGCGTGATTGTCCACATGGTGTGAAATCAGCTTCAGTGATAGAAAAAGGGTCTCAGAAAGGTCGTGGGAACGGCCGGGGCAAGGTTCAGAGGTGGCAGAAAAAGCAGAAGGTTGTGAAGAGTTTGGGAAATGAAGTTTGCTGGAAATGTGGGTCTGCTGGACACATGAGACGTGATTGTTTGATGTTGGCTCGGAACAGCCAAGGTTCTTTACTGCAAGGAGTTGGTGGTGACCCTGGTGTGTTAGCTGGTGCTGCAATGGTGCGGCAGGAGGATGATGGTTCCGCAAGGAAGAGAGCTCGTCTGATGAAGCTTCAGGGTGGTGTTGTGTTTTCAGGTAACCTTGTTAAGTGATCTTTGCTTTAGTTGCCTTAGTTTGGTTTCTGCTGGTTTCCTTGTGTGGTAAGTCTAGTCTTGTTGCTAGTATGTTTGGGGTAATGGTAGTTGTGGTTTGGTAATATCTTGGGTGTGAAGAAGGCTTGGGTGAGTATCTTGTAGCTAAGGGTTGTTAGTATGACGGAGATAGATAAGTTAAAGGTGAGTTAGGAGGTTGTTCTTAGACAAATTTTGAGGATGTTATTGGAGGGTGTGAACTGGCATTCATGCACAGTTAAAAATCATTGTTATATGCTATATTATATATGTTGGTCCATGCATACATGTGGCATGACACTAGAGGTTTTGCATACATGTACATCAGGCATTGATAGGGCATGTAGGTGATCATGCATACGATGTTCACGCTCGCTAATAACTAATCGAATCTGTTAGTGTTGTGGTTGGATTAGGTGGGATGATGGGTTTTTAGAGGTTGTTTGGTGCTGAGTGAGAGTTAGAAGTGTTGGAGTTGTTAAACTAGTTGCCAGTGATGGTGAGAGTGGTATAGCCTGTTGGTAAAAGGATAGTGTTGATGCTCAGAGAGTTTAGTGGTTTGGTGGTGAAGGGTATCGGTTGAGGTTAGTATCGGTTAAGTGGTTTGTTTAGCTAAAAGAAAGTGGTAGTTCCTTGGTGCTAAGTGATGTTGCAGCTTAGTGGTTGAGTTCCCAAGTGCTGAGGTAGTTTAGCTTTTAAGTTGTTGTGGAGAGGTTGTGTTTGTAAGTGTTGGTTCTTAGCAACCTTTGAGGAGATTAGAGGATGTTATGTGTGTTTTGGTTAAGTAATGTTCTGGTAATGCAAGTGTTCTGGTTGAAGTTTGTAGTGAAAGGGCTATGAAAGATCGAAGGCTTTCGTTGGTTGTTTGGGTTCTTGTGAGAAGTGGTTGGCAGGTTGTGGTTAAGAAAGTTCCGTTTGAAGTCAGCTTGTGGTGTGTGGAGCGGCTGACGGATTCAAGTTGGGGTTATGATGTAATTTTTGGTATTTGGGTGAGTAGTCCTGGTGAGCTGTTATGGTAATGTTAGCGGCGGATGTGAAGGATTGTCAGCTTCGTTGAAGAGCTTGAGTAAACAGTTGATGTTTAAGGATTTTTGCTTGTTGGAAAAATCCTTGGAAGAGGTTTGGGAGTTTGCAAGAGTTTTAGAGGCTGAGCGGTTTGCATAGTGGCTGAATTGGTTTGGTTGTTGTCTCTGTGTAAACAAGTCTTGGGAGTTGTGTGTTACAGTGTTGTCTGCTGAAGAGCTGAAGTTCTTCAGGTTGATGTTGGGATTGTGTACAGTCCGGTTATGTGGAAGGTTAAGTCGTGGTTACCTTTGAGAGTTTGGTTTTGTGAACAGTGTATGGTGGAGGTTTTGTGTGGAAAGTGATCAGTGGTGTTAGTTAAGGCTTTTGTGTTGCTTTGTGTGTTGCTTTGAGAAGGTTGTGGTTCTCTTTTCGCCGGTTGAAATTTCGAGGACGAAATTTCCTAAGGGGGGGGGGAGAGTTGTAACGCCCCGGTTTTGGGCTCGGAAGTTTTGGGTGTTGACCGGTTCGGTCAAAGTGCTGATCGAATATATAAGAGTGAATTTAGGAAAGCCTAGTTCGGGTTGCATTAAAAATATGGAAAAATGTTCTAAAATCATCTTTTAATATATATAAGTGAACTGTGAAATCAATTTTGGAAAATGAGGTTCGGAAGGTTGACATTTTGGCTAGTGACCAAAATGTAATTTTTGAAAGTTACGGGACAGTTTTATAAAGGATTGAAACTTTGAATCTTTAAGGAGCTATTATTCCAAAAAGAGTTTCTCCAGATTTTTCTAAGATATTTTAAGGCTCTATTCTGATTTTTAAAGATTATGAAAGGGAGGGAAATCATTTTAACCAATTTCCTAACTAATTTTCCATTTTCTCTCAATTTTCCTTTTCTCTCATTTTCTCTCAACCCAAACACAATTCTCCAGATTTCTTTCTCTGATTTTGACATCTAAATCTCTCATTTCAACTCTCATTTGATTCCTAATCATTTCATCAACAAAACCTCTCAATTTGCAAGTTGTTTCATCAAGCTTTTTGGCTCTAAAAAGGAGAAATTCAAGTTTGGAGGTAAGAACGTCCTTCTCCTCTAAACTATCAGTTCTTTACTGAAATTCCTAAGTTCTCAATCCTTGATTTATGTTTTGTTAATGGCTTTTCAAATGAAATCTTGATTTTTGGCTAAAATGCAAGATTTGGTGATTTTGGTGAAATTTTTCGTGTGATCTGTTTGGGCAGTGTTTTGGAGTGTCAAAATGATGTTAAATGAATGCTAAATTGATTAGAAGTTGAGGTTTAATCAATGCAATCCCGGAAAGGTTGAATTTCCTAAGTTTGGCTTGAGTTTTTGGTTGTTTTTGGAGTGTTTTTGGTGATCTGTTATACCTGGAGGTATAAGGACGTGGTTGTGATCATTTTGTATGTTAATTGATGTATAAAAATGGTTAGAAGTGATGGATCTTGGCTGGGTTAAGTTTTGGAAGTGTTTGGAGGTGATTTCGGTTGTGTTTGGTGGCCAAATTGTTAGATTTGTGATGAGCAGCGAGTTGTGTTGTTGTTGCTGGTGTTTTAATGCATAAGGATGCATTAATGTTCTGTTTTTGTGTGCTTGAAACAGGGGAGTTTGATCCGTGAGCTTTGGAGGTATTTGCGGAAGGTTTCGGAAGCTTGGAAGGCTTGTTGGCTAGTCTTGTTTTGGTTATCGGTGAGTGAAGTTGGGATTGCAGCTTTTAAACCAAGGTTTGAAGGTTTTTGGGAGCTTAGTTTAAGTCTAAACAACTTTGCTAAGCTCAAGAGTAAGTGATTTGATTTTCGCTCTTGAATTGTGTTGTGAAATTGGCTTTTAAGCAAATGTGGTTGATGGTTGATATGCATGTGTTTTGCATGGTTTAAATCTGTTTTGAAAGCATATTTTTAGCATGGTTTAATGCTGGTTTTGAAAGCCATTTGAGAAGGATGCTCAAGGTAAGAGATCCTTGGTTTTGTATATGGTAATTGTGATTGTGATGCATTGTGTTGCATGTTGATCAATGGCTTTGTATGATGCTTTAAAACAGTGAATTGATGATGGTAAATGTTACCTTTTGCATATTGGTTATGCATGTGAATCATTGGATTAATGAGGTAACGGTTTTGCATATTGGTTATGAATGTGAATCATTGGGCTTATGTTGTGATGGTTTTGCATTATGTTTATGCATGTGGAACATTGGATTAATATGGTAAGATGGTTATATTGGCAAGTGATGTAAATGGTTATTGGTTTGTTGATCGGATATAGTTAGCCAGCTATAGGATTGGGTGCACCGTGAATTAAGTCGCCTTGGAGGTGGAGTGGTCAAGAGTGGACCGGATAAGCTCCCTTCAAGTATCCTAACGAGATGAGGTCATAGTGGAGGTTGTTGCCCACTCGAGGACCTTGGTTGATTGAGGTCATAATGGAGGTGTTGCCCATTCGAGGACCTTGGATGAGTAAAGGTTATATGGTGGTTAAAAGTCCATATGTGAGAACCTTGTACTTGTTGAGATCACAATGGCAGTGTTAAGTCCATGTGTGGATCTTGTGTAGGGTGTCCCGGATCTCGTTAGTGATGTTCTACAACTACCAATCGGTTATGCAAAGGTTGTATGGTGGTTAAAAGTCCATACATGGGAATCTTGTGCATGTCAAGGTTGTATGGTGGTTAAAAGTCCATACATGGGAACCTTGGGGAAAAGCTAAGGTTGTATGGTGTTTAAAAGTCCATACATGGGAACCTTAGGATGATGAGGTCATAGTGGAGGTTGTTGCCCACTCGAGGACCTTGGTTGATTGAGGTCATAATGGAGGTGTTGCCCATTCGAGGACCTTGGATTGGTAGGGTGTAGGGAGCGTAGGGACAACGCTCAGAATCCGCGTATCCGATCGGGTTGTTGAGTTGAAAAGTGGATGTGGTTGATCAATTGGAAGCCAATGTAATGTTCTTGATCATAGTGAAGCATGAGATGCTTGGAATGATGCATGGTTGCATGTGAAGCATGAGATGCTTGAAATGATGCATGGTTGCATGTGAAGCATGAGATGCTTGGATTGATGCATGATTGCATGTGAAGCATGAGATGCTTGAAAAGATGCGTTGTTGCATGAAAAGTGTATGATGCTAGTGAATGCATGTTTACTTGTTAAGTTAAACAAGTGTTGGTTATCATTTGGTAAATGATGCATGTGAGCATGAAATATCTATATTGCATTGGAGTCTTGTAAGACTTGTTTTTAAAGGCATGTGAAGATGTTGTTATGGTTCTTATGTTGCCTTAGTTAAATGCATGTGATGGATTATTTGAGCTATGGTTTTAAAAGGTTTCTTGCTTGATATGGCTTTCAAGTTTAAGAAAGGTATGTTGTGAAATGAGAGTGTTTTCCATGGTTTTGTTTAAGCTTGGCTTATGGTGTTTATGCATGATTTGAGCTTGATGTTGAAAAGGGTTTTCAAACATGGCTTTGGTAATCAAATCGGGTTTGTTTTAAAAGTGTTTTAATGACCCGCTGCATTGATGGTGTTTTGGTTTTGAGGATTCCTCACTAAGCATTATGTGCTTACGCTTCTTTTTGTCCATCAATGCAGATTCTTGAAGTTTGGGCAGCAAGGAGCAAGGGATTCAAGGTGGACTCCAATGGAGATGTATGTCTCAGTGAATAGCTATAGTTAATAAGGGCAATGGGGTAGAATCTCTCGGGTTTATGTGTATGTGATCGTTTATGTTTGATCAAGAATGTTTAAATGTTGTTGCTAATGTTGTTGGAACATGAATTGGTTTAAATGAGATTGTTTTGGAAGGTTTTTGCCTAAATGGTTGCTTGTGTAGGAAGCATGCCTATAGATTTGGGGCTTTTCTTATATGTTGTGTTTCTGTTGAATTGTTGATGCAAGTATGTCTCATTTATGTTGAATTGCATGTTGGTAAAGTTTGGTGGCTTTTGGAGCATGTTTGGATGATCAATTGTGTGTTTGAGTGAGCAAAATGCAGCATTCTGGGCTAGGCGTTTCGGAACAGGTAACACCGTTTCGGAACGGGTGCCCTGCATGAACCCAGGCGTCCGAAATGGGTGCAACCGTTCCGTAACGGAAAGCATTCTGCCAGACCACCGTTGCGGAACGCGTTGTGGAACGGCCCCGTGTTTCGGAACGGGCTTGGCCTGTTTCGGAACGGGTGACCGTTGGGGGCTGACATGGGCGGTTAAATGTTTCAAAATGTTTGCATTTTGGTCCTGAATCTTGTTTGTGCAATTGTATGAGTTCGGGATGTCCGTTTGAGCTGAAATTTGGCAGAGAAGCATGAAACATGATTAATTTTAAGTTGGTAACTTAAAATCTGGTTAAGTCCTTAAAGTTTTCAGAAATTACAGTTTGGTCCCTAAAGTTGTAATTTGTTCAATTGGGTCCCTGTTTGATCTCTGATGGTTGTGATCTTTGAGCATGGTGTTTGTGTGATCACATCTAAGGTTAATGTGCATCTAGACAAGATTAAAAAGAAAAAAAAAGGTCGTTAATCAAGGTTGACTTTCGGGTTGACTTTGGTTTTCCCCGTGTAATCTTCGTAGTTCGGGTCAACCGTCCAGACCGGGCTACGGGGGTTACAGTCTAACTACATCATTCCAACAACCATTAACCACAAGATACTCACTTAAACCTACTTCACGCTAAAGATGTTTCCAAACAAATACAACAACAACACCTACCTCAGCATGCTAGCAACAAGATCATACCCACTACGCAAGGAAAACCAACAGAAACCAACTAAGATAGCTAAGCAAAGGTTACTTAACAAGGTTACCTGAAAACACATCACCACCCTGAAGCTTCATCAGACGAGCTCTCTTACTCGCAGAACCATCATCCTCTAGCCGCACCGCTGCAGCATCAGCTAACACACTAAGATCACCACCAACTCCCTGCGGCAAAGAACCTTGGCTGTTCCGAGCCAACTTCAAACAATCACGTCTCACATGTCCAGCAGACCCACACTTCCAACAGATTTCATTTCCCAAACTCTTCACAACTTTCTGCTCTTCCTGACACCTCCGAACCTTGCCTCGGCCGTGCCCACGACCCTTCAGATACCCTTTGGCTACCACTGAAGCCGATTTCACCCCAAAAGGACAATCACGCTTTACATGCTCTTTAGAACCACAGCTCCAACAAGTACCTGCGCCCCAACAACCTCCAACATGGCGCCTCCCACAACGATTACACACCGGTAGCTGAGCTTCCACTCCTTGTTCAACCAGCACTTGCCCCAAATCTGCACTACTTTCACACTGCTTAACCCTTGGGAATTTCCCTCCAAGATACCTTTCATAAAAGGCAGACACAAAGAAGTCCCAATCAATATCATGGATGTGCGATGCCACCGCCACAGATGTCCACCAGGCACATGCGTCCTCCAGCATCAAAGAGACAACACTTCCCAGCTTACAGGCATAATCACAACCCTCCTGATCCAAAATCAGAATCACACTGGCCAACCAGGCCTCAAACATCTCTGGTGAAGAACCATGATACTCCACAGCACCCAAATCAAACAAACGATGTTTCGACAAACCCACACATCCCTCGGCCAGCACATCTACCAATTTTACTTTTACCACAGCCTGAGATGTTCCCAACACCTCTTGAACAATTAGTGATGAACCCTTCATCACAGAACCAACTTCTCCTTCCTGTCTCAAAACCTCAACATCAAGCACAGAAGACTAAGGCAAAACACCTCCTCTAAAAGGTGAATTCCACGCCTTAACAACCTGCCCTAAAGCAGCAACCATCTCACCCAACTGCCATTCTTTCATCGATTTCGCCATACTATTAACAACAAGCAATCATAACAAAACAAACAAACCAATTAGACCAGCTTTAAGCCAGGATTCAAACTCCCACTCCAAAATAACACAATAGCTATAGTAATAAGGCAATGGGTATCCCGTATTCTCCCCTTTTTCATGACATAACAGTCAACAAAAACATGGATATCACAACATCAAGCATATCAACCAACACATTCGATCATGCTTTCATCAAACAACATCCACTTACAACAGCATAAAATCAACATATCATACTCATAGCACTTTCATCATTCACAAAACCAGCTCACAACATCAGCACACATCCACATTAGCTCAACTAAGATTCATAACCACAAAGCATGCCTGAAAACATCAACAACTTACTCAGAAACACGTGTTTCAACCAGCTTTCATCCACACATCAGATATACATCAAACACATACTACAACAACTTACCGTTTTCCCAACCATTCGCAACTCAGCTCTGATACCACCAAATGTAACCCCCTTAACCCGGTCTAGACGGTTGACCCGAATTAAGAAAGTCACACGGGGAAAACCAAAGTCAACCCGAAAGTCAACCTTGATTAACGACCCTTTTTTTTCTTTTAAAACTTGTCTAGATGCACATTAACCCTAGTTATGATCACCCAAACAACATGCTCAAAGATCATAAACATCAGAGATCAAACAGGGACCCAATTGTACAATTCACAACTTTAGGGACCAAATTGCAAATTCTGCAAATTACAAGGACTTAACCCGATTAGAAGTTGCCATCTTGAAATTAGTCAAGTTTCATGCTTCACTGTAAATTTTCAGCTCAAACGGACATGCCAAACTCACACAATTGCAATAACAAGATTCAGGACCAAAACGTAAACATTCCAAAACATTTAACTGCCAATGTCAGCCCCCAACGGTCGACCGTTCCGAAACAGGGAGAGCCTGTTTCGAAACGCGGGGACATTCCGCAACGCGTACCGAAACGAGGACTGGAAGAGAGCTTTCCGTTTCAAAACGGTGTCTCCCGTTTCGGACGCCTGGGCTGCTACAAGGCACCCGTTCCGAAACGGTAGCCACTGTTCCGAAACGACCTGCACAGATTGCAGAAATATGCTTGCTCAAACATGCAATTGATCAACCAAACATGCTCCAAAAGCTACCAAACTTTACCAGCAATTCATACATCATACAAGGAACATTTATGCATCAAAATCTAGATACTTGATCACCCCTAGGTGCACCAACACATTAAACACAAATGAAACACATTCATGCTTTTAAACAAGAAGCATAGCAAACCAACATAAGCATAAGATGATCCAAACGTTGCAACTTTAATCCACATGATTCAACAACATAAACCATACTTGTCCAACATACACAAACTCGTTATACATCCACTTAAAAGATTCTCCCCCCATTGCCTTTATTAACTATAGCTATTAACCGAGACATACATCTCAAGTGGTGTCCTCCTTGAATCCCTTGCTCCTCATTGTTCCAACTTCAAAGATCTGCATCGATGGACAAAAAGGAGCGTAAGCACAAAATGCTTAGTGAGGAATGCTCAAAACCAAAACACCATCAATGCAGCGAGTCATAAAACCTCTTTGAAAAGCAACTCGATTTGATAAACTAAAGCAATGTTTGAAAACCCTTTTCAACAACAAGCTCAAATCATGTATTGCTCAAACATGAAAACCAACCCTTAGCTTAGCAAGCTAAGTAAACCTTTTCAAAGCACAACTTGCAAAACATCAATTTAACCTTTCAATGCATAAACACCAAATGCAAAGTTAAATTCAAACCTTGGAAAACACTTCCACTTCACATTATACATTTCTTTTACTTAATTATCATCTCAAACATGAAACCCTTTTAAATCCATTTATTTAATCCATCCAACACATGCATTAAACAAATGCAACATATGAACCACATCATCAACATTTGCATCATATGCCTTTAATAACAAGTCTTAGCAAGACTCCAACGCACTAAAGAGATTTCATGCACACATGCATCATTCTCAATAGATAAACAATACATGTTCAAGCTTAACAAGCAACATGCATTCTTAAAACATTATGCACATCCCATGCAACCATGCATCATTCCAAGCATCCCATGCTTCATTATAAACAAGAACATCATATTGGCTTTCAAGTGATCATCCACATCCACTTTTCTACTCAACACCCAATCGGATACGCGGATCACAAGCGTTGTCCCTAAGCTTCATACACACTACCAATCCAAGGTACCCAAATGGACTATTAACCACCATTTGACCTCACCATTCACAAGGTTCCCATGTATGGACTTTTAACCACCATACAACCTTATCTTCCTCAAGGTTCCCATATATGGACTTTTAAACACCACACAACCTTAACTTTCACAAGGTTCCCATATATGGACTTTTAAACACCATATAACCTTAACATGCACAAGGTTCCCATGTATGGACTTTTAAACACCATACAACCTTAGCATCACCGATTGGTAATTGTATAACATCACTAACGAGATCCGAGACACCCTATACAAGATCCACACATGGACTTTACACCACCATTGTGATCTTAACAAGCACAAGGTTCTCCTATATGGACTTTTAATCACCATATAACCTTTGCTTACCCAAGGTCCTCGAATGGGAATCTCAACCTCCATTATGACCTTAACCATCTCGTTAGGATACTTGGATGGAGTTTACCGGTTCTCACTTAACCACTCCACATCCAAGGCGACTTTATTCACGGTGCACCCAATCCTATAGCCGGCTAACTATATCCGATCAAAGAAACCAAGAACCACTTACATCACTTGCCAATATAACCATCTTACCATAATAGTCCAATGATTCACATGCATAACCATAATGCAAAAACCGTCATTTACCATCTTCAATCCACTGTTTTAAAGCATTACACAAAGCCATTAAACATCATGCAACACTATGCATCAAAACCACAATTTCAATGTATAAAACCGAGGATCTCTTACCTTGAGCATCCTTCACATATGGCTTTCAAACCCAGCATTAAATCATGCTTAAATATGCTTTCAAAACAGAATTTAAAACATGCAAATCAATTGCATTGCAACCATCATTCACAATTGCTTTTAAAGCCAAATCACAACACAACCAAGAGCGAAAATCCATTTACTTACTCTTGAGCTTAGCTAAGTTGCTTAGACTTAAACTAAGCTCCCAAAACCTTCAAACCTTGGTTTTAAAGATGAAAACCCAACTTCACTCACCGATACACAAAACAAGGCTAGCCAACAAGCCTTCCAAGCATCCGAAACCTTCCGCACCACCTCTAATGCTCACGGATCAATCTCCCCTATTTCAAGCACACAATAATAGAGGATTAATGCATCATTATGCATTAAAAACACCAGCAACACAACTCAACTCGCTGCTCATCACAAATCCAACAATTCGGCTACCAAACACAACCGAAATCACTTCCAAACATTTCCAAAACTTAACCCAGCCAAGATCCATCACTTCAAACCATTTTTAAACATCAATTAACATCCAAAATGATCACAAACACGTCCTTATACCTCCGGCTATAACAGATCATCAAAAACACTCCAAAAACAACCAAAAACTCAAGTAAAACTTAGGAAATTCAACCTATTCGGGATTGCATTAGTTAAACCTCAACTTCTAATCAATTTAGCATTCATTTAACATCAATTTGACACCTCAAAACACTGCCCAAACAGATCATACGAAATTTCACCAAAAATCACCAAATCTTGCATTTTAAAGCCAAAATCAAGATTCCAATTGAAAAGCCTTTAACAAATCACAAATCAAGGATTGAGAACTTAGGAATTTCAGTAAAGAACTGAGAGTTTAGAGGAGAAGGACGTTCTTACCTCCAAACTTGAGTTTCTCCTCTTTTTGAACCAAAAACCTTGATGAATCAAGTAACAAATGGTGAGGTTTTGTTGATATGTTGATTAGGAATCAAAAGAGAGTTGAAAGGGAAGATTTAGGTGACAAAATCAGAAGAAATTCTCTAGAGAGAAAGTGTTTGGGTTGAGAGAAAATGAGAGAAAGGAAAATTGAGAAAATAGGAAGTTAGTTACAAAATAGCCAAATGATTTCCCTCCTCTTTTCTTTTGTTTTAAAATCAGAATTAATCATTAAAATATCTTAGAAAAATCTGGAGAAACTCCCTTTGGGTAAATAGCTCCTTAAAGATTCAAAGTTTCAATCCTTTCTAAAACAGTCACACAACTTTCAAAAATTACATTTTGGTCACTAGCCAAAATGTCACCCTTCCAAACCTCATTTTGTAAAATTGATTTCACAGTTCACTTATATATATTAAAAGATGATTTTAGAACATTTTTCCATATTTTTAATGCAACCCGAACTAGGCTTTCCTAATTTCACCTCTTTATATTCGAACAGCACTTTGACCAAAACGGTCAACGCCCAAAACTTCTAAGCCCAAAACCGGGGCGTTACAAAATTGGTGGTTTTGCAAAGTATGAGACATGCATTGATTAATGTTGTTTAGAAATCCTCACTAAGCTTTGTGCTTACGCTATTTTGTTTCATCAATGCAGAAAACTAGGCTTTGAAGGCAGCAAGTAGGTATAAGGAATCCAAGCTTTTAATCTTGCAAAGTATGTGGTTTTGTTTTGGTGTAATAAAAGGCAATGGGTGGGGTTTATGCTAATGCATGGTTGAGAATGCTTTCCCTTTTACTTTGAGCATATTTGGTAGTTACTTTTGAGATGTAATTGGCCATTATGGTTTGATTTTGGATGTGGATGGTAAATTTGGCTTGCAATGGTTTTTGTGGACTAGGGAGTATGCCTTTAGAACTATATTTGCATATTGGTGACCATATCGTAGCTAATGCCTGAAAATGATAATTGTTTATTTGTATCCATGATGTATGTTTGATGTGGCATGTGTGGAAAATGATTCGAGTGTGGAAATGCATGTAAAAGCAGCGAAATCTGCTGTTGCAGGGCAAGGCGTATCAAAATGCCCTTTCCTGTTTCAGAACGGGGGCCTGAAATGGCCATAAGGTTTTGGAACGGGTGAAGGCGTATCGAGATGTTTTGGCTACTGGAAGGAGGTGTTTTGATACGGGTCTCGGAACGCACCCGAGTATCGAAACTGTCAACCCTATTTTGAAACGACCGTTTCGGTACAAGGCCATCCGTATCAAAACGCCTGACCGTTGGATTTGAATTTAGAGCTGTTCTGAGTTTCTGTTTCTTACATTGTGGTCCTTAAATTAATAAGTTTGAATGATCCGTTTGAGCTGAATTTTGACATGCTAGCATGTTACATGACTAATTGAGGATTGGTAACTTTAAAATCATGAAAGTCCATATACTTTATGGTATTTACAGTTTAGTACCTAAAAGTCAAATGTATGAAATTGAACCCCTAATCGAACTATGGTCGCTGTGCCATTTCCGCCTAATCGCTCTGTTCAACTCATAGGTTAATAATATGCATCTAGAGAAGATAAGAAAGAAAAAAGGGTGGTCAATCAAGGTTGACTTTTGGGTTGACTTTGGTTTTCCCTGTGTAATCTTCGTAGTTCGGGTTAAACGTCTAGACCGGGCTAAGGGGGTTACAACCTCAGGGTGAGCAAGGGGTTGATGTCCCTCTTGGTGGAAATCTACCTCCTCCGCCACCACTAGGAGGTGGGGAGCAGGTGCAACAAGGACATACAGGTCCAGGTTTGGGTGATTTGGTGCCATTGGTTCAGGCAATCACCGGGGCGTTTCAGGCTGTTGTGGCCGGAGCGCATGTACAGGCCCCTGCAGTTGGGCAGGCGGGCTTCTCATTAGAGAGGTTGAGCAGCCTAGGAGCTGTGGAATTCTATGGTATGTCTCTTGAGGCGTATGAGGTTTGGTTAGCAAGTCCGATCTGTATCATGGATCAGATGGGCTATAATGATGTGCGCAAGCTGGGATGCGCAGTTTCTTTGTTGCATGGCGTTGCCTACAGCTGGTGGACGACTACCACTGCTGGTTTTGAACCCAATGAGGTGGATTGGGAGTATTTCAGAGGTGCCTTCAAGAGGAAGTATCTATGGGTGAGATACTTGGACGAAAATAAAACTTAAAGAATTTTTAGCCCTAGACTGGCCAATTGTCGAGAAAAGCGAGTGGGTTGATATATTAAGAGACCGTCACGACAAAGACATCAAATGGAGGGTTTTGTGGATTGGCCATGCCAAAGTTATGTATAGATGTGAAGATTACAACTTCTTAATGTTGTTGGGTTTATGGGGTGGAATTTGGTGGTGCTCCTTTGTTAGTGTCATGTTAGTATGGATCATGACACTTCGTTCCTTTCACCACTGGTCTCAGTACATCAGAGTTCAAATTTCAAGGTGAGTTCAAAGGAAAGGTACAAACTATTAGTAATTCATGGAACAATTGCTATTATATGAAGCTGGAGTCTAACAAACAACTGCATGTTCACCCTTGGCTATGACATTTGGAGGCGTACAAGAATGAATGATAAGATCATGCTACCTACTCCTAGGCAAGTCAAGTCCTTAGAAGAACACTTGAAAGTGGTTCCCTCCAAGGTTGATATTCTGAGAGAAGAACTGAGACGGGCCATGTTGGAAATTGAAGCTCTATAAGAACAAAACCAACGAGACAAGTTCGAGTCAAGCCTTGATGTAAAAAGGTACAACGGGGAGACGAAAAGGGTAACACAGATGTATGTGGAATTGGAAAAGAAGTTTGAAATACAGAGGGTTGATTTCCTCAAGTTTCAAGCCACCGTACGAAATGCTGATTTAAGAAAGAGCCCAGAGCATTGGAGACAAGAGATTGAACAAGCTGTGGCCAAAGAGAATGAGCATGGAAGGAAAGTGTAACCCCCTCGACCCAACCTAGACGCTCAACCGAATCGAACGGGTCACACGGGGAATATTGAAGTAAACCAAGAAGTTTATCTTAATAAACGACCCTATTTTTTCATTTTATCTTGTCTAGATGGACATTGTTACCCTATGGGTTTTGACTCGTTGTGTCAAATCGTAGCTCAAATAGACACCAAAAGAGCATTCAATTACAATCACAAGCATTTAGGGACCAAATTGTGACAAATCTTAAGTTACCATCCTTTAATTAGTCATATTACATGCCACTATGTCAAATCTTAGCTCAAATGGACACAAAAAGAGCGTTCAATCACAATCACATGCATTTAGGGACCAAATTGTAAATCTGGTAAATTATAAGGATTTACATGAAAACAAATTTACCAATCCTTATTTAATCAGGTTCCATGCATACAATTCCGATTACAACTCTAAAAGATCATTCAAGCTTCATGTAATTGCATACATAACAATAGGGACCAAAACGTAAGAAAACAAAACCTCAAAGATACCAAATAACTACTTTAACTGTTGGTCGTATCGATACGCCAAGGCCTGTATCGGTACATATTTGTCAAGTAAGCTCTGAGTTTTTAGATTTCCATGCATATACTGAAACAGAACCCCGTGTATAGAAATGGGCCACTTTTCCCTCTTGGACTGTATCAAAACAGGTCCCTGCGTACCGATACGCCAAGCCTATTTTGTCTTACCTGTATCGATACGATAGCCCGTATATCGAAACGTCTGGGCGTAAAATACGCTAATTTGCTGAAATAACACACTTAGATGCAATACAATCCACCTAAACATGCCTCTAACATATTTATAACATATACAAACATCAAACCCAAATCATTCATGGCATATTCAACATCATATCATGGCAATTTGCATCAAAGATAAACTAAAGGCCTGCAACCTAGTAAGCAAGCCAAGGAAGGTTCCAAAATGCATAGTAAAGCATAAACCAAAAACCAAAGGGCATTTACAAGTCTAAAACAAAAATGAACACTTGCACAAATATGGAGTTTACACAAATCTCCCAAAACACAATAGATCCCCCATTGCCCTTATTACTTATAGTCTAAACCAAGACATACTTTCTCAAATGAAGTCACTTGTGATCCCTTGTTAACTTGTTTCCTCCAAAGCCTCAACTATCTACATTGATGGGCAAATGAGAGCGTAAGCACACAAGGCTTAGTGAGGAGTGCTAAAAAACAAAACACCATCAATGAATTAAAACCATTTTCCAACTCAAAATTGAAATCTCATTTAATTAACTTAAATCATCATTCAAAAACCATCATGCCTTTAAAACCATGCACTTTCCTTAATCAAAATCAACATAATAAACCTCATGCAACATGTATCATAAATCAACAACAAGTTCCAATGCTAACACTCCATTTAAGCCTTACTATGCATAACTACCATTAGCAAAACTTAAAGAGTAAAGCATGTATAAATCACAATATACAATATAGACCATCTTATGATACATCATCAATTCTATTGGCTTACAAGTGATCATTAAACAAGTTCATATCTCGAAACCACAAATCAGATCCACGGATTCAACAAGTGTTAACACAACACTTCAAGCCATCTCAATCAGAATTTGGTACAATAACAACCAAGTGGTACAATAACAACCATCGGGGACTCCAACCCCATTCATCAGTTAGACACTTAACCCAATAACAAGAGACAGGACACCAACCTCCTCGAGTGTTAGGGTACATGGACGGAGACACGGGACACCAACCCCTCGACATCCAAGGCGACTTTTTATAGTGCACTCAATCCTATAGCCGGCTAACTATGACTGATATCATTTATAAACCATTTTACAACACCACTTGCCAATATAATTCACATTTAACCACATACCTCACTTTTTTCAAAGCATCACCAACAAATCATATTCAAAAGCATTAAACCATGCTTTAAATCACAAGTATAAAATGTATACTTACAAGGATCACTTACAATGTGCATCCTTCATCATCACATCATTAAAAACAGTAGGCCACTTACTTTAAACATGCCTTAAGAGTAGGTAACAAGAATTTAAAATCAAGTGCATTAAACCATTACAAAATAGCACCACCGAGAGAGAAATTTCCTCATACTTACTTGCCGAACTTAGACGAGCTTTTCAAGCTTACATCTAAGTTCCCAAACCACTTTTATATCATTTCAAAGTGGAAATCCACATTCTCACTCACTGACACGCGAAACCTTGATTAGTCGGCGCGAAACTAAGCGTCTGAAGCTCTCAAAACTTCATCAATGGCTTCCGAAATGTTCTACCCTATTTTAACCACATAAGAATAGAGGATTAAGGAATCGCAATGCATTAGAAACTCCAGCAAACAATCCTACCACGTTGTGCTGCCCAAAACCACAAAAACACTGATCTAAAACAACTGAAAACACCATCGATTACACTACAAACTCAACCCAGCCAAAACCTAACACTTCCAACCATTTATAAACATTGATTAACATCCAAAATCAACCTATTAACATCCTTATACCTCCAGCACCCCCAAAATCACATTAACACCACAAAACCTCAATTTTAACAACCTAGACAACTAGAGATCCACTTAGTTTCAGGATTACCACCATGCTTAAACCTCAATATAAACATTATTAATCTTCCCAAACATGATTAAAATCAATCATAACCCAGCCAAAACAGATCCAATACGAAAATTGCACAAAATCATCATTTAAAGCTTGATTTAGTCATTTTCTTTAAATCAATTACAAAACCTTGTTAAGAAACAAAATAAAAGTGTCAAATACTTAGGAATTTCATTAAATAACCATGATTAGAAGAGAAGCACGAAAATTACCTCTAATCCCTTGATATTCCTTAAATTGACAAGATTTGATAAAAAAAAATCTCCAAGATTCCAATGAGATAAGTTGAGAAAACTCTATAGCAATCATTTGAAAACCAAAATAGAATGGAAAGGAAAAGATCTCTGAAAGTTTTTAAAGAAAATAGTGATTGGCTGATGAGAAAAGAGAGAAAATGAAAGTTCCGTAAAAAATGGATTTGTAAAAGCTAAATCACATTTTAACCAAAACTCTTTTAACATTTTTAATTAAATCATAATTAGAACATGTAAATTAATGAAGTAGCAAATTATTACAATATTAGCTCCCTAAAGATTCTAAGTTTCAGCTCTTTACAATTTAGTCATTAAAAATAGTTTTACACTTTTTACGTTTTAGTCACTAACCTGAAATGTTAACCTTCCAAAAGCCATTTTCCAAAATTGACTTCACCACCCACTTTTACACATTCAAAAAGGATTTTAGAAAATTTTCTAATATTTCTATCACTTCACAAACCAGTTCACAAACCACATTTTCTCTGAACCAATCCCGAACTAACTCGAATCTCTAGTCTAGGCTCTACGAACCTTAAAAGAAACCTTTAAAACTCTTAGGCCCAAAACCAGGGCATTACAGAAAGAAATTTTGAAGTATAGGTGGGCCCTCGCAGAAAAGAAAAAAGGGAAACAAGTGGAAGAAAGTGAGAGGAGTAAACGAACCCTTGAAATAGAAAAGGAAAATGTAGCTGATTGGAAAAGGAAGGCCCATGACTACAAGATTCGTTTGTTAGAGTTGCAGTCAGCCTATGATGAGACCCATGAGAAGCTGAAACAAAGTTAGGCTTTTGTTTCTGAGTTGCAAGCCAAGATAGAGGATCTGAACAAGACGCTTCACAAGCTGCAGAGTGATCAAACTTTTGAGGAACTTCAGGCTAGTTTTAACAAAAATTATTTCTTAAAAGAACGAGTAGTGGAAATGGACAACATCATCCAAGAATATAGAATGAAGATCTTATTCCTTGAAGATGTTGCTGAAAGAGGAAATGACTAATGGTTCACTTGTCTCGGAGACAACTCTAGAAGATTCCAAGAACGAGATGAGTTTGATAGGACGCTGATGACTCAGATCCAAGATGTGGCTAGGCATGTAGTGATGTTAGCAACTAAAGCCACAAATCTCCGTCGTTACATTAGGCCTATAGGAGAAGTAGAACCAAGGCCTACATGGTTAATAGAAGAAATCAAGGGGTTGGGTGTTGCGTGTAAAAGAGTCTATCGCAAATAGGTGCAAGTGTACACGTCAGAAGTAATAAAGTGATAGGAAGTATCAGATATCGTCTCAACAGGGACTGAAAATACTTCTATCCTTAGATTGCTGCACAAGAAAAGAATTAAGTTTAAATAAATGTTTGGAGAAATCTTGAGAATAAGCTAAAGTAAAAGATAAAGTAATCAGATTTAGAAAATAGCCTGGTATGGATTTGCTCAGTAGTGCAAGTGTTGCATTGTTCAGAAGGCTTTCTGTTGCGTCTGTCGCCGTGCCTGTCGCGGCAACACTTGTCGCGGCAGAGGTCTATCGATGTCGCGACAACGATCAAAATCTCTGTACTCCAAGTTCAGCAAGAATCGTTGTTGTGACTTGTCATATCCCTAGATCCAAGTTCTGTTGATGAACACGTCTTAGATGATACATCCCGACGTGAATCGAAGGATGAACACCGATGTTTGTGAATTCTTCTTTAACTTCTTAATCTTGCATCTATCCCTATGCCAAGATGGTTTAACCATAAACTGGAAAACACATATTTACTCCTTTCGAATACTTAACTCTCCCGATATTAAGTAAATGGGTGACCTCACAATGCTCTCACGATTCTTTTATGAAATGTTGAAACCAGAGTAAATAAACTTGAAGCTTTTATTACTTGAATAGAAAAATGCCTATGAAATAATACAATCCTTACAACTACTTTACAATATCAACCCTTAACCCTTGGGGAAGTTTAGAACATGATGGAGAATAGATACAACGAAGGGTTTTGGGGGAAGACGGCTAGGAGTAGGATATCCCCCTCTAGGTCGAATTACGAACCTATATATAGACCTTGTGTCCAAGTTTTCTAGCATGACAAGAATACTAGTTTAAATTAAAGTACAATTCTATTAAGGACTAAATCTTCTGAGTAGGTGTCTTTAATCCGTCCTCTTTTTATGCTTTGACTTTCTTCCTCGAACTTTGGACCCGACATTCCTTCTGCTTCAGGGCTTAGAAAAATATGGGAGTAGTCCACGAAAGACTGGCTTAAAATCCTTTATCTGTCAAGCTCCACTTTGCTTTTCCTCCTCAATGTTCCGCTATCGTCATCACTGCCACGACATGCAGTGTTTTACATCCTTCCGCTCCAGCTCCGCAACTCGCCTCTGTTTCTTTGCTGCCCTGGATGCTATCACGGCAAATACCTGTAAAAATTGACCGAAAGCAGCAGCATCTGTGCAGTTTTATCTAATTGGGATGTGTATGCAAAAACCTATCTTAAAATGCGACTAAACATGCTTGAGTGCAGCAAAAATATGAATATATGAGGGTTAAAATATATAACTTTTATGCACTCAACATTGGGTACTCGGGCTGAGATGTACACGTAGAATTAAAACTTCTTGTAATAAAGGACCTTTCGTATTCGAATAAAGTTGTTTCTTGAACAAGTATTTTATGAAACTAATGACCCTTCGTTTCCATTCATTTGCATCATGTTTGTTTGTTTTTCTCTGTTGCATACATTCATGACATAATAAGGAACTAACTTAAACAAAAAAATGATGGAAATAACCCTTCAAAATAGCCAAAACAACTCACAAGTACAATACTCGTTCCCAAGTCAGAGCAATGGATATGGAAAAGAGATTAAAAACTCTGAGAAACCAACCACAAAAGCACCCAAGACAGGATGGAGAAGATTAAAATTGATCTGAAGCAGGAAATAAAGTTACCTCATCAGAAGACGGCGAGTCATATTGCATCCATGTTGGGGTTCAATGATCCAGATGTAGTTGAAGTAGGAGAAGATACTGGCACACTACTGTGGTTTCTGGAATGGCTTTTCAGAATGAGGCTGCCTTCAAAGCCAAAACCCATGTCCACTTTGTTGAATCCTATGTTTGCATCCCAAATGGAGAATTTAACAATTATGAGGTACATGACCTAGATGAAATTGCTGACAGAGCCAAAAGTTGAGAAGAAGTGGGAAGATAGATATGAGAAGCTCGAAGGAATGATCAAATCCTTCCAAGAGGGAAGTATTCAAGGCGGAAAGGATGTCAAAGACCTGAGCTTGGTGACAAACCTAGTTGTGCCACAAAAATTTAAAGTTCCAGACTTTGAAAAATACAATGGAACCACATGCCCTTCTGCACATCTAACCATGTACTTTAGGAAGATGTCAATGTACCTGGACAACGAGAAGTTACTCATCCACTGCTTTTAGGACAGTCTGGTACAGTCAGCTGCACGTTGGTACATGCAGCTAAGCCGAGTCAACATTAGGTCGTGGAATGATTTATCTAGAGCATTTAGCGAACAATACAAAACATGTCTCTGATATGGTTCCAACCCGATTAGTCCAGCAAGGGATGGGATAGAAGCATCATGAGAGCTTTCTCTAGTACGCACAAAGGTGGAATCATGTAGCTGCTCAAGTTCAGCCACCCCTACTAGAGAATGAGATTACTTGAATGCTTGTAGAAACATTGAAGGGCTCTTTATATGATCGCATGATAAACCATGCAACCAAAAGTTTTGTAGACATGTTAATGATTGGGGAGTTAATCTTGGCAGCAGTCAAAAGTGGAAAGCTGGATGGAGGGGAGACGAAGAAATCCTACAAGAAGAGGGAGAGTGAAGTCAATGCCACAAATGTCTACAACCCCAATTATTCGAAGGGATTAGTTTTCAACAAGTCCAACGTTCTGACTACTGCTCTAGCCACATCGAATTTTCCAAAACAGGAACAAAGTATCAAGGGAATTCGAAGCATTATTTCCCTCCTATTCTAATGACATATGTAGAGTTATTTTCTAAACTTGTCAAATCCCAAATGGTGCTACCATGACATGTCCCTCCCTTCTCACCTCCATACCCACCATGGTACGATGAGAAGGCATAATGAGAATACCACACAACAATTAGGGGGTATACCATTGAGAATTGCACCACATTTAAAAGGGTGGTGGACGATCTAAGGAAGTCAGACATGTTATCTTTTGACACGTCTGAAGAAAAGTGTAACCATTTTCCGAATCACCAGAAGGCAGGAGTAAATGTAGTCTTTGAGGAAAAAGACAAGATAATTAAAGAATATGTTAATGAGGTTGGAGCACCCATGAAGTGGTTATGGGACCAAATGGTGGAAGTGGGAATGTTGAAGGAGAGGCCGAAGATTTGAATATTTAAGATGGTTGTAGCACCCCAATTTTGGTCTTAGAAGTTTAGGGTCTGAACCGGACTGGTCTAAGAAACGGTTCGAATATAAAAGGGAGTTTTAAGGAAAGCCTACTTCGGGATGCTTTAAAAATATAGAAAAATATCTAAATATTCTTATTTAATATATAAAGGTGAATGGCAAAATCAATTTTACAAAAGGGGGTTTGGAAATACTACATTTCGATGTATTGACCAAATTGTGATTTTTGCAAAGTTTAGTAGTGACTATTTTGTAAAGAATTGAAACTTTGAATCTTTAAGGAGCTAATTTATCAAAAATGTTTTCATCAGATTTTTCCTTAATTTGGGTGATTTAATTAATGATTTAATTTTATAAAAGAAAGATGATAAACTACCTTTGACTTTTATAACCACTTTTCTCTAATTTTCTCTCATTTCATTTTCTCTCAAATCCTATCAACCAAACACTTTTTCTCCAGCAAAATTCACTTTGATTTTTACTTCAATTGATGAGATTTCCATCACTCATTGATTCCTAATCAATCTTTCAACAAATTCACTTGATTTCTACATTGTATTATCATGGAAACTTGCCCAAATCAAGGAGAAATCATCTTTTAGAGGTAAGATTGTTCTTATCCTCTAAATAATCTGTTCTTTACTGAAATTCCCAAGTTTTCAATCCTTTATTAAAGTTTTATGAACGGTTTTAACGTTAGAAACAAGATTTTGGCTTAAAACTCAAGATTATGGAAGAGATCTTGAAGTTTTTCGTGGTAATTAAATGGGCTCTGTTTTGAGATTATTTTCTAATGTATTTTGGATGTTAAATGATGTTAGAAATGAGGTTTTATCAATCCAATCCTGAATAGGTTGTTTTTCCTAAGTTTTTGATTGTGATAATAGTGGTTTTTGGGTGATTTTGGTGTTCTGTTATAGCTGGAGGTATAAGGACGAGATTAAGGTTGTTTTTGATGTTAATTGATGTTTAGATATGATTAGAAGTGATGGATCTTGGCTGGGTTATGTTTTGGAAGAGTTTGGAGGTGATTTCGGCAGTGTTTGGTAGCCGAAATGTTGGTTTTAGGTAGAGCAGCGAGTTTAGGAGTGTTGGCTGAAGATTTCAATGCACGATGATGCATTAATCCTCTGCTTTTATGTGTCTAAAATAGGGGAGACATCCGAAAGCTTAATTGGCGTTTCGGCAAGCAAGCGAAACGAAATTGGTGAGTGCGTATGGCATTAAAAGTCCTTGAGGGACAAAGAAACAAGGTTTGAAACACCTTCCTAATTCCGGAAGTAAGTAATGTCTAGATTGCTCTCTAGAATGTGGTGTTGCCCCTTAAATTGCTTTTACATGCTCATGGTTTTAGATTGGTAAATTCTGTAACGCCCCGGTTTTGGGCTTAGAAGTTTTGGGCGTTGACCGGTTCGGTCAAAGTGCTATTCGAATATAAAAAGGTGAAATTAGGAAAGCCTAGTTCGGGTTGCATTAAAAATATGGAAAAATATTCTAAAATCCTCTTTTAATATATATAAGTGAACTGTGAAATCAATTTTACAAAATGAGGTTTGGAAGGGTGACATTTTGGCTGGTGACCAAAATGTAATTTTTGAAAGTTGCGTGACTGTTTTAAAAAGGATTGAAACTTTGAATCTTTAAGGAGCTATTTACCCAAAGGGAATTTCTCCAGATTTTTCTAAGATATTTAATGTTTTAATTCTGATTTTTAAAACAAAAGAAAAGTGGAGGGAAGTTATTTGCAACTAACTTTCCATATTTTCCAATTTTACTTTCTCTCATTTTCTCTCAACCCAAAAATCTTTCTCCAGAACTTTTCCTCTGATTTTGTCATCTAAATCACTCATCTCAATTCTCTTTTGATTGCAAATCATCTCATCAACAAAACCTCACCAATTGCTAATTGGATTTTCAAGATTTTGGTTCCAAAAAGGGAGAAACTCACGTTTGGAGGTAAGAACGTCCTTCTCCTCTAAACTCTCAGTTCTTTACTGAAATTCTTAAGTTCTTAATCCTTAATTGGTGTTTTGTAAGTGGTTTTTGAAGTTGTATAAAGGATCTTGGCTTAAAATGCAAGATTTGGTGATTTTTGGTGGATTTTCGCATGATCTGTTTAAGCAGGGTTTTGAGGTGTGTTTTTGTTGTTAAACGAATGCTAAATTGATTAGAAGTTGAGGTTTAATTAATGCAATCCCGGATAGGTTGAATTTCCTAAGTTTTACTTGAGTTTTTGGTTGTTTTTGGAGTGTTTTTGATGACCTGTTATGGCTGGAGGTATAAGGACGTGTTTGTGATCATTTTGGATGTTAATTGATGTTTGAAAATGGTTAGAAGTGATGGATCTTGGCTGGGTTAAGTTTTGGAAGTGTTTGGAGGTGTTTTCGGTTGTGTTTGGTAGCCGAATTGTTGGATTTGTGATGAGCAGCGAGTTTAGTTGTGTTGCTGGTGTTTTTAATGCATAATGATTCATTAATCCTCTGTTATTGTGTGCTTGAAACATGGGAGTTTGATCCGTGAGCATTAGAGGTGGTGCGGAAGGCTTCGGATGCTTGGAAGGCTTGTTGGTTAGCCTTGTTTTGTGTATCGGTGAGTGAAGTTGGGTTTTCAGCTTTTAAACCAAGGTTTGAAGGTTTTGGGAGCTTAGTTTAAGTCTAAACAACTTAGCTAAGCTCAAGAGTAAGTAAATGGATTTTCGCTCTTGGTTTGTGTTGTGAATTTGGTTTTAAAAGCAATTGTGATTGATGGTTGCAATGCATGTGATTTGCATGTTTTAAATTCTGTTTTGAAAGCATATTTAAGCATGGTTTAATGCTGGTTTTGAAAGCCATATGTGAAGGACACTCAAGGTAAGAGATCCTTGGTTTTATACATTGAAATTGTGGTCTTGATGCATGGTGTTGCATGATGTTTAATGGCTTTGTGTAATGCTTTAAAAACAGAGGATTGTTGATGGTAAATGATGGTTTTTGCATTACGGTTATGCATGTGAATCATTGGACTAATGTGGTAAGATGGTTATATTGGCAAGTGATGTAAGTGGTTCTTGGTTTCTTTGATCGGATATAGTTAGCCGGCTATAGGATTGGGTGCACCATGAATAAAGTCGCCTTGGATGTGGAGTGGTTAAGAGTGAACCGGTAAACTCCATCCAAGTATCCTAACGAGATGGTTAAGGTCATAATGGAGGTTGAGTGCCCATTCGAGGACCTTGGGTGAGCAAAGGTAATAATGGTGGTTAAAATTCCATTAGTGGACCTTGTGCTTGTTAAGATCACAATGGTGGTGTAAAGTCCATGTGTGGATCTTGTATAGGGTGTCCCGGATCTCGTTAGTGATGTTATACAACTACCAATCGGTGATGCTAAGGTTGTATGGTGTTTAAAAGTCCATACATGGGAACCTTGTGCATGTTAAGGTTATATGGTGTTTAAAAGTCCATATATGGGAACCTTGTGTAAGTTAAGGTTGTATGGTGTTTAAAAGTCCATACATGGGAACCTTGTGAAAGTTGTATGGTGATTAAAAGTCCATACATGGGAACCTTGAGGAAGATAAGGTTGTATGGTGGTTAAAAGTCCATACATGGGAACCTTGTGAATGGTGAGGTCAAATGGTGGTTAAAAGTCCATTTGGGGACCTTGGATTGGTAGTGTGTATGAAGCGTAGGGACAACGCTTGTGATCCGCGTATCCGATTGGATGTTGAGTTGAAAAGTTGATTTGGATTATCACTTGAAAGCCAATATGATGTTCTTGATTATATTGAAGCATGAGATGCTTGGAATGATGCATGGTTGCATGGGAAGAGCATAATGTATTAAGTATGCATGTTTGCTTGTTAAGCTTGAACAAGTGTTGATTATCTATTGAGAATGATGCATGTGTGCATGAAATCTCTTTAGTGCATTGAAGTCTTGCTAAGACTTGTTTTTAAAGGCATATGATGCAAATGTTGATGATGAGGTTCATATGTTGCATTTGTTTAATGCATGTGTTGGATTGTTTAAATAAATGGTTTTAAAAGGGTTCTTGTTTGAAATGATAACCAAGTAAGAGGAATGTATAATGTGAAGCGGAAGTGTTTTCCAAGGTTTTGAATTTAACTTTGCATTTGGTGTTTATGCATTGAAAGGTTAAATTGATGTTTTGCAAGTTGTGCTTTGAAAAGGTTTACTTAGCTTGCTAAGCTAAGGGTTGGTTTTCATGTTTGAGCAATGCATGACTTTGAGCTTGTTGTTGAAAAGGGTTTTCAAACTTGCTTTGGTTTACCAAATCGATTTGCTTTTCAAAGAGGTTTTATGACTCGCTACATTGATGGTGTTTTGGTTTTGAGCTTACCTCACTAAGCATTATGTGCGTACGCTCCTTTTTGTCCATCAATGCAGATAAGTGAAGTTGGAACAGCGAGGAGCAAGGGATTCAAGAAGGACTCCACTTGAGATGTATGTCTCGGTTAATAGCTATAGTTAATAAAGGCAATGGGGGAAGAATCTCTTATGTTGTTGTGCAACGAGATTGTGTATGTTGGATAAGTTTGGTATATGTTGTTAAATCATGTGGATTAATGTTGCAATGTTTGGATCATCTTATGCTTAAGTTGATTTGCTATGCTTCTTGTTTAAAAGCATGAATGAGCTTTGAATGTGTTTAATGTGTTGGTGCACCTAGGGGTGATCATGTATCTAGATTTTGATGCATATATGTTCCTTATGTGTTGAGTAACTTGCTGGTGTGGTTTGATTGCGTTTGGAGCATGTTTGGTTGGCCAATTGTGTGTTTGAGCAAGCATATCTCTGCATTCTGTGCAGGTCGTTTCGGAACAGTTGTTACAGTTTCGGAACGGGTGCCTTGTAGCAGCCCAGGCGTCCGAAACGGGTGACACCGTTTCGAAACAGGAAGCCCTCTGCCAGCCCTCGTTTCGGTACACGTTGCGGAACGGCCCCGCGTTTCGAAACGGGCTCTCCCTGTTTCGGAACACCTGACCGTTGGGGGCTGACATTGGTAGTTATATGTTTTGAAATGTTTACGTTTTGGTCCTGAATCTTGTTTTGGTTCTTGTATAAGTTTGGGAAGTCCGTTTGAGCTGAAATTTGGCAGTGAAGCATGAAATGTGACTAATTTCAAGATGGTAACTTTGAATCGGGCTAAGACCTTGTAATTTGCAGAATTTACATTTTGGTCCCTAAAGTTGTAAATTGTTCAATTGGGTCCCTGTTTGATCTCTGATGTTTATGATCTTTAAGCATGTTGTTTGAGTGATCATAACTAGGGTTAATGTGCATCTAGACAAGTTTAAAAAAAAAGGGTCGTTAATCAAGGTTGACTTTCGGGTTGACTTTGGTTTTCCCCGTGTGACTTTCTTAATTCGGGTCAACCGTCTAGACCGGGTTAAGGGGGTTACAAATTCCTATTATTTGTATGCATGAATTATAGTGTGAGATGATGCTTGAAATGGTTTCAATAAGTAACATTTTGCATGGAGGAGATTTGAGCTTATTTGTTGAAGTGTAGAAAATGTTATGGTTTTGAAAAGAGATGAGAATGTTGAGTTTTAATGCATGAAAAACAGCAGGTGAGATGTTGATTTGACATAATATATTGGCATAGATGTTGAGAAACTTACTGGATATAATTGATCGATCAATAGGATGAGAGTGCACTATAAACTAAAAATTCGTACGTGCTCTTTGGTTAAGCCAAAGGGAGATATTCCGATGATGGGCATTCCATCGGGTAGGACTTGGGAAATACACATGCTTGGTGGCGATGAGAGATTCCACCATGTGAGTACGGTGATGAGAGATTCCACCGGAAACTATGTTGCTAGACGAGTGAGTACGGTGATGAGAGATGCCACCGGAAGTGTCTAGTGAGATGTCCCCATATCCGAGTAATAAATAGATGTGAAATGCCAATATTAAAATATGTTATGGTTTTGATTCACATGTACCTTGATATAATGATTTATGTTATGAGAAATGCGTATGTAGTTTGTTTATGAAATGCTTTAGAGTACAAGCATGATTTTGGCCTTGCCATGGGTTTTGCATTGGTTTTAATGCAGGAGATAGAATGAAGGTACATGTTGTTTCAATAAGAATTGCTTTGTAAGTTTTCCAAGCATGAGGAAGAGATGAGCATGTGGTTTAAAAGCTTTTAATGAAAGTGTTTTCAAATGTGCATTATTGTGTTGATTCTTTTCAGAGCATGCCTCACTAAGCATTTGTGCTTACGCTCTCTCTTTTACCAATAATGTAGATAATTGAGGTGTTTTGGGGCATCAAGGAAGCTAAGTCCATCCAAGGAAATCCAAGCTCACGTATGGTGAAGTTTTCATACACTTTAGTTTTGATAAATTTGCAATGGGAAACCAAATCTTGTATTTGGGAGATATGTTAAACTCCCTAAAGTTGTGGCAAGTTGGTTTTGGGCTTGATGGATTGCAAATGGTTCGGTTTGCTCGTTTTGAGGTTGGTTTGCTTTTGTGTTTTGATATTAGGAAGCATGCCTCAAGACTAACAAGATTTCATGTTTGAGGTTATGTTTGTGTTTGTGTGTTCCAAATGGGTACCTTATATGTATGTTGACTTGTTGGTATGGTTAGGGAGTCTTTGGGGTGTGCTAGATCAAGTTTTCGAGTGAAAAGCCAGTCCTTGCTGCTGTTTCTGGGCAGACCGTATCGAAACACCCTCTAGTGTTCTGAAACGGGGGCCTGTAATGGCCTTCGTGTTTCGAAATGGTTGAGGCTGTTCCGAAACGTTTTGGCTACTGGAATGTCATGTTTCGGAACGGGTATCAAAACGGGTGTGCGTTTCGATCCAATTTTTCGATACGGCAGGTAGGTGTTTCGAAACAGGTGACCGTTGGGCACCAATTTGAATTGTTCTGATGTTTGCATGTTTTACTTTTTAGTCCTAAATGTTAAGATTGCAATTGCTTGAGCTTGAGATGTCCAATTAAGATGAAATTTGGAAGAGAAGCATGTAATATGACTAATTTCATATTGGTAGCCTTAAAATCAATAAAGAATTTCAAATTTACAGAAATTATATTTTGGTTCCTAAACTCGTATAAAATGCAATTGAGTCCCTATATGTTATCCGATCGCTGTGCCTTTCTCAATCGTATATTATGAGTACTCAACTAGGGTTAGCGTGTATCTAGACAATATTAAAATGAAAAAAAGGTTGTGAATCAAGGTTGACTTTCGGGTTGACTTTGGTTTTCCTCGTGTAACCTTTGTAGTTTGGGTCAACCGTCTAGGTCAGGCTAAGGGGGTTACATTTGGTGGTATCAGAGCTTGGTTCTCGAATAATTGGGGTTTGATAGGTGCATGATGTGTGTGTAATTGCATGATATGTCTTTTGGGTGAAAGAATATTGTGTGAATAATGATGTTTGGTTCAATTGTGATGTGTTGTGATGCTATGCTATGGTTGAAGTTAAATAGGGAATCCCATTGCCAAATCAAAACTAATGAAGAAAAATTGTTTTCGAAGATGAGCTTGAGTACTTGGATTACTTACCTTATTGTGCCTAATTATGTTTATTGCATTTTTGTCAGTACATTGTTTTCCTATATAATGGGGCCACGTAGAGAGCTAAGAATCAATACTAGATCGACCGTTGCTAATGAGAATGAGGAGAATGCTGAGAATCTACCTCCTCCCCCTGGTGGTGGACCACCCGGTGGTGGTGGTGCTGGAGCTGGTAATGATGGAGCTGGCGCTGGGGTTGTTGGACCCGAGGGTGTGCAAGGGCAAGCTGCTCCTGACATGACCATGTTGATTCAGGCTATTGCTGGAGCTTTCCAGGCAGCAGTAGCTGGAGCTCATGGAGCCGCGCATCAGGATGATGCCAATGTGAGGTTGCCTTTGGAACGTCTTCGCAGTCTAGGAGGGACTGAGTTCAGAGGTTTATCCTTAGAAGGATTTGAGTCTTGGTTGGAGAGCACCAAGCGAATCTTGGGACAGATGAACTGCAACAATGTGCAGAAGCTAGGTTTTGTGGTATCACTACTGCATGGTGATGCTTATACGTGGTGGACGACCACTATCTCTGGAATGGAGGACAATGAGGTGACTTGGACGTTGTTCTTGAATGCGTTCAAGCGGAAGTATTTGGGTGTACGTTACCAAGACGAGAGGAAAGAGAGTTTTTGTCTCTTATGCAAGGTAGCATGTCCGTAGCGGAGTATGAGATTCAGTTTGTTCGCCTCAGTCAGTATGCACCTGAGCTAATCCCTAATGAACGGGAGAGGTGCGAACGATTCCGATATGGTTTGGTAACGGATGTGAAGACTTTTATCCTTGCGGCTGATTACTCAGATTTTGATTTCTTGGTCTCTAGAGCCAATGACATTGAGTCAAATCTTGGTCTGACTAGTCGAGCGGGTGGATCTAGCTCTGGGAAGCGAGCGGCTGAACGCGATTATGGTAGAGATCGCAATAAGAGGTATAAGGATAGGAGGCCACACTATGATGCTAAGCGTGGGGGTGGTAACCTTGGTAGAGGTCAGCAAGGACCTAATACTGTTCCGAGGAATCCTAAATGTAACTGTTGTGGTAGACTGCATGGTGGTGAGTGTTGGGGTAATCTTGGCACATACTGGAATTGTTGGAACCGTGGACATTTGAAGAAGGATTGTCCTCAGCCTTTGAAGGAGGGACAAGCTCCGGTGAGAGCAGCTGAGCCACAGAGAGGTTGTGGGCGCGGTCGTGGTAATTTTCAGCGCAGAGAGGATGGTGGCAGGAATGTAGCACATGTTGTGGGCATTCAACCTGAGGGTGGTGGCCAGGCTCGTGTGTATGCTCAATGTGAGGGAAGGAATGATACGTATGTGATCGCAGATACTTTTACTTTACAATCCTTGTCATTACTTTCTTTTATTGATTCTGGATCTACACACTCATACATATTGCGTGAACATGCTCAAATGCTTGGTTTACCTGTTGAGTCTTTGGATGTTGGTGTGCGTGTGACTAGTTCCTTTGGTGAAACGGTTGTGACGCGAAAGTTGTATAGGGGATGTCCCTTGGAAGTGCAAAATCATGTCTTTCTTGTTGATCTCATGGAATTGTCATTCTATGGATTTGATGTAATCCTTGGTATGGATTGGCTTGTTGAGCATCGATCTATAGTAGATTTTGAAAGCAAGCGGGTTTCGTTGAAACTTGCGGATGATTACGAAGTGGTGGTTGTGGGTGAGAATGTGAAGTTTCTGGCCAATATGGTGTCTACATTGGAAGCAAGTCGAATGCTGAGGCATGGTTGCGAGGCTTACCTAGCCTTTGTGATGAATCCTAGTTCTAAGGAATTGCGTGTTCAAGATATAAGAACTATACGTGAGTTCCCTGGAGTGTTCCCGGAGGAGTTACTTAGATTGCCACCTAGTAGAGAAGTGGAGTTTGGAATTGAGATGTATGAAAACACAACTCCGATGTCAATTGCTCCCTATCGCATGGCACCTAAAGAGCTAAAGGAGTTGAAGACACAACTTCAGGAGTTGCTTAACCGTGGCTTCACTCGCCCTAGTGTGTCACCTGGGGGTGCACCGGTCTTATTTGTGAAGAAGAATGATGGCACTATGAGAATGTGCATTGATTATCGTCAGCTGAATAAGTTGACCATCAAGAATAGGTACCCTTTGCCAAGGATTGATGATCTTTCTGATCTGTTTCGGTGAGCAACTATGTTTTCCAAGATTGACTTAAGGTCAAGATACTATCAACTTAAGATGAAAGACGTGGATATGCCGAAAACAGCCTTTAGAACGAGGTATGGGCATTATGAGTTCCCTGTAATGTCGTTTGGCTTGGCGAATGCTCCTGCTGCTTTCATGGACATGATGAATAGAGTGTTCCATGAATACTTGGACAAGTTTGTTGTGGTGTTCATCGACGATATCCTTCTGTACTCTCGTATTGAGGAGAATCATGAAGGTTACTTGAGGATTGTCTTGTAAGCGCTTCCAGAAAATCAGCTTTATGCTAAGCTGAGCAAGTGTGAGTTTTGGCTAAAGGAAGTTGTGTTCCTTGGTCATGTGGTTTCGGCCGAGGGGATTCGTGTTGATCCTCAGATGATTGAGGCGGTGATGAATTGCAAGCCTCCTAAGTCCGTTCATGAAGTCCATAGTTTCCTTGAGTTGGCAGGATATTACCAGAGGTTTGTGGATGTATTTTCAAAGATTGCCGCCCCTTTGACAAAGTTGTTGCAAAAAGATGTCAAGTATGAGTGGACGGAAGCAAGAGAACAAGCTTTTGAGAAGCTTAAGGCAGCTTTGACACAAGCTCCTATCTTGGTTCAACCTGAATCAGGAAAATAGTTTGTGGTGTACAGTGACGCATCCTACGTTGGTTTGGGGTGTGTGCTAATGCAAGAGGGTAAGGTGGGGGCTTATGCATCGCGACAGTTGAAGGTGCATGAGCGCAATTATCCTACACATGATATTGAGTTAGTTGTGGTGGTGTTTGCTTTGAAGATCTGTAGACATTGTCTATATGGTGAGAAGTGTACTGTGTACACATATCACAAGAGTTTAAAGTATTTAATGTCTTAGAAAGAGTTGAATCTTAGGCAACGACGTTGGATGGAGTTTCTTAAAGATTATGATTTAACGATCGAGTACCATCCGGGAAAAGCTAATGTTGTGGCGGATGCCTTGAGCAGGAAAGTGGCAGTAGAGTTAAGGGCTATGTTTGCTAGCTTGAGCATTTCGGGAGATGGAGGTCTTGTGGCTGAGTTGCAAGTGAAACCATCCTTGGTTCAGTTGATAAAGGATAGGCAGTTGTTGGATGATTCTTTGGTGCCACATGTTCAGGTTATTGTTGAGGATAGGCCATCGGATTTTTGTTTTAATAATGATGGAGTTTTATGTTTCGGAAGACGGATAGTAGTGCCGGATGATGTAGAGTTGAGGCGTACTATTCTGACTGAAGCTCATAGCATTCCTTTTGCTATGCATCCTGGTAGTATAAAGATGTATCGTGATCTGAAGGATGAGTAATATTGAGTGGGATTGAAGAAAGATGTTGCGGAGTATATGAGTAAGTGTATGGTTTGTCAGTGGGTTAAAGCTGAGCATCAGTTTCCTTCAGGGTTGTTGCAACCGTTGAGGATTCCTGAATGGAAGTGGGAAAGAATCACCATGGACTTTGTGTCTGGTTTACCTTTGTCGCCATCGAAGTAGATTTCGGTGTGGGTGATTGTGGATAGCCTTACAAAGTGTGCGCATTTCTTACCTGTGCATACTACGTATACCTTGGATAAGCTTGCAGACTTATACATTACTGAAATTGTGCGTTTGCATGGTGTACCTAAATCTATAGTGTCGGATAGAGATCCGAGGTTTACATTGCGATTTTGGGAATGTTTACATCAGGCTTTGGGTACGCGGTTGAATTTCAGTACTTCTTATCATCCACAGTCGGATGGACAATCTGAACGTGTTATCCAAGTGCTTGAGAATATGTTAAGGTGCTGCGTGATTGAGTTTCAAGGCTCTTGGGAGAAGCATTTGCCTTTGGTGGAGTTTGCTTATAATAATAGCTATCAGGCAAGTATTCAAATGGCGCCTTATGAGGCCTTGTATGGAAGGAAGTGCAGAACTCCTCTGTGCTGGGCAGAAACATGTCAGAAGTTGGTCTCGATGTCGGCTTTGTTGAAAGGAACCACCGAGAAGGTGAAGCTCATTTGTGAGCGATTGAAGGCAGCTTCTGATCGACAGAAGTCTTACGCGGATTTGAAGCGTAAGGAGATTGAGTTTACGGTGGGTGACCGTGTGTTCTTGAAGGTTTCGCCTTGGAAGAAGGTGATGAGATTTGTCTAGAAGGGTAAGTTAAGCCCTAGGTATATTGGACCATATGAAGTGATAGAACGTGCAGGTCTTGTTGCTTATAAGCTGAGGCTACCACAAGAGTTAGAGAAGATACATGATGTGTTTCATGTCTCCATGCTACGGAGGTATAGATCGGATCCTTCCAATGTTATGCATGTGGAGGAAGTTGAGTTGAATCCAAATTTGACATATGATGAGGAACCGATTGAGATTCTGGATTTGGACAATAAAGTTCTTCGAGGTAAGACCATAGAGTTGGTTAAGGTGTTGTGGAGGCATCGTGGTGTTGAGGAAGCCACGTGGGAAAGAAAAAATGACATGAAGAAGAGGTTTCCTTACCTTTTTCCTCCAGGTAAATTTCGAGGACGAAATTTATTAAGAGGGGGAGAGTTGTAAGAACCCAATTTTGGGCTTAGAAGTTTAGGGCCTGAACCGGACTGGTCTGAGAAACGGTTCGAATATAAAATGGAGTTTTAAGGAAAGCCTACTTCGGGATGCTTTAAAAATATAGAAAAATATCTAAAAATTCTTATTTAATATATAAAGGTGAATGGCGAAATCAATTTTACAAAAGGGGGTTTGGAAATACTACATTTCGATGTAGTGACCAAATTGCGATTTTTGCAAAGTTTAGTAGTGACTATTTTGTAAAGGATTGAAACTTTGAATCTTTAAGGAGCTAATTTACCAAAAATGTTTTCACTAGATTTTTCCTTAATTTGGGTGATTTAATTAATGATTTAATTTAATAAAAGAAAGATGATAAACTACCATTGACTTTTATAACCACTTTTCTCTAATTTTCTCTCAAATCCTATCAACCAAATACTTTTTCTCCAGCAAAATTCACTTTGATTTTTACTTCAATTGATGATATTTCCATCACTCATTGATTCCTAATCAATCTTTCAACAAATTCACTTGATTTCTACATTGTATTTTCATGGAAACTTGCCCAAATCAAGGAGAAATCATCTTTTAGAGGTAAGATTGTTCTTCTCCTCTAAATACTCAGTTCTTTACTAAAATTCACAAGTTATCAATCCTTTATTAAAGTTTTATGACTGGTTTTAATGTTAGAAACAAGATTTTGGCTTAAAACTCATGATTTTGGAAGAGATCTTGAAGTTTTTCGTGGTAATTGATTGGGCTCTGTTTTGAGATGGTTTTCTAATGTATTTTGGATGTTAAATGATGTTAGAAATGAGGTTTTATCAATCCAATCCCGAATAGGTTGTTTTTCCTAAGTTTTTTATTGTGATAATGGTGGTTTTTGGGGTGATTTTGTTGTTCTGTTATAGTTGGAGGTATAAGGACGAGATTAAGGTTGTTTTTGATGTTAACTGATGTTTAGAAATGATTAGAAGTGATGGATCTTGGCTTGGTCATGTTTTGGAAGAGTTTGGAGGTGATTTCGATAGTGTTTGGTAGCCGAAATGTTGGTTTTAGGTAGAGCAGCGAGTTTAGGAGTGTTGGCTGAAGATTTCAATGCATGATGATGCATTAATCCTCTGCTTTTATGTCACTAAAATAGAGGAGACATCTTCAGACACTTTGGGAGTTGATCCGGAAGCTTAATTGGCGTTTCGGCAAGCAAGCGAAACGAAATTGGTGAGTGCGTATGGCTTTAAAAGTCCTTGAGGGATAAAGAACCAAGGTTTGGGGATTTAGGAAAGGTTTGAAACACCTTCCTAAGTCCGAAAGTAAGTAATGGCTAGATTGCTCTCTAGAATGTGGTGTTGCCCCTTAAATTGCTTTTACATGCTCATGGTTTTAGATTGGTAAATTCCTACTATTTTTATGCATGAATTATAGCGTGAGATGATGCTTGAAATGGTTTCAATAAGTAACATTTTGCATTGTGGAGATTTGACCTTATTTGTTGAAGTGTAGCAAATGTTATGGTTTTGAAAAGAGATGAGAATGTTGAATTTTAATGCATGAAAAACAGTAGGTGAGATGTTGATTTGACATAATATATTGGCATAGATGTTGAGAAACTTACCGGATATAATTGATCGATCAATAGGATGAGAGTGCACTATAAACTAAAAATTCGTACGTGCTCTTTGGTTAAGCCAAAGGGAGATATTTTGATGATGGGCATTCCATCGGGTAGGACTTGGGAAATACCCAAGCTTGGTGGCGATGAGAGATTCTGCCATGTGAGTACGGTGATGAGAGATTCCACCGGAAACTATGTTGCTAGACGAGTGAGTACGGTGATGAGATATGCCACCGGAAGTGTCTAGTGAGATGTTCGCATATCCGAGTAATAAATAGATGTGAAATGCCGATATAAAAATATGTTACGGTTTTGATTCACATGTACCTTGATATAATGATTTATGTTATGAGAAATGCATATGTAGTTTGTTTATGAAATGCTTTAGAGTACAAGCATGATTTTGGCCTTGCCATGGGTTTTTCATTGGTTTTAATGCATGAGATAGAATGAAGGTACATGTGGTTTCAATAAGAATTGCTTTCTAAGTTTTCCAAGCATGAGAAAGAGATGAGCATGTGGTTTAAAAGCTTTTAATGAAAGTGTTTTCAAATGTGCATTAATGTGTTGGTTCTTTTTAGAGCATGCCTCACTAAGCATTTGTGCTTATGCTCTCTCTTTTACCAATAATGCAGATAATTGAGGTGTTTTGGGGCATCAAGGAAGCTAAGTCCATCCAAAGAAATCCAAGCTCACGTATGGTGAAGTTTTCATACACTTTAGTTTTGATAAATTGGCAGTGGGAAACCAAATCTTGTATTTGGGAGATATGTTAAACTCCCTAAGGTTGTGGCATGTTGGTTTAGGGTTAATGAATGAAAATGAATGAAAAAGAACTTGAGTTTTTTTACGAGGGCAATAAGGGGTGTGTGTGTGGGATGTTTGTGCAAAGGAGGAGTCATCCTCTAAAAGAGATTATGCTGGAATAAAACCCTGGTTATCAAAGCCAAGGCAAAGACAAATGAATCCATCCGAGGAGTAATCCTGAAGCTTATAAATAAGGCACCAACTTCATTTCCATAGAAGGACAACAAGCAAGTCCCACAGAATTATGCTTGCTTAGTAGTAGCTCCAGAGGGAACACATGTTGAAGAAAAAGCAAACGGTGAACCAGTCAATGAGGTGAGCCGTTTCACAAGGAGTGGAAGGCTCTATTCCCAGCCGACAGCAGAAGATAGAGATGCAACGTAAAGGAAGGTTGCTGTCGAGGAGCTAGGGAAAGAAGATGATAGAGACTTCTTCAAAGAAAAGACAATGGTATATCATGAGCCAATGAAGGAATTAGAGGCTCAAGAATTCTTGAAGATTTTAAAGCATAGTGAATATAGCGTGGTGGAGCAACTCCGCAAGTTCCCGACCATAATTTCTATGTTATCTTTGTTGTTAAGCTCTAAAGGCCACCGTGAGGCCCTGTTAAAGATTATAAACCAAACATTCGTACATAAGGAGATCACGACCGACAACATGGACATGTTGGTCGGTAACATTGCTGCCAACGAATTTATTTTGTTCAATGACGAAGAAATACTAGGAGAAGGAAAGGGATCGTGCAAAGCCCTGCACATCACAACAAGATGCAAAGGATACATGTTTCCAGGTGTCCTTATAGATAATGGGTCAACCTTGAATGTTCTACCATTAGCAACACTGAAAATGTAACCCCCTCAACCCGGTCTGGGTGAAAGACAGAACCGAACGGGTCACATGGTAAATATTGAAGTAAACCGACAAAGTTTACCTCAATAAACAACCCTTATTTTTTTCGTTTTATATTTTCTATATGCACATCATTAGCCTAAGTGTAAAGACTTGTAGTAGAATAATTAATATCTCATGCAAACGTCGATTAAGCACTCAATTGAATACAAACACGTTTAGGGGCCATTTTGTAATTTTATCAATTTAAAAGAACTTCTTCAATTTTTAAGTTACCAACATTTAATTAGTCACATTATATGCCACTCTGTCAAATCTCAGCTCAAAATGATCATCCAAGCTCATATAATTGGATCTACAACATCCAGGGACTGAAACGTAAAGAATCATATCTTTAAAAGATTCCAATAACCAACTTAACAGCTGGACGTTTCGAAAGAAAGAGCCCTGTATCGGAATGCCTAGTTTCGAAACAGGTCTTGGTGTTTCGAAACTAGAGGTCGTATCGAAACAACCTCCAACCATTTTCGGTACACAAAATTCTAGTATCTAAAATTTGCGAGCATGTTTCGATACTCCCCTTCCCGTTTAGAAACTCTATGCCCATTTCAAGGTCATCGTTTCGGTACGGCCTTAGGCGTATCAAAATACATGACCTGAAATGTCACATTTTTGCTAGTTTTTGTCACTTTAATGCATCCAAAACCATCCAAAAAGTTTCCAACATACATACAATGTATCTAAACATTAGTCCTCGGTCATTCATGGCATATTCATTATCATAACATGGCAAATTGCATCAAAGGTAAACTATAAGCATGCAACCTAGTGACAAGCCAAGTAAGATACCAAAATGCAAAGTAAAGCATAAACCAAATACCAAAGGCCATTTACAAGTCTAAAACAACAAATCAAACTTACTCAATAGGGTGTTTACACAAATCTCCCGACAACACAACGGATTCCCCATTGCCCTTATTACTTTAGTCTAAACCGAAACATACTTTCTTAAACGAAGTCTCTTGGAATCCCTTGCTACTTGCTGGCTCCAAAACCTCAATTATCTACATTGATGGACATATGAGAGCGTGAGCACACAAGGCCACATTGAAATCACATTTTAATTACTTCAAAACATCAATTCAAAACCATGCGCTTTTCTTAATAAAAAATCAACATATAAACCTTATGCAACATGTATTATGAATCAATAGCAAATCCCAATGCTAACACTCAATTTAAGTCTTCCCACTCATAACTTCCATATGCAAAGCTTAAAGAGTAAAACATGCATTTACACATTGTGCATCATAAACCATTTCATTTGCATCATCGATTATATTGGCTTACTAGTGATCATCAACATGCTCATTTCTCAAAACAACATCAGATACGCAGATTCACAAGTGTTGTCCCAACACTTCATACATTCTCACCGACATCTCAAGGTTCACACATGAGAGCTACGCTCTACCGTTGTGACACTCGTGGTGGAGTATTCGGTACACTGTATAAACTCCTCAACACCACTCATTGGTAGATGTATAATAACGAGATATGGGACACCACACACTTTCCTCAATCATTAGGGTACTTGGATGGAGTATTCGGTACACCGTATAAACCCCCTCAACATCCAAGGTGACTTGTTTATAGTGCACTCAATCCTATAGCCGGCTAACTATATCTGATTTCGTTTATAAACCATTTTTACAACACCACTTGCCAATATAATTCACATTTAATCACATACCTCATTGTTTTCAAAGCATCGTCAATAAATCATTTTCCAAAGCATTAAACCATGCTTAAAATCACAAGTATAAAACATATATTTACAAGGATCACTTACCATATGCATCCTTCACCATTCCAACATTTAAAAACAGCAAACTGCGTGCTTTAATAATGCTTTAACAATAGGTAAACATGGAATTAAAATTAAGTGCATAAACCAACCCAAAATAGCACAACCGAGATAGAAATTCCTTATACTTACTTTCGAATTAGGAAAGCGTTTCAAGCTTACATCTAAATTCCCAAGACCACCTTTAAAGTGTTTCAAAGCTGAAAATCACGTTCTCATCACTGACACGCGAAAACTTGACTAGCCGACGTGAAACTAAGCGACCGAAGCTCACGAAACTTCACCGACTGCTATCGATACATTATCCCCTGTTTATACCACACAAGAACAGAGGATTAATTTGTAACCCCCTTAACCCGGCCTAGACAGTTGACCCGAATTAAGAAAGTCACACGGGGAAAACCAAAGTCAACCCGAAAGTCAACCTTGATTAACGACCCTTTTTTTTCTTTTTACTCTTGTCTAGATGCACATTAACTCTAGTTATGGTCATTCAAACAACATGCTCAAAGATCATAAACATCAGAGATCAAACAGGGACCCAATTGAACAAACTACAACTTTAGGGACCAACTTGTAAATTCTGCAAATTATAAGGTCTTAACCCAAATTAGAGTTACCAACTTGAAATTAGTCAGGTTTCATGCTTCTCTGCAAAATTTCAGCTCAAAAGGACTTGCCAAACTCATACAATTGCACAAACAAGATTTAGGACCAAAACGCAAACATTCCAGAACATATAACTACCAATGTCAGCCCCCAACGGTCAGGTGTTCCGAAACAGGGAGAACCTGTTTCGAAACGCGGGGCCGTTCCGCAATGCGTACCGAAACGAGGGCTGGCAGAGGGCTTTCCGTTTCGAAACGATGTCCTCCGTTTCAGACGCCTGGGCTATTACAGGGCACCCGTTTCGAAACGGTAGCTGCCGTTCCGATACGGCCTGCACGAAATGCAGCAAAATGCTTGCTTAAACACACAATTGACCAACCAATCAAGCTCCAAATGCTACCAAACTTAACCAGCAACTCATACAACATACAAGAGACATAATTGCATCAACCAATCAACATTTAAGCATCAAATATGAAAAGCCCCAATTCTAATGGCATGCTTCCTACTCAAGCAAACCATTCAAGCATAAAACCTCCAAATCAACACATAATGACCAAATACAAAATCCAGCATTGTTAACATCATCACACAAACTTAGGGAGTTCAAAACATCTCCCAACACATCCACATAGGTCCCCCATTGCCAAATGCCAAAAGCTAAAATGTATAAGAAAACCTTCCCATACTTGAGCTTAATTTCCACTTGATTGCTTGCCTTCCTTGCTGCCCTCAATGCACCTTAATGTTCTGCATTATTGGTTTAAGAAAAAGAAGAGAGCGTAAGCAAAAGCTTAGTGAGGAATGCTCATTAAAAACCATTCAATAATGCATTTATAAAACTCAATTATAAAACATACTTCTAAACATCATTTAGACATGCTTACTAGCATTCTTAAACAAGCATTACATGCTTCCATATCAATACATGTCATATTGGCCACAAGTGATAAATTCCATCTTTTTAAAACAAGATCAACATAAGACTCACACATGGACTTTTAAACACCATTGTGATCTTATAATTCACAAGGACCACACAAGGACTTTTAAACACCTTTGTGTCCTTTACAAGTTTCACCCCAAGGACTTTTAAACACCTTGGCCCCAAGGACTTTTAAACACCTTGGCCCATGGACTTTTAAACACCATGGCAAGGACCACACAAGGACTTTTAAACACCTTTGTGTCCTTAACAAGAACCATCCAAGGACTTTTAACCACCTTGATGTTCTTAAGTAACAAGGCTCACTCAAGGACTTTTAACCACCTTAGTGACCTTAACAAGAATCACTCATGGACTTTTAACCACCATGAAGTTCTTAGAATCCACAAGGCTCACTCAAGGACTTTTAACCACCTTAGTGACCTTAACCTTTTTCAAAACATCACTTGCCAATATACATCATTATCATCAAATAATCCACTGTTTTAAAGCATTTAACCAAGCCATAAACATTATGCATTTTTAAGCATCAAACCACATTTAAACAATGTTCAAAAACAAGGAACTCTTACCTTGAGCTTCCTTCAACATATGGCTTACAAAATCAGCAATAACCATGCTAAATCATGCTTTCAAAACAGAATTTAAAACATGCAATAAACCACATTGCACAACATCGAAACCATGGCCACCACTAGAGAGTTTTTCCGAAAACTTACACTTGAGCTTAGTAAAGTTGTTTAGACTTAGACTAAGCTCCCAAGACATTGGTTTCAAAGCCGAAAACCCAATTTCACTCACCGATTCCACTTCGCCTCTTGCCGAAGCACAAATCAAGCTTCCGGATCACCACCACTTGGATCCAAAGATGACTCCCATGTTTTAAACACATCAAAGCAGAGGATTAATTCATTATCATGCATTAATAGCTTCAATGAAAGCACCAAAACTCGCTGCTCTCATCCACACTCCATTTTCGGCCACCAAACACAACCGAAAATGCATCCAAACAACTCCTCAACAAAGCCCAGCCATAAACCATCAAAACTAAACATCCTTTAACATCATTTAACATCTAAAAAGAACCTATTAACATCCTTATACCTCCAGCAACAACAGATCCACAAGATCACTCCAAAACAACCAAGAATCACAAGCTAAACTTAGGAAATTCAACCTATCCGGGATTGCATTAATTAAAACTCAATTCCTTATCAAATTAACATTCATTTATCATCAAATTAACACCTTAAAACACAGCCCAAACAGATCCAACGAAAATCCATCAAAAATCATCAAATCTTGCATTTAAAGCCAAGATCCACCACACAACTTTAAAACCACTTATAAATCATCAATTTAGGATTGAGAACTTAGGTGTAACACCCCAATTTAGCCCTAATTTTAAAATCCCTAATTGTGAGAATCCCTAATTGGAAACCCTAGAATTTGGGGGAAAATCGGAATTTAACCTAACCTAAATTGGGGACCAAATTGAATAAATTTATAAAGTTGGTGGCTATTTTGTTAGGCGGGCAAAAGTAGAGACCCTCCTTTCGTAATTTACCCATTTGTCTAGGGTAAACACTCCTTTGGTCTGATTCTTGTTATATGCGCCGCACACCTCTCTCTCTCTCTCGGTTCTCTCAAAATAATAAAGGAAATTATTAAAATATTAAAACCCCCATCCCCGTCTTGTTTCCGTCGAAGCTCCGATCAGGGGGCTAGCCTTGGCCGTTCGTCGATTCGCGGTCACCGGTGGGATTCTCGTGGCCGTCCGATCAAAACCCGTTGTCGGGTATCTTCTTTGCCGTCTCCAATCGTCGGAAAGGAGGCTTGAAAGCTTCAATCTCCACTGCCGCCGCCGTCCTCTACGTGTGCCGCCGTCGTCCTTTGCGCCCGCGTCGTGATCGTCCGAGTTAGGGTGAGTTTTGGATCGAGTCTGTTGGGCTCCGGGGTTGTTGTCGCCGTCTTGTTGACCGCTGTCGGGTTGTGGCTGCCGTCGTGTTGGTCGTGGCCGATAAAGCTGTGGCCGTCGTTGGGTTCACGGGTTGCGCAGTGGGGGTTGGTGCGCCGCCGTGGACATGGTGTTAGGGTTTGTTATATTGGGGTTAGGGTTTTGCTGATTTGGGTGGTTGTTGGAGATGAACCGGACCGGTTGGGGGTGTTGGTGAACCGGACGGCTGGGTTGAACCGAACCGGACAGTGGGATGATGCAACGATGACGTCATCCGCTGTTGCAGTGCTGATGCAACGATGACGTCATCTACTGTTGCATTGCTGATGCAGTCAATGATGATGTCATCGCAGTCAATGATGACGTCAGTGATGACGTCAGCGTTGACTTTTGGTTGAATTTTTCGGCTGAGTCCACTCTAAAGTTTTTCGACGTTCCGGTTCGGTTGCCGCTATCCGTTTCTTCAAATTCGAACCCGAAATGCCTTTTTGGATCAAGTTTTATTGTTAAGCTCAGATTTTTGGTAAAGTGTTGCATCGGAATTTGACTCAGTTATTTTGTGTTCAGGTGACGTGGATTCTGACCACGAGATTTTACCTCCTCCTCCACCAGGCAGACCTCCGGTGGCACAGTCTTCGAGATCTGCTAGTAAGTGTTCTGTTAAGCGTAAATATTCGAATGTGGCATAGTAGAAAGTCTTATATAGTGTTTTGTATTTTTAGGAGCTGATTCTGTCCGACCTACCGCTAGGGCTGAGCGTGGGAGACGTCACTATCGACGTTGACTTTTTAGCTACCTAAGGTGTGTTCTCTGTCTGTGCTACATGTATGTGTTACCTGATTTCGTGATCTGTATGAAAATATTCTATGTTATCCTGCTCGGTTGATTGAGAAATATTTTGTATGCTATTCTGCTCTGTTATCTGATAAATATTGCATGACTCGACTGTATGCTATTTTGTTCTGTTATATGATAAACATTATATGACTCGGATATTATGATCATGTTATGTAACACATATCAGAATCGAATTATTATGTACATGCATCTTAGTTATTAAACAAGATTGCATTCGGACTCTGAAATCGGATTACATGTCATTTCATTGGGTTGGGATATTGTACGGAGGAAGCTCAGCGACTTCATCCTTCGGGTTGAACTTCGCTTCGGATCAGTAGTTCCATCCTTCGGGATGAGTTCTGCTTCGGACATGGTGTTGAGGTGCAGAGTGGTTCAGGGGAACCTTACTCTTCGGACGGTGATGTAGTTGGGTGCATGTCATGTCATGATATATGTATGCTCTGCTTGTATACTTCGGAATATCTGTAAATTTGTGATATGTTGTTTGTCTGTTGGATTGACTTTTGTTATGCACTTTAGAGACACACTGAGCTTTATAGCTGACTCCCCCTTAGTATCTGTTTCAGATTCCAGACTTAGGTTTCGGTACTTGGAGGACCTCGCACGAACAATATTTGATATTATTTTTCAGTATGTTTTGTTTTAGACTTATATTTAATTATTTAAGAATTTCGGACTTGGTTGTAATTTGGACTTTGAACTTTTATTTTGGGATTGATGAACTTTTCGCATGCATTGTTTTACAACGGAATTTCAAAGGACTATTATAATTGAATAATAAATTTTCGACACGTATTCTTTCAAGTGATCTTTCTTGAGGGGCAAGTTTTTCTAAAATGACAATTATACTTTAAGTAAACTCTTAGGTTAAAAATAAGGGGTTACATTTAGTGGTATCAGAGCCTAGGTTACACCCCTCGGCCTGTGAGGCTCGATAAAAATTTGATTTTAAAGTTTTCAAAACAAAAAAAAATGCATGCATAGTAAATGTTTTCGGAAATTACAAGATTTTCAGATAAATGTCCAGATTTTTTTTTAAAAAAAAGTAATATATGTTTTAATTAAAATCTCCAAGTACCAATTTTGACTTTAGGACTCTTCTTTTGTAGATAGACTACTATGCCACCCTGTAGGAGTACTAGAGCTTCGATCGGCCGAGGTCGAGGCCGTGGACGAGGTCGTATCGCTGCTAATACGAGTGACGTTAATCCTCCTGAGCATTCGCCACCACATCAGGAGGACCCACAGCATGAGCAGGCTGAGGAGCAGCATGAGGTTCATACGAGTGGTCAACAGACCGATCACCCTGATCAGCAGACTCAGAGTGATGGTCCCCGTGCAGCCGGTAACAGTGAGACTGCTGGAGTTGATGTTGCTGCAGTACATTTGGAGCTACTTGAGTATCTTCGATAGGGTTCTAGGAGACCCATATCTGCCGAGTTTTTGTCTACTGGTATGTCGATGTTTGATGGTAAGACGGCTGCAGATCCAGCTGACGCTGAGTATTGGTTGAAGAAGCTACAGCAGTTATTCGATGAGATGGACTACCCGGCCGACAGAAAATTAAGAGCTGCTATATCTTTATTGAAGGGTGAAGCCCTGAACTGGTGGGAAGCTGAGAAGACCGTTATTTCTGCTAGTCGGATCACTTGGGATCATTTCCGTCAGGCTTTCCGAGACAGATATGTTGGGGCTGAGTATCTAGCCAAGTGTCGTGAGGACTATAAATCTAAAGCAAAATGACATGACTGTGAATCAGTATGAGATTGAGTTTCTGAGGCTGGTACAGTACGTCCCTGGGTTAGTTACTACAGAGGAAGAGAAGTGCAGCTGGTTTCTGAAGGGTCTGCGACCTTCGATCAAGACTGGTGTTTCTTTACATTTGGACAAGGAGTACAAGGCTATTACTTTGCGAGCTAGGACTGCAGAATGCAATGAGGCAGAGTTGAGGCAAGCTGAGTCTCATGGTATGGATCGGGGTAAGAGGCAGTCGACCGCGACAATTCAGTATAGTCAGGGTAGCCAGACCAGGAAGAGGACAAGAGATGAGGGTGACTATCAGAGTTATTCCAGAGCCAGACAAGTGACTACTGCTGTTCCGACTTCTAGTGTTGGAGGATCGTCTAGCACGCGAGGGCCACCACTGTGTTCTTTCTGCAAGAAATGGCATTTTGGGGAGTGTAGGACACAGTCCGGGGCTTGTTTTCGATGTGGGTCTTTTGATCATATTTTCAGAGATTGTCCGCATGCACCTCCATCAGCTCATATGACGACTCCGTCACAGGCATCAGTACAGACTCCTGCTAGGGGTAGAGGTCGAGGTAGACCCGATTTTACAATATCTGCTGGTAGAGGTAGGCCAGCTCAGAGTGGAGGATCAGCTGGATCCGGGGTGAGACAGCCAGGTTTGGTTTATGCTACCAGGACGCATGAGGATCGTGATGAGCCGGATGTTATTGTTGGTACATTTTCTATCCACTCTATTCCGTATTTTGCTTTATTAGATATTGGTTCTACTCATTCATATGTTGCGAGTTCGGTATCTGGGGGACTTGAAATTCCGGTTGAGAATACTGGGAACGCGGTTTCTGTTTATAGTCCAGTGGGTGATCATGTCAAGGTTACCAAGGTGTACAAGAATTGCCCTTTGGAGATTCAAGGGAAAATATTCTCCACCGATTTGATGGAGTTACCTTTCAGAGAGTTCGACCTTATTCTCGGAATGGACTGGTTATCCGCTCATCGAGTCCGTTTGGATTGTGAAAAGAAAAGGGCGACTCTGATAACCTTAGATGGGTGCGAGGTGATTATGGTTGGAGAGCGTAGAGGTTATATGACCAATGTTGTTTCGGCTCTCAAAGCAGAAAAGATGATTCGACATGGGGCTACTGCCTATCTTGCTTATATTCTTGACTCGAGGCAGTCAGATTCTGGTTTGGATAAGATCTCGGTGGTTAGGGATTTTCCAGATGTTTTTCCGGAGGAATTGCCTGGGGTACCGCCAAAACGTGACGAGGTTGAGTTTGGCATAGATGTATATCCGGGTACAGCTCCTGTCTCTATGGCTCCTTACAGGATGGCTCCGAAAGAGCTTAAAGAATTGAAGATCCAATTGCAGGAATAGTTGGATAGGGGTTTCATCCGACCTAGTGTTTCTCCTTGGGGAGCCCCTGTTTTGTTTGTGAAGAAGAAGGATGGATCACTTCAGCTTTGTATTGATTATCGGAAGCTGAACAAGCTGACGATCAAGAACAGGTACCCACTTCCCCGTATTGATGACTTGTTCGACCAGTTCCGGGGAGCTACAGTATTTTCTAAGATAGACCTGAGATCGGGTCATTACCAACTCAAGGTTAAGGATTCTGATGTGTTCAAGACCGCTTTTCGGACTCGTTATGGTCATTACGAGTTTCTGGTGATGCCGTTTGGATTGACTAATGCCCCTGCAGCCTTTATGGATATGATGAACAGGGTGTTTCAACCCTATCTGGATCAGTTCGTGGTGGTTTTCATTGACGACATACTGGTTTATTCTAAATCGGAGGCAGAACATGAGGAACATCTCCGGGTTGTTCTACAGACTTTGCGTGAAAAGCAGTTGTATGCAAAGTTCAGTAAATGCGAATTCTGGTTGACCGAGGTTACCTTCTTGGGACATGTGGTTTCTGCTAATGGTATTCTGGTTGACCCAAAGAAGATTGAGGCTATTTTGGGTTGGAAGCAGCCCAAGAATGTTCCTGAGATTCGAAGCTTCTTGGGTTTAGCTGGCTATTATCGGAGGTTTGTGGAAGGTTTCTTGATTATTGCAGCTCCACTGACTAAACTTCTGAGGAAGGATATTCCTTTTGTCTGGACTGAGGCTTAGCAGACCAGTTTTGAGAAACTTAAGACTGTGTTGACTGAAGCACCGGTTCTGATTCAGCCTGAGCCTGGAAAGGCCTATACGGTATACAGTGATGCCTCTCACACAAGATTGGGATGTGTTCTGATGCAGGAAGGGAAGGTAGTGGCCTATGCGTCTCGTCAGTTGAAAACGCATGAGTGCAACTACCCCACCCATGATTTGGAGCTTGCTGTTGTGATCTTTGCTCTGAAAATCTGGAGACACTATCTCTACGGAGAGAAGTGCTATATCTTCACCGATCACAAGAGTTTAAAATACCTCCTTACGCAGAAAGAGTTGAATCTGAGACAGCGTCGCTAGTTGGAGCTTCTCAAGGATTATGACTGTGAGATAGAGTATCACCCGGGAAAGGCCAACGTGGTTGCCAACACCTTGAGTCGTAATGCTATCTCAGATTTGAGGACCTTGTTTGCTCGGATGAGTTTGTTTGAGGATGGTAGTTTGATGGCAGAACTTCGGGTCATTCCTACGCTGATATCTGATATTCGAGCTGAGCAGCCTACGGATCCTTTTCTTATGCATCGTATCAGAGAGGTTTCTGAGGGTACATCTGTGGATTATACTATTGATCAGGATGGTGTTTTGTGTTTCCGAGGCCGGTACTGCATTCCGAGGAAATCTGGGTTGAAACAGGTTATTCTTCGTGAGGCACATGATAGCCCATACTCTATGCATCCTGGTGGTGATAAGATGTATAAAACCCTTCGTCAGAGGTATTGGTGGAAGGGTCTTAAGCGGGATGTTGTCGGGTTTGTGTCTAAGTGTATGACTTGTCAGAGAGTCAAGGCAGAGCATCAGCGTCCATCTGGGTTGCTTCAGCACATCGAGATTCCTCAGTGGAACTGGGAGCGTGTGACTATGGATTTTGTCAGTGGTCTTCCGATGACTCCGTCCAAGAAGGACTCCGTCTGGGTTATAGTGGACCGTTTGACTAAGTCTGCTCATTTCATTTCGGTTCGAGTCAACTATCCTTTGAATAAGTTGGCTCGGCTCTATATTTCTGAGATCGTTCGACTTCATGGGGTACCGCTATCGATTATTTCTGATCGTGATCCGAGGTTTACAGCGAAGTTCTGGAAGGCACTTCACTCTGCTTTGGTTACCCGGTTGAACTTCAGTACATCTTATCATCCGCAGACTGACGGGCAGTCCGAGCGTGTGATTTAGATTCTTGAGGACATGTTGAGAGGTTGTGTTCTTGATTATAGTGGTAGTTGGGAGTATTTCTTGCCGCTCGCAGAGTTTGCATATAATAACAGCTACCAGACCAGTATCAAAATGGCACCGTATGAGGCTCTGTATGGGCGTAGGTGTAGGTCACCGATTGGGTGGACTGAACTTAATGAGCATAGATTGTTGGGACCAAACCTAGTTGTTGCGTGTAAAATAGTCTATCGCAAATTTAGTGCAAGTATACACGACGCAAGTAGTAAAGTGATACTAAGTATCGGATATCGTCTCCACAGGGATTGGGCTAATGACTCCACCTAAATTCACTGCACGAAGTAAAGAGAAATATTTAAGAGAATTGTCACGAATATTAAAGTAAAAACGTAAATAAAAGACTGAGATATCAAGATAGAGAGAATGGGCTGGTATTGAGTTGCTCAGTAGTGTAGGTATTGAATTGCTTAGGATCTCCAGTTCTGTCGTCGCACCCGTCGCCGACAGCACTTGTCGCGGCGTCTGTCCGTTAGCTGTCGCGGCAGCGAACACTAACTCCGTACTTCAAGCTTGGCAAGAATCCCTGATCTGCCTTGCCCTATCCCTAGGCACAAGTCTGTCGATGATCACGTCTTTGATGATACCTCCCGGCGTGAATCGAAGGATGAACACCGATGTGTATGAATTCTTCCTTAGCCACTTAACCTCGCCTTATCCCTAAGCACGAGATGGTTCAACTATAAACTAGAGAACGCGCTTTTACCTCTTTCGTATACTTAACTCTCCCGATGCTAAGTAAATAGATAACCTCACAATGCTCTCCCGATGCTCTTGCAAGATATTAAAACCAAGATAAAAGAACTTGAAGTTTATTTTATTGAACTTGAAAAATCCTAAAACAAAGCAACCCTTGCAACTACTTTACAAAACAACCCGTAGCCCTAGGGGGAATTTAGAACATATCGGTGACAGGTAAACGGCAGGGTTTAGGTTTCGGTTATGGGGTAGTCGGTCATGCCCTAGGTTTAATTTATGCCCTTTATATAAGCTTTGGGCTCAAGTTATCTAAGGTAACAAGGATTACAACTTTAATTAAAAGTAAGATTCTAATAAAGACTAAATCTCTAAGGATTCCTACTTTTCAGCCGCCTCCTTGTTTCATGGAAATTCCTCTCCTTGAGCTTTGGCTTGACATATCTTTTGATCCGGGGCTTGGAAAAATATTCGGCTTCCACACGACAGACGAGCAGATTTTTCTCTATCTATCGAGGTCCACTTCACTTTTCCTCTTCATAAATCTGCTGTCACCATGCTGTCACGACAGGTCCATGACAGGTTCGTCTTCTTCAGCTACTTGTCCAATTTAGCTCTCCTGCTTATCTGCCCTGCGCCTGCCTTCGACATCTACTGTGACAGATACCTGCAAAAATAGCCATCTTTCAGTAGAATCCGTGCCTTTTATATAATTGTGATGTTTTATTAAAAACTAACCTAAATGCAATGCAATGATGCTTGAATGCAGCAGAAATATGGGTTTAAAAAGGTGTAAATGATAGAACTTTTACACACTCAACACACCCCCAAACTCAAGTATTTGCTTGCCCTCAAGCAATGACGACTTAAAAGAAAACTGAAATTTTTTTGTGTTGGCCTTCAAACAGTGAATTGTCCCTTACCTGTCGCTCATTCTCTATGGCGGCAGCAACCTGTTGGAAGGGTTAGGATCTGTCCAGAATTTCTCTATAGCTCTCGTGCAGTGTGTGCATGCTTGTGAACAGTTATATGCTAAGACTCTCTTAGTTTCACTAGAATATTCAACTTCTTAACTTGAATTTTTATGCCAAAGTTTATTTTTTTAAGAAGGCACATTTTTATGCTTCTTTTTCTTCTATTTTCAAGCTAAGATTTTCTAGAGCCAGTTTTGGGCACCTCTAGTTAGCTTCCTAGAGCCGGTTTCGGGCACCTCTAGGTTTTTGATTTTCTTTTGCTAAACTTCTTTCCTAGAGCCAGTGTTAGGCACCTCTAGGGGCTATCAAAGTTCTAAGCTTCCTATTCTAGTTTGGCTAAAAGGAATCTAAGCAATATAGCAGTCACAAAAGTGTTTAAGTTTTTAGAACTATAGAAAGGCTCTAAACTTTTCCTTAACCTGTCCTAAGATGCTGCCACGACAGAGCCGTCATGACAGGTAAGTTAACTTCACAGTTTTAAGCCAACAGTTTAGATTTTCTTATTTTTCTGATTTTTTTTAAAGAACTTAAGTAACTAAAAAGACACAACAATTAAACAAAAGATGTGCTAAAGACTCCATTAGATATGGAGGGTTGCCACCCCCAAACTCAAGGGTTGCATTGCCCTCGATGCAAAATGACACATAAACAAATAAAGAAAAACACGAAAAATAAAAGTACATCACAAATATATAAGGGCAGGCAGCAATAAGAGGAGTAAAAGAAATAAAAACTTAAATTTTATGCGCTGTCCTCGCTGCTGCTGCTGACGCGGATCTGATGGTAGCGTCTGCGTTGGGGAGGTGGCTGGGCAGGTTCCTGAGCAGGTTGATCAACAGGTTCATCAGCCTGTTGAGGTGCAGGTTCTTCCTCCGGTTGCGGGACAGGGTCATCAGCAGGTTGAATGGCAGGTGGCTCCACTAGTCGGACATCAGAACTGCTGCTGCTGTCCCAGCTGTTACTCGTGATGGCTTTGGACAGCATCCTCTTGTTGGCCACATGCTTAATTCTTTTCACCCGCGTGAAAGCGCTGTCCAAGTTCCTCCGGACAAGAGGGCTGTCATCAGTGGCAGCTCGCTTGGTGCCTCTAGGGGAAGTGTCCGCCGGTGGGCTGCCGGCTGCTGTCGGGGAAGGTGTGGAGGAGGCAGATTCTTCGTGGGGAGAGACAGGTGGTGTGGGAGTGGGGGAGGGGATATTGAAATAATGGGCGGGGAAGGTGGGGAAAATGACATCCGGAAAATTCAAAGTATTGGTAATGAAATTTACCGTTGCATTAAAGAAGTCGCGGATGAATGTCATCAAACCCATCTGGCGCTCCTCTATCCTCAAGATGGCAGCAAGGATGTGGGAGTTATGATCTGCCGGAGCGGTGTTGGTGGCAGCTTCTGGGGCAGGTTCGGTAGCAGGCTCATCATCAGACTCAGCAGGAGGGGCGTTTGGATCGAAGGCATTGAGGGGCGATACGACGATGGTCTCCATGAGGCTGGAGATGTTGCTGTCTGTCCAGCCGCTGCCCTTCTTGATTTTGTCTGAAGGGTCCTCCGGTACGGCAGCGCAGCGGCAGAGGGCAGTAATAGTGAAGGGCAGGCATAGTCGTGAATCTGATCGGAAGGCACAATCGAGAATGCTGTCTCGCATGTACCTGCCCACATTGATGGGCCTGTCATGCATGATAGAGTGGATGAGGGCCAACCGCTGCCTGTTGACTGTCGTATGGTGGGACGAGGGCAGGATACGCTTTTTAATAAAAGCATTCCATAATTTTGCCTCGGGGAGTAGCTCTGCCCTGTTGACGGAGTTGGGGTTTTTCTTGCTGGTGCTCCAGGTTGTGCCTGCCTCTGTCAACTCCCTCATGACAGCATCATGTCCGGCAGCATCGAGGGTGTCCCAAAACTGTTGATGAGCATCGTCAGTGGGGCCAAAGAAGAGGCCGAATACATGGTTGATGCTGCTGGCGGTGAAAGGAACTGTCACTCCTCGGACGACGACAGATGTCACCGTCTTACTTTCGATCGCCTCATAAAATTCCCTGACCAGAGTGTCGTTAAGCTCTGTCGGCTGCTCGGCAAAGTCTTCCCAAAGTTGTGCCGTAATGGCCTTGATAATGAACGGCCGGAGTCCAAAAAGAGGGGCATCTCTGTTATAGATGAAGCTCCGTTCCTCCCATAGTTCTTTGTTAGCGAACGGAGATGCTGCTGCTGAAGAAGAAGCGGCAGCATCATTCTGACGGGTTTGTCGTGAAGACATTTTGGTTGCAAGGGCTGAAAAAAAGAAAGAAAGTAGATAAAACTAGAAGGGAATAACAAGAGAGAAAATCAGAAGTGATGAAAAATGAAAAGGGGAAGGGGTTTATATAGCGGTCGAGTAGCTGCCCATTTAATGTCGCAACGGCAGGCGGGAAAAACGGGGCGGCAGATTGGATATTGCGTGTCTGACGCGTCTGACACGCATTAATGCGTCTGCTGTGCGTCTGCCGCACGCTTCTTCGTCTGCTGTGCGTCTGTTGACAGCCTGTCAAATCCGTCTGCGCCGGCAGCCGAAACGACAGGTTACCATAAATGGGCTTTATTGGGCTGGTGGATGAGCGGTGGGCTTGGGCCACTTCTTCTTTCTCACTTGACTCCTTTATTTCCTAAAAACTGAAATTAAAAACAAAACATTATTCGAATAAAATAAATCTAATTCCTAATAAATAATAATAAATAATAAAATAAAATAAAATAAAAATTAGGTTAAATTAGGGATGCCTTGTGGGGCATCACCTAAGGTAACCACTTCCTGTATTCCTGGGGCTTCAGTCCCCTGATAATGCTTGAGGCGTTGTCCATTGACTTTGAATTGGTGCCCGTCCTTTAATGATTGAATTGTAATGGCACCATGGGGGAAAACTTGAATCACTTGGAACGGACCAGACCATCTAGATTTAAGCTTCCCTGGGAAGAGTTTCAATCTAGAATTAAACAACAATACAAGCTGCCCTGGGCAGAACTGTCGTGGCAGCAACTTTTTGTCATGCCACTTCTTTGTTTTCTCCTTGTATATTCTTGCGTTGTCGTAGGCCGTCGTCCGTATTTCATCGATCTCATTCAAATCTAACAGCCTTTTCTGGCCTGCTTTGTCCAAGTCCATGTTTACTGCCTTGATTGCCCAATATGCCTTGTGCTCTATCTCGACAGGCAGGTGGCAGGTTTTCCCATAGATCAATCGGAATGGAGACATGCCCAATGGAGTTTTGAAAGCTGTCCTGTATGCCCATAGTGCATCATTCAGAAGTAGAGACCAATCTTTCCTAGTTGGTTTAACCATCTTTTCAAGAATGTTCTTCACTTCCCTTTTGGAAATCTCAGCCTGTCCATTGGTCTGTGGGTGGTATGCTGTCGCGATCTTGTGCTTGACACCATATTTTCTCAGGGCGGCAGCAATTACCCTGTTGTCAAAATGTCTCCCTTCATCACTGATAATCGCCCTAGGGATGCCAAATCTAGAAAAGATGTTTTTGTGCAAAAACTTTTGGACCGTTTTGGCATCATTCTTTTGAGTTGTGATTGCTTCTACCCACTTGGAGACATAATCTACTGCTAGGAGGATGTAAAGATTTCCACACGACGATGGAAAAGGTCCCATAAAATCAATCCCCCAAACGTCGAAGATTTCGACTTCTAAAATATTCTGCAGTGGCATCTCGTTTCTCCTCGAGATATTACCTGTCCGCTGGCACCTGTCACAGTTTTTGTAAAATTCCTGTGCGTCCTTATACAGTGTCGGCCAGTAGAACCCTGACTGCAGCACCTTGGCAGCAGTTTTATTGCCTCCTAAGTGTCCTCCATATTGTGAAGCATGACAGTGATGGAGAATGTCTTCTTGTTCTTCTTGTGGTACACATCTCCTTATAACCTGATCTGCGCACATTTTGAAAAGAAGAGGTTCGTCCCAATAATAATGTTTAACATCATTTTGAATCCTCTTCCTGGCTTGATAAGTAAGATCAGAAGGTAATATTCCGCTAACTATAAAATTAACGAAATCAACATACCAGGGAAGGTTAGAAGACTTACCTGCCGCCATGGCTGTCGCGACAGCTATTGCGGCAGCAAAGAGCTGCTCATCTGGGAAGGTCTCTAGTATGTGTGTCTCATCTACAGGTAGACTTTGTCCCATCTCCAATCTCGACAAGTGATCTGCCACCTGATTTTCTGTCCCCTTTTTGTCTTTGATTTCAAGGTCGAATTCTTGTAATAGCAGGATCCATCGTATCAACCTAGGCTTTGCATCCTTCTTTGCGAACAAGTACTTAAGGGCAGAATGATCGGTGTGCACTATTACCTTCGTTCCAAGTATATAAGAACGAAACTTGTCGATGGAGAACACCACAGCCAACAGCTCCTTTTCTGTGGTGGTATAATTCACTTGGGCATCATTCAATGTTTTGCTGGCATAATATATGACATGAAACAGCCTGTCCTTGCGCTGCCCAAGTGCTGCCCCGACAGCATAGTCACTAGCATCACACATAATTTCAAACGGTTGCGTCCAGTCTGGTGGCTGTACTATGGGGGCTGTCACTAGCTTTTCCTTCAGAACCTTGAATGCTTCAGTACATTCTTCATTAAAGTCAAAGGGTCGGTTCTGCTCTAAGAGATGACATAGGGGCTTCGTGATTTTTGAGAAGTTTGCAATAAATCTCCTATAAAAACCAGCATGCCCTAAAAAACTCCTAATGCCCTTGACTGTGGTTGGCGGCGGCAGCTTCTCTATGACTTCAATCTTTGCCCTGTCGACCTCTATCCCACGGCAGCTAATCTTATGGTCTAAAACTATCCCTTCATCTACCATAAAATGGCATTTTTCCCAATTAAGAACAAGATTAGCTTTTTCACATCTTTCAAGTACCTTTTTAAGGTTGCCGAGGCAGCTCTCAAAATCGTCTCCAAAGACGGAAAAATCATCCATGAAAATTTCGAGGAAGTCCTCTACCATGTCGGAGAATATTGCCATCATGCACCTTTGGAAGGTGGCAGGTGCGTTACATAGGCCGAACGGCATCCTCCTAAATGCGTATGTTCCGTAAGGGCATGTGAAAGTCGTTTTCTCTTGGTCCTCCGGTGCAATAGCAATTTGATTATAACCTGAATAACCATCAAGAAAACAATAGTAAGGTTTACCCGCTAATCTATCAAGCATTTGATCAATAAAGGGTAAAGGAAAGTGGTCTTTTCGGGTAGCTTTGTTGAGCTTCCGGTAGTCCATACAAACCCTCCAACCGGTCACAGTCCTGGTTGGGATTAATTCATTGTTTTCGTTGGTTATCACGGTCATGCCTCCTTTCTTGGGAACACATTGCACCGGGCTTACCCATTTGCTATCGGAGATGGCGTAAATAATACCAGCATCTAACCATTTAATTATTTCTTTACGCACTACCTCCTTAATTGCAAGGTTTAACCGCCTTTGGGCATCAATAGTCGGCTTATGATCTTCCTCTAGGAGGATTTTGTGCATACAGATTGCCGGACTAATGCCCTGAATGTCTGCTATCGTCCATCCTATCGCCCTTTTATGCTGCCTCAACATGTCGATCAGCTGTCGTTCCTGTTCCTGCGGCAGCTTAGCAGAGATGATTACGGGCAGTGTGTTATCACAACCAAGATAAGCATATTTAAGCTGCCCTGGCAGGGGCTTAAGTTCTAAGACAGGTGGTTCAATAGTAGAGGGATTTTGGATTAAATGGTTATCCGAAGTGTAATTCAAGGGTTCGAATAACTTACCTGGACGATGGTCTAACCAGTTTACCTCCTCATGACTTTCAGTATCAGATGTATTGGATTCAGAGGAGTCGCTGTCGTCGGTGCTGTCGTTATTGCTGTCGTCATTGCTGTCGTGACAGGTCTGTAGATGGCTATCGCAGTAGTGACCAAATTTTATATCACGACAGCCCGACCTGATGCAGGGTTGATCAAAGGTCACCTCAATGATGGCCTTGCATTCCTCATCCACATCAGCATGTTTCATTTCTTGGAGAACATTCAACTTAATTTCTTGATCGTTTACGCGCATGGTGAGTTCTCCTTTCTCCACATCAATCAATGATCTTCCCGTGGCTAAGAAGGGTCGCCCTAGGATGACTGGTGCGTTCTCATCTGCCTCACAATCTAAAATAAGAAAGTCAGCAGGAAATATAAGCTTATCCACTCTTACCAAAATATCTTCAATTTTTCCTTCGGGGTGAACGTAAGAGCGATCGGCTAGCTGTAGGGTAACTGTCGTGGGCCGCGCTTTGCCAATACCTAGTTTCTGAAAAACAGATTTAGGCATTAGATTAACACTAGCACCAAGATCACATAATGCCTTACCCACAAATCTGTCGCCGATTACGCAAGGTATGAGGAAGCTCCCCGGATCCTTCTTTTTCTGGGGTGGTTGCCGATGAAGAATACTCATGCAACCTTCTTGCATCCTTACCGTTTCAAATTCCCCAAGTTTAGATTTTTTAGACATGACATCCTTGAGAAATTTAGCATAACCGAGCATCTCCCTAACAGCATCTAACAACGGAATATTGATATGAACCTGTTTAAAAATATCATAAATCTTTTTAAGTTGAGATTCATGCTTAGCTTGCTGTATCCGTTGAGGAAAAGGTGGTGGAGGGCGGTAATCAGCAATGCGTCCTTCCCACTGCATGCGAATCTGAGGACGATACTCATCTTTTTTCTCCTCTGTCGCTTCTGCTGTCGTAACAGGCTCATCGGCAGCAGCCTGTTTATCACCTGTCGGGGCAGCTTCCTCGGCAGGCTTATCCAAAGCAGGTTCCTTTTCTGTTTCAGCTTCTTTTTCCGGCCCTAGTAACTTTTTCCCACTCCTAGTAGTAATCGCCTTACATTGTTCGTGTAGGGGCGGTCTAGCATTTTCAGTATTGCTAGGGAAACCTCCATTCTGCCTCGGCTTAATATGCTGCGACACCTGACCCATTTGTGTCTCTAGAGATTTCAAGGTGGCCTCATGGTTTGTCATTCTCATCTTGGTTTCATCCATAAAGTCTTCCGTTTTCTTGACAAACTTATTGATGTTCTCCATATACGTACCAGTCTGAGACATAAAGGTGGCCAGAGTCTGCTCCAATATACTACTCGTGGCAGGTGGTGGCTGCTGTTGTTGCTGAGGCGGCAGGTTCTGCGGCAGGTTCTGCGGCTGCGGCTGCTGTCGCGTCAACAATCTAGGACCCCCCTGATTCTGATTATATGCTTGTGGATTTAAGGCATTGTTAGGGTTACTCTAGGAAAATTTGGGATCTTTCCTCCAATTAGGGTTGTAGTTGTTGGAATTGTAGTTTGGCTTGTAATTCCCAACATATTTTCCTTCTTCTATATTTATAGGGCACTCATCCCTACTATGATTTCCCTCACATGTAGCACATACTTCCTCGACAGCAAACCCTCGTACTTCCTCTTCACTCAATAAGTGTTTCATGGCTTTGGTGAGGAATGCTACCTGTGATTTCATAGTGCTGTCGGCCTCATAATCCTTGACAGCAAGTACCCGTTTACCTCCTCTTCTAGCGGTTGGAAACTGCTCCTCATTCTTAGCCAGGTGTTTCAAAACTTGCAGGGCCTCGTCCGGATCTTTATCCAATAATAGTCCATTCGCTGCAGAATCAATTCGAATGCGAGTTTGTAAGTTAGCAGCATTATAAAACTTAGTTACCTGATTCCAGACGGGGAATCCATGCATTGGGCAGTTTCGAAGAAGAGTTGTGAATCTGTCCCAGGCCTCGTGCATTGGCTCGTCATCTTCCTGTTGAAAAGTAGCAATTTCATTACGTAATCGCTCAGCTAAATGTGAAGGATTAAAACGAGACAAAAATTCACGAGTTAAATCTGCCCAAGTCATAATAGAACCCGGTGTAAGTTTATTCCACCAAGTTTTAGCTCTGTCCCTCAATGAATGGGGAAATAACCGAAGCCTCAGTATCTCCGGACTAACTCCTGGTAGTCTAAACGAACCACATATCTCCTGGAACGTTTTGAGATGCTCCCTGGCATCTTCTGTCGCAGAACCACTGAACTGTCCGGCGTTGTTGATCATACTAAACATGACAGGTTTAAGCTCAAAGTTGTCAACATCAATATCCGGCAACGTGGTCTCCAGCTCTACATGATCATTCAGCATGTAGTCACGACATGACCGTCGTCCACCTGCCGCGGGCGGGTCACCGACAGGCGGGATTTCTTCACTGGCAGGCTGATTACGGGCCATCTGCTCTAGCTGTTCTTCAAGGTACTCGTTCCGGTCTAAAAGGTGGCGAATCTGTTTCTTGAGATTGAAGGAACGTTCGATCTCCGGATCTAATTTATACTCAGGATCTTCGCCTCTTTTAGATCTGCGCATAAACAGGAAAACCTTGTGAAAAGCAAGAGTTTAAAACACAAAAGAAAAATTAAAGAAAATAAAAATAAAAACAAAAACAAAAAAAAATGCAAGGAAAGAAAGGTGTAGTTATGTTGCCAATCCCCGGCAACGGCGCCAAAAACTTGTTGCGTGTAAAATAGTCTATCGCAAATTTAGTGCAAGTATACACGACGCAAGTAGTAAAGTGATACTAAGTATCGGATATCGTCTCCACAGGGATTGGGCTAATGACTCCACCTAAATTCACTACACGAAGTAAAGAGAAATATTTAAGAGAATTGTCACGAATATTAAAGTAAAAACGTAAATAAAAGATTGAGATATCAAGATAGAGAGAATGGGCTGGTATTGAGTTGCTCAGTAGTGTAGGTATTGAATTGCTTAGGATCTCCAGTTCTGTCGTCGCACCCGTCGCCGACAGCACCTGTCGCGGCGTCTGTCCGTTAGCTGTCGCGGCAGCGAACACTAACTCCGTACTTCAAGCTTGGCAAGAATCCCTGATCTGCCTTGCCCTATCCCTAGGCACAAGTCTGTCGATGATCACGTCTTTGATGATACCTCCCGGCGTGAATCGAAGGATGAACACCGATGTGTATGAATTCTTCCTTAGCCACTTAACCTCGCCTTATCCCTAAGCACGAGATGGTTCAACTATAAACTAGAGAACGCGCTTTTACCTCTTTCGTATACTTAACTCTCCCGATGCTAAGTAAATAGATAACCTCACAATGCTCTCCCTATGCTCTTGCAAGATATTAAAACCAAGATAAAAGAACTTGAAGTTTATTTTATTGAACTTGAAAAATCCTAAAACAAAGCAACCCTTGCAACTACTTTACAAAACAACCCGTAGCCCTAGGGGGAATTTAGAACATATCGGTGACAGGTAAACGGCAGGGTTTAGGTTTCGGTTATGGGGTAGTCGGTCATGCCCTAGGTTTAATTTATGCCCTTTATATAAGCTTTGGGCTCAAGTTATCTAAGGTAACAAGGATTACAACTTTAATTAAAAGTAAGATTCTAATAAAGACTAAATCTCTAAGGATTCCTACTTTTCAGCCGCCTCCTTGTTTCATGGAAATTCCTCTCCTTGAGCTTTGGCTTGACATATCTTTTGATCCGGGGCTTGGAAAAATATTCGGCTTCCACACGACAGACGAGCAGATTTTTCTCTATCTATCGAGGTCCACTTCACTTTTCCTCTTCATAAATCTGCTGTCACCATGCTGTCACGACAGGTCCGTGACAGGTTCGTCTTCTTCAGCTACTTGTCCAGTTTAGCTCTCCTGCTTATCTGCCCTGCGCCTGCCTTCGACATCTACTGTGACAGATACCTGCAAAAATAGCCATCTTTCAGTAGAATCCGTGCCTTTTATATAATTGTGATGTTTTATTAAAAACTAACCTAAATGCAATGCAATGATGCTTGAATGCAGCAGAAATATGGGTTTAAAAAGGTGTAAATGATAGAACTTTTACACACTCAACACTAGTCCCTGAGGCCGAGCAGACAGTCAGATTGATTCGAGACCGGCTTAAGGTTGCTTTTGACAGACAGAAGTCTTATGCTGACTTGAGACGTCGAGATCTTGAGTTTGAGGTTGGTGATGAGTTTTTCCTGAAAGTATCTCCTTGGAGGAAGGTACTTCGGTTTGGTCGGAAGGGTAAGCTGAGTCCTCGTTATATTGGTCCTTATCGGATTCTTCGTCGGGTCGGACCTGTTGCTTATCAGCTTGAGTTACCACCAGAGCTTCAGCGCATTCATGATGTTTTCCATGTTTCTGTGTTGAGACGCTATCATGCTGATCCGTCTCATGTTTTACCTGTGGAGGAGATTGAGATTCGACCTGATTTGCGTTTTGAGGAGGAGCCTATCGAGATTCTTGCTCAGGATAAGAAAGTTCTCAGAAGGAAGACCATTAACATGGTCAAAGTCTTGTGGCATGGTCGTAGTCATGATGAGGCTACTTGGGAGCCCAAAGCTGTCATCAAAGCTCAGTATCCGCATTTGTTTGCTCCAGGTAAATTTCGAGGCCGAAATTTCTTTTTACGAGGGGAGAGTTGTAACACCCCAATTTAGCCCTAATTTTAAAATCCCTAATTGTGAGAATCCCTAATTGGAAACCCTAGAATTTGGGGGAAAATCGGAATTTAACCTAACCTAAATTGGGGACCAAATTGAATAAATTTATAAAGTTGGTGGCTATTTTGTTAGGCGGGCAAAAGTAGAGACCCTCCTTTCGTAATTTACCCATTTGTCTAGGGTAAACACTCCTTTGGTCTGATTCTTGTTATATGCGCCGCACACCTCTCTCTCTCTCTCTCGGTTCTCTCAAAATAATAAAGGAAATTATTAAAATATTAAAACCCCCATCCCCGTCTTGTTTCCGTCGAAGCTCCGATCAGGGGGCTAGCCTTGGTCGTTCGTTGATTCACGGTCACCGGTGGGATTCTCGTGGCCGTCCGATCAAAACCCGCTGTCGGGTAACTTCTTTGCCGTCTCCAATCGTCGGAAAGGAGGCTTGAAAGCTTCGATCTCCACTGCCGCCGCCGTCCTCTACGTGTGCCGCCGTCGTCCTTTGCGCCCGCGTCGTGATCGTCCGAGTTAGGGTGAGTTTTGGATCGAGTCTGTTGGGCTCCGGGGTTGTTGTCTCCGTCTTGTTGACCGTTGTCGGGTTGTGGCCGCCGTCGTGTTGGTCGTGGCCGGTAAAGCTGTGGCTGTCGTTGGGTTCACGGGTTGCGCAGTGGGGGTTGGTGCGCCGCCGGGGATATGGTGTTAGGGTTTGTTATATTGGGGTTAGGGTTTTGCTGATTTGGGTGGTTGTTGGAGATGAACCGAACCGGTTGGGGGTGTTGGTGAACCGGACGGCTGGGTTGAACCGAACCGGACAGTGGGCTGATGCAACGATGATGTCATCCGCTGTTGCAGTGCTGATGCAACGATGACGTCATCTGCTGTTGCATTGCTGATGCAGTCAATGATGATGTCATCGCAGTCAATGATGACGTCAGCGATGACGTCAGCGTTGACTTTTGGTTGACTTTTTCGGCTGAGTCCACTCTAAAGTTTTTCGACGTTCCGGTTCCATTGCCGTTGTCCGTTTCTTCAAATTCGAACCCGAAATGCCTTTTTGGATCAAGTTTTATTGTTAAGCTCAGATTTTTGGTAAAGTGTTGCATCGGAATTTGACTTAGTTATTTTGTGTTCAGGTGACGTGGATTCTGACCACGAGATTTTACCTCCTCCTCCGCCAGGCAGACCTCCGGTGGCACAGTCTTCGAGATCTGCTAGTAAGTGTTCTGTTAAGCGTAAATATTCGAATGTGGCATAGTAGAAAGTCTTATATAGTGTTTTGTATTTTTAGGAGCTGATTCTGTCCGACCTACCGCTAGGGCTGAGCGTGGGAGACGTCACTATCGACGTTGACTTTTTAGCTACCTAAGGTGTGTTCTCTGTCTGTGCTACATGTATGTGTTACCTGATTTCGTGATCTGTATGAAAATATTCTATGTTATCCTGCTCGGTTGATTGAGAAATATTTTGTATGCTATTCTGCTCTGTTATCTGATAAATATTGCATGACTCGACTGTATGCTATTTTGTTCTGTTATATGATAAACATTATATGACTCGGATATTATGATCATGTTATGTAACACATATCGGAATCGAATTATTATGTACATGCATCTTAGTTATTAAACAAGATTGCATTCGGACTCTGAAATCGGATTACATGTCATTTCATTGGGTTGGGATATTGTACGGAGGAAGCTCAGCGACTTCATCCTTCGGGTTGAACTTCGCTTCGGATCAGTAGTTCCATCCTTCGGGATGAGTTCTGCTTCGGACATGGTGTTGAGGTGCAGAGTGGTTCAGGGGAACCTTACTCTTCGGACGGTGATGTAGTTGGGTGCATGTCATGTCATGATATATGTATGCTCTGCTTGTATACTTCGGAATATCTGTAAATTTGTGATATGTTGTTTGTCTGTTGGATTGACTTTTGTTATGCACTTTAGAGACACACTGAGCTTTATAGCTGACTCCCCCTTAGTATCTGTTTCAGATTCCAGACTTAGGTTTCGGTACTTGGAGGACCTCGCACGAACAATATTTGATATTATTTTTCAGTATGTTTTGTTTTAGACTTATATTTAATTATTTAAGAATTTCGGACTTGGTTGTAATTTGGACTTTGAACTTTTATTTTGGGATTAATGAACTTTTCGCATGCATTGTTTTACAACGGAATTTCAAAGGACTATTATAATTGAATAATAAATTTTCGACACGTATTCTTTCAAGTGATCTTTCTTGAGGGGCAAGTTTTTCTAAAATGACAATTATACTTTAAGTAAACTCTTAGGTTAAAAATAAGGGGTTACATTAGGAATTTCAGTAAAGAACTGAGAGTTTAGAGGAGAAGGACGTTCTTACCTCCAAACTTGAGTTTCTCCCTTTTTAGAACCAAAAAGCTTGAAGAATCAACTAGCAAATGGTGAGGTTTTGTTGATGAGATGATTAGCAATCAAAAGAGTATTGAAAAGAGAGATTTAAGTGACAAAATCAGAAGAAAATCTCTGGAGAAAAGATGTTTGGGTTGAGAGAAAATGAGAGAAAGAAAAATGAGATTTTAGGAAAATTAGTTAGAAATAACTTCCCTCCACTTTTTCTTTTGTTTAAAATCAGAATTAAATCACTAAATATCTTAGAAAAATCTGGAGTAACTCCCTTTGGGTAAATAGCTCCTTAAAAATTCAAAGTTTCAATCCTTTTTAAAACAGTCACGCAGTTTTCAAAAATTACATTTTGGTCACTAGCCAAAATGTCACCATTCCAAAACTCATTTTGTAAAATTGATTTCACAGTTCACTTATATATATTAAAAGAGGATTTTAGAACATTTTTTCCATATTTTTAATGCAACCCGAACTAGGCTTTCCTAATTTCACCTTTTTAGATTCGAACAACACTTTGACCGAACCGGTCAACGCCCAAAACTCCTAAGCCCAAAACCGGGGCGTTACAACTCTCCTCCCCTTAAGAAATTTCGTCCTCAAAATTTACCTAAAGGAAAGAGATAAGGAAACTGCTTCAACATGTCATCCTTCCGCTCCCACGTGGCTTCTTCAACACCACGATGCTTCCACAGCACCTTTACCAACTCAATGGTCTTACCATGAAGAACCTTGCTATCCGAATCCAGAACCTTCACCGGTTCCTCATCATAGGTCAAATCCGGATTCAATTCCACTTCCTCCACAGGCATCACATGCGAAGGATCAGATCTATACTTCCGGAGCATAGAAACATGGAACACATCATGAATCTTCTCTAACTCTTGAGGTAACCTCAACTTGTACGCAACAGGACCCACACGCTCAACCACCTCATATGGTCCAATGTACCTAGGGCTCAACTTACCCTTCCGGCCAAACCTCATCACCTTCTTCCAAGGCGAAACCTTCAAGAACACACGGTCACCCACCGCATACTCAATCTCCTTACGCTTCAAATCCGCGTAAGACTTTTGCCGATCAGAAGCTGCCTTCAAACGCTCACAAATGAGCTTCACCTTCTCGGTGGTTCCTTTCAACAAAGCCGGCATCGAAACCAACTTCTGACCCGTTTCAGCCCAACAAAGAGGAGTCCTACACTTCCTCCCGTACAAAGCCTCATAAGGTGCCATTTGAATACTCGCCTGATAACTATTGTTATAAGCAAACTCTACCAAAGGCAAATGCTTCTCCCAAGAGCCCTGAAACTCAATCACGCAGCACCTCAACATATCCTCCAAAATCTGAATAACACGCTCTGACTGACCATCCGACTGAGGATGATAGGATGTACTGAAATTCAACCTTGTACCCAAGGCTTGATGCAAACACTGCCAGAAACGCGATGTGAACCTCGGATCCCTATCCGACACAATCGATTTAGGCACACCGTGCAGCCGCACAACCTCAGTAATGTACAGCTCCGCAAGCTTATCCAAAGAAAACGTAGTATGCACAGGCAAGAAATGCGCACACTTTGTCAGGCGATCCACAATCACCCAAACCGAATTCTTCTTCGATGGTGAAAAAGGTAAACCAGATACAAAATCCATGGTAACCCTTTCCCACTTCCACTCAGGGATTCTCAACGGTTGAAACAACCCTGAAGGAACCTGATGCTCAGCCTTAACTCGCTGACACACCAAACACTTGCTCACAAACTCCGCAACATCCTTTTTCAAACCCACCCAATAGTACCCACCACGAAGATCACGATACATCTTGGTACTACCAGGGTGCATAGCAAAAGGACTACTATGACCTTCAGTCAGAATAGCACGCCTCAACTCAACATCATTAGGCACTACTATTCGACTACCAAAACACAACACACCGTCATCATTAAAACAGAAATCGGAAGGCCTACCCTCAGCGATATCCTGAACATGCGGCACCAACGAATCATCCAGCAACTGCTTTTCCTTGATCAACTGAACCAAAGATGTCTTCACTTGCAACTCAGCTACAAGACCACCATCACGCGAAATACTCAAGCTGGCAAACATAGCCCTCAGCTCAACAGCTACCTTCCTGCTCAAGGCATCCGCTACAACATTAGCCTTTCCAGGGTGATACTCAATCGTCAAATCATAATCCTTGAGCAACTCCAACCACCGTCGATGCCTAAGATTCAACTCTTTCTGAGACATCAGATACCTCAAACTCTTGTGATCCGTGTACACAGTACACTTCTCACCATACAGATAATGCCTCCAAATCTTCAGAGCAAAAACCACTGCAGCCAGCTCAATATCATGCGTAGGATAATTGCGCTCATGCACCTTCAACTGCCGCGATGCATAAGCAACCACCTTACCCTCTTGCATCAGCACACATCCTAAACCAACATAGGACGCATCACTATAGACCACAAACTCTTTCCCTGATTTAGGCTGAACCAAGATAGGAGCTTGCGTCAAAGCTGCCTTAAGCTTCTCAAAAGCCTGCAGTCTCACTTCCGTCCACTCATACTTAACATCCTTCTGCAACAACTTCGTCAAAGGTGCAGCAATCTTAGAAAACCCATCCACAAACCTCCGATAGTATCCTGCCAGACCAAGGAAACTACGAACCTCATGAACAGACTTAGGGACCTTCAAATTCATCACCGCCTCAATCTTCTGAGGATCAACACGAATCCCCTCAGCAGAAACTACATGCCCAAGAAACACCACCTCCTTAAGCCAAAACTCACACTTGCTCAGCTTAGCATAAAGCTGATTTTCCAACAAAGCTTGCAACACAATCCTCAAATGCTCTTCATGCTCCTCCTCAGTACGCGAGTACACGAGGATATCATCAATGAATACCACAACGAACTTGTCCAGGTATTCATGAAACACACGGTTCATCATGTCCATGAAAGCAGCAGGAGCATTTGTCAAACCAAACGACATCACAAGGAACTCATAATGCCCATACCTTGTCCTGAAAGCTGTCTTAGGCACATCCACATCCTTCACCTTCAACTGGTAATACCCTGACCTCAAGTCAATCTTAGAGAACACAGCAGCTCCCCGAAATTGATCAAAGAGATCATCAATCCTCGGGAAAGGATACCGATTCTTGATAGTCAACTTGTTCAGCTGACGGTAATCAATGCACATCCTCATAGTGCCATCCTTCTTCTTCACAAACAAAACCGGTGCACCCCAAGGTGACACACTCGGCCGTATGAAACCATGATCAAGCAATTCTTGCAATTGCGTCTTCAGCTCTTTCAGCTCTTTAGGTGCCATTCTATAAGGGGTAATGGACACAGGAGTTGTATTCTCATACAGCTCAATTCCAAACTCCACCTCACGATTAGGAGGTAAACCAGGCAACTCCTCAGGAAACACTCCAGGAAACTCCTTCACAACTCTGATATCCTGCACCCGCAACTCCTTAGAGCTAGGATTCATCACAAAAGCTAGATAAGCTTCACAACCTTGCCTCAGCATCCTGCTCGCCTCCAAGGTAAACACCACATTGGCAAGAAACTTCACATTCTCACCAACCACAACAACTTCGTAATCATCCGCAAGCTTCAACGAAACTCGCTTATTCTCACAATCCACAACAGCACGATGCTCAGCAAGCCAATCCATACCAAGGATTACATCAAAACCATAGAAAGGCAGGTCCATAAGGTCAACATGAAAAACATTGTCTTGAACAACCAAAGGACACCTCCTATACAACTTTCGAGTCACAACAGTCTCACCAAAAGAACTAGTGACACGAACACCAACATCCAAAGACTCAACAGGCAAACCAAGCAATTCAGCATGCTCACGCAAAATGTATGAATGCGTAGATCCAGAATCTATCAAGGAAAGTAATGACAAGGATTGCAAAGTAAAAGTACCTGCAATCACATCCGCGTCATTCCTCCCCTCCCGCTGAGCATACACCCTAGCTTGACCTCCACCCTCAGGCTGAATAGCCACAACATGGGCCACTCCTCGACCACCTTCCTCTCTCCGCTGAAAGTTACCATGGCCGCGCCCACGACCTCTCTGCGGTGCAGCAACAACAGGAGCACGCACTTGGCCACGAGCCAACATAGGACACTCCCTCCGCAAGTGATCCGCAGATCCACAATTCCAGCATCCATTACCAGCTGCCACAACAGGAGCTTGCACCTCCCTCACAGCACAAGGACAATCACGCTTCATATGACCACGTGAACCACATATCCAACAAGCACTCAGATCAGCTCTAGCATTGCCTCCCCGAGCAGGTACACCACCACCTCTCTTAACTGAGGACTGATACTTCTGATCACGTCCCCTTTTGTTCCGTCCACCACCGGAACTATATTCAGCTGCTCGCTTTCCAGCACTTGCTCCAGCACTTTTAGCAGATAAACCCAAGTTCATCTCAATATCCTTAGCTCGGCCCACCAGCACATCGAAATCATCATACTCGGTAGCCAGCACATACATCTTCACATCCGTCACTAAACCATAACGGAATCTTTCGCACCTCGCCCGCTCATCAGGTACCAGCTGTAACCCCCTTAACCCGGCCTAGACGGTTGACCCGAATTAAGAAAGTCAACCCGGAAGTCAACCTTGATTAACGACCCTTTTTTTCTTTTTAATCTTATCTAGATGCACATTAACCCTAGTTGTGATCACACAAACATCACACTCAAAGATCACAAACATCAGAGATCAAACAGGGACCCAAATGAACAAATTACAACTTTAGGGACCAAATTGTAATTTCCGATAAATTTAAGGACTTAACCCAAATTAATCTTACCAACTTGAAATTAGTCAGGTTTCATGCTTCTCTGTGAAATTTCAGCTCAAAAGGACTTCTCAAACTCATACAATTGCACAAACAAGATTCAGGACCAAAATGCAAACATTTCAAAACATATAACTGCCCATGTCAGCCCCCAACGGTCGACCGTTCCGAAACAGGTTAACCCTGTTCCTAAACACGGGCCGTTCCGCAACCAGTACTGCAACGGGGGTCTGGCAGAGGCCAAACCGTTTCGAAATGGTGCATACCGTTTCGGACCCCTGGGTTCATTCCAGGCACCCGTTCCGAAACGGTGCACACTGTTCCGAAACGCCTGCACAGATTTCAGCAAACTAGCATACCAAAACATGCAATTGATCATTCAAACATGCTCCAAATGCTACCAAACTTTACCAGCATGCAATTCAACATATATAGGACACACTTGCATCATCAATTCATCAAAACATCATCACAAGCAAAAAGCCCCAAATCTATAGGCATGCTTCCTACACAAGCTAGCTATTCAAGCACAAACTTCCACAACAAGCATATAAAGATCCAAACCAAAAACCAGCATTCATAACAACATTCAACATACTTAGGGAGTTCCAAACACCTCCCAAAACATACACATTGGTCCCCCATTGCCAAATTACCCAAAAGCTAAAAGGTGTTTATAAAACCTTCCTTACATTGAGCTTTACTTGAGCTAGAATGCTTGCCCTCCTTGCTGCCCTTTAAGGTTCTCTAATGCTCTGCATTATTGAATTAAGAAAACGAGAGAGCGTAAGCAAAAGCTTAGTGAGGAATGCTCTTTAAAAACCATTCAATAATGCAATTAAAAACATTTACAAAACATGCTTATAATCAACCTTTGCACATGCTCAAAAGCATATTTAAAACAAGCAATCTCATGCTTCAACATAACATTAAAACAAGCATCTCATGCTTCACAATATTCTTAACATGTCATATTGGCTCAAGTGATACATTTCATTTATTAAAACAAGTTCAACAACTTTCCCAAGGACTTTTAAACACCTTGGCCCCAAGGACTTTTAAACACCTTGGCCATGGACTTTTAACCACCATGGATAAGGACCACACAAGGACTTTTAACCACCTTTGTGTCCATAGCTTGAATCACCCCAAGGACTTTTAACCACCTTGGTCCCAAAGACTTTTAAACACCTTGGCCATGGACTTTTAAACACCATGGAAAGGATCACCTAAGGACTTTTAACCACCTTAGTGTCCGCAACAAGAATCATCCAAGGACTTTTAACCACCTTCATGTTCTTAAGTAACAAGGCTCACTCAAGGACTTTTAACCACCTTAGTGACCTTAACATTTTCAAAACATCACTTGCCAATATACATCTTTTACATCATATAATCCACTGTTTTAAAGCATTAAACCAAGCAATATTCAACATGCATTTCAAAGCATCAAACCACATTATTTCAATGTATAAAATCAAGGAACTCCTACCTAGAGTTACCTTCAACATATGGCTTAAAACATCAACAAATACCATGCTAAAACATGCTTTCAAAACAGTAATTAAAACATGCAATTCACCAATTTGCATCACAACAAAATCATGGCCACCACTAGAGAGAAAATCCGAAAACTTACACTTGAGCTTAGCAAAGTTGTTTAGACTTAGACTAAGCTCCCAAAACCTTCAAACCTTGGTTTTAAAATCTGAAAACCCAACTTCACTCACCGATTTCCACTTTGCTTCAAGCCAAAGCACCAAATCAAGCTTCCGGATCAACAACTCTTGGATCCAAGGATGCCTCCCGTGTTTCAACACATCAAAGCAGAGGATTAATGCATCATCATGCATTAATTGCTTCAATGAAAGCACCTAAACTCGCTGCTCTCGTTCAACCTCCATTTTCGGCCACCAAACACAACCGAAAATGCATCCAAAACACTTCTAAACAAAGCCCAGCCATAAACCAGCAAAACCACACTTCCATTAACATCATAAAACATCTAAAAACAACCTATTAACAACCTTATACCTCCAGCAACATCAGATCACCAAGATCACCACAAAAACTACCTTGAAACACAAGCTAAACTTAGGAAACTCAACCTATCCGGGATTGCATCAATCAAAACTCAATTCCTTATCAAATTAGAGATCATTTAACATCAAAAACACCTCTCAAAACACAGATTACTCAGATCTAACGAAAATCATCAAAAATCATCAAAATCTTGCATAATAAGCCAAGATCCATTTCAACACTTTAAAACCTTTAATTAAACATCAATTTAGGATTGAAAACTTAGGAATTTCAGTAAAGAACTGATAGTTTAGAGGAGAAGGACGTTCTTACCTCCAAACTTGAGTTTCTCCTCTTTTTGGAATCAAAATCCTTGTTGAAACAAGTAGCAATTGAAGAGGTTTTGAAGATACAATGATTAGGAATCAAATGAGAGTTGAAAGGAGGAATTTAGGTGAGAAAATCAGAAACAAATCTCTGGAAATGGAGTGTTTGGGTTGAGAGAAAAAGAGAGGAAGAAAATAGAGAAGTTAGTTATGAAATTAGCCAAATGGCTTTTCCCTCCTTTTGATATACTTTAAAATCAGAATTATAACTCAAAATATCTTAGAAAAATCTGGAGAAACTCCCTTTGGGTAAATAGCTCCTTAAAGATTCAAAGTTTCAACCCTTTATAAAACAGCCACCAAACTTGCGAAAATTACATTTTGGTCACTAGCCAAAATGTCACCCTTCCAAAACTCATTTTCCAAAATTGATTTCACAGTTCACTTAATTATATTAAAAGATGATTTTAGAACATTTTTCTATATTTTTAATGCAACCCGAACTAGGCTTTCCTAATTTAACCTCTTATGATTCGAACAGCACTTTGACCGACCGGTCAACGCCCAAGACTTCTAAGCCCAAAACCGGGGCGTTACACCAGCTCAGGTGCATACTGACTGAGTCTAACGAACTGAACTTCATACTCAGCCACCGTCATACTCCCTTGGGTAAGAGACATGAACTCACGCTTCTTTTCATCCAAGTACCTCACACCAAGATACCTTCTCTTGAACACATTCTGAAAGAATGTCCAAGTTATGTCAGCTTTAGCCATCCCAGCTATAGTGGTCATCCACCACGTATAAGCATCATCCTGTAGCAAGGATACTACACAGCCCAGCTTTTGCACATCAGTGCAACTCATCTGACCCAAGATCCTCTTGGTACTCTCCATCCAGGATTCAGAACCCTCAGCAGACATACCCCTGAACTCAGTCCCACCAAGACTGTGCAAACGCTCCAAAGGTAGTCTAACTCCAGCATCTCCCTGATGCCCAGCTCCTTGAGCTCCCGCTACTTGTAACCCCCTTAACCCGGCTCAGACGGTTGACCCGAATTAAGAAAGTCACACGGGGAAAACCAAAGTCAACCCGAAAGTCAACCTTGATTAACGACCCTTTTTTTTCTTTTTACTCTTGTCTAGATGCACATTAACCCTAGATATGATCTTACAAACAACATACTCAAAGATCATAAACATCAGAGATCAAACAGGGACCCAATTTAACAATTTACAACTTTAGGGACCAAACTGTAAATTCTACAAATTACAAGGACTTCATCCAAATTAAAGTTACCATCTTGAAATTAATCAGGTTTCATGCTTCTCTGTGAATCTTCAGCTCAAAAGGACTTACCAAACTCATACAATTGCACAAACAAGTTTCAGGACTAAAATGCAAACAATCCAAAACATTTAACTACCAATGTCAGCCTCCAACGGTCACGTGTTCCGAAACAGGTAGAGCCCGTTTCGAAACACGGGGTCGTTCCGCAACGCGTATCAGAACATGGGCTGGCAGTGGCCTTTCCGTTTCGGAACGGTGCCTACCGTTTCAGACGCCTGGGCTCATTTAAGGCACCCGTTCCGAAACGGTAGCCTCTGTTCCGAAACACCCTGCACAGATTGCAGCAAAAGGCTTCCTAAAACATGCAATTGATCAACCAATCATGTTCCAAATGCTACCAAACCTTACCAGCAACAAATTCAACATACAAGAGACATATTTGCATCAACAATTCAACATATTAACATCATATATGAAAAACCCCAAATCTAATGGCATGCTTCCTACACAAGCAAACCATTCAAGCATAAACTTCCAAAACAAGCATTTAGAGGCCAATTACAAACACCAGCAATCTCAACAAATTCAACATACTTAGGGAGTTCAAACACCTCCCAAAATCATACACATAGGTCCCCCATTGCCAAATTACCAAAAGCTAAAGTGTTTATGAAAACCTTTCCATACTTTGAGCTTTACTTCCACTTGATTGCTTGCCTTCCTTGCTGCCCTCAAAGTACCTTAATGATCTGCATTATTGGTTTAAGAAAACGAAAGAGAGCGTAAGCAAAAGCTTAGTGAGGAATGCTCTTAAAAACCATTCAACAATGCATTTGCAAAACACTTTATAAATCATACTTCCAAAACATCATACATACATGCTCACTAGCATTCTTAAACAAGCAATACATGCTTCCACATCAAATCATGTCATATTGGCCACAAGTGATAAATTTCATCTTTTAAAAACAAGATCAACATAAGACTCACTGTAAACACCTATTTTTGTCCGGGCCTAAACTCAAACCAGCCCAACCCAACATTAATAAATAAGCCTCTATTGTTATTATTTACAACCCAATCAATAACCCATACAACCCATACCCAATACCTATATCCATACCCGGCCCAATACCCAGGACCCATCATCCAAAATACCCTAATTACATTAAACCAATCTAACCTAAAAAAACTTAACCCTAATCTACCAGCCGCCGCTGCCATCCGAGCCGAGCCGCCGTCATCCAAGACGAGCTGTCGCCGTCCAAGCCGAGCCGCCGAACCACCAAGTTGCCTGCAAAAAAATCCCTTAGTATCATTTCAGATCTAGCAAGTGGGGATTCTTTTATTATTTTTTATTTGTAAAATTGGTTATAAAAACCGAAAATTAATCAAATGTAAGGGGGCTTTTTTCGAAGGAAATACAAGAGAGGAGTTTGGAATAAAAAAAGGGCTTCTTTCGAATGAGTAAAAATAGAGATTTACAGATCCAACGATTCGAGGTAAAAAATTAGTATACCTTCTTTTCTTTTTTCTCTTTTCGAATGAAAATAAAAAGTGATTTTGTCCTTACCTCGGTTAGATCTTGAACCATCATTGATGTGCATGTTCGAAACGCTGTTCTTCAATCGGATCCAAGAGTTTTGTTGATCCAAGCATAAAAAAGGGGTTTTTGAATCTAGGGTTTGAAAACACTAAAAAAAATAGAGAAACAGAGAAAAGGGGAAACGGCTGAATCAAAACTAAAAATTATGAAATATGATGTGTTTTAGGTTTTTAGAGTAACAAATTTTGGTAAATTACGTCCTAAGGGCCTCAACCCAACTTTTGTTTGCTTTTTGAGTTTGCCGCATGGTACAATTACAGAAATAGTCCCTCGCTTGTTTTTAAATTCAAAATTTGGTGTAGATAATTAATTTATAATGGTAAAATTACTCAGTTGGTCCCTCCGTCCTATTTTGCTTTATACTTTAGCTCTGCCGCATGGTACAATTCCACATCTGGTCCCTCCACCTCGTATCCTCTGCAATTCAGTCATTTTTTAATTTTTTAGTTTATATTTATTTACAATTTATTATTATTATTATTATTATTATTATTATTATTATTATTATTATTATTATTATTATTATTATTATTATGTTATTTCGTTTGTGTAATCTGTTACTATAATATTTTTATATATTGTGCTATGAGATATGTATATATTATTATTGTGATATGACATTTCTTTTTTTAACATATTTTTATGTATTTTAAATCTATTTTAATACTTAAGGGATGATTTCTAATTATTTTCGGGAACCGGTTAGGAAGTGGCATTCTGACTTATTCAGGTGTCATCTTCTTCGGTTGTCGTAAATGTGAAAACGTTCTCTTTAGATTTTATTATTTTGGGATTAAAATTTAAATTAAATTTGAATTTTTATCTTCTTGCAAGACAACACTTAATCAACGCGGTACCAATTTTGGGCGCTGTGGGGGTGCTAATCCTTCCCCACGCGTAACCGACTCCCGAACCCAAATGTTTTTGAATCTCTGGTTGATTTTTAACGGTGTCTGGCCTACCATAGTGGCCGGTGGCGACTCCTACACTTATTTCTCCATTTTTTCCATTTCCCCCATTTTCAAAATATTTTCCAACACCATTGTTCTTTTTCAAAAAAAAAAACCCTTATAACAGATGGCGACTCCGCTGGGGACTTTTTTTAGAGAGTCAGGCCATTGTTGATTTTGTGTTGTCTTGCAAGAAAATAAAAATTCAATTCAATTTAATTTTTAATCCCTTTGCATTCATACATGAGCTATTCGGGCTCCGTCTCTCGATAAGTGGGAGTGATTACTTTGTCTCGTGGGGATTTCGCCTCCGTATGATATTGTAATTCACTTTCGGGATATGATCCTTATATTTCGTGGGGTTTACGCCTCCGTGTGGTATAAGGACTCATATCCTCCCGAATCGATGTCCTATTATCTTTGTAGGTAATAGTGACAGTTCGGGTACCTCTAGTACTCTAGATCCTAACTGCATATAGTGGCCCATAGAGCCCACCTTTTAGAGTCATACCGAAACTCTGCCCATTTAGCAGTAACCTTGTTAAGCCTTGCTTGATTTATTTATACATTTGTTTGTCATTTATATGTTATGTATATAATTTTAATTGCTTCAATTTGGCATTTGTTGTTATTTTTTTATTCAATTTGTTTATTTGATTATCTTTAACGGTACTAACTTATTTCGATATTTGATTTTTTTACATCATATTTTCGAAGCATTATTTCATTCATTTACATGATAGTTGCATTACATCATTTTAATAATTCATTCACTTGCATTAATATGCATTTATACATAAATATAGCATTTAGAAGCATGCATTTTTTTCATTTATCATCACATTAATTCAGAATATAGGATCACCCGTTTTTCAAAAAAAGATACCCTAACCGGTGAAAATCATGACAAGTTTGATGACCCCACAGTTGCGAGGTAAATAATGTTTTAATTTTACATTGGGGCATCCTTACATACATGGCATCGAGCACTGTTTAATCGAAAAAATCGGACCACCACAGAATTTGGGGCATCCCTTTAAGGGGCAAAACATAATATGTCATTCACTCACCCATTGAGATCATTTCACATTAACTGCATACATCATACTTGCATTTAAGTCACCATGCATTTAAACATATCACATGCATCCATAACACATTCATTTGAGCACACGAACAGGTCCAAGGAAGAGACCAAAAAACCTCAACTATGGGGGCAACAACATGATGACCAACTTTTAGCCCCAGAGGAGGCCGAATACGCAGAAACGTAAGCATCCAAAATCTTTGAACAAATACTGACTAGTGTTTTTTCTCCTTTTCAGGTCAATACTATCTGTTATGGAGTAAAAGATGAAAATTTCCAAATCTAGCCTCTCCGTCAGTGGTGTAGCAAGATCAAAAATCTTCCAGATCTAGCCTCTCCGTTAGTGGAGTAGCAATATCAAAATTCATTTCGATCTAGTCTCTCCGTCAGTGGTGTAGTGGATCAAACCTCTTTCAGCTCGATCAAAATTTACCTTGAGATCGTGCCTCTTCGTCGGTGTTGTAGCTCGGTCAACTCCTGGTCTTGCCTCTTCGTCAGTGTTGTAGCTGGACCACATTTCTGAACCTGCCTCTTCGTCGGTGTTGTAGCTGGATCAAAATTTATTTTTTTAGACCGTGCCTCTTCGTCGATGTTGTAGCTCGGTCAACTCCTGATCTTGCCTCTTCGTCAGTGTGTAGCTGGACCACATTTCTGATCCTGCCTCTTCGTCGGTGTTGTAGCTGGATCAAAATTTATTCTTTTAGACCGTGCCTCTTCGTCGGTGTTGTAGCTCGGTCAACTCCCGGTCTTGCCTCTTCGTCAGTGTTGTAGCTGGACCACATTTCTGATCCTGCCTCTTCGTCGGTGTTGTAGCTGGATCAAATTTTATTCTTTTAGATCGTGCCTCTTCGTCGGTGTTGTAGCTCGGTTTAATCTTGGTCTTGCCTCTTCGTCGGTGTTGCAGCTAGACCAAATTTACTCATGGAATATTACCTTAGAATTATAATTAGAAAAAAAAGAAAAAGAAAGAAAAAAGCAAACAAAAAATCAAAAAAGAAAGAAAAAGAAGCGAACAAAAAATCAAAGAAAAAAAGAATCAAGAAAAAAGAAAAAATTAAAAAAAAGAAAAAGATGAAAAGAAAAAAGATGAAAAAAGATGAAAAGAAAAAGAAAAAGAAAAGAAAAAAAAGAAAAAAAAACTTCTTATTCGATCTTGCCTCTTTGTCAGAGTTATAGCTTGATCAAGACTTTATCCAGATCTTACCTCTTCGTCAGTGTTGAGTTGGATCAAGATTTTTAACTTCGACCTTGTCTCTTCGTCGGTGTTGTAGCTGGGTCAAAATTTATCAACTCATGGTCTTGCCTCTTCGTCGGTGTTGCAGCTGGACCAAATTTCCTAACCCCCAACTTCAGATCCTGCCTCTTCGTCGGTGTTGTAGCTGGATCAACCTTACTAACTTCAGACCTTGCCTCTTCGTCGGTGTTGTAGCTGGGTCAAACTTTATTAACTCATGGTCTTGCCTCTTCGTCAGTGTTGTAGCTGGACCAAATTTACTAACCCCCAACTTCAGATCCTGCCTCTTCGTCGGTGTTGTAGCTGGATCAACCTTACTAACTTCAGACCTTGCCTCTTCGTCGGTGTTGTAGCTGGGTCAAACTTTATCAACTCATGGTCCTGCCTCTTCGTCAGTGTTGTAGCTGGACCGAATTTACTAACCCCCAACTTCAGATCCTGCCTCTTCGTCGGTGTTGTAGCTGGATCAACCTTACTAACTTCAGACCTTACCTCTTCGTCGGTGTTGTAGCTGGGTCAAACCTTACTAACTCCTGGTCTTGCCTCTTCGTCGGTGTTGTAGCTGGACCAATTTCATTAACCGTGATCCTGCCTCTTCGTCGGAGTTGTAGCTGGATCAAAGCAAGTCCAACAGAAATGTCGGCACAACGTGCTTAAACACGGTAAAGTTTAAGACAATGGACAATTCAAATGTTCATCCAAAATCCATTTTCACGAATGGTTAAAGGAAAATAAATCCTTTAAAAAAATTCAATGTCACGATTGGTACAAACTGATTGTACCCAGGGAATGGTGCAACTAGCCCAGAGCAAACGGCTACTGTTAAAGGCAAGTCAAAACCGTTGATCCTTGTGCATTTGGGAAAAATGCAAAAGCAAACTAGGAGCTATGCTGGGGACATCTTCTGGATCCAATGTCAACATTTTCTTTCTTGGATTTTGCCTATTCGTCGAAGTTGCAGCTGAATCAGAGATTAGAACCTTTATCATTTGGTTATGTCACCTCAAATCAACTGGATCAAGTTTTGCGGACCTTGCCTCTTCGTCAGTGTTGCAGTTAGGTCAAATTTTCTCCATATACTGCATCGTCGTCAGATTCAAAGCATGTCAAACTCATCTTGTCTCCCCAATGAATCTTCCGGTTTGAATATTTTGCCTACAAGAGCGGCCAAGCAGATCAAGTGAAGCTCAAGAAGCGGTGGACGGAGAAGAAACCCAAATTTGACCGGAAAAAAATAGTTGTTCTTTTGTCTTTGCTCTATTATTGTTACACAACAATGAGCAAAGAGGGGCAACTGTAAACACCTATTTTTGTCCGGGCCTAAACTCAAACCAGCACAACCCAACATTAATAAATAAGCCTCTATTGTTATTATTTACAACCCAATCAATAACCCATACAACCCATACCCAATACCTATATCCATACCCGGCCCAATACCCAGGACCCATCATCCAAAATACCCTAATTACATTAAACCAATCTAACCTAAAAAAACTTAACCCTAATCTACCAGCCGCCGCTGCCATCCGAGCCGAGCCGCCGTCATCCAAGCCGAGCTGTCGCCGTCCAAGCCGAGCCGCCGAACCACCAAGTTGCCTGCAAAAAAATCCCTTAGTATCATTTTAGATCTAGCAAGTGGGGATTCTTTTATTATTTTTTATTTGTAAAATTGGTTATAAAAACCGAAAATTAATCAAATGTAAGGGGGCTTTTTTCGAAGGAAATACAAGAGAGGAGTTTGGAATAAAAAAAGGGCTTCTTTCGAATGAGTAAAAATAGAGATTTACAGATCCAACGATTCGAGGTAAAAAACTAGTATACTTTCTTTTCTTTTTTCTCTTTTCGAATGAAAATAAAAAGAGATTTCGTCCTTACCTCGGTTAGATCTTGAACCATCATTGATGTGCATGTTCGAAACGCTGTTCTTTAATCGGATCCAAGAGTTTTGTTGATCCAAGCATAAAAAAGGGGTTTTTGAATCTAGGGTTTGAAAACACTAAAAAAAATAGAGAAACAGAGAAAAGGGGAAACGACTGAATCAAAACTAAAAATTATGAAATATGATGTGTTTTAGGTTTTTAGAGTAACAAATTTGGGTAAATTACGTCCTAAGGGCCTCAACCCAACTTTTGTTTGCTTTTTGAGTTTGCCGCATGGTACAATTACAGAAATAGTCCCTCGCTTGTTTTTAAATTCAAAATTTGGTGTAGATAATTAATTTATAATGGTAAAATTACTCAGTTGGTCCCTCCGTCCTATTTTGCTTTATACTTTGGCTCTGCCGCATGGTACAATTCCACATCTGGTCCCTCCACCTCGTATCCTCTGCAATTCAGTCATTTTTTAATTTTTTAGTTTATATTTATTTACAATTTATTATTATTATTATTATTATTATTATTATTATTATTATTATTATGTTATATGTTATTTCGTTTGTGTAATCTGTTACTATAATATTTTTATATATTGTGCTATGAGATATGTATATATTATTATTGTGATATGACATTTCTTTTTTTAACATATTTTTATGTATTTTAAATCTATTTTAATACTTAAGGGATGATTTCTAATTATTTTCGGGAACCGGTTAGGAAGTGGCATTCTGACTTATTCAGGTGTCATCTTCTTCGGTTGTCGTAAATGTGAAAACGTTCTCTTTAGATTTTATTATTTTGGGATTAAAATTTAAATTAAATTTGAATTTTTATCTTCTTGCAAGACAACACTTAATCAACGCGGTACCAATTTTGGGCGCTGTGGGGGTGCTAATCCTTCCCCACGCGTAACCGACTCCCGAACCCAAATGTTTTTGAATCTCTGGTTGATTTTTAACGGTGTCTGGCCTACCATAGTGGCCGGTGGCGACTCCTACACTTATTTCTCCATTTTTTCCATTTCCCCCATTTTCAAAATATTTTCCAACACCATAGTTCTTTTTCAAAAAAAAAACCCTTATAACACTCACACATGGACTTTTAAACACCATTGTGATCTTTTAGTGTACAAGAACCACGCAAGGACTTTTAACCACCTTCGTGTTCTTCCCAAGGACTTTTAAACACCTTGGCCCCAAGGACTTTTAAACACCTTGGGCCATTGACTTTTAAACACCATGGCAAGGACCACACAAGGAATTTTAACTACCTTTGTGTCCTTAACAAGAACCATCCAAGGACTTTTAACCACCTTGATGTTCTTAAGTAACAAGGCTCACTCAAGGACTTTTAACCACCTTAGTGACCTTAACAAGAATCATCATGTGCTTTTAACCACCATGAAGTTCTTAGAAACCACAAGGCTCACTCAAGGACTTTTAACCACCTTAGTGACCTTAACCTTTTCAAAACATCACTTGCCAATATACATCATTATCATCAAATAATCCATTGTTTTAAAGCATTAAACCAAGCCATAAACATCATGCATTTATAAGCATCAAACCACATTTTAACCATGCTCAAAAACAAGGAACTCTTACCTTGAGCTTCCTTCAACATATGGCTTACAAAATCAGCAATAACCATGCTAAGACATGCTTTCAAAACAGAATTTAAAACATGCAAATAACGACATTGCATCACAACAATACCATGGCCACCACTAGAGAGTATTTCCGAAAACTTACACTTGAGCTTAGCAAAGTTGTTTAGACTTAAACTAAGCTCCCAAGACATTGGTTTCAAAGCCGAAAACCCAATTTCACTCACCGATTCCACTTCGCCTCTTGCCGAAGCACAAATCAAGCTACCGAATCACCTCCACTTGGATCCAAAGATGCCTCCCCTGTTTTAAACACATCAAAGCAGAGGATTAATGCATCATCATGCATTAATAGCTTCAATGAAAGCACCTAAACTCGCTGCTCTCATCCACACTCCATTTTCGGCCACCAAACACAACCGAAAATGCATCCAAACCACTCCTCAACAAAGCCCAGCCATAAACCACCAAAACTAAACATCCTTCAACATCATTTAACATCTAAAAAGAACATAACAACATCCTTATACCTCCAGCAACATCAGATCCACAAGATCACCTCAAAAACAACCAAGAATCACAAGCTAAACTTAGGAAATTCAACCTATCCGGGATTGCATTAATCAAAACTCAATTCCCTATCAAATTAATGTTCATTTATCATCAAAAACACACTTCAAATCACAGATTTAACAGATCAAACGAAAATTATCAAAAATCACCAAATCTTGCATTTTAAGCCAAAATCCAATTACACAACTTAAAAACCTTTAATAAAACATCAATTTAGGATTGAGAACTTAGGAATTTCAGTAAAGAACTGATAGTTTAGAGGAGAAGGACGTTCTTACCTCCAAACTTGAGTTTCTCCTCTTTTAGAGCCAAAAAGCTTGATGAATCAAGTAGCAAATGGTGAGGTTTTGTAGATATGATGATTAGGAATCAAAAGAAAGTTGAAAGGAGAGATTTGAGTGACAAAATCAGAAAGAAATCTCTGGAGAGAAAGTGTTTGGGTTGAGAGAAAATGAGAGAAAAGGAAAATTGAGAAATATGGAAAAGTTAGTTACAATAGCCAAAATGATTTCCCTCCACTTTTCTTTAGCTTTAAAATCAGAATTAAACCTTAAAATATCTTAGAAAAATCTGGAGGAACTCCCTTTGGGTAAATAGCTCCTTAAAGATTCAAAGTTTCAATCCTTTCTAAAACAGTCACGCAACTTTCAAAAATTACATTTTGGTCACAAGCCAAAATGTCACCCTTCCAAAACTCATTTTGTAAAATTGATTTCACAGTTCACTCATATATATTAAAAGATGATTTTAGAATATTTTTCCATATTTTTAATGCAACCCGAACTAGGCTTTCCTAATTTCACCTTTTTAGATTCGAACAGCACTTTGACCAAACCGGTCAACGCTCAAACTTCTAAGCCCAAAACCGGGGCGTTACAACTCTCCCCCCCTTAAGAAATTTCGTCCCCGAAATTTGCCTGAAGGAAAGAGATAAGGAAACTGTGTAACCCCCTTAACCCGGTCTAGACGGTTGACCCAAATTAAGAAAGTCACACGGGGAAAACCAAAGTCAACCCGAAAGTCAACCTTGATTAACGACCCTTTTTTTTCTTTTTAATCTTGTCTAGATGCACATTAACCTTAGATGTGATCACACAACATCATGCTCAAAGATCACAAACATCAGAGATCAAACAGGGACCCAATTGAACAAATTACAACTTTAGGGACCAAATTGTAATTTCTGAAAATTGTAAGGACTTAACCAGATTTTAAGTTACCAACTTAAAATTAATCATGTTTCATGCTTCTCTACCAAATTTCAGCTCAAACGGACACCCCAAACTCATACAATTGCACAAACAAGTTTCAGGACTAATACGCAAACATTTCAAAACATTTAACCGCCAATGTCAGCCCCCAACGGTCACCCGTTTCGAAACAGGCAGAGCCCGTTTCGAAACACGAGGCCGTTCCACAACGCGTACCGCAACGGGGGTCTGGCAGTAGCCATTCCGTTTCGGAACGGTGTCACCCGTTTCGGACGCCTGGGTTGGTTCAGGGCACCCGTTCCGAAACGGTGCTAACTGTTCCGAAACACCCTGCACAAAATGCAGCATAAAGCATACTTAAACATGCAATTGATCAACCAAACATGCTCCAAAAGCCACCAAACTTTGCCAACATGCAATTCAACATATATGAGACATTCTTGCATCAACAAATCAGCAATATATCAACATATACGAAAAGCCCCAAATCTATAGGCATGCTTCCTACACAAGCAACCATTCAAGCATAACTTCCAAATTAATCTCATATTAGCCAATACATGTTCCACAACATTAACAACAACATTAAATCATCCTTGTTCGAACACATACAAACATAAAAAAACATTCCAAGAGGTTCTACCCCCATTGCCTTTATTAACTATAGCTATTCACCGAGACATACATCTCAAGTGGAGTCCTCCTTGAATCCCTTGCTTCTCGCTGTCCAAACTTCAAGAATCTGCATTGATGGACAAAAAGGAGCGTAAGCACATAATGCTTAGTGAGGAATGCTCAAAACCAAAACACCATCAATGCAGCGGGTCATAAAATCACATTTAAAACAAACCCGATTTGTTAACCAAGCAAAGTTTGAAAACCATTTTCAACAACAGGCTTAAAACCATGCATTGCACATACATGAAAACCAACCCTTAGCTTAGCAAGCTAAGAAAAACCTTTTCAAAGCACAACTTGCAAAAACATCCATTTAGCCATTCCATGCATAAACACCATATGCAAAGCTAAATTCGAAACCTTGGAAAACACCTCCATTACACAACATACCTTTCTTATACTTGAAAACCATTCAAGCAAGAAACCCTTTAAACCATTTATTCAATCAATCCAACACATGCATTAAACCAAGGCAATATATAAACCACAACATTATCATCACATGCCTTTTAAAACAAGTCTTAACAAGACTCCAATGCATTTAAGGGATTCCATGCACACATGCATCATTTACCAAATGATAATCTACACTTGTTCAACTTAGCAAGTAAACATGCATTCACAAGCATTAACCACTTTTCATGCAACCATGCATCTTTTCAAGCATAAAACACTTTTCATGCAACCATGCATCCTTTCAAGCATCTCATGCTTCTTCATAATCAAGAACATTACATTGGCCTCCAAGTGATCATCCATATCCACTTTTCAACTCAACACCCGATCGGATACGCGGATCACAAGCGTTGTCCCCCACGCTTCATACACACTACCAATCCAAGGTCTCCAAATGGACTTTTAAACACCATTTGACCTCAACATCCTAAGGTTCCCATGTATGGACTTTTAAACACCATACAACCTTAGCTTTTCCCGAGGTTCCCATGTATGGACTTTTAAACACCATACAACCTCAACTTTTCCCGAGGTTCCCATGTATGGACTTTTAAACACCATACAACCTCAAATTTTCCCAAGGTTCCCATGTATGGACTTTTAAACACCATACAACCTTGACATGCACAAGGTTCCCATGTATGGACTTTCAAACACCATACAACCTTTGCATCACCGATTGGTAGTTGTATAACATCACTAACGAGATCCGGGACACCCTACACAAGATCCACACATGGGCATTACACCTCCATTGTGATCTTAACAAGCACAAGGTTCTCACACATGGACTTTTAAACACCATATAACCTTTGCTCAACCAAGGTCCTCGAATGGGCATCCACCTCCATTATGACCTTAACCATCTCGTTAGGATACTTGAAGGGAGTTTACCGGTCCACTCTTGACCACTCCACCTCCAAGGCGACTTTATTCACGGTGCACCCAATCCTATAGCCGGCTAACTATATCCGATCAACGAACCAAGAACCATTTACATCACTTGCCAATATAACCATCTTACCATCATTAGTCCAATGATTCACATGCATAACCACAATGCAATAACCATCATTTACCATCATTAATTCACTGTTTTAAAGCATTACACAAAGCCATTAAACATCACGCAATACCATGCACCAAAACCACAATTTCCATGAACAAAACCAAGGATCTCTTACCTTGAGCATCCTTCACATATGGCTTTCAAAACCAGCATTAAACCATGCTAAAAACATGCTTTCAAAACAGAACATAAACCATGCAAATCACATGCATTTCAATCATCAACCACAATTGCTTAAAAAGCCATTTCATATCACAAACCAAGAAAGAAATCCATTTACTTACTCTTGAGCTTAGCAAAGTTGTTTAGACTTAAACTAAGCTCCCAAAACCTCCAAACCTTGGTTTAAAAGCTGAAAACCCAACTTCACTCACCGATACACAAAACAAGGCTAGCCAACAAGCCTTCCAAGCATCTGAAACCTTCCGCAACACTTCTAAAGCTCACGGATCAAACTCCCCTGTTTCAAGCACACAAAAACAGAGCATTAATGCATCTTTATGCATTAAAAACACCAGCAACAACAACACAACTCGCTGCTCATCACAAATCCAACATTTCGGCTACCAAACACAACCGAAATCACCTCCAAACACTTCCAAAACTTAACCCAGCCAAGATCCATCACTTCTAACCATTTTTAAACATCAATTAACATCCAAAATGATCACAAACACATCCTTATACCTCCAGGTATAACAGATCACCAAAAACACTCCAAAAACAACAAAAAAACTCAAGCCAAACTTAGGAAATTCAACCTATCCGGGATTGCATTAATTAAACCTCAACTTCTAATCAATTTAGCATTCCTTTAACATCAATTTAACACCTCAAAACCCTGCTTAAACAGATCACACGAAAATTTCACCAAAATCACCAAATCTTGCATTTTAAGCCAAAATCAAGATCTCAATTGAAAAGCCTTTAACAAATCACAAATCAAGGATTGAGAACTTAGGAATTTCAGTAAAGAACTGATAGTTTAGAGGAGAAGGACGTTCTTACCTCCAAACCTTGAGTTTCTCCTTTTTAGAGCCAAAAAGCTTGATGAAACAACTTGCAAATTGAGAGGTTTTGTTGATGAGATGATTAGGAATCAAAAGAGAGTTGAAATGAGTGATTTAGATGACAAAATCAGAGAAGAAAATCTGGAGAAATGTGTTTGGGTTGAGAGAAAATGAGAATTGAGAGAAAATAGAAAAGTTAGTTATGAAATGGTAAAATGATTTCCCTCCACATTTCATAAACTTTAAAATCAGAATAAAGCCTTAAAATATCTTAGAAAAATCTGGAGAAACTCTTTTTGGAATAATAGCTCCTTAAAGATTCAAAGTTTCAATCCTTTATAAAACAGTCACCAAACTTTCAAAAATTACATTTTGGTCACTAGCAAAAATGTCAACCTTCCGAACCTCATTTTCCAAAATTGATTTCACAGTTCACTTATATATATTAAAAGATGATTTTAGAACATTTTTCCATATTTTTAATGCAACCCGAACTAGGCTTTCCTAAATTCACTCTTATATATTCGATCAGCACTTTGACCGAACCGGTCAACGCCTAAAACTTCTGAGCCCAAAACCGGGGCGTTACAGCTCTCCCCCCCTTAGGAAATTTCGTCCTCGAAATTTCAATTGACGACAAGAGAACCACAACCTACTCAACCAACACACAAGGCAACACAAAAGCCTCAACCACCACTGAACACATTCCACACAAAACTCCACCAAACTCAACACCACCACATACTGTTCACAAAATCCAGAACACTCAAAGAAAATCACAACTTAACCCTTTACATATCCGGACCATACACAGCCCCAACATCAACCTGAAGAACTTCAACTTTTACAGCACACATCACTGCAACACACAACTCCCAAGACTTGTTTACACAGTTACACCAACCAAACCAAATCAGCCACTATGCAAACTTCTCTGCTTCCTCAACTCTTGCAAACTCCCCAAACCTCATCCAAGGATCTTCCCAACAAGCAAAAATTCTTATGCATCAACTACTTACTCAAACTCCTCAACGAATGCTAACATTCCTTCTCATCTGCCACTATCATCATTACCATAACAACTCACAAGAACTACTCACCCAGATTCCAAAATTCACAGCACAACCCCAACTCGACTCCGTCAGCCACTTCATACACCACCAGCTGACTTCAAAAGAAGACTCACACACTCACAACCAACCAATCACTTCTCACAAGAATCCAAACAACCAACAAAAACCTTCGATCTTTCATTGCCTTTCCACCACAAACTTGACCACAACACCTGCCTTACTAGAACATCGCCCAACTTAAACATACAGATCATCTTCTCAACTCCTCAAGGGTTACTAAGAACCAACACTTACAAACACAACCTTTCCACAACAGCTTAAATGCTAAGCTGCTTCAGCACTTGAAAACACAACCACTAAACTGCAACATCACTTAGCACCAAAGAACTACCCCTTCCACTTAGCTACTCAAACCACTAAACTCTTTAAGCAACAAACACTATCCTTCTACCAAAAGGCTACACTACTCTCACTACCTCCAGCACTAGCTTAATATTCTCCACTGCTTCTAACTCTCACCCAGCACCAAAACATCCTCTATAAATCATCATCCAACCTAACCCAACCACCACACTAACAGATTCGATTAGTTATTAGCGAGCGTGAACATCGTATGCATGATCACTTACATGCCCTATCAATGCCTGATGTACATGTATGCAAAACCTCTAATGTCATGCCACATGTATGCATGGACCAGCACATATGTAATATAGCATATAACAATGATTTTAACTGTGCATGAATGCCAGTTCACACCCTCCAATAACATCCTCAAAATCTGTCTAAGAACAACCTCCTAACTCACCTCTAACTTATCTAACTCCATCATTCCAACAACCATTAATCCACAAGATACTCACTAAACCTTCTTCACACCAAAGATGCCTCCAAACTACAACCATTACCCCAAACATGCTAGCAACAAGACTAAACTTACCACGCAAGGAAAACCAACAGAAACCAAACTAGGGTAACTAGAGCAAAGATTACTTAACAAGGTTACCTGAAAACACAACACCACCCTGAAGATTCATCAGACGAGCTCTCTTCCTCGCGGAACCATCATCCTCCTGCCGCACCACTGCAGCACCGGCTAACACACTAGGGTGACCACCAACTCCTTGCGGTAAAGAACCTTGGCTGTTCCGAGCCAACATCAAACAATCACGTCTCATATGTCCAGCAAACTTTATTTCCCAAACTCTTCACAACCTTCTGCTCTTTCTGCCACCTCTGAACCTTGCCTCGGCCGTGCCCACGACCTTTCAGAGACCCTTTGGCTATCACTGAAGCTGACTTCACCCCAAGAGGACAATCACGCTTCACATGAACTTTAGAACCACAGTTCCAGCAAGCACCCGCGCCCCAACAACCTCCAACATGGCGCCTTTCACAATGGTCACATACCGGTGACTGAGCTTCCACTCCGTGCTCAAGCAACACTTGCTCCACAACAGCACTACCTTCACATTGCTTAACCATTGGAAACTTCTCTCCAGATACCTTTCATAAAAGGCAGATACAAAGAAATCCAAGTCAATATCATGGATATGTGACGCCACCGCCACAGATGTCCACCAGGCACAAGCATCCTCCAGCATCAAAGAAACAACACTTCCCAGCTTACAAGCATAATCACAGCCTTCCTGATCCAAAATCAGAATCACATCGGCCAACCAGGCCTCAAACATCTCCGGTGAAGAACCATGATACTCCACCGCACCCAAATCAAGCAAACGTTGCTTCGGCAAACCCACACATCCAGCCAGCACATCCACTGACTTTACCTTCACCACAGCCTGAGATGTTCCCAACACCTCCTGAACAACAGATGATGAACACTTCATCACAGAACCAGCTTCTTTCCCTTGCCTTACCATCTCAACTCCAGGCACAGAAGACTGAGACAAAACACCTCTACAAAAGGGTGAATTCCATGCCTTAACAACCTGCCCCAAGGCAGCAACCATCTCACCCAACTGCCACTCTTTCATCGACTTTGCCATACTACTAACAACAAACAAACATCCACAACAAACAAACAAACAAACCAGTTAGTCCAGCTTTAAGCAAGGATTCAAACTCCAACTCCAAAATAACACAATAGCTATATTAATAAGGCAATGGGTACCCCGAACCCTCCCCTTTACATGACATAACAGTCATCACAAACATGAATATCACAACATCAAGCATATCAAACAACATTCTTTGATCATGCTTACACCAAACAGCATCCACTTGCAACAGCATATTAGCAACATAACATACTCATTACATGTTCATCAAGCATAACACCAGCTCACAGCATCAGCACAAAACCACATAAGCTCAACCAAGATTCATAACCACAAAACATGCTTGAAGACATCAACAACTTGCTCAGAAACACGTGTTTCAACCAACTTTCAACCACACATCAAGGTAAACATCAAACACACATCACAACAACTTACCGTTTTCCCCAAACATTCGCAACTCAGCTCTGATACCACCAAATGTAACCCCCTTAACCCGGTCTAGACGGTTGACCCGAATTAAGAAAGTCACACGGGGAAAACCAAAGTCAACCCGAAAGTCAACCTTGATTAACGACCCCTTTTTTTTCTTTTTAATCTTGTCTAGATGCACATTAACCTTAGATGTGATCACACAACATCATGCTCAAAGATCACAAACATCAGAGATCAAACAGGGACCCAATTGAACAAATTACAACTTTAGGGACCAAATTGTAATTTCTGAAAACTGTAAGGACTTAACCAGATTTTAAGTTACCAACTTAAAATTAATCATGTTTCATGCTTCTTTGCCAAATTTCAGCTCAAACGGACACCCCAAACTCATACAATTGCACAAACAAGTTTCAGGACTAAAACGCAAACATTTCAAAACATTTAACCGCCAATGTCAGCCCCCAACGGTCACCCATTTCGAAACAGGCAGAGCCCGTTTCGAAACACGGGGTCGTTCCGCAACGCGTACCGCAACGGGGGTCTGGCAGTAGCCATTCCGTTTCGGAACGGTGTCACCCGTTTCGGACGCCTAGGTTGGTTCAGGGCACCCGTTCCGAAACGGTGCTAACTGTTCCGAAACACCCTGCACAAAATGCAGCATAAAGCATACTTAAACATGCAATTGATCAACCAAACATGCTCCAAAAGCCACCAAACTTTGCCAACATGCAATTCAACATATATGAGACATTCTTGCATCAACAAATCAGCAATATATCAACATATACGAAAAGCCCCAAATCTATAGGCATGCTTCCTACACAAGCAACCATTCAAGCATAACTTCCAAATTAATCTCATATTAGCCAATACATATTCCACAACATTAACAACAACATTAAATCATCCTTGTTCGAACACATACAAACATAAAAACACATTCCAAGAGATTCTACCCCCATTGCCTTTATTAACTATAGCTATTCACCGAGACATACATCTCAAGTGGAGTCCTCCTTGAATCCCTTGCTTCTCGCTGTCCAAACTTCAAGAATCTGCATTGATGGACAAAAAGGAGCGTAAGCACATAATGCTTAGTGAGGAATGCTCAAAACCAAAACACCATCAATGCAGCGGGTCATAAAATCACATTTAAAACAAACCCGATTTGTTAACCAAGCAAAGTTTGAAAACCATTTTCAACAACATGCTTAAAACCATGCATTGCACATACATGAAAACCAACCCTTAGCTTAGCAAGCTAAGAAAAACCTTTTCAAAGCACAACTTGCAAAAACATCCATTTAGCCATTCCATGCATAAACACCATATGCAAAGCTAAATTCGAAACCTTGGAAAACACCTCCATTACACAACATACCTTTCTTATACTTGAAAACCATTCAAGCAAGAAACCCTTTAAACCATTTATCCAATCAATCCAACACATGCATTAAACCAAGGCAATATATAAACCACAACATTATCATCACATGCCTTTTAAAACAAGTCTTAACAAGAGTCCAATGCATTTAAGGGATTCCATGCACACATGCATCATTTACCAAATGATAATCAACACTTGTTCAACTTAGCAAGTAAACATGCATTCACAAGCATTAACCACTTTTCATGCAACCATGCATCTTTTCAAGCATAAAACACTTTTCATTCAACCATGCATCCTTTCAAGCATCTCATGCTTCTTCATAATCAAGAACATTACATTGGCCTCCAAGTGATCATCCATATCCACTTTTCAACTCAACACCCGATCGGATACGCGGATCACAAGCGTTGTCCCCCACGCTTCATACACTACCAATCCAAGGTCTCCAAATGGACTTTTAAACACCATTTGACCTCAACATCCTAAGGTTCCCATGTATGGACTTTTAAACACCATACAACCTTAGCTTTTCCCGAGGTTCCCATGTATGGACTTTTAAACACCATACAACCTCAACTTTTCCCGAGGTTCCCATGTATGGACTTTTAAACACCATACAACCTCAACTTTTCCCAAGGTTCCCATGTATGGACTTTTAAACACCATACAACCTTGACATGCACAAGGTTCCCATGTATGGACTTTCAAACACCATACAACCTTTGCATCACCGATTGGTAGTTGTATAACATCACTAACGAGATCCGGGACACCCTACACAAGATCCACACATGGGCATTACACCTCCATTGTGATCTTAACAAGCACAAGGTTCTCACACATGGACTTTTAAACACCATATAACCTTTGCTCAACCAAGGTCCTCGAATGGGCATCCACCTCCATTATGACCTTAACCATCTCGTTAGGATACTTGAAGGGAGTTTACCGGTCCACTCTTGACCACTCCACCTCCAAGGCGACTTTATTCACGGTGCACCCAATCCTATAGCCGACTAACTATATCCGATCAATGAACCAAGAACCATTTACATCACTTGCCAATATAACCATTTTACCATCATTAGTCCAATGATTCACATGCATAACCACAATGCAATAACCATCATTTACCATCATTAATTCACTATTTTAAAGCATTACACAAAGCCATTAAACATCACGCAATACCATGCACCAAAACCACAATTTCCATGAACAAAACAAAGGATCTCTTACCTTGAGCATCCTTCACATATGGCTTTCAAAACCAGCATTAAACCATGCTAAAAACATGCTTTCAAAACAGAACATAAACCATGCAAATCACATGCATTTCAATCATCAACCACAATTGCTTAAAAAGCCATTTCATATCACAAACCAAGAAAGAAATCCATTTACTTACTCTTGAGCTTAGCAAAGTTGTTTAGACTTAAACTAAGCTCCCGAAACCTCCAAACCTTGGTTTAAAAGCTGAAAACCCAACTTCACTCACCGATACACAAAACAAGGCTAGCCAACAAGCCTTCCAAGCATCTGAAACCTTCCGCAACACCTCTAAAGCTCACGGATCAAACTCCCCTATTTCAAGCACACAAAAACAGAGCATTAATGCATCTTTATGCATTAAAAACACCAGCAACAACAACACAACTCGCTGCTCATCACAAATCCAACATTTCGGCTACCAAACACAACCGAAATCACCTCCAAACACTTCCAAAACTTAACCCAGCCAAGATCCATCACTTCTAACCATTTTTAAACATCAATTAACATCCAAAATGATCACAAACACATCCTTATACCTCCAGGTATAACAGATCACCAAAAACACTCCAAAAACAACAAAAAACTCAAGCCAAACTTAGGAAATTCAACCTATCCGGGATTGCATTAATTAAACCTCAACTTCTAATCAATTTAGCATTCATTTAACATCAATTTAACACCTCAAAAACCTGCTTAAACAGATCACACGAAAATTTCACCAAAATCACCAAATCTTGCATTTTAAGCCAAAATCAAGATCTCAATTGAAAAGCCTTTAACAAATCACAAATCAAGGATTGAGAACTTAGGAATTTCAGTAAAGAACTGATAGTTTAGAGGAGAAGGACGTTCTTACCTCCAAACCTTGAGTTTCTCCTTTTTAGAGCCAAAAAGCTTGATGAAACAACTTGCAAATTGAAAGGTTTTGTTGATGAGATAATTAGGAATCAAAAGAGAGTTGAAATGAGTGATTTAGATGACAAAATCAGAGAAGAAAATCTGGAGAAATGTGTTTGGGTTGAGAGAAAATGAGAGAAAAGGAGAATTGAGAGAAAATAGAAAAGTTAGTTATGAAATGGTAAAATGATTTCCCTCCACATTTCATAAACTTTAAAATCAGAATAAAGCCTTAAAATATCTTAGAAAAATCTGGAGAAACTCTTTTTGGAATAATAGCTCCTTAAAGATTCAAAGTTTCAATCCTTTTTAAAACAGTCACCAAACTTTCAAAAATTACATTTTGGTCACTAGCCAAAATGTCAACCTTCCGAACCTCATTTTCCAAAATTGATTTCACAGTTCACTTATATATATTAAAAGATGATTTTAGAACATTTTTCCATATTTTTAATGCAACCCGAACTAGGCTTTCCTAAATTCACTCTTATATATTCGATCAGCACTTTGACCGAACCGGTCAACGCCTAAAACTTCTGAGCCCAAAACCGGGGCGTTACAAACTGCTTCAGCATATCTTCCTTCCGCTCCCACGTGGCTTCCTCAACACCTTGATGCTTCCACAGCACCTTCACCAACTCAATGGTCTTGCCACGAAGAACCTTGTTGTCCGAATCCAGAACCTTCACCGGTTCCTCATCATAGGTCAAATCCGGATTCAATTCCACTTCCTCTACAGGCATCACATGCGAAGGATCAGATCTATACTTCCGGAGCATAGAAACATGGAACACATCATGGATCTTCTCCAACTCTTGAGGTAGCCTCAACCGATACGCAACAGGACCCACACGCTCAACCACCTCATATGGTCCAATGTACCTAGGGCTCAACTTACCCTTCCGGCCAAACCTCATCACCTTCTTCCAAGGCGAAACCTTCAAGAACACACGGTCACCCACCGCATACTCTATCTCCTTACGCTTCAAATCCGCGTAAGACTTTTGCCGATCAGAGGCAGCCTTCAAACGCTCACAAAAGAGCTTTACCTTCTCGGTGGTTCCTTTCAACAAAGCCGGCATCGAAACCAACTTCTGACCCGTTTCAGCCCAACAAAGAGGAGTCCTACACTTCCTCCCGTACAAAGCGTCATAAGGTGCCATCTGTATACTCGCCTGATAACTATTGTTATAAGCGAACTCCACCAAAGGCAAATGCTTCTCCCAAGAACCTTGGAACTCAATCACACAGCACCTCAACATATCCTCCAAAATCTGAATAACTCGCTCAGACTGACCATCCGACTGAGGATGATAGGATGTACTGAAATTCAACCTTGTGCCCAAAGCTTGATGCAAACACTGCCAGAAACGCGATGTGAACCTCGGATCCCTATCCGAAACAATCGACTTGGGCACACCATGCAGACGAACAATCTCAGCAATATACCCCTGAATTCAGTCCCACCAAGACTGCGCAGACGCTCCAAAGGTAATCTAACACCAGCATCTCCCTGATGCCCAGCTCCTTGAGCTCCAGCTACTGCCGCTCGAAAAGCACCCGCAATAGCTTGTACCAACATTGTCATATCAGGCATAGCTTGCCCCTGTCCAACCTCAGGACCAGCAGCTCCAGCACCAGCTGCAGCTTCAGCTCTTTCTCCCTCAGCACCACCACCACCAGGTGGAGGAGGAGGTAACACCGCACTACCCGCGTTCTCTTCATTTTCATTCTCATTAGGAGCCGTAGCTCGCACATTACTTCGCAACTCTCTACGTGGTGCCATACTATAACCATGCAAACACAATGCAAATAAAACATAGTCAGGCCCAGCAAGGTAAGCAATCCAAGTATTGTAACCCCCTTAACCCGGTCTAGACGGTTGACCCGAATTAAGAAAGTCACACGGGGAAAACCAAAGTCAACCCGAAAGTCAACCTTGATTAACGACCTTTTTTTTTCTTTTTAATCTTGTCTAGATGCACATTAACCTTAGATGTGATCACACAACATCATGCTCAAAGATCACAAACATCAGAGACCAAACAGGGACCCAATTGAACAAATTACAACTTTAGGGACCAAATTGTAATTTCTGAAAACTTTAAAGACTTAACCAGATTTTAAGTTACCAACTTAAAATTTATCATGTTTCATGCTTCTTTGCCAAATTTCAGCTCAAACGGACACCCCAAACTCATACAATTGCACAAACAAGTTTCAGGACTAAAACGCAAACATTTCAAAACATTTAACCGCCAATGTCAGCCCCCAACGGTCACCCGTTTCGAAACAGGCAGAGCCCGTTTCGAAACACGGGGCCGTTCCGCAACGCGTACCGCAACGGGGGTCTGGCAGTGGCCATTCCGTTTCGGAACGGTGTCACTCGTTTCGGACGCCTGGATGGTTCAGGGCACCCGTTCCGAAACGGTGCCAACTGTTCCGAAACACCCTGCACAAAATGCAGCATAAAGCATATTTAAACATGCAATTGATCAACCAAACATGCTCCAAAAGCCATCAAACTTTGCCAACATGCAATTCAACATATATGAGACATTCTTGCATCAACAAATCAGCAATATATCAACATATACGAAAAGCCCCAAATCTATAGGCATGCTTCCTACACAAGCAACCATTCAAGCATAACTTCCAAATTAATCTCATATTAGCCAATACATGATCCACAACATTAACAACAACATTAAATCATCCTTGTTCGAACACATACAAACATAAAAACACATTCAAAGAGATTCTACCCCCATTGCCTTTATTAACTATAGCTATTCACCGAGACATACATCTCAAATGGAGTCCTCCTTGAATCCCTTGCTTCTCGCTGTCCAAACTTCAAGAATCTGCATTGATGGACAAAAAGGAGCGTAAGCACATAATGCTTAGTGAGGAATGCTCAAAACCAAAACACCATCAATGCAGCGGGTCACAAAATCACATTTAAATCAAACCCGATTTGTTAACCAAGCAAAGCTTGAAAACCATTTTCAACAACATGCTTAAAACCATGCATTTCACATACATGAAAACCAACCCTTAGCTTAGCAAGCTAAGAAAAACCTTTTTAAAGCACAACTTGCAAAAACATCCATTTAGCCATTCCATGCATAAACACCATATGCAAAGCTAAATTCGAAACCTTGGAAAACACTTCCATTACACAACATACCTTTCTTATGCTTGAAAACCATTCAAGCAAGAAACCCTTTAAACCATTTATTCAATCAATCCAACACATGCATTAAACCAAGGCAATATATAAACCACAACATTATCATCACATGCCTTTTAAAACAAGTCTTAACAAGACTCCAATGCATTTAAGGGATTCCATACACACATGCATCATTTACCAAATGATAATCAACACTTGTTCAACTTAACAAGTAAACATGCATTCACAAGCATTAACCACTTTTCATGCAACCATGCATCCTTTCAAGCATAAAACACTTTTCATGCAACCATGCATCCTTTCAAGCATAAAACACTTTTCATGCAACCATGCATCCTTTCAAGCATCTCATGCTTCTTTATAATCAAGAACATTACATTGGCTTCCAAGTGATCATCCATATCCACTTTTCAACTCAACACCCAATCGGATACGCGGATCACAAGCGTTGTCCCCCACGCTTCATACACACTACCAATCCAAGGTCTTCAAATGGACTTTTAAACACCATTTGACCTCAACATCCTAAGGTTCCCATGTATGGACTTTTAAACACCATACAACCTTAGCTTTTCCCGAGGTTCCCATGTATGGACTTTGAAACACCATACAACCTCAACTTTTCCAAGGTTCCCATGTATGGACTTTTAAACACCATACAACCTTGACATGCACAAGGTTCCCATGTATGGACTTTCAAACACCATACAACCTTTGCATCACCGATTGGTAGTTGTATAGCATCACTAACGAGATCCGGGACACCCTACACAAGATCCACACATGGGCATTACACCTCCATTGTGATCTTAACAAGCACAAGGTTCTCACATATGGACTTTTAACCACCATATAACCTTTGCTTAACCAAGGTCCTCGAATGGGCATTCCACCTGCATTATGACCTTAACCATCTCGTTAGGATACTTGAAGGGAGTTTACCGGTTCACTCTTAACCACTCCACCTCCAAGGCGACTTTATTCACGGTGCACCCAATCCTATAGCCGGCTAACTATATCCGATCAAAGAAACCAAGAACCACTTACATCACTTGCCAATATAACCAACTTACCATCATTAGTCCAATGATTCACATGCAAAACCACAATGCAATAACCATCATTTACCATCATTAACTCACTGTTTTAAAGCATTACACAAAGCCATTTAACACACATGTAACACCATGCATCAAAACCACAATTTCCATGTACAAAACCAAGGATCTCTTACCTTGAGCATCCTTCACATATGGCTTTCAAAACCAGCATTAAACCATGCTTACAATATGCTTTCAAAACAGAATTTAAATCATGCAAAACACATGCATATCAATCATCAACCACAATTGCTTTAAAAGCCATTTCATAACACAAACCAAGAAAGAAATCCATTTACTTACTCTTGAGCTTAGCAAAGTTGTTTAGACTTAAACTAAGCTCCCAAAACCTTCAAACCTTGGTTTAAAAGCTGAAAACCCAATTTCACTCACCGATACACAAAACAAGGCTAGCCAACAAGCCTTCCAAGCATCCGAAACCTTCCGCAACACCTCCAAAGCTCACGGATCAAACTCCCCTGTTTCAAGCACACAAAAACAGAGCATTAATGCATCTTTATGCATTAAAAACACCAACACCAACAACACAACTCGCTGCTCATCACCAATCCAACATTTCGGCTACCAAACACAACCGAAATCACCTCCAAACACTTCCAAAACTTAACTCAGCCAAGATCCATCACTTCTAACCATTTTTAAACATCAATTAACATCCAAAATGATCACAAACACATCCTTATACCTCCAGGTATAACAGATCACCAAAAACACTCCAAAAACAACCAAAAACTCAAGCCAAGCTTAGGAAATTCAACCTATCCGGGATTGCATTAATTAAACCTCAACTTCTAATCAATTTAGCATTCATTTAACATCAATTTGACACCTCAAAACCCTGCTTAAACAGATCACACGAAAATTTCACCAAAATCACCAAATCTTGCATTCTAAGCCAAAAATCAAGATCTCAATTGAAAAGCCTTTAACAAATCACAAATCAAGGATTGAGAACTTAGGAATTTCAGTAAAGAACTGGTAGTTTAGAGGAGAAGGACGTTCTTACCTCCAAACCTTGAGTTTCTCCTTTTTAGAGCCAAAAAGCTTGATGAAACAACTTGCAAATTGAGAGGTTTTGTTGTAGAGATGATTAGGAATCCATAGAGAATTGAAAAGGAAGATTTGAGTGACAAAATCAAAGAAGAAAACCTGGAGAGATGTGTTTGGGTTGAGAGAAAATGAGAGAAAAGGAAAATTGAGAGAAAATAGAAAAGTTAGTTATGAAATGGTAAAATGATTTCCCTCCACATTTCATAAACTTTAAAATCAGAATAAAGCCTTAAAATATCTTAGAAAAATCTGGAGAAACTCTTTTTGGAATAATAGCTCCTTAAAGATTCAAAGTTTCAATCCTTTATAAAAGAGTCACCAAACTTTCAAAAATTACATTTTGGTCACTAGCCAAAATGTCAACCTTCCGAACCTCATTTTCCAAAATTGATTTCACAGTTCACTTTTAAATATTAAAAGATGATTTTAGAACATTTTTCCATATTTTTAATGCAACCCGAACTAGGCTTTCCTAAATTCACTCTTATATATTCGATCAGCACTTTGACCGAACCGGTCAACGCCTAAAACTTCTGAGCCCAAAACCGGGGCGTTACAACTCTCCCCCCCTTAGGAAATTTCGTCCTCGAAATTTCAACTGGCGACAAGAGAACCACAACCTTCTCAAACCAACACACAAGGCAACACAAAAGCCTCAACCATCACTGAACACATCCCACACAAAACTCCACCAAACTCAACACCACCACATACTGTTCACAAAATCCAGAACACTCAAAGATAACCACAACTTAACCTTTCACATATTCGGACCATACACAGCCCCAACATCAACCTGAAGAACTTCAACTTTTACAGCACACATCACTGCAACACACAACTCCCAAGACTTGTTCACACAGTGACACCAACCAAACCAAATCAGCCACTATGCAAACTTCTCTGCTTCCAAAACTCTTGCAAACTCCCCAAACCTCTTCCAAGAATTTTCCCAACAAGCAAAAATTCTTAAGCATCAACTGCTTACCCAAACTTCTCCACGAATGCTAACAATCCTGCACATCTGCCGCTGCCATCATTACCAGAACAACTCACAAGGACTACTCACCCAGAATTCAAAAATTATGTCACAACCCCAACTCAACTCCATCAGCCACTTCATACACCACCAGCTGACTACAAAAGAAATTCACATACTCACAACCAACCAACCACTTCTCACAAGAATCCAAACAACCAACAAAAACCTTCGATCTTTCATTGCCTATCCACCACAAACTTAGGCCACAACACCCGCCTTACCAGAACATCGCTCAGCTTACACATACAGATCATCTTCTCAACTCTTCAAAGATTACTAAGAACCAACACTTACAAACACAACCTTTCCACAACAGCTTAAATGCTAAGCTACTTCAGCACATGGAAACACAACCACAAAACTACAACATCACTTAGCACCAAGGAACTACCCCTTCCACTTAGCTACTCAAACCACTTGACCGATTCTAACCTCAACCGGTACTCCTCACCACCAAACCACTAAACTCTTTAAGCAACAAACACTATCCTTTTACCAACAAGCTACACTACTCTCACTACCTCCAGCACTAGCTTAATATTCTCCACTGCTTCTAACTTCCACTCAGCACCAACACAACCTCCAAAAACCCATCATCCAACCTAACCCAACCACCACACTAACAGATTCAATTAGTTATTAGCGAGTGTGAACATCGTATGCATGATCACCTACATGCCCTATCAATGCCTGATGTACATGCATGCAAAACCTCTAATGTCATGCCACATGTATGCATGGACCAGCACATATGTAATATAGCATATAACAATGATTTTAACTGTGCATGAATGCCAGTTCACATCCTCCAATAACATCCTCAAAATCTGTCTAAGAACAACCTCCTAACTCACTTCTAACTTATCTAACTCCATCTTACCAACAACCATTAACCACTAGATACTCACTAAAACCTTCTTCACACCAAAGATGCCTCCAAACTACAACCATTACCCCAACACGCTAGCAACAAGACTAAACTTACCACACAAGGAAAACCAACAGAAACCAAACCAGGGTAACTAAAGCAAAGATTACTTAACAAGGTTACCTGTAAACACAACACCACCCTGAGGCTTCATCAAACGAGCTCTCTTCCTTGCGGAACCATCCTCCTCCTGCCGCTCCACTGCAGCACCAGCTAACACACTGAGATCACCACCGACTCCTTGCGGAAAGGAACCTTGGCTATTCCGAGCCAACATCAAACAATCACGCCTCATGTGTCCAGCAGACCCACATTTCCAGAAATTCTCTTTTCCCAAATTCTTCACAACCTTCTGCTCTTTCTGCCACCTCTGAACCTTGCCTCGGCCGTGCCCACGACCTTTCAGAGACCCTTTGGCTAACACCAAAGCTGACTTCACTCCATGAGGACAATCACGCTTAACATGAACTTTAGAAACACAGTTCCAGCAAGCACCCGCGCCCCAACAACCTCCAACATGGCGCCTTTCACAACGGTCATATACCGGTGGCTGAGCTTCCACTCCGTGCTCAAGCAACACTTGCTCCACAACAGCACTACCTTCACATTGCTTAACCCTTGGAAACTTCTCTCCAAGATACCTTTCATAAAAGGCAGATACAAAGAAATCCCAGTCAATATCATGGATATGTGACGCCACCGCCACAGATGTCCACCAGACACACGCATCCTCCAACATCAGAGAAACAACACTCCCCAGCTTACAGGCATAATCACAGCCTTCCTGATCCAGAATCAGAATCACACTGGCCAACCAGGCCTCAAACATCTCTGGTGAAGAACCATGATACTCCACCGCACCCAAATCAAGCAAACACTGCTTCGGCAAACCCACACATCCCACAGCCAACACATCCTCTGACTTTACCTTTACCACAGCCTGAGATGTTCCCAACACCTCTTGAGCAACAGGTGATGAACTCTTCACCACAGAACCAGCTTCTTTCTTCTGCCTTAACACCTCAACTCCAGGCACAGAAGACCGAGACAAAACACCTCTACAAAAGGGTGAATTCCATGCCTTAACAACCTGCCTCAAGGCAGCAACCATCTCACCCAACTGCCATTCTTTCATCGACCTTGCCATACTACTAACAACAACAAACATTCACAACAAACAAACAAACAAACCAGTTAGACCAGCTTTAAGCAAGGATTCAAACTCCAACTCCAAAATAACACAATAGCTATATTAATAAGGCAATGGGTATCCCGAATCCTCCCCTTTTACATGACATAACAGTCATCACAAACATGGATATCACAACATCAAGCATATCAAACAACATACTTTGATCATGCTTACACTAAACAGCATTCACTTGCAACAGCATACTAGCAACATAACATACTCATAGCACTTTCATCATGCAAATCACCAGCTCACAACATTAACACAAAACCACATATGCCCAACCAAGATTCATAACCACAAAGCATGCTAGAAAACATCAGCAACTTGCTCAGAAACATCAACAATTTGCTCAGAAACACGTGTTTCAACCAACTTTCAACCACACATCAAGGTAAACATCAAACACACATCACAACAACTTACCGTTTTCCCCAAACAATCGCAACCTGGCTCTGATACCAACAAATGTAACCCCCTTAACCCGGTCTAGACGGTTGACCCGAATTAAGAAAGTCACACGGGGAAAACCAAAGTCAACCCGAAAGTCAACCTTGATTAACGACCCTTTTTTTTCTTTTTAATCTTGTCTAGATGCACATTAACCTTAGATGTGATCACACAACATCATGCTCAAAGATCACAAACATCAGAGACCAAACATGGACCCAATTGAACAAATTACAACTTTAGGGACCAAATTGTAATTTCTGAAAACTTTAAGGACTTAACCAGATTTTAAGTTACCAACTTAAAATTTATCATGTTTCATGCTTCTCTGCCAAATTTCAGCTCAAACGGACACCCCAAACTCATACAATTGCACAAACAAGTTTCAGGACTAAAACGCAAACATTTCAAAACATTTAACCGCCAATGTCAGCCCCCAACGGTCACCCGTTTCGAAACAGGCAGAGCCCGTTTCGAAACACGGGGCCGTTCCGTAACGCGTACCGCAACGGGGGTCTGGCAATAGCCATTCCGTTTTGGAACGGTGTCACCCGTTTCGGACGCCTGGGATGGTTCAGGGCACCCGTTCCGAAACGGTGCCAATTGTTCCGAAACACCCTGCACAAAATGCAGCATAAAGCATATTTAAACATGCAATTGATCAACCAAACATGCTCCAAAAGCCACCAAACTTTGCCAACATGCAATTCAACATATATGAGACATTCTTGCATCAACAAATCAGCAATATATCAACATATACGAAAAGCCCCAAATCTATAGGCATGCTTCCTACACAAGCAACCATTCAAGCATAACTTCCAAATTAATCTCATATTAGCCAATACATGATCCACAACATTAACAACAACATTAAATCATCCTTGTTCGAACACATACAAACATAAAAACACATTCCAAGAGATTCTACCCCCATTGCCTTTATTAACTATAGCTATTCACCGAGACATACATCTCAAATGGAGTCCTCCTTGAATCCCTTGCTTCTCGCTGTCCAAACTTCAAGAATCTGCATTGATGGACAAAAAGGAGCGTAAGCACATAATGCTTAGTGAGGAATGCTCAAAACCAAAACACCATCAATGCAGCGGGTCACAAAATCACATTTAAATCAAACCCGATTTGTTAACCAAGCAAAGCTTGAAAACCATTTTCAACAACATGCTTAAAACCATGCATTTCACATACATGAAAACCAACCCTTAGCTTAGCAAGCTAAGCAAAACCTTTTTAAAGCACAACTTGCAAAAACATCCATTTAGCCATTCCATGCATAAACACCATATGCAAAGCTAAATTCGAAACCTTGGAAAACACTTCCATTACACAACATACCTTTCTTATGCTTGAAAACCATTCAAGCAAGAAACCCTTTAAACCATTTATTCAATCAATCCAACACATGCATTAAACCAAGGCAATATATAAACCACAACATTATCATCACATGCCTTTTAAAACAAGTCTTAACAAGACTCTAATGCATTTAAGGGATTCCATGCACACATGCATCATTTACCAAATGATAATCAACACTTGTTCAACTTAACAAGTAAACATGCATTCACAAGCATTAACCACTTTTCATGCAACCATGCATCCTTTCAAGCATAAAACACTTTTCATGCAACCATGCATCCTTTCAAGCATAAAACACTTTTCATGCAACCATGCATCCTTTCAAGCATCTCATGCTTCTTTATAATCAAGAACATTACATTGGCTTCCAAGTGATCATCCATATCCACTTTTCAACTCAACACCCAATCGGATACGCGGATCACAAGCGTTGTCCCCCACACTTCATACACACTACCAATCCAAGGTCTCCAAATGGACTTTTAAACACCATTTGACCTCAACATCCTAAGGTTCCCATGTATGGACTTTTAAACACCATACAACCTTAGCTTTTCCCGAGGTTCCCATGTATGGACTTTGAAACACAATACAACCTCAACTTTTCCAAGGTTCCCATGTATGGACTTTTAAACACCATACAACCTTGACATGCACAAGGTTCCCATGTATGGACTTTCAAACACCATACAACCTTTGCATCACCGATTGGTAGTTGTATAGCATCACTAACGAGATCCGGGACACCCTACACAAGATCCACACATGGGCATTACACCTCCATTGTGATCTTAACAAGCACAAGGTTCTCACATATGGACTTTTAACCACCATATAACCTTTGCTTAACCAAGGTCCTCGAATGGGCATTCCACCTCCATTATGACCTTAACCATCTCGTTAGGATACTTGAAGGGAGTTTACCGGTTCACTCTTAACCACTCCACCTCCAAGGCGACTTTATTCACGGTGCACCCAATCCTATAGCCGGCTAACTATATCCGATCAAAGAAACCAAGAACCACTTACATCACTTGCCAATATAACCAACTTACCATCATTAGTCCAATGATTCACATGCAAAACCACAATGCAATAACCATCATTTACCATCATTAACTCACTGTTTTAAAGCATTACACAAAGCCATTTAACACACATGCAACACCATGCATCAAAACCACAATTTCCATGTACAAAACCAAGGATCTCTTACCTTGAGCATCCTTCACATATGGCTTTCAAAACCAGCATTAAACCATGCTTACAATATGCTTTCAAAACAGAATTTAAATCATGCAAAACACATGCATATCAATCATCAACCACAATTGCTTTAAAAGCCATTTCATAACACAAACCAAGAAAGAAATCCATTTACTTACTCTTGAGCTTAGCAAAGTTGTTTAGACTTAAACTAAGCTCCCAAAACCTTCAAACCTTGGTTTAAAAGCTGAAAACCCAACTTCACTCACCGATACACAAAACAAGGCTAGCCAACAAGCCTTCCAAGCATCCGAAACCTTCCGCAACACCTCCAAAGCTCACGGATCAAACTCCCCTATTTCAAGCACACAAAAACAGAGCATTAATGCATCTTTATGCATTAAAAACACCAGCAACAACAACACAACTCGCTGCTCATCACCAATCCAACATTTCGGCTACCAAACACAACCGAAATCACCTCCAAACACTTCCAAAACTTAACTCAGCCAAGATCCATCACTTCTAACCATTTTTAAACATCAATTAACATCCAAAATGATCACAAACACATCCTTATACCTCCAGGTATAACAGATCACCAAAAACACTCCAAAAACAACCAAAAACTCAAGCCAAACTTAGGAAATTCAACCTATCCGGGATTGCATTGATTAAACCTCAACTTCTAATGAATTTAGCATTCATTTAACATCAATTTGACACCTCAAAACCCTGCTTAAACAGATCACACGAAAATTTCACCAAAATCACCAAATCTTGCATTTTAAGCCAAAAATCAAGATCTCAATTGAAAAGCCTTTAACAAATCTCAAATCAAGGATTGAGAACTTAGGAATTTCAGTAAAGAACTGATAGTTTAGAGGAGAAGGACGTTCTTACCTCCAAACCTTGAGTTTCTCCTTTTTAGAGCCAAAAAGCTTGATGAAACAACTTGCAAATTGAGAGGTTTTGTTGTAGAGATGATTAGGAATCCATAGAGAATTGAAAAGGAAGATTTGAGTGACAAAATCAAAGAAGAAAACCTGGAGAGATGTGTTTGGGTTGAGAGAAAATGAGAGAAAAGGAAAATTGAGAGAAAATAGAAAAGTTAGTTATGAAATGGTAAAATGATTTCCCTCCACATTTCATAAACTTTAAAATCAGAATAAAGCCTTAAAATATCTTAGAAAAATCTGGAGAAACTCTTTTTGGAATAATAGCTCCTTAAAGATTCAAAGTTTCAATCCTTTATAAAAGAGTCACCAAACTTTCAAAAATTACATTTTGGTCACTAGCCAAAATGTCAACCTTCCGAACCTCATTTTCCAAAATTGATTTCACAGTTCACTTTTAAATATTAAAAGATGATTTTAGAACATTTTTCCATATTTTTAATGCAACCCGAACTAGGCTTTCCTAAATTCACTCTTATATATTCGATCAGCACTTTGACCGAACCGGTCAACGCCTAAAACTTCTGAGCCCAAAACCGGGGCGTTACAACTATTCAAGCTCAATTTAATTTAAAATCAACAACATTTCATTAGCTTTTATTTGGCAATGGGTACCCACAACATGCTACAACACAGCATACATCTCAATTGCATCAAAATCACAAGCCACTAAACATGCTTTCACTCAACAAGCATACCAGGCATACATACTTCAATCATACACACATTCATTCCCAATTACTCGAGAACTCAGCTCTGATACCACCAAATGTAACCCCCTTAACCCGGCTCAGACGGTTGACCCGAATTAAGAAAGTCACACGGGGAAAACCAAAGTCAACCCGAAAGTCAACCTAGATTAACGACCCTTTTTTTTCTTTTTACTCTTGTCTAGATGCACATTAACCCTAGATATGATCTTACAAACAACATACTCAAAGATCATAAACATCAGAGATCAAGCAGGGACCCAATTTAACAATTTACAACTTTAGGGACCAAACTGTAAATTCTACAAATTACAAGGACTTCATCCAAATTAAAGTTACCATCTTGAAATTAATCAGGTTTCATGCTTCTCTGTGAATCTTCAGCTCAAAAGGACTTACCAAACTCATACAATTGCACAAACACGTTTCAGGACTAAAATGCAAACAATCCAAAACATTTAACTACCAATGTCAGCCTCCAACGGTCACGTGTTCCGAAACAGGTAGAGCCCGTTTCGAAACACGGGGTCGTTCCGCAACGCGTATCAGAACACGGGCTGGCAGTGGCCTTTCCGTTTCGGAATGGTGCCTACCGTTTCGGACGCCTGGGCTCATTTAAGGCACCCGTTCCGAAACGGTAGCCTCTGTTCCGAAACACCCTGCACAGATTGCAGCAAAAGGCTTCCTAAAACATGCAATTGATCAACCAATCATGTTCCAAATGCTACCAAACCTTACCAGCAACAAATTCAACATACAAGAGACATATTTGCATCAACAATTCAACATATTAACATCATATATGAAAAACCCCAAATCTAATGGCATGCTTCCTACACAAGCAAACCATTCAAGCATAAACTTCCAAAACAAGCATTTAGAGGCCAGTTACAAACACCAGCAATCTCAACAAATTCAACATACTTAGGGAGTTCAAACACCTCCCAAAATCATACACATAGGTCCCCCATTGCCAAATTACCAAAAGCTAAAGTGTTTATGAAAACCTTTCCATACTTTGAGCTTTACTTCCACTTGATTGCTTGCCTTCCTTGCTGCCCTCAAAGTACCTTAATGATCTGCATTATTGGTTTAAGAAAACGAAAGAGAGCGTAAGCAAAAGCTTAGTGAGGAATGCTCTTAAAAACCATTCAACAATGCATTTGCAAAACACTTTATAAATCATACTTCCAAAACATCATACATACATTGTAACGCCCCGGTTTTGGGCTTGGAAGTCTTGGGCGTTGACCGGTTGGTCAAAGTGCTGTTCGAATCGTAAGAGGTTAAATTAGGAAAGCCTAGTTCGGGTTGCATTAAAAATATGGAAAAATGTTCTAAAATCATCTTTTATTATAATTAAGTGAACTGTGAAATCAATTTTGGAAAATGAGTTTCGGAAATGTGACATTTTGGCTAGTGACCAAAATGTAATTTTTGAAAGTTTGGTGGCTATTTTATAAAGGGTTGAAACTTTGAATCTTTAAGGAGCTATTTACCCAAAGAGAGTTTCTCCAGATTTTTCTAAGATATTTTAACTCATAATTCTGATTTTAAAAGAATCAAAAGGAGGGAAAAATCTATTTTGGCCATTTTCTCTTTTAACTACCTATTTTCTCTCTATCTTTTCTCTCAACCCAAACACTCAATTCCAGAGATCTAAGTCTGATTTTCATCACCTAAAAACCTTCTTTCAACTCTCATTTGATTGCAAATCATTGTGTCTTCAAAACCTCATCAATTGCTTCAAGTTTCATCAAGCTTTTCTATTCCAAAAAGAGGAGAAACTCAAGTTTGGAGGTAAGAACGTCCTTCTCCTCTGAACTTCAAGTTCTTTAATGAAATTCCTTAAGTTTTCAATCCTAATTTGATAATTGATAAAAGGTTTTAAAGTTGATTTGTGGATCTTGGCTAATTATGCAAGATTTTGATGATTTCACATGATTTTCGTTTGATCTGTTAAATCTGTGTTTTGAGGAGTGTTTTTGATGTTAAATGATCATTAAATTGATGTGGAAATGAGTCTTGATTGATGCAATCCCGGATAGGTTGGGTTTCCTAATTTTAGCTTGTGTTTTAAGGTAGCTTTTGTGGTGATCTTGTGGATCTGGTGTTGCTGGAGGTATAAGGATGGTTGTAGGTTGTTTTTAGATGTTAAATGATGTTAATGGAAGTGAGGTTTTGCTGGTTTATGGCTGGGCTTTGTTTAGAAGTGTTTCGGATGCATTTTCGGTTGTGTTTGGTGGCCGAAAATGGAGGTTTTGTGAGAGCAGCGAGTTTAGATGCTTTCATTGAAGCAATTAATGCATGATGATGCATTAATCCTCTGCTTTCATGTGTTGAAACAGGGGAGGCATCCTTGGATCCAAGAATTGTTGATCCGGAGGCTTGATTTGGTGCTTTGGCTTGAGGCAAAGTGGAAATCGGTGAGTGAAAATGGATTTACAGCTTTAAAACCAAGGGTTGAAGGTTTTGGGAGCTTAGTTTAAGTCTAAACAACTTTGCTAAGCTCAAGTGTAAGTTTTCGGATTTCTCTCTAAGTGGTGGCCATGTTTTGATGAAATGTGAAATGATGATTTTGCATGATTTGCTACTGTTTTGGAAAGCATGTTTTAGCATGTTAATTGCTGATGTTTTAGCATGATTTATGCTGATGATTAAAGCCATGTGATGAAGGTAACTCTAGTTAGGAGTACCTTGTTTTTATGCATTGTTAAATGATGATTTAATGCTTTGAAATGCATGATGAAATGACTTGGTTTAAATGCTTTAAAACAGTGGATTATGTGATGTATAAAGTGTATATTGGCAAGTGATGGTTTGTAAAAGTGAAGGTCACTAAGGTGGTTAAAAGTCCTTGAGTGAGCCTTGTTACTTAAGATCATCAAGGTGGTTAAAAGTCCTTGGATGAATCTTGTTGCGGACACTAAGGTGGTTAAAAGTCCTTAGGTGCTCCTTTCCATGGTGTTTAAAAGTCCATGGGGCCAAGGTGTTTAAAAGTCCTTGGGGCCAAGGTGTTTAAAAGTCCTTGGGGTAATTCAAGCTACGGACACAAAGGTGGTTAAAAGTCCTTGTGTGGTCCTTTCATGGTGTTTAAAAGTCCATGGCCAAGGTGTTTAAAAGTCCTTGGGGAAAGTTGTTGAACTTGATTTCATAAATGAAATGTATCACTTGAGCCAATATGACATGTATAGTACATTGAGATGCATGAGATGCATGTTCTAATGTTTATGTTGAAGCATGAGATGCTTGTTAAAATGAAATGTGGAAGCATGGAATTGCTTGATTTAAAGTATGCTTTGAGCATGTGAAAAGATTGAATATAAGCATGATCTACAAATGGTTTTAATTGCATTATTGAATGGTTTTTAAAGAGCACTCCTCACTAAGCTTTGGCTTACGCTCTCTCGTTTTCTTGATTCAATAATGCAGAGCATTAGAGTTCATCGAGGGCAGCAAGAGAAGGCAAGCAAACAAGTTCAAGTAAAGCTCAATGTATGGAAGGTTTTGTTAAACATTTTAGCTTTTGGTTGATTTGGAAATGGGGGACCAATGTGTATGTTTTGGGAGGTGTTTGAGACTCCCTATGGATGTTAATTGTTGTTTGAATTGCTGGTTTTTGGATTGATTTCCTATTGCTTGCTTATGAAGGTTTATTGCTTGAATGATAGCCTAAGTAGGAAGCATGCTATACGAATTGGGGTTTTTCTTATGTGTTGTTTAAATGTTGAATTGTTGATGCAATTGAAGTCCTTGCATGTTGTATGATTAAATGATATGGTTTGGTGATGTTAATTTGGTGTTTAATGCATGTTTGATGCTGTTTTCGAGTTGTTTCCAGGCAGGGGTATCGATACTCGGGCTTGGGTATCGATACACCTGAGCCAAATATGCATGTTTCTGCCCAGGGGTATCGATACCTCTGAACAAGTATCGATACCATATGAATGGAGTATCGATACCAGGGGGAAGGTATCGATACCCTTGCTAGAGTTTGGTTTCTGCCTTCCCCGAGTATCGATACGACACGTGGCGTATCGATACCCGACCGTTAAAATCAGTTAAAAGTATCTTTGGATGTTTCGTTTTGTTTACGTTTTGGTCCTGAATCATGTATGATCAATTGTATGAGTTTAGAATGTCCGTTTGAGCTGAAATTTCACAGAGAAGCATGAAACCTGACTAATTTCAAGATGGTAACTTTAATTTGGGTTAAGTCCCTTAATTTATCAGAATTTACAAATTGGTCCCTAAAGTTGTAATTTGTTCAATCGGGTCCCTGTTTGATCTCTGATGTTTGTGATCTTTTGATATGCTGTTTGTATGATCACAATTAAGGTTAATGAGCATCTAGACAAGATTAAAAAGAAAAAAAAAAGGGTCGTTAATCAAGGTTGACTTTCGAGTTGACTTTGGTTTTCCCCGTGTAATCTTCGTGGTTCGGGTCAACCGTCTAGACCGGGCTACGGGGGTTACATACATGCTCACTAGCATTCTTAAACAAGCAATACATGCTTCCACATCAAATCATGTCATATTGGCCACAAGTGATAAATTTCATCTTTTAAAAACAAGATCAACATAAGACTCACACATGGACTTTTAAACACCATTGTGATCTTTTAGTGTACAAGAACCACGCAAGGACTTTTAACCACCTTCGTGTTCTTCCCAAGGACTTTTAAACACCTTGGCCCCAAGGACTTTTAAACACCTTGGCCCATGGACTTTTAAACACCATGGCAAGGACCACACAAGGAATTTTAACCACCTTTGTGTCCTTAACAAGAACCATCCAAGGACTTTTAACCACCTTGATGTTCTTAAGTACCAAGGCTCACTCAAGGACTTTTAACCACCTTAGTGACCTTAACAAGAATCATCATGTGCTTTTAACCACCATGAAGTTCTTAGAAACCACAAGGCTCACTCAAGGACTTTTAACCACCTTAGTGACCTTAACCTTAACCTTAACCTTTTCAAAACATCAATTGGTCCCTAAAGTTGTAATTTGTTCAATCGGGTCCCTGTTTGATCTCTGATGTTTGTGATCTTTTGATATGCTGTTTGTATGATCACAATTAAGGTTAATGAGCATCTAGACAAGATTAAAAAGAAAAAAAAAGGGTCGTTAATCAAGGTTGACTTTCGAGTTGACTTTGGTTTTCCCCGTGTAATCTTCGTGGTTCGGGTCAACCGTCTAGACCGGGCTACGGGGGTTACATTTGGTGGTATCAGAGCTGAGTTCTCGAGTAATTGGGAATGTGTGAATGCATGATTGAAGCATGGTTTGGATTGTATGCTTGTTGAGTGAAAGCATGTTCAGTGATATGATATGATGATGTGTGTGTGATGCATGTTGTGATGATGCATGATGAGGGTACCCATTGCCAAACAAAAGCTAAAGAGATGATGTTGTTTTTGAAAGAAGTTGAGCTTGAATACTTGGAAATTTGCTTACCTTGCTGGTCCTGACTTGTTTTATTTGTATTGTTATGCATGGTAAAGTATGGCACCACGTAGAGAGTTAAGGAGTAGCGCGAGAGCTACGACCCCGGAAGGGAATGTGAATGATGAGCACACGGGTAGTGCTGTGATACCTCCTCCTCCACCTGGTGGTGGTGGTGCGGAGAGGGAAGGAGCTGGAGCTGAGGCAGCTGGTGCTGGAGCTGCAGGACCTGGAGCTGGTCAGGGGCAAGCGATGCCTGACATGTCTGTGCTGGTACAAGCTATTGCGGGTGCTTTTCGAGCAGCAGTAGCTGGAGCTCAAGGAGCTGGGCATCAGGGTGATGCTGGAGTGAGACTACCCTTAGAGCGTTTGCGCAGTCTTGGTGGGACTGAGTTTAGGGGTATGTCAGCTGAGAGGTCTGAAGCATGGCTGGAGAGTACCAAGCGTGTCTTGGGACAGATGAGTTGCACTGATGTGCAAAAGCTGGGATGTGTGGTGTCACTGCTGCAAGGTGATGCTTATACGTGGTGGACGACCACAATCTCTGGGATGGCTGATGCTGATGTTACTTGGACGTTCTTTCAGCATGCGTTCAAGAGGAGGTATCTGGGAGTTAGATATCTGGATGAGAAGAAGCGTGAATTCATGTCTCTGACCCAAGGGAGCATGAGTGTGGCGGAGTATGAGGTACAGTTCGTACGTCTTAGCCAGTATGCACCGGAGCTGATACTTGATGAGCGCGAGAGGTGCGAAAGGTTCCGTTATGGCTTGGTGACGGAAGTTAAGACCTATATGTTGGCTGCTGAGTATAATGATTTCGATGTGTTGGTTAGTCGGTCCAAGGACATTGAGATGAACCTGAGTTTGTCTGCTAAGGGTGCTGGAGCTAGTTCTGGGAAGAGAACTGCAGAGTATAGTTCCGATGGACGGAACAAGAGGGGACGCGATCAGAGGTTTCAGCCCTCGTCTAAAAGAGGTGGAGGTGCACCTGCTAGGGGTGGCAATGCTAGAGCTGACCCTAGTGCTTGTTGGATTTGTGGTTCCCGTGGTCACTTGAAGCGTGACTGTCCTCGTGCTGGGAGGGAGGTGCAAGCTCCTGTGGTGGCAGCTGGTTATGAGTGCTGGAACTGTGGTTCAGCTGATCATTTGAGACGTGATTGTCCGAGGATGGCTGGTGGTCAAGAGCGTGCTCCTGTTGTTGCAGCACCGCAGAGAGGTCGTGGGCGCGGCCGTGGAAATTTTCAGAGGCGAGAGGAAGGTGGTCGAGGTGTAGCTCATGTTGTGGCTATTCAACCTGAGGGTGGAGGCCAAGCGAGGGTGTATGCTCAGCGCGAGGGAAGGAATGATGCTGATGTGATTGCAGGTACCTTTACTTTGCAATCCTTGTCATTGCTTTCTTTGATTGATTCTGGATCTACGCATTCATACATTCTTCGTGAGCATGCTGAGTTGCTTGGTTTGCCTGTTGAGTCTTTGGATGTTGGTGTTAGAGTCACTAGTTCTTTTGGTGAAACTGTTGTGACTCGTAAGCTTTATAGAAGGTGTCCTTTGGTTGTTCAAGAACATGTCTTTCATGTTGATCTTATGGAGTTGCCCTTTTATGGTTTTGATGTGATCCTTGGTATGGATTGGCTTGCTGAGCATCGTGCTGTTGTGGATTGTGAGAATAAGCGGGTTTCGCTTAAGCTTGGGGATGATTATGTAGTGGTGGTGGTTGGCGAGAATGTGAAGTTTCTTGCCAATGTTGTTTCTACCCTGGAGGCGAGCAGGATGCTGAGGCAAGGTTGTGAAGCTTTTCTAGCTTTCGTGATGAATCCTAGTTCGAAGGAGCTGAGGGTGCAGGATATCAGGGTTGTGAAGGAGTTTCCTGATGTTTTTCCTGAGGAGTTGCCTGGTTTACCTCCTAATCGCGAGGTGGAGTTTGGTATTGAGCTGTATGAGAATACCACTCCTGTGTCCATTACTCCCTATAGAATGGCACCTAAAGAGCTGAAGGAGCTGAAGACGCAGTTGCAAGAGCTGCTTGATCGTGGTTTCATCCGGCCGAGTGTTTCGCCTTGGGGTGCTCCTGTCTTGTTTGTGAAGAAGAAAGATGGCACGATGAGGATGTGCATTGATTACCGTCAGCTGAACAAGTTGACTATCAAGAATCGGTATCCTTTGCCGAGGATTGATGATCTCTTTGATCAATTTCGGGGAGCTGCTGTGTTCTCTAAGATTGACTTGAGGTCAGGGTATTATCAGTTGAAGGTGAAGGATGTGGATGTGCCTAAGACAGCTTTCAGGACAAGGTATGGGCATTATGAGTTCCTTGTGATGCCGTTTGGTTTGACAAATGCTCCTGCTGCTTTCATGGATATGATGAATCGTGTTTTTCATGAATACCTGGACAAGTTCGTTGTGGTGTTCATTGATGATATCCTTGTGTACTCGCATACCGAGGAAGAGCACGAAGAGCATTTGAGGATCGTGTTGCAAGCCTTGTTGGAGAATCAGCTTTATGCTAAGTTGAGCAAGTGTGAGTTCTGGCTTAGAGAGGTGGTTTTTCTTGGGCATGTGGTCTCAGCCGAGGGGATTCGTGTTGATCCTCAGAAGATTGAAGCAGTGATGAACTGGAAAGTTCCTAAGTCTGTTCAGGAGGTTCGTAGTTTCCTTGGTTTGGCAGGATACTACCGAAGGTTTGTGGATGGTTTTTCCAAGATTGCTGCTCCTTTGATGAAGTTGCTGCAGAAAGATGTTAAGTATGAGTGGACAGAAGCGAGGCAGCAAGCTTTTGAGAAGCTGAAGATGGCTTTGACGCAAGCTCCTATCTTGATTTAGCCTGAATCAGGGAAAGAGTTTGTAGTCTACAGTGATGCATCCTATGTTGGTTTGGGGTGTGTGCTGATGCAAGAGGGTAAGGTTGTGGCTTATGTGTCGCGGCAGTTGAAGGTGCATGAGCGCAATTATCCTACGCATGATATTGAGCTGGCTGCAGTGGTCTTTGCTCTGAAGATCTGGAGACATTATCTGTATGGTGAGAAGTGTACTGTGTACACGGATCACAAGAGTTTGAGGTATCTGATGTCTCAGAAGGAGTTGAATCTCAGGCAGCGACGTTGGTTGGAGTTGCTCAAGGATTATGACCTGACGATAGAGTATCATCCTGGAAAGGCTAATGTTGTTACGGATGCCTTGAGTAGAAAGGTAGCTGTTGAGCTGAGAGCTATGTTTGCTAGCTTGAGCATATCGCAGGATGGTGGTCTTGTTGCTGAGTTGCAAGTGAAACCTTCGTTGGTTCAGTTGATCAAGGATAAGCAGTTGTTGGATGATTCCTTGGTGTCTCATGTTCAGGATATTGCGGAGGGTAGACCTTCGGATTTCTGCTTTAATGAGGATGGAGTGTTGTGTTTTGGTAGTCGGATAGTAGTGCCTGCAGATGCTGAGTTGAGGCGTGCTATTCTGGCTGAAGGTCATAGCAGTCCTTTTGCTATGCATCCTGGTAGTACAAAGATGTATCGCGATCTTCGTGATGAATACTATTGGGTAGGTCTGAAGAAGGATGTGGCGGAGTTCGTGAGCAAGTGTTTGGTGTGTCAGCGAGTCAAGGCTGAACATCAGGTTCCTTCTGGTTTGTTGCAACCGTTGAAAATCACTGAATGGAAGTGGGAGAGGGTTACCATGGATTTTGTATCTGGTTTGCCTTTGTCTCCGTCGAAGAAGAATTCTGTTTGGGTGATTGTGGATCGCCTGACGAAGTGTGCACATTTCTTGCCTGTGCATACTACGTTCTCTTTGGATAAGCTGGCAGAGCTGTACGTTGCTGAGGTTGTGAGGTTGGATGGTGTGCCTAAGTCGATCGTGTCGGATAGGGATCCGAGGTTCACGTCGCGTTTTTGGCAGTGTTTGCATCAAGCTCTGGGTACAAGGTTGCATTTCAGTACATCCTATCATCCTCAGTCGGATGGCCAGTCTGAGCGAGTTATTCAGATTTTGGAGGATATGTTGAGATGTTGCGTGACAGAGTTCCAAGGTTCTTGGGAGAAGCATCTGCCTTTGGTTGAGTTCGCTTACAACAACAGTTATCAGGCAAGTATACAGATGGCACCTTATGAGGCTCTGTATGGGAGGAAGTGTAGGACTCCTCTGTGTTGGGCTGAAACTGGTCAAAAGTTGGTTTCGATGCCTGCTTTGTTGAAAGGGACTACCGAGAAGGTGAAGCTCATTTGTGAGCGGTTGAAGGCTGCTTCTGATCGGCAGAAGTCTTACGCGGATTTGAAGCGTAAGGAGTTAGAGTTTGCAGTGGGTGATCGCGTGTTCTTGAAGGTTTCGCCTTGGAAGAAGGTGATGAGGTTTGGTCGGAAGGGTAAGCTGAGCCCTAGATACATTGGACCGTACGAGGTTGTTGAGCGAGTGGGTCCTGTTGCGTATCGGTTGAGGTTACCTCAAGAGCTGGAGAAGATTCATGATGTGTTCCATGTTTCTATGCTCCGGAGGTATAGATCTGATCCTTCGCATGTGTTGCCTGTGGAGGAAGTGGAATTGAATCCGGATTTGACCTATGATGAGGAACCGGTGAAGGTTCTGGATTCAGATAGCAAAGTTCTTCGTGGCAAGACCATTGAGTTGGTGAAGGTGCTGTGGAAGCATCACGGTGTTGAGGAAGCCACGTGGGAGCGGAAGGATGATATGCTGAAGCAGTTTCCTTATCTCTTTCCTTCAGGTAAATTTCGAGGACGAAATTTCTTAAGGGGGGGAGAGTTGTAACGCCCCGGTTTTGGGCTTGGAAGTCTTGGGCGTTGACCGGTTGGTCAAAGTGCTGTTCGAATCGTAAGAGGTTAAATTAGGAAAGCCTAGTTCGGGTTGCATTAAAAATATGGAAAAATGTTCTAAAATCATCTTTTATTATAATTAAGTGAACTGTGAAATCAATTTTGGAAAATGAGTTTCGGAAATGTGACATTTTGGCTAGTGACCAAAATGTAATTTTTGAAAGTTTGGTGGCTATTTTATAAAGGGTTGAAACTTTGAATCTTTAAGGAGCTATTTACCCAAAGAGAGTTTCTCCATATTTTTCTAAGATATTTTAACTCATAATTCTGATTTTAAAAGAATCAAAAGGAGGGAAAAATCTATTTTGGCCATTTTCTCTTTTAACTACCTATTTTCTCTCTATCTTTTCTCTCAACCCAAACACTCAAATCCAGAGATCTAAGTCTGATTTTCATAACCTAAAAACCTTCTTTCAACTCTCATTTGATTGCAAATCATTGTGTCTTCAAAACCTCATCAATTGCTTCAAGTTTCATCAAGCTTTTCTATTCCAAAAAGAGGAGAAACTCAAGTTTGGAGGTAAGAACGTCCTTCTCCTCTGAACTTCAAGTTCTTTAATGAAATTCCTTAAGTTTTCAATCCTAATTTGATAATTGATAAAAGGTTTTAAAGTTGATTTGTGGATCTTGGCTAATTATGCAAGATTTTGATGATTTCACATGATTTTCGTTTGATCTGTTAAATCTGTGTTTTGAGGAGTGTTTTTGATGTTAAATGATCATTAAATTGATGTGGAAATGAGTCTTGATTGATGCAATCCCGGATAGGTTGGGTTTCCTAATTTTAGCTTGTGTTTTAAGGTAGCTTTTGTGGTGATCTTGTGGATCTGGTGTTGCTGGAGGTATAAGGATGGTTGTAGGTTGTTTTTAGATGTTAAATGATGTTAATGGAAGTGAGGTTTTGCTGGTTTATGGCTAGGCTTTGTTTAGAAGTGTTTCGGATGCATTTTCGGTTGTGTTTGGTGGCCGAAAATGGAGGTTTTGTGAGAGCAGCGAGTTTAGATGCTTTCATTGAAGCAATTAATGCATGATGATGCATTAATCCTCTGCTTTCATGTGTTGAAACAGGGGAGGCATCCTTGGATCCAAGAATTGTTGATCCGGAGGCTTGATTTGGTGCTTTGGCTTGAGGCAAAGTGGAAATCGGTGAGTGAAAATGGATTTACAGCTTTAAAACCAAGGGTTGAAGGTTTTGGGAGCTTAGTTTAAGTCTAAACAACTTTGCTAAGCTCAAGTGTAAGTTTTCGGATTTCTCTCTAAGTGGTGGCCATGTTTTGATGAAATGTGAAATGATGATTTTGCATGATTTGCTACTGTTTTGGAAAGCATGTTTTAGCATGTTAATTGCTGATGTTTTAGCATGATTTATGCTGATGATTAAAGCCATGTGATGAAGGTAACTCTAGTTAGGAGTACCTTGTTTTTATGCATTGTTAAATGATGATTTAATGCTTTGAAATGCATGATGAAATGGCTTGGTTTAAATGCTTTAAAATAGTGGATTATGTGATGTATAAAGTGTATATTGGCAAGTGATGGTTTGTAAAAGTGAAGGTCACTAAGGTGGTTAAAAGTCCTTGAGTGAGCCTTGTTACTTAAGATCATCAAGGTGGTTAAAAGTCCTTGGATGAATCTTGTTGCGGACACTAAGGTGGTTAAAAGTCCTTAGGTGCTCCTTTCCATGGTGTTTAAAAGTCCATGGGGCCAAGGTGTTTAGAAGTCCTTGGGGCCAAGGTGTTTAAAAGTCCTTGGGGTAATTCAAGCTACGGACACAAAGGTGGTTAAAAGTCCTTGTGTGGTCCTTTCATGGTGTTTAAAAGTCCATGGCCAAGGTGTTTAAAAGTCCTTGGGGAAAGTTGTTGAACTTGATTTCATAAATGAAATGTATCACTTGAGCCAATATGACATGTATAGTACATTGAGATGCATGAGATGCATGTTCTAATGTTTATGTTGAAGCATGAGATGCTTGTTAAAATGAAATGTGGAAGCATGGAATTGCTTGATTTAAAGTATGCTTTGAGCATGTGAAAAGATTGAATATAAGCATGATCTACAAATGGTTTTAATTGCATTATTGAATGGTTTTTAAAGAGCACTCCTCACTAAGCTTTGGCTTACGCTCTCTCGTTTTCTTGATTCAATAATGCAGAGCATTAGAGTTCATCGAGGGCAGCAAGAGAAGGCAAGCAAACAAGTTCAAGTAAAGCTCAATGTATGGAAGGTTTTGTTAAACATTTTAGCTTTTGGTTGATTTGGCAATGGGGGACCAATGTGTATGTTTTGGGAGGTGTTTGAGACTCCCTATGGATGTTAATTGTTGTTTGAATTGCTGGTTTTTGGATTGATTTCCTATTGCTTGCTTATGAAGGTTTATTGCTTGAATGATAGCCTAAGTAGGAAGCATGCTATACGAATTGGGGTTTTTCTTATGTGTTGTTTAAATGTTGAATTGTTGATGCAATTGAAGTCCTTGCATGTTGTATGATTAAATGATATGGTTTGGTGATGTTAATTTGGTGTTTAATGCATGTTTGATGCTGTTTTCGAGTTGTTTCCAGGCAGGGGTATCGATACTCGGGCTTGGGTATCGATACACCTGAGCCAAATATGCATGTTTCTGCCCAAGGGTATCGATACCTCTGAACAAGTATCGATACCATATGAATGGAGTATCGATACCAGGGGGAAGGTATCGATAACCTTGCTAGAGTTTGGTTTCTGCCTTCCCCGAGTATCGATACGACACGTGGCGTATCGATACCCGACCGTTAAAATCAGTTAAAAGTATCTTTGGATGTTTCGTTTTGTTTACGTTTTGGTCCTGAATCATGTATGATCAATTGTATGAGTTTGGAATGTCCGTTTGAGCTGAAATTTCACAGAGAAGCATGAAACCTGACTAATTTCAAGATGGTTACTTTAATTTGGGTTAAGTCCCTTAATTTATCAGAATTTACAAATTGGTCCCTAAAGTTGTAATTTGTTCAATCGGGTCCCTGTTTGATCTCTGATGTTTGTGATCTTTTGATATGCTGTTTGTATGATCACAATTAAGGTTAATGAGCATCTAGACAAGATTAAAAAGAAAAAAAAGGGTCGTTAATCAAGGTTGACTTTCGAGTTGACTTTGGTTTTCCCCGTGTAATCTTCGTGGTTCGGGTCAACCGTCTAGACCGGGCTACGGGGGTTACATACATGCTCACTAGCATTCTTAAACAAGCAATACATGCTTCCACATCAAATCATGTCATATTGGCCACAAGTGATAAATTTCATCTTTTAAAAACAAGATCAACATAAGACTCACACATGGACTTTTAAACACCATTGTGATCTTTTAGTGTACAAGAACCACGCAAGGACTTTTAACCACCTTCGTGTTCTTCCCAAGGACTTTTAAACACCTTGGCCCCAAGGACTTTTAAACACCTTGGCCCATGGACTTTTAAACACCATGGCAAGGACCACACAAGGAATTTTAACCACCTTTGTGTCCTTAACAAGAACCATCCAAGGACTTTTAACCACCTTGATGTTCTTAAGTACCAAGGCTCACTCAAGGACTTTTAACCACCTTAGTGACCTTAACAAGAATCATCATGTGCTTTTAACCACCATGAAGTTCTTAGAAACCACAAGGCTCACTCAAGGACTTTTAACCACCTTAGTGACCTTAACCTTTTCAAAACATCACTTGCCAATATACATCATTATCATCAAATAATCCACTATTTTAAAGCATTAAACCAAGCCATAAACATCATGAATTTATAAGCATCAAACCACATTTTAACCATGCTCAAAAACAAGGAACTCTTACCTTGAGCTTCCTTCAACATATGGCTTACAAAATCAGCAATAACCATGCTAAGACATGCTTTCAAAACAGAATTTAAAACATGCAAATAACCACATTGCATCACAACAATACCATGGCCACCACTAGAGAGTATTTCCGAAAACTTACACTTGAGCTTAGCAAAGTTGTTTAGACTTAAACTAAGCTCCCAAGACATTGGTTTCAAAGCCGAAAACCCAATTTCACTCACCGATTCCACTTCGCCTCTTGCCGAAGCACAAATCAAGGTACCGAATCACCTCCACTTGGATCCAAAGATGCCTCCCCTGCTTTAAACACATCAAAGCAGAGGATTAATGCATCATCATGCATTAATAGCATCAATGAAAGCACCTAAACTCGCTGCTCTCATCCACACTCCATTTTCGGCCACCAAACACAACCGAAAATGCATCCAAACCACTCCTCAACAAAGCCCAGCCATAAACCACCAAAACTAAACATCCTTCAACATCATTTAACATCTAAAAAGAACCTAACAACATCCTTATACCTCCAGCAACATCAGATCCACAAGATCACCTCAAAAACAACCAAGAATCACAAGCTAAACTTAGGAAATTCAACCTATCCGGGATTGCATTAATCAAAACTCAATTCCTTATCAAATTAATGTTCATTTATCATCAAAACACACTTCAAATCACAGATTTAACAGATCAAACGAAAATCATCAAAAATCACCAAATCTTGCATTTTAAGCCAAAATCCAATTACACAACTTAAAAACCTTTAATAAAACATCAATTTAGGATTGAGAACTTAGGAATTTCAGTAAAGAACTGATAGTTTAGAGGAGAAGGACGTTCTTACCTCCAAACTTGAGTTTCTCCTCTTTTAGAGCCAAAAAGCTTGATGAATCAAGTAGCAAATGGTGAGGTTTTGTAGATATGATGATTAGGAATCAAAAGAGAGTTGAAAGGAGAGATTTGAGTGACAAAATCAGAAAGAAATCTCTGGAGAGAAAGTGTTTGGGTTGAGAGAAAATGAGAGAAAAGGAAAATTGAGAAATATGGAAAAGTTAGTTACAATAGCCAAAATGATTTCCCTCCACTTTTCTTTAGCTTTCAAATCAGAATTAAACCTTAAAATATCTTAGAAAAATCTGGAGAAACTCCCTTTGGGTAAATAGCTCCTTAAAGATTCAAAGTTTCAATCCTTTCTAAAACAATCACGCAACTTTCAAAAATTACATTTTGGTCACTAGCCAAAATGTCACCCTTCCAAAACTCATTTTGTAAAATTGATTTCACAGTTCACTGTTGAGTGTGTAAAAGTTCTATTATTTACACCCTTTTTAACCCATATTTCTGCTGCATTCAAGCATCATTGCATTGCATTTAGGTTAGTTTTCAATAAAACATCACAATTATATAAAAGGCACGGATTCTACTGAAAGATGGCTATTTTTGCAGGTATCTGTCACAGTAGATGTTGAAGGCAGGCGCAGGGCAGATAAGCAGGAAAGCTGAACTGGACAAGCAGCCGAAGAAGACGAACCTGTCATGGACCTGTCGTGACAGCATGGTGACAGCAGACTTATGAAGAGGAAAAGCAAAGTGGACCTCGACAAATAAAGAAAAATCTGCTCGTCTGTCGTGTGAAAGCCAAATATTTTTCCAAGCCCCGGATCGAAAGATATGTCAAGCCAAAGCTCACGGAGAGTAAACTCCCACAAAATAAGGATGCGGCTGGAAAGTAGGAGACTTTAGAGATTTAGTCTTTATTAGAATCTTACTTTTAATTAAAGTTGTAATCCTTGTTACCTTAGATAACTTGAGCCCAAAGCTTATATAAGGGCATAGATTTAACCTAGGAGCATAACCGATTACCCCAGAACCAAAACCTAAACCCTGTCGTTTACCTGTCACTGACATGTTCTAAATTCCCCTAGGGCTACGGGTTGTTTTGTAAAGTAGTTGCAAGGGTTGCTTTGTTTTAGGATTTTTCAAGTTCAATAAAATAAACTTCAAGTTCTTTTATCTTGGTTTTAATATCTTGCAAGAGCATCGGGAGAGCATTGTGAGGTTATCCATTTACTTAGCATCGGGAGAGTTAAGTATACGAAAGAGATAAGAGCGCGTTCTCTAGTTTATAGTTGAACCATCTCGTGCCTAGGGATAGGGCGAGGTTAAGTGGCTAAGGAAGAATTCATACACATCGGTGTTCATCCTTCGATTCACGCCGGGAGGTATCATCAAAGACGTGATCATCGACAGACTTGTGCCTAGGGATAGGGCAAGGCAGATCTGGGATTCTTGCCAAGCTTGAAGTACTGAGTTAGTGTTTGCTGCCGCGACAGCTAACAGACAGACGCCGCGACAGGTGCTGTCGGCGACGGGTGCGACGACAGAACTGGAGATCCTAAGCAATTCAATACCTGCACTACTGAGCAACTCAATACCAGCCCATTCTCTCTATCTTGATTTCTCAATCCTTTTATTTACGTTTTTACTCTATTATTCTCGTGACAACTCTTAATTATTTCTTTTACTTTCGTGCAGTAAATTAGGTGAAGTCACTAGCCCAATCCCTGTGGAGACGATATCCGATACTTCGTATCACTTTACTACTTGCGTCGTGTATACTTGCACTATAATTGCGATAGACTATTTTACACGCAACAAGTTTTTGGCGCCGTTGCCGGGGATTGGCAACATAACTACACCTTTATTTTATTGCACTTTTTGTTTTCCTTTTTATTTTTGTTTTCGTTTTAATTTATATTTTTCTTTAATTTTTCTTTTGTGTTTTAAACTCTTGCTTTTCACAAGGTTTTCTTGTTTATGCGCAGATCGAAAAGAGGTGAAGATCCTGAGTATAAATTAGATCCGGAAATCGAACGTTCCTTCAATCTCAAGAAACAGATTCGCCACCTCTTAGACCGGAACGAGTACCTTGAGGAACAGCTAGAGCAGATGGCCCGTAATCAGCCTGTTGGTGATGGTGTACCGCCTGTCGGTGACCCGCCCGCGACAGGTGGACGACGGTCATGTCGTGACTACATGCTGAACGATCATGTAGAACTGGAGACCACGCTGCCGGATATTGACGTTGACAACTTCGAACTTAAACCTATCATGTTTAGTATGATCAACAACGCCGAGCAGTTTAGTGGTTCTACGACAGAAGATGCCAGGGAGCATCTCAAAACGTTCCAGGAGATCTGTGGTTCGTTTAGACTGCCAGGAGTTAGTCCGGAGATACTGAGGCTTCGGTTATTTCCCCATTCATTGAGGGACAGAGCTAAAACTTGGTGGAATAAACTTACACCGGGTTCTATTATGACTTGGGAAGATTTAACTCGTGAATTTTTGTCTCGTTTTAATCCTTCACATTTAGCTGAGCGATTACGTAATGAAATTGCTACTTTCAACAGGAAGATGACGAGCCAATGCACGAGGCCTGGGACAGATTTACAACTCTTCTTCGAAACTGCCCAATGCATGGATTCCCCGTCTGGAATCAGGTAACTAAGTTTTATAATGCTGCTAACTTACAAACTCGCATTCGAATTGATTCTGCAGCGAATGGACTATTATTGGATAAAGATCCGGATGAGGCCCTGCAAGTTTTGAAACATTTGGCTAAGAATGAGGAGCAGTTTCCAACCGCAAGAAGAGGGGGTAAACGGGTACTTGTTGTCAAGGACTATGAGGCTGACAGCACTATGAAATCGCAGGTAGCATTCCTTACTAAAGCAATGAAAAAGTTATTGAATGATGATGAATTACAAGGATTTGCTGTCGAGGAAGTTTGTGCTACTTGTGAGGGAAATCATAGTAGGGATGATTGCCCAATAAATATAGAAGAGGGAAAATATGTTGGAAATTACAAGCCAAACTACAATTCCAACAACTATAATCCCAATTGGAGGAAGGATCCCAAATTCTCCTGGAGTAACCCCAACAATGCCCTGAATCCGCAAGCGCATAATCAGAATCAGGGGGTCCTAGATTGTTGACGCGACAGCATCTGCCGCAGAACCTGCCGCAGAACCTGCCACCTCAGCAACAACAGCAACCACCACCTGCCACGAGTAGTATATTAGAACAGACTCTGGCCACCTTTATGCCTCAGACTGGTACGTATATGGAGAATATTAATCAGTTTGTCAAGAAGACGGAAAACTTTATGGATGAAACCAAGATGAGAATGACAAATTATGAGGCTACCTTGAAATCTCTAGAGACACAAATGGGTCAGGTGTCACAGCATATTAAGCCACGGCAGAATGGAGGATTCCCTAGCAATACTGAAAATGCTAGACCGCCCCCACATGAGCAATGTAAGGCGATTACTACTAGGAGTGGGAAAAAGTTACCAGGGCCGGAAAAAGAAGCTGAAACAGAAAAGGAACCTGCCTTGGATAAACCTGCCGAGGAAGCTGCCCCGATAGGTGACAAACAGACTGCTGCCGATGAGCCTGTCACGACAGCAGAAGCGACAGAGGAGAAAAAAGATGAGTATCGTCCTCAGATTCGCATGCAGTGGGAAGGATGCATTGCTGATTATCGTCCCCCACCACCTTTTCAACAACAGATACAGCAAGCTAAGCATGAATCTCAGCTTAAAAAGATTTATGATATTTTTAAACAGGTTCATATTAATATTCCGTTGTTAGATGCTGTTAGGGAGATGCCCGGTTATGCTAAATTTCTCAAAGATGTGATGTCGAAAAAATCTAAACTTGGGGAATTTGAAACGGTAAAGATGCAAGAAGGTTGCATGAGTATTCTTCATCGGCAGCCACCCCAGAAAAAGAAGGATCCGGGGAGCTTCATCATACCTTGCGTAATCGGCGACAGATTTGTGGGTAAGGCATTATGTGATCTTGGTGCTAGTGTTAATCTAATGCCCAAATCTATTTTTCAGAAACTAGGTATTGGCAAGGCGCGGCCCACGACAGTTACCCTACAGCTAGCCGACCGCTCTTACATTCACCCCGAGGGAAAAATTGAAGATATTTTGGTAAGAGTGGATAAGCTTATTTTTCCTGCTGACTTTCTTATTTTAGATTGTGAGGCAGATGAGACGCACCAGTCATCCTTGGGCGACCCTTCTTAGCCACAGGCAGATCATTGATTGATGTGGAGAAAGGAGAACTCACCATGCGCGTGAACGATCAAGAAATTAAGTTGAATGTTCTCCAAGCAATGAAACATGCTGATGTGGACGAGGAGTGTAAGGCCATCATTGAGGTGACCTTTGATCAACCCTGCATCAGGTCGGGCTGCCGTGATATAAAATTTGGTCACTGCTGCGACAGCCACTTACAGGCCTGTCACGAAAGCAACGACGACAGCGACTCCTCTGAATCCGATACATCTGATACTGAAGGTCATGAGGAGGTAGACTGGTTAGACCATCGTCCAGGTAAGTTATTCGAACCCTTGAATTACACTTCGGATAACCATTTAATCCAAAAGCCATCTACTGTTGAACCACCTGTCTTAGAACTTAAGCCCCTGCTAGGGCAGCTTAAATATGCTTATCTTGGTTGTGATGACACACTGCCCGTAATCATCTCTGCTAAGCTGCCGCAGGAACAGGAACGACAGCTGATCGACATGTTAAGGCAGCACAAGAAGGCGATTGGATGGACGATAGCAGACATTCAAGGCATTAGTCCGGCGTTATGCATGCACAAAATCCTCCTTGAGGAAGATCATAAGCCGACTATAGATGCCCAAAGGCGGTTAAACCATGCGATGAAGGAGGTAGTGCGTAAGGAAATCATTAAATGGTTAGATGCTGGCATTATTTACGCCATCTCCGACAGCAAATGGGTAAGCCCGGTGCAATGTGTTCCCAAGAAAGGAGGCATGACCATGATAACCAACGAAAACAATGAGTTAATCTCAACCAGGACTGTGACCGATTGGAGGGTTTGTATGGACTATCGGAAGCTTAATAAAGCTACCCGAAAAGACCACTTTCCTTTACCCTTTATTGATCAAATGCTTGATAGATTAGCGGGTAAACCTTACTATTGTTTTCTTGATGGTTACTCAGGTTATAACCAAATTGCTATTGCACCAGAGGATCAAGAGAAAACGACGTTCATATGCCCCTACGGTACATACGCGTTTAGGAGGATGCCGTTTGGACTCTGTAATGCACCTGCCACCTTCCAAAGGTGCATGATGGCTATATTCTCCGACATGGTTGAGGACTTCCTTGAGATTTTCATGGACGATTTTTCTGTCTTTGGAGACGATTTTGAGAGCTGCCTCGGCAACTTACAAAAGGTACTTGAAAGATGTGAAAAAGCTAATCTTGTTTTAAATTGGGAAAAATGCCACTTTATGGTGGATGAGGGGATAGTCCTTGGCCATAAGATTAGCTGCCGTGGGATAGAAGTCGACAGGGCCAAAATAGAGGTAATTGAGAAGCTGCCGCCGCCAACCATAGTCAAGGGCATTTGGAGTTTTCTAGGGCATGCTGGTTTTTATAGGAGATTTATTGCGAATTTCTCAAAAATCACGAAGCCCCTATGTATCTCTTAGAGCAGAACCGACCCTTTGACTTTAATGAAGAATGTACTGAAGCATTCCAGGTTCTGAAGGAAAAGCTAGTGACAGCCCCCATAGTACAGCCACCAGACTGGACACAACCATTTGAGATCATGTGTGATGCCAGTGACTATGCTGTCGGGGCAGCACTTGGGCAGCCAAGGACAGGCTGTTTCATGTCATATACTACGCCAGCAAAACATTGAATGATGCCCAAGTGAACTATACCACCACAGAAAAGGAGCTGTTAGCTGTGGTGTTCTCCATCGACAAGTTTCGTTCTTACATACTTGGGACGAAAGTAATAGTGCACACCGACCATTCTGCCCTTAAGTACTTGTTCGCAAAGAAAGATGCAAAGCCTAGGTTGATACGATGGATCTTGCTATTACAAGAGTTCGACCTTGAGATAAAAGACAAAAAGGGGACAGAAAATCAGGTGGCAGATCACTTGTCGAGGTTGGAGAAGGGACAGAGTCTACCGTTCAATGAGACACACATATTGGAGACCTTCCCAGATGAGCAGCTCTTTGCTGCCGCAATCGCTGTCGCGACAGCCATGGCGGTAGGTAAGTCTTCTAACCTTCCCTGGTATGCTGATTTCGTTAATTTTATAGTTAGCGGAATATTACCTTCTGATCTTAATTATCAAGCCAGGAAGAGGTTCCAAAATGATGTTAAGCATTATTATTGGGACGAACCTCTTCTATCAAAATGTGCGCAGATCAGGTTATTAGGAGGTGTGTACCACAAGAAGAGCAAGAAGACATTCTCCATCACTGTCATGCTTCACAATATGGAGGACACTTAGGAGGCAATAAAACTGCTGCCAAGGTGCTGCAGTCAGGGTTCTACTGGCCGACACTATATAAAGATGCACAGGACTTTTACAAGAACTGTGACAGGTGCCAGCGGACAGGTAACATCTCGAGGAGAAACGAGATGCCACTGCAAAACATTTTAGAAGTCGAGATTTTCGATGTTTGGGGGATTGATTTCATGGGACCTTTTCCATCTTCATGTGGAAATCTTTACATCCTCCTAGCAGTGGATTATGTCTCCAAGTGGGTAGAAGCAATCGCAACTCAAAAGAATGATGCCAAAACGGTCCAAAAGTTTTTGCACAAAAACATATTTTCTAGATTTGGCATCCCTAGGGCGATTATCAGTGATGAAGAGAGACATTTCGATAATAGGGTAATTGCTGCCGCCTTGAAGAAATATGGTGTCAAGCACAGGATCGCGACAGCATACCACCCACAGACCAATGGACAGGCTGAGATTTCCAACAGGGAAGTGAAGAACATTCTTGAAAAGATGGTTAAACCAACTAGGAAAGATTGGTCTTTACTTCTGAATGATGCATTATGGGCATACAGAACAGCTTTCAAGACTCCATTGGGCATGTCTCCATACCGTTTAATTTATGGAAAAACATGTCACCTGCCTGTCGAGATCGAGCACAAAGCATATTGGGCAATCAAGGCAGTAAACATGGACTTGGACAAGGCAGGCCAGAAAAGGCTGTTAGATTTGAATGAGATCGATGAAATACGGACAATGGCCTACGACAATGCAAGGATTTACAAGGAAAAGACTAAGAAGTGGCATGACAAGAAGCTGCTGCCACGACATTTCTGTCCAGGGCAGCTTGTGTTGTTGTTTAATTCTAGGTTGAAACTCTTTCCAGGGAAGCTCAAATCTAGATGGTCTGGCCCGATCCAAATGGTTCAAGTTTTTCCTCATGGTGCCATTACAATTCAATCATTAAAGGACGGGCACCAATTCAAAGTCAATGGACAACGCCTCAAGCATTATCAGGGGACTGAAGCCCCAGGAATACAGGAAGTGGTTACTTTAGGTGATGCCCCACAAGGCATCCCTAATTTAACCTAATTTTTATTTTTATTTATTTTATTATTTATTATTATTATTAGGAAATTAGGTTTATTTTATTCGAATAATGTTTTGTTTTTCTAATTTCAGTTTTTAGGAAATAAATGAGTCAAGAAGAAAAGGAGAAGTGACCCAAGCCCACCGCACATCCATCAGCCCACTAAAGCCCATTTATGGAAACATGTCGTTTCGGCTGCCGCCGCAGACGGATATGACAGGCTGTCAACAGAATGACACGGCAGACGCAGAAGCGTGCGGCAGACGTGTAGAAGACGCATAAATGCGTGTCAGACGTGTCAGACACGCTACATTCAATCTGCCGCCCCGTTATTCCCGCCTGTCGTTGCGGCATTTAATGGGCAGCTACTCGACCGCTATATAAACCCCTTCCCATTTTCATTTTTCATCACTTCTGATTTTTCTCTCTTGCTATTCTCCTCTAGTTTTATCTATTTTCTCTCTTTTTCAGCCCTTGCAACCAAAATGTCATCGAGACAAACCCGTCAAAACGCTGCTGCCGCTTCTTCTTCAGCAGCAGCATCACCATTCGCCAAAAAGGAGCTATGGGAGGAGCGTGGCTTTATATACAACAGAGATGCCCCTCATATGGGACTGCGGCCGTTCATTGTGAAAGCCATAACGGCACAGCTATGGGAGGACTTTGTCGAGCAGCCGGCAGAGTTAAATGATACTTTGGTCCGAGAATTTTACGAGGCCATCGACAGCAAAACGGCGACATCTGTCACCATCCGAGGAGTGGCAGTACCCTTCACCGCCAACAGCATCAACCACACGTTCGGCCTCTTCTTTGGCCCCAATGATGATGCTCACCAACAATTTTGGGAAACCCTCGACGCTGCTGCCCATGATGCTGTCATGAGGGAGCTGACAGAGGCTGGGACGACATGGACCACCAGCAAGAAGAATCCCCACTCCGTCAATAGGGCGCAGCTACTCCCTGAAGCAAAATTATGGAATGCTTTCATCAAAAAGCGTATCCTGCCCTCGTCCCACCATACGACAGTCAACCGACAGCGCTTGGCCCTCATTCACTCGATTATGCACGGCAGGCCCATCAATGTGGGCAGGTACATGAGGGACAGCATCCTCGATTGTGCTTTCCGCTCAGACTCACGACTCTGCCTGCCGTTCACCATAACCGCCCTCTGCCGCTGTGCTGCCGTACCAGAGGAGCCCTCCGACAAAATCAAGACGGGCAGCGGCTGGACAGACAACAACATCTCCAGCCTCATGGAGGTCATAGTTGTATCACCCATCAACGCCTTCTACCCAAATGCCCCTCCTGCTGATTCCGATGATGAACCTGCCACCGAACCTGCCCCAGAAGCTGCCGCCGACACCGCTCCGACAGATCAGTGTGCCCACATCCTTGCTGCCATCCTAAGGGTAGAGGAGCGCCAAATGGGTTTGATGACTTTTATCCGCGACTTCTCAAATGCAACGGTAAATTTCATTACTAATACTTTGAATTATTCTGATGTCATCTTCCCCACCTTCCCCGCCCATTATTTCAATATCCCCTCCCCTACTCCCACACCACCTGCCTCTCCCCATACACATTCTGCCACCTCCACACCAACCCCTGTCCCAACGGCAGCCGGCAGTCCACCGGCAGACACCTCCCCTCGAGGAACCAAGAGACCTGCCACTGATGACAGCCCTGTCATCCGGAGGAATTTGGAGAGTGATTATACGAGGGTGAAAAGAATTAAGCACGTGGCAAACAAGAGAAGGCTGTCCAAAGCCATCACAACCAGCAGCTAATGGGACAGCGGTAACAGTTCCGACGTCCGGCTAGTGGAGCAACCTGCCCCTCAACCTGCTAATGAACCTGCCCCTCCACCGGCTAATGAACCTGCTGATCAACCTGCTCCGGAACCTGCCCAGCCCCCCTCCACAGCGCAGACGCCGCCATCAGATCCGCGTCAGCAGCAGCAGCGAGGACAGCGAGTGAAAATTTAAGTTTTATTTTTCCTTTAATGCTGTCTGCCTTATCTTTTGTGATGTACTTTTATTTATCTTGTTTTTCTTTATTTTTCATATCATTTTGCATTGAGGGCAATGCAACCCTTGAGTTTGGGGGTGGCAACCCTCCATCATCAATGGAGTTTTAAGTCTTTTTATTAATTGTTGTGTTATTTATTTAAGTTTCTAAAAAAAAATTCAGAAAATTTAAACTGTTGGCCTAAAAACTTTGAAGTTAACTGACCTGTCATGACGGCTCTGTCGTGGCAGCATCTTTAGGACAGGTTAAGGAAAAGTTTAGAGCCTTTCTATAGTTCTGAAAACTTAAACACTTTTGTGACTGTTATATTGCTTAGATTTCTTTTAGCCAAACTAGAATAGGAAGCTTAGAACTTGAATAGCCCCTAGAGGTGCCTAACACTGGCTCTAGGAAAGAAGTTTAGCAAAAGAAAATCAAAAACCTAGAGGTGCCGAAACCGGCTCTAGGAAGCTAACTAGAGGTGCCCGACACTGGCTCTAGAAAAACTTAGCTTGAAAATAGAAGAAAAAGAAGAATGAAAATGTGCTTTCTAAAAAATAAACTTTGGCATAAAAATTCGAGTTAAGAAGTTGAATATTCTAGTGAAACTAAGAGAGTCTTAGCATATAACTGTTCACAAGCATGCACACACTGAACAAGAGCTATAGGGAGATTCCGGACAGATCCTAACCTTTCTGACAGGTTGCTGCCGCCATAGAGAATGAGCGACATGTAAGGGACAGTTCACTGTTTGAAGGCCAACACAAAAATTTTCAGTTTTCTTTTAAGTCTTCATTGCTTGAGGGCAAGCAAAAACTTGAGTTTGGGGGTGTGTTGAGTGTGTAAAAGTTCTATTATTTACACCCTTTTTAACCCATATTTCTGCTGCATTCAAGCATCATTGCATTGCATTTAGGTTAGTTTTCAATAAAACATCACAATTATATAAAAGGCACGGATTCTACTGAAAGATGGCTATTTTTGCAGGTATTTGTCACAGTAGATGTTGAAGGCAGGCGCAGGGCAGATAAGCAGGAAAGCTGAACTGGACAAGCAGCCGAAGAAGACGAACCTGTCATGGACCTGTCGTGACAGCATGGTGACAGCAGACTTATGAAGAGAAAAAGCAAAGTGGACCTCGACAGATAGAGAAAAATCTGCTCGTCTGTCGTGTGAAAGCCAAATATTTTTCCAAGCCCCGGATCGAAAGATATGTCAAGCCAAAGCTCACGGAGAGGAAACTCCCACAAAATAAGGATGCGGCTGGAAAGTAGGAGACTTTAGAGATTTAGTCTTTATTAGAATCTTACTTTTAATTAAAGTTGTAATCCTTGTTACCTTAGATAACTTGAGCCCAAAGCTTATATAAGGGCATAGATTTAACCTAGGAGCATAACCGATTACCCCAGAACCAAAACCTAAACCCTGCCGTTTACCTGTCACCGACATGTTCTAAATTTCCCTAGGGCTACGGGTTGTTTTGTAAAGTAGTTGCAAGGGTTGCTTTGTTTTAGGATTTTTCAAGTTCAATAAAATAAACTTCAAGTTCTTTTATCTTGGTTTTAATATCTTGCAAGAGCATCGGGAGAGCATTGTGAGGTTATCCATTTACTTAGCATCGGGAGAGTTAAGTATACGAAAGAGATAAGAGCGCATTCTCTAGTTTATAGTTGAACCATCTCGTGCCTAGGGATAGGGCGAGGTTAAGTGGCTAAGGAAGAATTCATACACATCGGTGTTCATCCTTCGATTCACGCCGGGAGGTATCATCAAAGACGTGATCATCGACAGACTTGTGCCTAGGGATAGGGCAAGGCAGATCTGGGATTCTTGCCAAGCTTGAAGTACTGAGTTAGTGTTTGCTGCCGCGACAGCTAACGGACAGACGCCGCGACAGGTGCTGTCGGCGACGGGTGCGACGACAGAACTGGAGATCCTAAGCAATTCAATACCTGCACTACTGAGCAACTCAATACCAGCCCATTATCTCTATCTTGATTTCTCAATCCTTTTATTTACGTTTTTACTCTATTATTATCGTGACAACTCTTAATTATTTCTTTTACTTTCGTGCAGTAAATTAGGTGAAGTCACTAGCCCAATCCCTGTGGAGACGATATCCGATACTTCGTATCACTTTACTACTTGCGTCGTGTATACTTGCACTATAATTGCGATAGACTATTTTACACGCAACACTCACTCATATATATTAAAAGATGATTTTAGAACATTTTTCCATATTTTTAATGCAACCCGAACTAGGCTTTCCTAATTTCACCTTTTTAGATTCGAACAGCACTTTGACCAAACCGGTCAACGCTCAAACTTCTAAGCCCAAAACCGGGGCGTTACACTACTGCCGCTCGAAAAGCACCAGCAATAGCTTGCACCAACATCGTCATGTCAGGCATAGCTTGCCCCTGACCAACTTCAGGACCAGCAGCTCCAGCACCAGCTGCAGCTTAAGCTCTTTCACCCTCAGCACCACCACCACCAGGTGGTGGAGGAGGTAACACCGCACTTCCCGCGTTTTCCTCATTTTCATTCTCATTCGGAGCCGTAGCTCGCACATTACTTCTCAACTCTCTACGTGGTGCCATACTCTAACCATGCAATCACAATGCAAATAAACAAAGTCAGGTCCAGCAAGGTAAGCAATCCAAGTACTCAAGCTCAATCTCATTTAAAATCAACATCATTACATTAGCTTTGATTTGGCAATGGGTAACCACAACATGCTTCTCCACAGCATACAACTCAATTGCATCAAATTCACAAATCACCCAACATGCTTTCACTCATCAAGCATACATAGCATACATACTTCAATCATACACACATTCATTCCCAAATACTCGAGAACTCAGCTCTGATACCACCAAATGTAACCCCCTTAACCCGGCCTAGACGGTTGACCCGAATTAAGAAAGTCACACGGGGAAAACCAAAGTCAACCCGAAAGTCAACCTTGATTAACGACCCTTTTTTTTCTTTTTACTCTTGTCTAGATGCACATTAACTCTAGTTATGGTCATTCAAACAACATGCTCAAAGATCATAAACATCAGAGATCAAACAGGGACCCAATTGAACAAACTACAACTTTAGGGACCAACTTGTAAATTCTGCAAATTATAAGGTCTTAACCCAAATTAGAGTTACCAACTTGAAATTAGTCAGGTTTCATGCTTCTCTGCAAAATTTCAGCTCAAAAGGACTTGCCAAACTCATACAATTGCACAAACAAGATTTAGGACCAAAACGCAAACATTCCAGAACATATAACTACCAATGTCAGCCCCCAACGGTCAGGTGTTCCGAAACAGGGAGAACCTGTTTCGAAACGCGGGGCCGTTTCGCAACGCGTACCGAAACGAGGGCTGGCAGAGGGCTTTCCGTTTCGAAACGGTGTCCTCCGTTTCGGACGCCTGGGCTATTAAAGGGCACCCGTTCCGAAAGGGTAGCTGCCGTTCTGATACGGCCTGCACGAAATGCAGCAAAATGCTTGCTTAAACACATAATTGACCAACCAATCATGCTCCAAATGCTACCAAACTTAACCAGCAACTCATACAACATACAAGAGACATAATTGCATCAACCAATCAACATTTAAGCATCAAATATGAAAAGCCCCAATTCTAATGGCATGCTTCCTACTCAAGCAAACCATTCAAGCATAAAACCTCCAAATCAACACATAATGACCAAATACAAAATCCAGCATTGTTAACATCATCTGTAACCCCCGTAGCCCGGTCTGGACGGTTGACCCGAACTACGAAGATTACACGGGGAAAACCAAAGTCAACCCGAAAGTCAACCTTGATTAACGACCTTTTTTTTCTTTTTAATCTTGTCTAGATGCACATTAACCTTAGATGTAATCACACAAACACCATGCTCAAAGATCACAACCATCAGAGATCAAACAGGGACCCAATTGAACAAATTACAACTTTAGGGACCAAATTGTAATTTCTGAAAACTTTAAGGACTTAACCAGATTTTAAGTTACCAACTTAAAATTAATCATGTTTCATGCTTCTCTGCCAAATTTCAGCTCAAACGGACATCCCGAACTCATACAATTGCACAAACAAGATTCAGGACCAAAATGCAAACATTTTGAAACATTTAACCGCCCATGTCAGCCCCCAACGGTCACCCGTTCCGAAACAGACCAAGCCCGTTCCGAAACACGGGGCCGTTCCGCAACGCGTTCCGCAATAGGGGTCTGGCAGAATGCCTTCCGTTTCGGAACGGTGGCACCCGTTTTGGACGCCTGGGTTCATGCAGGCCACCCGTTCCGAAACGGTGTTACCTGTTCCGAAATACCTAGCCCAGAATGTTGCATTTTGCTCACTCAAACACACAATTGATCATTCAAACATGCTCCAAAAGCCACCAAACTTTACCAGCATGCAATTCAACATAAAAGAGACATACTTGCATCAACAATTCAACAAAAACACAACATATATGAAAAGCCCCAAATCTATAGGCATGCTTCCTACACAATCAACCATTTAGGCACAAACCTTCCAAAACAATCTCATTTAAGCCAATTCATGATCCAACAACATTAGCAACAACATTAAAACAATCTTGATCAAACACATACGATCACATACACAACAACCCGAGAGATTCTACCCCATTGCCCTTATTAACTATAGTTATTCACCGAGACATACATCTCCATTGGAGTCCACCTTGAATCCCTTGCTCCTTGCTGCCCAAACTTCAAGAATCTGCATTGATGGACAAAAATGAGCGTAAGCACATAATGCTTAGTGAGGAATGCTCAAAAACAAAACACCATCAATGCAGCGGGTCATTAAAACACTTTTAAAACAAACCCGATTTGATTACCAAAGCCATGTTTGAAAACCCTTTTTCAACATCAAGCTCAAATCATGCATAAACACCATATGCCAAGCTTAAACAAAAACCATGGCAGACACTCCCATTTCACAACATACCTTTCTTAAACTTGAAAGCCACATCAAGCAAGAAACCTTTTAAAACCATAGCTCAAATAATCCATCACATGCATTTAACCAAGGCAACATAAAAACCATAACATCATCTTCACATGCCTTTAAAAACAAGTCTTATAAGACTCCAATGCAACATAGATATTTCATGCTCACATGCATCATTTACCAAATGATAACCAACACTTGTTCAACTTAACAAGTAAACATGCATTCACTAGCATCATGCACTTTTCATGCAACAATGCATCTTTTCAAGCATCTCATGCTTCACATGCAATCATGCATCAATCCAAGCATCTCATGCTTCACATGCAACCATGCATCATTTCAAGCATCTCATGCTTCACATGCAACCATGCATCATTTCAAGCATCTCATGCTTCACTATGATCAAGAACATTACATTGGCTTCCAAAAGATCAACCACATTCACTTTTCAACTTAACAACCCGATCGGATACGCGGATTCCGAGCGTTGTCCCTACGCTCCCTACACCCTACCCAATCCAAGGTCTCCCAAATGGGCAACAACCTCCATTTGACCTCAACATCCTAAGGTTCCCATGTATGGACTTTTAAACACCATACAACCTTAGCTTTTCCCCAAGGTTCCCATGTATAGACTTTTAACCACCATACAACCTTGACATGCACAAGATTCTCCCGTATGGACTTTTAACCACCATACAACCTTTGCATAACCGATTGGTAGTTGTAGAACATCACTAACATGATCCGGGACATCCCACACAAGATCCACACATGGACTTAACCACTGCCATTGTGATCTCAACAAGCACAAGGTTCTCACATATGGACTTTGAACCACCATATAACCTTTGCTCAACCAAGGTCCTCAAATGGGCAACACCTCCATTATGACCTCAAACAACCAAGGTCCTCCAGTGGGCAACAACCTCCACTATGACCTCATCTCGTTAGGATACTTGAAGGGAGCTTATCCGGTCCACTCTTGACCACTCCACCTCCAAGGCGACTTAATTCATGGTGCACCCAATCCTATAGCCGGCTAACTATATCCGATCAACAAACCAAGAACCACTTACATCACTTGCCAATATAACCATCTTACCATGTTAATCCAATGTTCCACATGCATAAACATAATGCAAAGCATCACAACATTAGCCCAGTGATTCACATACATAGCCAATATGCAAAACCATTACCTTATTAATCCAATGATTCACATGCATAACCAATATGCAAAAGGTAACATTTACCATCATCAATTCACTGTTTTAAAGCATCATACAAAGCCATTGATCAACATGCAACACTATGCATCAAAACCACATTTACCATATACAAAACCAAGGATCCCTTACCTTGAGCATCCTTCTCAAATGACTTTCAAAACCAGCATTAAACCATGCTAAAAACATGCTTACAAAACAGAATTAAACCATGCAAAACACATGCATTTCAAACATCAACCACTATTGCTTTTTAAACCAAATCACAACACAATCCAAGAGCAAAAATCCATTCACTTACTCTTGAGCTTAGCAAAGTTGTTTAGACTTATACTAAGCTCCCAAAAACCTTCAAACCTTGTTTTAAAAGCTGAAATCCCAACTTCACTCACCGATAACCAAAACAAGACTAGCCAACAAGCCTTCCAAGCTTCCGAAACCTTCCGCAAACAACTCCAAAGCTCACGGATCAAACTCCCCTGTTTCAAGCACACAAAAACAGAACATTAATGCATCCTTATGCATTAAAACACCAGCAACAACAACACAACTCGCTGCTCATCACAAATCTAACAATTTGGCTACCAAACACAACCGAAATCACCTCCAAACACTTCCAAAACTTAACCCAGCCAAGATCCATCACTTCTAACCATTTTTATACATCAATTAACATACAAAATGATCACAAACACATCCTTATACCTCCAGGTATAACAGATCACCAAAAACACTCCAAAATCAACCAAAAACTCAAGCCAAACTTAGGAAATTCAACCTATCCGGGATTGCATTGATTAAACCTCAACTTCTAATCAATTTAGCATTCATTTAACATCATTTTGACACTCCAAAACACTGCCCAAACAGATCACACGAAAATTTCACCAAAATCACCAAATCTTGCATTTTAGCCAAAAATCAAGATCTCAATTGAAAAGCCATTAATAAAACATAAATCAAGGATTGAGAACTTAGGAATTTCAGTAAAGAACTGATAGTTTAGAGGAGAAGGACGTTCTTACCTCAAAACTTGAATTTCTCCATTTTAGAGCCAAAAAGCTTGATGAAACAACTTGCAAATTGAGAGGTTTTGTTGATGAGATGATTAGGAATCAAATGATAGTTGAAATGATAGATTTAGATGTCAAAATCAGAGAAAGAAATCTGGAGAATTTTGTTTGGGTTGAGAGAAAATGAGAGAAAAGGAAAATTGAGAGAAAATGGAAAGTTAGTTATGAAATTGGTTAAAATGATTTCCCTCTCTTTCATAAACTTTAAAATCAGATTTAGACTTAAAATATCTTAGAAAAATCTGGAGAAATCCTTTTTGGAATAATAGCTCCTTAAAGATTCAAAGTTTCAATCCTTTATAAAACTGTCCCGCAACTTCCAAAAATTACATTTTGGTCACTAGCCAAAATGTCAACCTTCCGAACCTCATTTTCCAAAATTGATTTCACAGTTCACTTATATATATTAAAAGATGATTTTAGAACATTTTTCCATATTTTTAATGCAACCCGAACTACGCTTTCCTAAATTCACTCTTACATATTCGATCAGCACTTTGACCGAACCAGTCAACACTCAAAACTTCTGAGCCCAAAACCGGGGCGTTACAACTCTCCCCCCCTTAAGAAATTTCGTCCTCGAAATTTCAACCGGCGAAAAGAGAACCACAACCTTCTCAAAGCAACACACAAGACAACAGCCTCAACTTCACTAAACACATTCCACACAAAACCTCCACCATACACTGTTCACAAATCCAAACTCTCAAAGGTAACCACGACTTAACCTTCCACATATCCGGACTGTACACAATCCCAACATTAACCTGTAGAACTTCAGCTTTTACAGCAGACAACACTGTAGCACACAACTCCCAAGACTTGTCTACACAAAAACAACCACCAAACCAATTCAGCCACTATGCAAACCCCTCAGCTTCTAAAACTCTTGCAAACTCCCAAACCTCTTCCAAAGATTTTCCCAACAAGCAAAAATCCTTAAACATCAACTGTTTACTCAAACTTCTTCAACGAAGTTGACAATCCTTCACATCCGCCACAACCATTACCATAACAGCTCACCAGGACTATTCACCCAAACCAAAAATTACATCACAACCCCAGCTTGAAACCGTCAGCCGTTCCACACACCACCAACTGACTTCAAACGGAACTTTCTTAACCACAACCAGCCAACCACTTCTCACAAGAACCCAAACAACCAACGAAAACCTTCGATCTTTCATAGCCCTTTCACTTACAAACTTCAACCAGAACACTTGCATTACCAGAACATTACTTAACCAAAACACACATAACAGCTTCTGATCTCCTCAAAGGTTGCTAAGAACCAACACAACCCTTTCACAACAACTTAAAAGCTAAACTACCTCAGCACTTGGGAACACAACCACTAAGCTGCAACATCACTTAGCACCAAGGAACTACCACTTCCTTTTAGCTAAACAAACCACTTAACCGATACTAACCTCAACCGATACCCTTCACCACCAAACCACTAAACTCTCTGAGCATCAACACTATCCTTCTACCAACAGGCTATTCCACTCTCACTATCACTAGCAACTAGTTAACCAAACTCCAACACTTCTAGCTCTCACTCAGCACCAAACAACCTCTAAAAACCCATCATCCCACCTAATCCAACCACAACACTAACAGATTCGATTAGCTATTAGCGAGCGTGAACATCGTATGCATGATCACCTACATGCCCTATCAATGCCTGATGTACATGTATGCAAAACCTATAGTGTCATGCCACATGTATGCATGGACCAACATATATAATATAGCATATAACAATGATTTTAACTGTGCATGAATGCCAGTTCACACCCTCCAATAACATCCTCGAAATCTGTCTAAGAACAACCTCCTAACTCACCTTTAACTTATCTAACTCCATCATACCAACAACCCTTAACCACAAGATACTTACCCAAGCCTTCTTCACACCCAAGATATCACCAAACCACATCTACCATTACCCAAACATACTAGCAACAAGACTAGACTTACCACACAAGGAAAACCAACAAAAACCAAACTAAGGTAACTAAAGCAAAGATCACTTAACAAGGTTACCTGAAAGCACAACACCACCCTGAAGCTTCATCAGACGAGCTCTCTTCCTTGCGAAACCATCATCCTCCTGCGGCACAACTGCAGCACCAACTAACACACCAGGGTCAACATCAACTCCTTGCGTTAAGGAACCTTGGCTGTTCCGAGCCAACATCAAACAATCACGCCTTATGTGTCCAGCAGACCCACATTTCCAGCAAGCTTCACTTCCCAAACTCTTCACAACCTTCTGCTTTTTCTGCCACCACTGAACCTTGCCTCGGCCGTGCCCACGACCTTTCTGAGACCCTTTGGCTAACACCAAAGCTGACTTCACTCCATGTGGACAATCACGCTTAACATGCAACTTAGAACCACAATTCCAGCAAACACCTGCGCCCCAACAATTTCCAACATGTTGCCTTTCACAACGATCACACACAGATGACTGAGCCTCTACTCCTTGCTCAAGCAACACTTGCCCCACAACAGCACTACCCGCGCCTTGCTTAACCCTTGGAAATTCCCTTCCAAGATACCTTTCATAAAAGGCCGATACAAAGAAATCCCAGTCATTATCAAGGATATGTGACGCCACAGCCACAGATGTCCACCAGGCACATGCATCTTCCAGCATCAAAGATACAACACTCCCCAGCTTACAGGCATAATCACAGCCTTCCTGATCCAAAATCAGAATCACACTGGCCAACCAGACCTCAAACATCTCCGGTGTAGAACCATGATATTCCACAGCACCCAAATCAAGCAAACGTTGCCTTGGCAAACCCACACATCTAGCCAGCACATCCACTGATTTTACCTCTACCACAGCCTGAGATGTTCCCAACACCTCCTGAACAACAGATGATGAATTTTTCATCACAGAACCAGCTTCTTTCCCTTGCCTTACCACCTCAACACTAGGCACAGAAGACTGAGACAAAACACCTCTACAATAGGGTAAATTCCTTGCCTTAACAACCTGCCCCAAGGCAGCATCCATCTCCCTCAACCGCCATTCTTCCATCGACTTTGCCATACCACTAACAACAACAAACATACAATCACAACAAGCAAACAACCAGTTAGACCAGCATTAAGCAAGGATTCAAACTCCAACTCCAAATAACACAATAGCTATATTAATAAGGCAATGGGTATCCCGAATCCTCCCCTTTACAGGACATAACAGTCAACACAACATGAATATCACAACATCAAGCATATCAACAACATACCTTGATCATGCTTATATCAAACAGCATCCAATTGCACCAGCATATTAGCAACATATCATGCTCAAAACACATTCACCATGCATAACATCAGCTCATAGCATCAGCACATATCCACATAAACTCAATCAAGATTCATAACCACAAAACATGCTTGCATACATCAACAACATGCTCAGAAACATCAACAGCATACTCAGAAACACATGTTTCAGCCAACTTTCAACCACACAACAAGGTAAACATCAAACACACATCACAACAACTTACCGTTTTCCCCAACCTTCGCAACTCAGCTCTGATACCACCAAATGTAACCCCCGTAGCCCGGTCTGGACGGTTGACCCGAAGTACGAAGATTACACGGGGAAAACCAAAGTCAACCCGAAAGTCAACCTTGATTAACGACCCTTTTTTTCTTTTTAATCTTGTCTAGATGCACATTAACCTTAGATGTGATCACACAAACACCATGCTCAAAGATCACAACCATCAGAGATCAAACAGGGACCCAATTGAACAAATTACAACTTTAGGGACCAAATTGTAATTTCTGAAAACTTTAAGGACTTAACCAGATTTTAAGTTACCAACTTAAAATTAATCATGTCTCATGCTTCTCTGCCAAATTTCAGCTCAAACGGACATCCCGAACTCATACAATTGCACAAACAAGATTCAGGACCAAAATGCAAACATTTTGAAACATTTAACCGCCCATGTCAGCCCCCAACGGTCACCCGTTCCGAAACAGGCCAAGCCCGTTACGAAACACGGGGCCGTTCCGCAACGCGTTCCGCAACGGGGGTCTGGCAGAATGCCTTCCGTTTTGGAACGGTGGCACCCGTTTCGGACGCCTGGGTTCATGCAGGCCACCCGTTCCGAAACGGTGTTACCTGTTCCGAAACACCTAGCCCAGAATGTTGCATTTTGCTCACTCAAACACACAATTGATCATTCAAACATGCTCCAAAAGCCACCAAACTTTACCAGCATGCAATTCAACATAAAAGAGACATACTTGCATCAACAATTCAACAAAAACACAACATATATGAAAAGCCCCAAATCTATAGGCATGCTTCCTACACAATCAACCATTTAGGCACAAACCTTCCAAAACAATCTCATTTAAGCCAATTCATGATCCAACAACATTAGCAACAACATTAAAACAATCTTGATCAAACACATACGATCACATACACAACAACCCGAGAGATTCTACCCCATTGCCCTTATTAACTATAGCTATTCACCGAGACATACATCTCCATTGGAGTCCACCTTGAATCCCTTGCTCCTTGCTGCCCAAACTTCAAGAATCTGCATTGATGGACAAAAAGGAGCGTAAGCACATAATGCTTAGTGAGGAATGCTCAAAAACAAAACACCATCAATGCAGCGGGTCATTAAAACACTTTTAAAACAAACCCGATTTGATTACCAAAGCCATGTTTGAAAACCCTTTTTCAACATCAAGCTCAAATCATGCATAAACACCATATGCCAAGCTTAAACAAAAACCATGGAAGACACTCCCATTTCACAACATACCTTTCTTAAACTTGAAAGCCACATCAAGCAAGAAACCTTTTAAAACCATAGCTCAAATAATCCATCACATGCATTTAACCAAGGCAACATAAAAACCATAACATCATCTTCACATGCCTTTAAAAACAAGTCTTATAAGACTCCAATGCAACATAGATATTTCATGCTCACATGCATCATTTACCAAATGATAACCAACACTTGTTCAACTTAACAAGTAAACATGCATTCACTAGCATCATACACTTTTCATGCAACAATGCATCTTTTCAAGCATCTCATGCTTCACATGCAATCATGCATCAATCCAAGCATCTCATGCTTCACATGCAACCATGCATCATTTCAAGCATCCCATGCTTCACATGCAACCATGCATCATTTCAAGCATCTCATGCTTCACTATGATCAAGAACATTACTTTGGCTTCCAAAAGATCAACCACATTCACTTTTCAACTTAACAACCCGATCGGATACGCGGATTCCGAGCGTTGTCCCTACGCTCCCTACACCCTACCCAATCCAAGGTCTCCCAAATGGGCAACAACCTCCATTTGACCTCAACATCCTAAGGTTCCCATGTATGGACTTTTAAACACCATACAACCTTAGCTTTTCCCCAAGGTTCCCATGTATAGACTTTTAACCACCATACAACCTTGACATGCACAAGATTCTCCCGTATGGACTTTTAACCACCATACAACCTTTGCATAACCGATTGGTAGTTGTAGAACATCACTAACGAGATCCGGGACATCCCACACAAGATCCACACATGGACTTAACCACTGCCATTGTGATCTCAACAAGCACAAGGTTCTCACATATGGACTTTGAACCACCATATAACCTTTGCTCAACCAAGGTCCTCAAATGGGCAACACCTCCATTATGACCTCAAACAACCAAGGTCCTCCAGTGGGCAACAACCTCCACTATGACCTCATCTCGTTAGGATACTTGAAGGGAGCTTATCCGGTCCACTCTTGACCACTCCACCTCCAAGGCGACTTAATTCACGGTGCACCCAATCCTATAGCCGGCTAACTATATCCGATCAACAAACCAAGAACCACTTACATCACTTGCCAATATAACCATCTTACCATGTTAATCCAATGTTCCACATGCATAAACATAATGCAAAGCATCACAACATTAGCCCAGTGATTCACATACATAGCCAATATGCAAAACCATTACCTCATTAATCCAATGATTAACATGCATAACCAATATGCAAAAGGTAACATTTACCATCATCAATTCACTGTTTTAAAGCATCATACAAAGCCATTGATCAACATGCAACACTATGCATCAAAACCACATTTACCATATACAAAACCAAGGATCCCTTACCTTGAGCATCCTTCTCAAATGACTTTCAAAACCAGCATTAAACCATGCTAAAAACATGCTTACAAAACAGAATTAAACCATGCAAAACACATGCATTTCAAACATCAACCACTCTTGCTTTTAAAACCAAATCACAACACAATCCAAGAGCAAAAATCCATTCACTTACTCTTGAGCTTAGCAAAGTTGTTTAGACTTATACTAAGCTCCCAAAAACCTTCAAACCTTGTTTTAAAAGCTGAAATCCCTACTTCACTCACCGATAACCAAAACAAGACTAGCCAACAAGCCTTCCAAGCTTCTGAAACCTTCCGCAAACAACTCCAAAGCTCACGGATCAAACTCCCCTGTTTCAAGCACACAAAAACAGAACATTAATGCATCCATATGCATTAAAACACCAGCAACAACAACACAACTCGCTGCTCATCACAAATCTAACAATTTGGCTACCAAACACAACCGAAATCACCTCCAAACACTTCCAAAACTTAACCCAGCCAAGATCCATCACTTCTAACCATTTTTATACATCAATTAACATACAAAATGATCACAAACACATCCTTATACCTCCAGGTATAAAAGATCACCAAAAACACTCCAAAATCAACCAAAAACTCAAGCCAAACTTAGGAAATTCAACCTATCCAGGATTGCATTGATTAAACCTCAACTTCTAATCAATTTAGCATTCATTTAACATCATTTTGACACTCCAAAACACTGCCCAAACAGATCACACGAAAATTTCACCAAAATCACCAAATCTTGCATTTTAGCCAAATATCAAGATCTCAATTGAAAAGCCATTAATAAAACATAAATCAAGGATTGAGAACTTAGGAATTTCAGTAAAGAACAGATAGTTTAGAGGAGAAGGACGTTCTTACCTCCAAACTTGAATTTCTCCATTTTAGAGCCAAAAAGCTTGATGAAACAACTTGCAAATTGAGAGGTTTTGTTGATGAGATGATTAGGAATCAAATGAGAGTTGAAATGAGAGATTTAGATGTCAAAATCAGAGAAAGAAATCTGGAGAATTTTGTTTGGGTTGAGAGAAAATGAGAGAAAAGGAAAATTGAGAGAAAATAGAAAGTTAATTATGAAATTGGTTAAATGATTTCCCTCTCTTTCATAAACTTTAAAATCAGATTTAGACTTAAAATATCTTAGAAAAATCTGGAGAAATCCTTTTTGGAATAATAGCTCCTTAAAGATTCAAAGTTTCAATCCTTTATAAAACTGTCCCGCAACTTCCAAAAATTACATTTTGGTCACTAGCCAAAATGTCAACCTTCCGAACCTCATTTTCCAAAATTGATTTCACAGTTCACTTATATATATTAAAAGATGATTTTAGAACATTTTTCCATATTTTTAATGCAACCCGAACTAGGCTTTCCTAAATTCACTCTTACATATTCGATCAGCACTTTGACCGAACCGGTCAACACTCAAAACTTCTGAGCCCAAAACCGGGGCGTTACATCATCACACCAACTTAGGGAGTTCAGAACATCTCCCAACACATCCACATAGGTCCCCCATTGCCAAATGCCAAAAGCTAAAATGTATAAGAAAACCTTCCCATACTTGAGCTTAATTTCCACTTGATTGCTTGCCTTCCTTGCTGCCCTCAATGCACCTTAATGTTCTGCATTATTGGTTTAAGAAAAAGAAGAGAGCGTAAGCAAAAGCTTAGTGAGGAATGCTCATTAAAAACCATTCAATAATGCATTTATAAAACTCAATTATAAAACATACTTCGAAACATCATTTAGACATGCTTACTAGCATTCTTAAACAAGCATTACATGCTTCCATATCAATACATGTCATATTGGCCACAAGTGATAAATTCCATCTTTTTAAAACAAGATCAACATAAGACTCACACATGGACTTTTAAACACCATTGTGATCTTATAATTCACAAGGACCACACAAGGACTTTTAAACACCTTTGTGTCCTTTACAAGTTTCACCCCAAGGACTTTTAAACACCTTGGCCCATGGACTTTTAAACACCATGGCAAGGACCACACAAGGACTTTTAACCACCTTTGTGTCCTTAACAAGAACCATCCAAGGACTTTTAACCACCTTGATGTTCTTAAGTAACAAGGCTCACTCAAGGACTTTTAACCACCTTAGTGACCTTAACAAGAATCACTCATGGACTTTTAACCACCATGAAGTTCTTAGAATCCACAAGGCTCACTCAAGGACTTTTAACCACCTTAGTGACCTTAACCTTTTTCAAAACATCACTTGCCAATATACATCATTATCATCAAATAATCCACTGTTTTAAAGCATTTAACCAAGCCATAAACATCATGCATTTTTAAGCATCAAACCACATTTAAACAATGTTCAAAAACAAGGAACTCTTACCTTGAGCTTCCTTCAACATATGGCTTACAAAATCAGCAATAACCATGCTAAACCATGCTTTCAAAACAGAATTTAAAACATGCAATAAACCACATTGCACAACATCCAAACCATGGCCACCACTAGAGAGTTTTTCCGAAAACTTACACTGGAGCTTAGTAAAGTTGTTTAGACTTAGACTAAGCTCCCAAGACCTTGGTTTCAAAGCCGAAAACCCAATTTCACTCGCCGATTCCACTTCGCCTCTTGCCGAAGCACAAATCAAGCTTCCGGATCACCACCACTTGGATCCAAAGATGACTCCCCTGTTTTAAACACATCAAAGCAGAGGATTAATGCATCATCATGCATTAATAGCTTCAATGAAAGCACCAAAACTCGCTGCTCTCATCCACACTCCATTTTCGGCCACCAAACACAACCGAAAATGCATCCAAACAACTCCTCAACAAAGCCCAGCCATAAACCATCAAAACTAAACATCCTTTAACATCATTTAACATCTAAAAAGAACCTATTAACATCCTTATACCTCCAGCAACAACAGATCCACAAGATCACTCCAAAACAACCAAGAATCACAAGCTAAACTTAGGAAATTCAACCTATCCGGGATTGCATTAATTAAAACTCAATTCCTTATCAAATTAACATTCATTTATCATCAAATTAACACCTTAAAACACAGCCCAAACAGATCCAACGAAAATCCATCAAAAATCATCAAATCTTGCATTTAAAGCCAAGATCCACCACACAACTTTAAAACCACTTATAAATCATCAATTTAGGATTGAGAACTTATGAATTTCAGTAAAGAACTGAGAGTTTAGAGGAGAAGGACGTTCTTACCTCCAAACTTGAGTTTCTCCCTTTTTAGAACCAAAAAGCTTGAAGAATCAACTAGCAAATGGTGAGGTTTTGTTGATGAGATGATTAGCAATCAAAAGAGTATTGAAAAGAGAGATTTAAGTGACAAAATCAGAAGAAAATCTCTGGAGAAAAGATGTTTGGGTTGAGAGAAAATGAGAGAAAGAAAAATGAGATTTTAGGAAAATTAGTTAGAAATAACTTCCCTCCACTTTTTCTTTTGTTTAAAATCAGAATTAAATCACTAAATATCTTAGAAAAATCTGGAGAAACTCCCTTTGGGTAAATAGCTCCTTAAAGATTCAAAGTTTCAATCCTTTTTAAAACAGTCACGCAGTTTTCAAAAATTACATTTTGGTCACTAGCCAAAATGTCACCCTTCAAAAACTCATTTTGTAAAATTGATTTCACAATTCACTTATATATATTAAAAGAGGATTTTAGAACATTTTTTCCATATTTTTAATGCAACCCGAACTAGGCTTTCCTAATTTCACCTTTTTAGATTCGAACAGCACTTTGACCGAACCGGTCAACACCCAAAACTCCTAAGCCCAAAACCGAGGCGTTACATAATTCATCTCAATGCAATAAAATCTCCAGCAAACATACCTACCACGTTGTTCTGCCCAAAACACCAAAACGCCTATCTGAAACTACCGAAAACACCTTCGATTACACTACAAACTCAGTCCAGGCAAAACCTAGCACTTCCATCCATTTTTAATCATCAATTAACATCCAAAATAAACCTATTTGCAACCTTATATCTCCAGCAACCTCAATTTCACATTAACACCACAAAAACCCAATTCTAACAACCTAAACAACTAGAGATCCAACTAGTTTCGGGATTAACATGATCAAATCTTCATTTCAACATTAATAATCTTCCAAAACATGATTAAACTCAATCATAAACCATCCATAACAGATCCAATACGAAAATCATTCAAAATTACCATTTTAAGTCTGGTTTAGTCATTTTCTTCAATTCAATTACAAAACCTTATTAAGAAACATAAATAAAGAGACAAATACTTTGCAATTTTATTAAAGAACCTTGATTAGAGGAGAAGCACGAAAATTACCTCTAATCCCTTGCTATTCCTTCAATTGACAAACTTTTGATGAAAACTTCAAGAATCCTTTGAGATAAATTGAGGAAATACCAAAGAAATCATTTGCAAATTAAAGTGAAATGGAAAGATGAAAATCTCTGGAAATTATGAGAGAAAATTAAAGTTACGTAAAAAAATAGAAGTATAAAACTAAATCCCCTTTTAATAAAACTCTTTTTAATCTTTAAAATAAACCACAATTAAATTATGCTCAATTAAGGGAATAGCTGATTACTCTTGAATTAGCTCCTTAAAGATTCTAAGTTTTGGGCCTCTTTCAAAACAGTCCTTTAAAAAAAGTTTTTACATTTTTACAAAATAGTCACTAAATCGAAATGTCCATCTTCCAAAAGTGACTCCACCACACCCTTTTATATATTTTAAGATGATTTTAGAATTTTTTTAACAATTTTATCACATCCCGAACCATGTTTTCCCCGAACCACTCCCGATCTAACCCAAATATCTAGTCTATGTTCATCGGACCCTTAAATCAACCTAGAAACTTTTAGGCCCAAAATCGGGGCGTTACAACTCTCCCCTCTTAGGAAATTTCGTCCTTGAAATTTTACCTCGAGGAAAAAGGTGCGGAAACTGCTTTAACATGTATGTTTTGCTTTGTCACGTGGCCTCCTCAACTCCTCGATGTCGCCACAACACCTTCACAAGTTCAATCGTCTTACCACGAAGAACTTTACTACTAGAATCAAGAATCTCAACAGGTTCCTATCATAAGACAAACCCGGTCGCAACTCAATCTCCTCAACTAGCATAACATGTGATGGATCCGACCTATACCTCTGCAACATCGACACATGAAACACATCATGAATTTTCCCCAACTCGGGAGGTTACCTCAATCGATACACAACAGGACCAACACGCTCTGCAACTTAATATGGCCCAATAAACCTTGGACTAAGCTTACCCTTACGTCCAAACCTCATCACCTTCTTCCAATGAGATACTTTCAAAATTACGCAATCACCAACCGCAAATTCAATCTCCCTACGCTTCAAATCTGCGTAGGATTTCTGACGGTATGAGGCGGCCTTCAAACGATCACAAATGAGCTTCACTTTCTCATTACTTCTTTTCAACACATTAGGCAAGGAAACGTGCTTCTCACCCATCTCAACCCAACACAAAGGCGTACGACACCTTCTACCATACAAAGCCTCATATTATGCCATTTGTATACTTGCTTGATAATTGTTGTTATATGCAAACTCTACCAAAGCCAATTGTTTTTCCTAAGTTCCTTGGAACTCAATAACACAACATCTCAACATATCTTCACAAATCTGAATCACACGTTCAGATTGGACATTCGAACGAGGATGATACGAAGTGCTAAAATGCAATTGAGTACCCAAAGCTCGATGCAAAAACTCCCAAAACCTCATTGTGAACCACGAATCTCTATCCAAAACTATAGACTTGGGCACTCCGTGCAAACGCACTATCTCAACAATGTACAAACCAACCAACTTATCCAAAGTATACGTCGTATGCACAGGGACAATGTAACACCCCTCATCCGAGTTAGGAGCGAGGAGTGTCGAAGCTTATAACCAAACATCGACATGTAAATTTAGAGGCCAATTTGAATTTTTCATACAACTATTTGGTGAACAAATTACTAACATTATCAATTTAATGAGATAACTAATTCAATGTTACCATCTAGACTTAACTAGAAAATTCGAGCACTAAACAAAATTTTAAATCTCTATCTCAATTCAACTTATACAAGCATTCATTTAATATAACAATTATATTCCAATTAAACTAGGTCATATTAGACTTAAGGCATTTCGAATGAATCCTGAATAATTAAGACACTAAGAAGTTATTCGAATAATATTAGATCTAACTTAAACATCCATAATTCATTCGCATATTTTCAACAAGCTTTTACTTATTTTTAATCCATATATTCATATAACAAAACGGCTATTAAGCCATACAAGTTTTACAACAATCTTAGATATATTTACATAACCAAAGTACCATAAAACATGACATTCTAAACCTCAAGTTTTTACATACATTTCATATACATTTTTAATATAAGCCAAATGCATGAAACTTGAATCACTAAACACAAAGCTAAGCCACCAATTAGGAGTGAAAGAAGAACAAAACAAGGCATACTTTTTAATTTTGCTTGTGTAAACTCGGCTCAAGATTTGGATATCTTGATCACTTTAGACACGTAGTTTGGGAAGAAGGAAACGAGAATGATAAGTACTTAAAGTACTTAGTGCGGCGGCAACTACCTAGCAAGGTCTTAAGATTATTTGATAGATGATCTTGTTCATTTTAGTTGAAATTATCTTAGGTAAGCTTTCAATTAAGTAGATTTAAGACCTAGATAGTCCAATATGCACCATTCAAAAGTATCAATCTAATTATCAAACTCAAACTCAAGCAAACAATAGTTAGATCATATCAAAACTTCACAATGAACACATTGGTCACAATTTCTCCATTAAAATAAGGTCATTACCACATTAGCATATCTATCAAACAATGAGTCAATTAAGATAACATTTATCTCACTTATTCATATAATATCATTATCCATATATCATGTCGTATCACGAGTTTTAGCAATTTGTTTTGCCCTGGTAGATAGTAGGACTAGGTATTCTAGTCACATATTAACAGTATGGTGTTCACAACACCAAACAATAGGGTACATAACGTACCAAATCAATATGATACTCAAAGTATCTGTAACCCCCTTAACCCGGTCTAGACGGTTGACCCGAATTAAGAAAGTCACACGGGGAAAACCAAAGTCAACCCGAAAGTCAACCTTGATTAACGACCCTTTTTTTTCTTTTTAATCTTGTCTAGATGCACATTAACCCTAATTGTGATCACACAAACAACATACTAAAAGATCACAAGCATCGGAGATCAAACAGGGACCCAATTGAACAAATTACAACTTTAGGGACCAAATTGTAAATTCTGATAAATATGAGGACTTAGTCCAAATTAAAGTTACCATCTTGAAATTAGTCAGGTTTCATGCTTCCCTGTGAAATTTCAGCTCAAAAGGACTTCTCAAACTCATTAAATTGAACAAACAAGATTCAGGACCAAAACGTAAACAAAACAAAACATATAAAGATACTTTTAACCGAATTTAACGGTCTGGTATCGATACGCTAGATGTCGTATCGATACTCGGGGAAGGCAGTGACCAAACTTCAGAGACGGTATCGATACGTGATCCCGTGTATCGATACGGCCTTCATACGGTATCGATACCCATACAACCGTACCGATACGCCTGGGCAGAAATGAGCATATTTGGCTCAGGCGTATCGATACGCAAGCCCGAGTACCGATACCCCTGCCTGATTTCGACTCAAAACTACCATCATACATGCTTCAAACTTCAATTAAACATCACCAAATCATACCACATAGATATACAACATGCAGGGACCATAAATGCATCATCAATTCAACATGTAACCAACACATATGAAAAGCCCCAATTTAAAAGACATGCTTCCTACTTAAGCTAACATTTCATGCATAAACCTTCATAATCAAGCAATATAAAGCCAATCCAAAAACCAGCATTTCAAACAACATTCAATATACTTAGGGAGTTCCAACATCTCCCAAAAACACACTCATAGGTCCCCCATTGCCAAATCACCCCAAAAGCTAAAAGCACTTATAAAACCTTCATACATTGAGCTTTACTTGAACTTGTTTGCTTGCCCCTTCTTGCTGCCCTTCAAAGTACTCTAATGCTCTGCATAATTGAATTAAGAAAACGAGAGAGCGTAAGCAAAAGCTTAGTGAGAAGTGCTCTTTAAAAACCATTCAATAATGCAATTAAAACCATTTATAAAACATACTTATAATCAACCTTTGCACATGCTCAAGCATACTTTAAATCAAGCAATCCCATGCTTCAAATAACATTTAAACAAGCATCTCATGCTTCAACATAATCATTTAAACAAGCATCTCATGCTTCACAATGTACTTTACATGTCATATTGGCTCAAGTGATACATTTCATTTATTAAAACAAGTTCACAACTTTCCCCAAGGACTTTTAAACACCTTGGCCCCAAGGACTTTTAAACACCTTGGTCATGGACTTTTAAACACCATGAATGAGGACCACACAAGGACTTTTAACCACCTTTGTGTCCAATGCTTGAATCACCCCAAGGACTTTTAAACACCTTGGCCCCAAGGACTTTTAAACACCTTGGCCCCATGGACTTTTAAACACCATGGAAAGGAGCACCTAAGGACTTTTAACCACCTTAGTGTCCGCAACAAGAACCATCCAAGGACTTTTAACCACCTTGATGTTCTTAGGTAACAAGGCTCACTCAAGGACTTTTAACAACCTTAGTGACCTTCACTTTTACAAAACATCACTTGCCAATATACATCTTATACATCATATAATCCACTGTTTTAAAGCATTAAACCAAGCCATTTCATCATGCATTTCTAAGCATCAAATCCACATTTAATCAATGCATAAAAGCAAGGTACTCCCACCTAGAGTTACCTCCAACACATGGCTTAAAACATCAGCAAATATCATGCTAAAACATCAGCAATTATCATGCTAAAACATGCTTTCAAAACAGTAATCAAAACATGCAAATCATCATTTTGCATCACACCAAAACATGGCCACCACTTAGAGAGAAATCCGAAAACTTACACTTGAGCTTAGCAAAGTTGTTTAGACTTAAACTAAGCCCTCAAAACCTTGGTTTCAAGCCGAAAACCATTTTCACTCACCGATTTCCACTTTGCTTCAAGCCAAAGCACCAAATCATTCCTCCGGATCAACAACTCTTGGATCCAAGGATGCCTCCCCTGTTTCAACACATTAAAGCAGAGGATTAATGCATCATCATGCATTAATTGCTTCAATGAAAGCACCTAAACTCGCTGCTCTCACATAACCTCCATTTTCGGCCACCAAACACAACCGAAAATGCATCCAAAACACTTCTAAACAAAGCCCAGCCATAAACCAGCAAAACCTCACTTCCATTAACATCAAAGAACATCTAAAAACAACCTAACAACATCCTTATACCTCCAGCAACATCAGATCACCAAGATCACCTCAAAAACTACCTTAAAACACAAGCTAAACTTAGGAAACTCAACCTATCCGGGATTGCATCAATCAAAACTCAATTCCACATCATTTTGGAGATCATTTATCATCAAAAACACCTCTCAAAACACAGATCTAACAGATCTAACGAAAATCATGTGAAATCATCAAAATCTTGCATAATTAGCCAAGATCCATAAATCAACTTAAAAGCCTTTAATTAAACATCAATTTAGGATTGAAAACTTAGGAATTTCAGTAAAGAACTTGAAGTTCAGAGGAGAAGGACGTTCTTACCTCCAAACTTGAGTTTCTCCTCTTTTTGAAATGAAAATCCTTGATGAAACTTGTAGTAATTGAAGAGGTTTTGAAGATATGTTGATTTGCAATCAATTGAGAGTTGAAAGGAGGAATTTAGGTGAGAAAATCAGAATTAAAACTCTGGAAATGGAGTGTTTGGGTTGAGAGAAAAGAGAGAAAGAAAATGAGAAGTTAGTTGAGAAAAATAGCAAAATGAGATTTCCCTCCTTTATGAAATCTTTAAAAATCAGAATTATAACTCAAAATATCTTAGAAAAATCTGGAGAAACTCCCTTTGGGTAAATAGCTCCTTAAAGATTCAAAGTTTCAACCCTTTATAAAACAGCCACCAAACTTTCAAAAATTACATTTTGGTCACTAGCCAAAATGTCACACTTCCGAAACTCATTTTCCAAAATTGATTTCACAGTTCACTTAATTATATTAAAAGATGATTTTAGAACATTTTTCCATATTTTTAATGCAACCCGAACTAGGCTTTCCTAATTTAACCTCTTACGATTCGAACAGCACTTTGACCAGCCGGTCAACGCCCAAGACTTCCAAGCCCAAAACCGGGGCGTTACAACTCTCCCCCCCTTAAGAAATTTCGTCCTCGAAATTTACCTGAAGGAAAGAGATAAGGAAACTGCTTCAGCATGTCTTCCTTCCGCTCCCACGTGGCTTCCTCAACACCGCGATGCTTCCACAGTACCTTCACCAATTCAATGGTCTTGCCACGAAGAACCTTGCTATCTGAATCCAGAACCTTCACCGGTTCCTCATCATAGGTTAAATCTGGATTCAATTCCACTTCCTCCACAGGCATCACATGCGAAGGATCAGATCTATACTTCCGGAGCATAGAAACATGGAACACATCATGAATCTTCTCCAGCTCCTGAGGTAACCTCAACCGATACGCAACAGGACCCACTCGCTCAACAACCTCATACGGTCCAATGTATCTAGGGCTCAGCTTACCCTTCCGACCAAACCTCATCACCTTCTTCCAAGGCGAAACCTTCAAGAACACACGATCACCCACCGCATACTCTATCTCCTTACGCTTCAAATCCGCGTAAGATTTCTGCCGGTCAGAAGCAGCCTTCAACCGCTCACAAATGAGCTTCACCTTCTCGGTGGTCCCCTTCAACAAAGTCGACATCGAAACCAACTTTTGACCAGTTTCAGCCCAACAAAGAGGAGTCCTACACTTCCTCCCATACAGAGCCTCATAAGGTGCCATCTGTATACTCGCCTGATAACTGTTGTTATAAGCGAACTCAACCAAAGGCAGATGCTTCTCCCAAGAACCTTGGAACTCTATCACGCAGCATCTCAACATATCCTCCAAGATCTGAATAACTCGCTCAGACTGACCATCCGACTGAGGATGATAGGATGTACTGAAATGCAACCTTGTACCCAGAGCTTGATGCAAACACTGCCAGAAACGCGATGTGAACCTCGGATCCCTATCCGATACAATCGACTTAGGCACACCATGCAACCTCACAATCTCAGCAATGTACAGCTCTGCCAACTTATCCAAAGAAAACGTAGTATGCACAGGCAAGAAATGCGCACACTTCGTCAGGCGATCCACAATCACCCAAACAGAATTCTTCTTCGACGGAGACAAAGGTAAACCAGATACAAAATCCATGGTAACTCTCTCCCACTTCCATTCAGGGATTTTCAACGGTTGCAACAAACCAGAAGGAACCTGATGTTCAGCCTTAACTCGCTGACACACCAAACACTTGCTCACAAACTCTGCAACATCCTTCTTCAAACCCACCCAATAGTACTCATCACGAAGATCACGATACATCTTTGTACTACCAGGGTGCATAGCAAAAGGACTACTATGACCTTCAGTCAGAATAGCACGCCTCAACTCAGCATCAGCAGGCACTACTATCCGACTACCAAAACACAACACTCCATCCTCATTAAAGCAGAATTCCGAAGGTCTACCCTCCGCGATATCCTGAACATGAGACACCAAGGAATCATCCAACAACTGCTTATCCTTGATCAACTGAATCAACGATGGTTTCACCTGCAACTCAGCAACAAGACCACCATCCCGCGATATACTCAAGCTAGCAAACATAGCTCTCAGCTCAACAGCTACCTTCCTACTCAAGGCATCCGCAACAACATTAGCCTTTCCAGGATGATACTCTATCGTCAGATCATAATCCTTGAGCAACTCCAACCAACGCCGCTGCCTAAGATTCAACTCCTTCTGAGACATCAGATACCTCAAACTCTTGTGATCCGTGTACACAGTACACTTCTCACCATACAGATAATGCCTCCGGATCTTCAGAGCAAAAACCACTGCAGCCAGCTCAATATCATGCGTAGGATAATTGCGCTCATGCACCTTCAACTGCCGCGACGCATAAGCCACAACCTTACCCTCTTGCATCAGCACACACCCCAAACCAACATAGGATGCATCACTGTAGACCACAAACTCTTTCCCTGATTCAGGCTGAATCAAAATAGGAGCTTGAGTCAAAGCCATCTTCAGCTTCTCAAAAGCCTGCTGTCTCGCTTCCGTCCACTCATACTTAACATCTTTCTGCAACAACTTCGTCAAAGGAGCAGCAATCTTGGAAAAACCATCCACAAACCTTCGGTAGTATCCTGCCAAACCAAGGAAACTACGAACCTCCTGAACAGACTTAGGAACTTTCCAGTTCATCACCGCTTCAATCTTCTGAGGATCAACACGAATCCCCTCAGCTGAGACCACATGTCCAAGAAACACCACCTCTCTAAGCCAAAACTCACACTTGCTTAGCTTAGCATAAAGCTGATTCTCCAACAAAGCTTGCAGCACAATCCTCAAATGCTCTTCGTGCTCTTCCTCAGTACGCGAGTACACAAGGATATCATCAATGAACACCACAACGAACTTGTCCAGGTATTCATGAAAAACACGATTCATCATGTCCATGAAAGCAGCAGGAGCATTTGTCAAACCAAACGGCATCACCAGGAACTCATAATGCCCATACCTTGTCTTGAAAGCTGTCTTAGGCACATCTACATCCTTCACCTTCAACTGATAATATCCTGACCTCAAGTCAATCTTAGAGAACACTGCAGCTCCCCGAAATTGATCAAAGAGATCATCAATCCTCGGCAAAGGATACCGATTCTTGATAGTCAACTTGTTCAGCTGACGGTAATCAATGCACATCCTCATCGTGCCATCTTTCTTCTTTACAAACAAGACAGGAGCACCCCAAGGCGACACACTCGGCCGGATGAAACCACGATCAAGCAGCTCTTGCAACTGCGTCTTCAGCTCCTTCAGCTCCTTAGGTGCCATTCTATAGGGAGTAATGGACACAGGAGTGGTATTCTCATACAGCTCAATACCAAACTCCACCTCGCGATTAGGAGGTAACCCAGGCAACTCCTCAGGAAAAACACCAGGAAACTCCTTCACAACCCTGATATCTTGCACCCTCAACTCCTTAGAACAAGGATTCATTACAAAAGCTAGATAAGCTTCACAACCTTGCCTCAGCATCCTACTCGCCTCCAAGGTAGAAACAACATTGGCAAGAAACTTCACATTCTCACCAACCACCACCACCTCATAATCATCCGCAAGCTTAAGCGAAACCCGCTTATTCTCACAATCCACCACAGCACGATGCTCAGCAAGCCAATCCATACCAAGGATCACATCAAAACCATAAAAGGGTAACTCCATAAGATCAACATGAAAGACATGCTCTTGAACAACCAAAGGACACCTTCTATAAAGCTTACGAGTCACAACAGTTTCACCAAAAGAACTAGTGACTCTAACACCAACATCCAAAGACTCAACAGGCAAACCAAGCAATTCAGCATGCTCACGCAGAATGTATGAATGCGTAGATCCAGAATCAATCAAAGAAAGCAATGACAAGGATTGCAAAGTAAAGGTACCTGCAATCACATCAGCAACGTTCCTTCCCTCGCGCTGAGCATACACCCTCGCTTGGCCTCCACCCTCAGGTTGAATAGCTACAACATGAGCTACTCCACGACCACCTTCCTCACGCCTCTGAAAATTACCACGGCCGCGCCCACGACCTCTCTGCGGTGCAGCAACAACAGGAGCACGCTCTTTCCCACCAGCCATCCTCGGACAATCTCGCCTCAAGTGGTCAGCAGAACCACAGTTCCAGCACTCATAACCAGCTGCTACAACAGGAGCTTGCACCTCCCTCCCAGCACGAGGACAGTCACGCTTCAAGTGACCACGCGAACCACAAATCCAACAAGCACTAGGGTCAGCTCTAGCATTGCCACCCCTAGCAGGTGCACCTCCACCTCTCTTTGATGAGGACTGAAACCTCTGATCACGTCCCCTCTTGTTCCGTCCACCGGAACTATACTCAGCAGCTCTCTTCCCAGAACTCGCTCCAGCACCCTTCGCAGACAAACTCAGATTCATCTCTATGTCCTTGGATCGACTAACCAACACATCAAAATCACTGTACTCAGCAGCCAACATGTAGGTCTTTACTTCCGTCACCAAGCCATAACGGAACCTTTCGCACCTCTCACGCTCATCAGGTATCAGCTCCGGTGCATACTGACTGAGGCGTACGAACTGTACTTCATACTCAGCCACACTCATGCTCCATTGGGTAAGAGACATGAATTCACGCTTTTTCTCATCCAGATATCTCACTCCCAGATATCTCCTCTTGAACGCATTCTGAAAGAATGTCCAAGTGATATCAGCTTCAGCCATTCCAGAGATTGTGGTCGTCCACCACGTATAAGCATCGCCTTGCAGCAAAGACACCACACATCCCAACTTTTGCACATCAGTGCAGCTCATCTGTCCCAAGACACGCTTGGTACTCTCCAGCCAAGCTTCCGACCTCTCAGCTGACATACCCTTAAACTCAGTCCCACCAAGACTGCGCAGACGCTCTAAGGGTAATCTAGCTCCAGCATCTCCCTGATGCCCAGCTCCTTCAGCTCTAGCTACTGCTGCTCGAAAAGCACCCGCAATAGCTTGCACCAGCATCGACATGTCAGGCATAGCTTGCCCCTGACCAACCTCAGGTCCTGCAGCTCTAGCACCAGCTGCCTCAGCTCCAGCTCTTTCCCTCTCCGCACCACCACCACCGGGTGGAGCAGGAGGTAACACAACACTACCCGTATTTTCTTCATTCACATTCCCCTCCGGGGTCGTAGCTCTCACGCTACTCCTTAACTCTCTACGTGGTGCCATACTTTTACCATGCATAACAATACAAAAAAAATAAAACAAGTCAGGACCAGCAAGGTAAGCAATTCCAAGTGTTCAAGCTCAATTTCTTTCAAAATCAACATCATTTCTTTAGCTTTTGTTTGGCAATGGGTACCCTCATCATGCATCATCACAACATACAACTCAAAAGCATCAACATCTCAAGCCACTGAACATGCTTTCATACAACAAGCATACAAACCAAACCATGCTTCAATCATGCATAACAACATTCCCAATTACTCGAGAACTCAGCTCTGATACCACCAAATGTAACCCCTTAACCCGGTCTAGACGGTTGACCCGAATTAAGAAAGTCACACGGGGAAAACCAAAGTCAACCCGAAAGTCAACCTTGATTAACGACCCTTTTTTTTCTTTTTAATCTTGTCTAGATGCAAATTAACCCTAATTGTGATCACACAAACAACATACTAAAAGATCACAAGCATCGGAGATCAAACAGGGACCCAATTGAACAAATTACAACTTTAGGGACCAAATTGTAAATTCTGATAAATATGAGGACTTAGTCCAAATTAAAGTTACCATCTTGAAATTAGTCAGGTTTCATGCTTCCCTGTGAAATTTCAGCTCAAAAGGACTTCTCAAACTCATTCAATTGAACAAACAAGATTCAGGACCAAAACGTAAACAAAACAAAACATATAAAGATACTTTTAACCGAATTTAACGGTCTGGTATCGATACGCCAGGTGTCGTATCGATACTCGGGGAAGGCAGTGACCAAACTTCAGAGACGGTATCGATACGTGATCCCGTGTATCAATACGGCCTTCATACGGTATCGATACCCATACAACCGTACCGATACGCCTGTGCAGAAATGAGCATATTTGGCTCAGGCGTATCGATACGCAAGCCCGAGTACCGATACCCCTGCCTGATTTCGACTCAAAACCACCATCATACATGCTTCAAACTTCAATTAAACATCACCAAATCATACCACATAGATATACAACATGCATGGACCATAAATGCATCATCAATTCAACATGTAACCAACACATATGAAAAGCCCCAATTTAAAAGACATGCTTCCTACTTAAGCTAACATTTCATGCATAAACCTTCATAATCAAGCAATATAAAGCCAATCCAAAAACCAGCAATTCAAACAACATTCAATATACGTAGGGAGTTCCAACATCTCCCAAAAACACACTCATAGGTCCCCCATTGCCAAATCACCCCAAAAGCTAAAAGCACTTATAAAACCTTCATACATTGAGCTTTACTTGAACTTGTTTGCTTGCCCCTTCTTGCTGCCCTTCAAAGTACTCTAATGCTCTGCATTATTGAATTAAGAAAACGAGAGAGCGTAAGCAAAAGCTTAGTGAGAAGTGCTCTTTAAAAACCATTCAATAATGCAATTAAAACCATTTATAAAACATACTTATAATCAACCTTTGCACATGCTCAAGCATACTTTAAATCAAGCAATCCCATGCTTCAAATAACATTTAAACAAGCATCTCATGCTTCAACATAATCATTTAAACAAGCATCTCATGCTTCACAATGTACTTTACATGTCATATTGGCTCAAGTGATACATTTCATTTATTAAAACAAGTTCACAACTTTCCCCAAGGACTTTTAAACACCTTGGCCCCAAGGACTTTTAAACACCTTGGCCATGGACTTTTAAACACCATGAATGAGGACCACACAAGGACTTTTAACCACCTTTGTGTCCAATGCTTGAATCACCCCAAGGACTTTTAAACACCTTGGCCCCAAGGACTTTTAAACACCTTGGCCCCATGGACTTTTAAACACCATGGAAAGGAGCACCTAAGGACTTTTAACCACCTTAGTGTCCGCAACAAGAACCATCCAAGGACTTTTAACCACCTTGATGTTCTTAGGTAACAAGGCTCACTCAAGGACTTTTAACCACCTTAGTGACCTTCACTTTTACAAAACATCACTTGCCAATATACATCTTATACATCATATAATCCACTGTTTTAAAGCATTAAACCAAGCCATTTCATCATGCATTTCTAAGCATCAAATCCACATTTAATCAATGCATAAAAGCAAGGTACTCCCACCTAGAGTTACCTCCAACACATGGCTTAAAACATCAGCAAATATCATGCTAAAACATCAGCAATTATCATGCTAAAACATGCTTTCAAAACAGTAATCAAAACATGCAAATCATCATTTTGCATCACACCAAAACATGGCCACCACTTAGAGAGAAATCCGAAAACTTACACTTGAGCTTAGCAAAGTTGTTTAGACTTAAACTAAGCCCCCAAAACCTTGGTTTCAAGCCGAAAACCATTTTCACTCACCGATTTCCACTTTGCTTCAAGCCAAAGCACCAAATCAAGCCTCCGGATCAACAACTCTTGGATCCAAGGATGCCTCCCTTGTTTCAACACATTAAAGCAGAGGATTAATGCATCATCATGCATTAATTGCTTCAATGAAAGCACCTAAACTCGCTGCTCTCACATAACCTCCATTTTCGGCCACCAAACACAACCGAAAATGCATCCAAAACACTTCTAAACAAAGCCCATCCATAAACCAGCAAAACCTCACTTCCATTAACATCAAAGAACATCTAAAAACAACCTAACAACATCCTTATACCTCCAGCAACATCAGATCACCAAGATCACCTCAAAAACTACCTTAAAACACAAGCTAAACTTAGGAAACTCAACCTATCCGGGATTGCATCAATCAAAACTCAATTCCACATCATTTTGGAGATCATTTATCATCAAAAACACCTCTCAAAACACAGATCTAACAGATCTAACGAAAATCATGTGAAATCATCAAAATCTTGCATAATTAGCCAAGATCCATAAATCAACTTAAAAGCCTTTAATTAAACATCAATTTAGGATTGAAAACTTAGGAATTTCAGTAAAGAACTTGAAGTTCAGAGGAGAAGGACGTTCTTACCTCCAAACTTGAGTTTCTCCTCTTTTTGAAATGAAAATCCTTGATGAAACTTGTAGTAATTGAAGAGGTTTTGAAGATATGTTGATTTGCAATCAATTGAGAGTTGAAAGGAGGAATTTAGGTGAGAAAATCAGAATTAAAACTCTGGAAATGGAGTGTTTGGGTTGAGAGAAAAGAGAGAAAGAAAATGAGAAGTTAGTTGAGAAAAATAGCAAAATGAGATTTCCCTCCTTTATGAAATCTTTAAAAATCAGAATTATAACTCAAAATATCTTAGAAAAATCTGGAGAAACTCCCTTTGGGTAAATAGCTCCTTAAAGATTCAAAGTTTCAACCCTTTATAAAACAGCCACCAAACTTTCAAAAATTACATTTTGGTCACTAGCCAAAATGTCACACTTCCGAAACTCATTTTCCAAAATTGATTTCACAGTTCACTTAATTATATTAAAAGATGATTTTAGAACATTTTTCCATATTTTTAATGCAACCCGAACTAGGCTTTCCTAATTTAACCTCTTACGATTCGAACAGCACTTTGACCAGCCGGTCAACGCCCAAGACTTCCAAGCCCAAAACCGGGGCGTTACAGTATCTAACAATAGGGTGTCTACAACACCAATCAGTAGGGTACACTAACGTATCACAATAATCGAGCTCTAGACTCTAAGGCAAGCTATTTTACCTAAGGCCAACTGTGTAACCAAAGACTTATTGAGTCTTTTAATTCAATCAATCACACCATAAGTGATTAAGCACCAAGAATATCAAAGTTGAATTCATTTAATCCTTTAAGTCAAGTCAGTAATAGTGTATTTCACAAGCTTTTATACATTTTCAGCATTCATATTCTAACATCATCAAGCATCAATCAAGGAGTAAACGTACGCATTCTAACAGTCCATTATATGCTAGTTACTCAATCAAGCATTCCACTAATCACTAAGTATCAATTATCAATCAAGCATCAAGTTTCTATTTTGTAACCCCTCGACCCGGTCTAGCCGATAGATCGAACCGAACTGGTTACACGGGGAATATTGAAGTAAACCGAAAAGTTTACTCCAATAAACGATCCTATTTTTTTTCCTTTTTATCTTCTCTAGATGCAACTTATTAACCTATGTGACCATCGATGCAGTGGAACAGATTGCATATTTACAAACTTCGGGAAAGGACTAAATAGCACACAAACATAGATTAGGGACCATTTTGTAAATTTTACAATTTATGAGTTCTATTACTAATTTTAGATTACCACTCTTTAAAATAATCATATTACATGCATCTCTGTCAAAACTCATCTCAAAATAATTATTCAAACCTACATATTGCATCCACACGATTCAGAGACCAAAATGTAAAGATTTAGAACATTCAAACCTTAGAGAGAGAATCGATACTCCCTCGACGACCAACCTCCAAAGTCAAGTTCAACAAGTTGGTATCGATACCATCAAGGCAGGTATCGATGCCTTGAAGAGATGGTATTGATACCCTTAAGGTTGGTATCGATACCTGTAAAACCAGAAACAAAAACAGTATTGATACGCCCTTGTGTATCGATACCCCCTTCCAATTTTCAAAGTTCGTACCGATATCATTACAAGGGTATCGATACTCTGATGCTTGAAATGCCAAATTTAGCTATTTTAACTCATTTTAATACATCCCTATGCTTACCAACTTACTTCTAACATGTATACAACTGAAGCAAACATCAATCCTCAACTATATATGGCAATATCAACAACAAGACATGGCAAGATCACCAAAGAGTTCTAAAGGAATTCTTCATATGAAAATCAACCATCCAAAAGTCAAAACTCAAATCAAAGCTTAAACCAACATATAAAGGCCTTTTACAAGCTAAAAACCAGCAATTAAAGTTGCTCAAATAGGGAGTTTGAATACATCTCCCAAATAAACTATGGATCCCCCATTGCCCTTATTACTCTAGTCCAAAAAACGAAACATACACTTAATCGAAGTCTTTCACCGATCCCTTGCTAGTGTTGCCTCCAAGACTTTAGTTGTCTGCATTGATGAATAAAAAAGTGTAAGTACCATAGGCTTAGTGAGGAATGCTCAAAACCAAAACATCATCAATGAATTTAAATTGGTTCCAAACTACATTGAAATCTTATTTCAATTAACGCAAGTATCATTTAAAATCCATCATGCCATCCAAAAACCATTCCTTTTTCTTATTCAAAATCAGCATGAGAACCTCATGCAACATGTGTTAACAAACCAACAGCAAATCCCATTTGCTAAACCCAATTTAAGCTTTTCCAAGCATTTCCACACATGTTAAGCTTAAAGAGTAAAACATGCATTTTCAATATTATGCAACATAACACATTTCAAATTACACTATTACTCATATTGGCTCACAAGTGATTAGCAAAAAGATCATTTCTCAAAAACCACATCGGATACACGAATTTCCAAGTGTTCCCCCAAACGCAGGAGCTACATTTCACCGTTGTGACACCCGTAGTGGAGTATTCGATACAATATCAACCCCTCAACACCACTCAATAGTAGATGTATAGCTCGCTAACGAGAGACGAGACACTATACAAGGTTCACACGCGAGAGCTATCCTCCACCGTTAATACAACTTAGACATTCCTCGATCATTAGGGTAATTGGGTGGAGTATTCGGTACAATCTCAACCCCTCAACATCCAAGGCAACTTGTTTATAGTGCACTCAATACGATAGCTGGCTAACTATATCTGATCGCATGTTTAAAAGTACTTTCATATCATCACTTGACAATATGAACCACATTTCATCACAAATTTCCTTGTTTTCAAAGCATCAATTACCAACCTCATTCTCAAGCAACAAATCATGCTTAAAAATCACAAATATAAATGTATACTTACAAGGATCACTTACTATAACACCCCAAAATTGGGCCTAGATGTTTAGAGTCTGAACCGGATCGGTTTGGAAAATGGTTTGAATCTAAAAGGGTGTAACACCCCAATTTTGGGCTTGGAAGTTTAGGGTCTGAACCGGACCGGTCTGATTTTTGGTTCGAATATAAAAGGTGGTTTTAGGGAAAACCTAGTTCTAGATGCTTTAAAAATATGGAAAAATATCTAAAAATCCTCTTTTAATATATATAAGAGAGTGGTGAAATCAATTTTACAAAATAAGGTTTGGAAGTGTGACATTTCGAAATAGTGACTAAAATGTAATTTTTGAAAAGTTCAGTGGTGACTGTTTTGTAAGGATTGAAACTTTGAATCTTTAAGGAGCTAATTTACCCAAGGAAGGATTTCTCCAGATTTTTCTTAGATTTTAACAACTTAATTAATGTTTAATTAATTTAATGAAAAGGAGAAAAACCAATTTTGAGATTTCATAACTAACATTTGTTAAAACTCTCATTTCATTTTCTCTCAAAATTCCCTCAGCCAAACACATTTCTATAGAAACATATCTTTTGATTTTCACACTAAATGATGAGGTTTCAATCATCAATTGATTCCTAATCCTTTCTACATCAAATCCTCTTCATTTGCTTATTGAATTTTCAAGGATTTTGGCTCTAATCAAGGATAAATCTACATTTAGAGGTAAGGATGTTCTTCTCCTCTAAATACTCAGTTCTTTACTGAAATTCCGAAGTTCTAAATCCTTAATTAAAGTTTTATAAAAGGTTTTAATGATATGAACTTGATTTTGGCTTAAAACTCAAGATTTATAAGAAATCTTGAGGAAATTTGTGGTGATTGTTTGGGCTCTGTTTTGAGATGGCTTTTTAATGTATTTTGGTTGTTTAATGATGTGTAATTGAGGTTTAATCAATGCAATCCCGAATAGATTGATTTTCCTAAGTTTTTGCTTGTGAAATTGGTGGTTTTAGGGTGATCTTGGTGTTCTGTTATAGCTGGAGGTATAAGGACGAGTTTAGGTTCTTTTTGGATGTTAATTGATGTTTAAGAATGCTTAGAAGTGATTGATCTTGGCTGGGTAATGTTGTGGAAGAGTTTGGAAGTGATTTCGGTTGTGTTTGGTAGCCGAAATGTTAGTTTTGATCTGGAGGCTTGAACGGATCCTTGTGGTGTTGATCCGGAGGCTTGAACGGCGTTTCGGCAAGCTTGCGAAACGGAATTGGTGAGTGGAGTTGGATTTTCAGCTTTGTATCGAATGTTTGATGGTTTGGGAGCTTAGTTTAAGTCTAATCAACTTAACTAAGCTCAAGAGTAAGTTTTCGGAAAAACTCTCTTGGATGAGCCATTGATTGGTTCGATGTATTTGTTGATAATTGCATGTTTAAATTCTGTTTTTAAAAGCATGTTTAGCATGGTTAATGCTGGTTATGAAAGTCATTTGTTGAAGGGTGCTCAAGGTAAGAGATCATTGGTTTGATTTGTTAAAAATGTGGATTGATGCACAATGATGCATGTTGTTAAATGGCTTTGTTTTAGATGCTTTAAAACAGTGGATTATTGATGATAATTAATGTATATTGGCAAGTGATGTGTTGGCTTAAAAGTACTTGAATCAGATATAGTTAGCCGGCTATAGGATTGGGTGCACCGTGAATTAAGTCGTCTTGGATGTTGAGGGGTTGAAATTGTACCGTAAACTCCATCCAAGTACACTAACGAGATGGTTAAGATCACAATGGTGGTTAAAAGTCCATGTGTTGATCTTGTGTTGAGTGTCACGTGTTCTCGTTAGTGATGTTATACAACTACCGATGAGTGATGTGGAGGGGTTGTGATTGTACCGTTAAACTCCATCACGGGTGTTGAGGGGTTGTGATTGTACCGGTAAACTCCACCTTGTGTGTTCGGTAGTGTGTATGAAGCGTATGGGACAACGCTTGTAATCCGCGTATCCGATTGTGTTTTTGTTGTAAATGGTTATGGTATCACTTGGAAGCCAATATGACATGTTGATGTTAAAGAAGCATGAGATGATTGATGTGTATGCATTGTTGCATGATTAATGATAATTATGTGTTAAAAGGCTTTGTGGAAAGTGTTTTTATAAAATGCATTATTGTGTTGTTCCTTTAGAGCATGCCTCACTAAGCATTTGTGCTTACGCTCTCTTTCTTGAACCAATAATGCAGATAATTGAGGTGTTGAGGGCAGCAAGGATGCTAAGAATCCAAGAGATAGCTAAGCTCATGTATCGTGACTTTTTCACAACGTTATTAGTTTTTGGTATTTGGCAATGGGAACCTAGGTTGTGTTTTTTGGAGATATTTTAGACTCCCTAGTTGTGGCATGGTGCCTTAAATGTTTTGGATATGTAAATGGCCATTTGGTGCTTGCTTTGATGCTTAAATGGTTGTTTGGCTTGGTTATTAGGGTGCATGCCTATAGACTTGTAGATTTTCCTAATTGATGCCATGAATGTGTTTTGATGATGTAAATACGTACCTTATATGTATGATGACCTGTTGGCATGATTAGGGAGTCATTAGGATGTGTTTGGGTGGTTAATTGTATGTTAAACCAGCAAAATCTGCATTTTCTGGGCAGTCCGTATCGGAACGGGCACTAACGTTTCGAAACGGGGGCCTATAATGGCCTTCGTGTATCGAAACAGATAGGGTAGTTCCGAAACGCTTTTGCCACTGCCAAGCCCTGTTTCGATACAGGTCTCGAAACTAACCCGAGTTTCGGAACGGTCAACCCCCGTTCCGAAACAGATGACCATTGGACACTGATTTGAATGGTTTAAGGTTTGCAAGCTTTACGTTTTAGTCCTGAATTTTGTATTTGCAATTGCTTGAGTTTGAGATGTCCGTATGAGATGAAATTTGACAGGGAAGCATGTAATATAATTAATTTGATATTGGTAATTTAAAAATCAGCTAAGTCCTTCATCTTTCCAAAATTTACAATTTGGTCCCTAACTTTTGTATGTTGGGCAATTGAGTCCCTTATTGCTTTCTGATCGCTGTGCTTTTCAAGTATGTTTTTCTCAAGGGTATGCATAGGGTTAATGTGCATCTAGATAAGATTAAAAAGAAAAAAAGAGGGTCGTTAATCAAGGTTGACTTTCGGGTTGACTTTGGTTTTCCCCGTGTAATCTTCGTAGTTCGGGTCAACCATCTAGGACGGGCTAAGCGGGTTACATTTGGTGGTATCAGAGCTGAGTTCTCGAGTAAATGGGAATGGTTATGTGGGTGATGTGTGTATGATTGCATGATGTGTTTTTTTGAATGAAAGTGTGATGTGTGAATTGTAAAGTAAGTTACAATTGTGATGCATGCTGTGATGAAGCATGTTAGAGGAACCCACTGCCATATCAAAACTAATGAAATGAATTGTTTTGACTGAAAATGAGCTTGAGTACTTGGATCTTTTACCTTGCTGAGCCTGATTATGTTTATTGCATTTGTGTTAGTGCATTGTTTTAGTGAATGGGACCTCGTAGAGAGACGAGAATTAATACGCGAGTTATTGCTCAGAACAAGAATGAGAACGATGCTGATAATGTTGTGTATATACCTCCTCCTCCTGGTGGTGGACCTCCCGGTGGTGGTGGTGCTGGAGGTGATGGAGCTGGTGTTGGTGCTGGTGCTGGGGTCGCTGGACCTGAAGCTGGGCAGGGGCAAGCTGCTCCTGACATGACAGTTTTGATTCAGGCTATTGCTGGAGCCTTTCAGGCAGCAGTAGCTGGAGCTCATGGAGCTGGGCATCAGGGTGATGCTAATGTGAGATTACCTTTGGAACGTTTGCGCAGTCTAGGAGGGATTGAGTTTAGAGGTTTGTCTGCTGAGGGTTCCGAATCTTGGTTGGAAAGTACCAAGAGGATATTGGGACAGATGAACTGCAATGATGTGCAGAAGTTAGGATGTGTGGTATCGCTGTTACATGATGATGCGTATACCTGGTGGACAACCACTGTCTCCGGAATGGAGGAAGCTGGTGTAACTTGGACGTTCTTTCTGAACACGTTCAAGCGGAAGTATCTAGGTGTGCGATATCTGGATGAAAAGAAAAGAGAGTTCATGTCTCTTATACAAGGAAGCATGACGGTGGCTGAGTACGAGATCCAATTTGTCCGTCTCAGTCAGTATGCACTTGAGCTTATTCGGGATGAGCGGGAGAGGTGTGAGCGTTTCCGATATGGTTTGGTGACAGATGTAAAGACCTTTATGCTTGCCACTGAGTGCGCTGATTTTGATGTGCTGGTTAGTAGGGCGAAGGACATTGAGCCGAATCTGGGTTTGTCTTCTAGGAGTGCTGGTTCTGGCTCGGGCAAGAGAGCTGTTGAGTATAGTTCCGGTGGAGGACGGCACAAGAGAGGACGAGATAGGAGGTATCAGTCCTCGGCTAGGCGTGGTAGTGGAGGGCATGGTGCGCCTGTTCAGGGAGATAGGGCGAGAGCTGATCAGAACACTTGCTGGGCGTGTGGATCACGTGGTCATTTGAGGCGTGATTGTCCTCGGGCAGCGAGAGAGGTGCAGGCTCCTGTGGCAGTGACTGGTAATTCGTGTTGGAATTGTGGTTCGGCAGACCACATAAGGAGGGAGTGTCCTTTGTTAGCCGGTGGTGGTCAGGGACGTCCACCTAGAGTTGTTGTACCACAGAGAGGTCGTGGGAGCGACCGTGGTAACTTTCAGCGCAGAGATGATGGTCGAAGGAATGCGGCACATGTGGTGGCTGTCCAACCTGAGGGTCGTGGCCAGGCTCGAGTGTATGCTCAGCGAGAGGGGAGGAATGACACAAATGTGATCGCAGGTACCTTCACTTTGCAATCCTTGTCATTACTTTCCTTGATTGATTCTGGATCTACACACTCATACATATTGCGTGAACATGCTCAATTGCTTGGTTTGCCTGTTGAGTCTTTGGATGTTGGTATGCGTGTAACTAGTTCCTTTGGTGAGACCGTTGTGACACGGAAGTTATATAGAAGATGTCCCTTGGTTGTTCAAAATCATGTTTTTCATGTTGATCTCATGGAATTGCCATTCTATGGTTTTGATGTAATCCTTGGTATTGATTGGCTTGTTGAACATCGGGCTGTGGTGGATTTTGAGAACAATCGAGTTTCGTTGAAGCTTGCGGATGATTATGAGGTAGTGGTGGTTGGTGAGAATGTGATGTTTCTTGCAAATGTGGTGTCTTCTTTGGAGGCAAGCCGAATGCTGAGGCAAGGTTGTGAAGCCTACATAGCCTTGGTGATGAATCCTAGCTCTAAGGAGTAGCGAGTTCAAGATATCAGGACTGTGCGAGAGTTTCCTGGTGTGTTTCCGGAGGAGTTGCATAGGTTACCTCCTAATCGAGAAGTGGAGTTTGGGATTGAGCTGTATGAAAACACAACTCCAGTGTCCATTACTCCTTATCCAATGGCACCTAAGGAGTTGAAGGAGCTGAAGATGCAACTTCAGGAGTTGCTTGATCGTGGTTTCATTAGGCCGAGTGTGTCACCTTGGGGTGCACCGGTCTTGTTTGTGAAGAAAAAGGATGGCACTATGAGAATGTGCATCGATTACCGTCAGCTTAACAAGTTGACTATCAAGAATCGGTATCCAATGCCGAGGATTGATGATCTTTTTGATCAATTTCGGGGAGCGGCTGTGTTCTCTAAGATTGACTTAAGGTCAGGGTATTACCAGCTCAAGGTGAAGGATGTGGATGTGCCAAAGACAGCCTTCAGAACGAGGTATGGGCATTATGAGTTCCTTGTGATGTCGTTTGGTCTGACGAATGCTTCTGCAGATTTTATGGACATGATGAATAGAGTGTTCCATGAATATTTGGACAAGTTTGTTGTGGTGATCATTGATGATATCCTCGTGTACCCTCGTACTGAGGAGGAGCATGAGGGGCATTTGAGGATTGTGTTGCAGGCTTTGTTGGAGAATCAACTTTATGCTAAGCTGAGTAAGTGTGAGTTCTGGCTCAGGGAAGTTGTGTTCCTTGGTCATGTGGTTTCTGCTGAGGGGATTCGTGTTGATCCTCAGAAGATTGAGGCTGTTGCGTGTAAAATAGTCTATCGCAATTGTAGTGCAAGTGTACACGACGCAAGTAGTAAGTGATACGAAGTATCGGATATCGTCTCCACAGGGATTGGGCTAATGACTTCACCTAAATTCACTGCACGAAGTAAAGAGAAATATTTGAGAGTTGTCACGAGAATAATAAAGTAAAAACGCAAATAAAAGAATTGAGTTATCAAGATAGAGAGAATGGGCTGGTATTGAATTGCTCGGTAGTGCAGGTATTGAATTGCTTAGGATCTCCAGTTCTGTCGTCGCGCCCGTCGCCGACAGCACCTGTCGCGGCGTCTGTCCGTTAGCTGTCGCGGTAGCGAACACTAACTCCGTACTTCAAGCTTGGCAAGAATCCCAGATCTGCTTTGTCCTATCCCTAGGTCCAAGTCTGTCGATGATCACGTCTTTGACGATACCTCCCGGCGTGAATCGAAGGATGAACACCGATGTGTATGAGTTCTTCCTTAGCCACTTAACCTCGCCCTATCCCTAGGTACGAGATGGTTCAACTATATACTAGAGAACGCGCTCTTATCTCTTTCGTATACTTAACTCTCCCGATGCTAAGTAAATGGATAACCTCACAATGCTCTCCCGATGCTCTTGCAAGATATTAAAACCAAGATAAAAGAACTTGAAGTTTATTTTATTGAACTTGAAAAATCCTAAAACAAAGCAATCCTTGCAACTACTTTACAAAACAACCCGTAGCCCTAGGGGGAATTTAGAACATGTCGGTGACGGGTGGACGACAGGGGTTTGGTTTCCGTTATGGGGTAATCGGTTATGCTCCTAGGTTAAATCTATGCCCTTATATAAGCTTTGGGCTCAAGTTATCTAAGGTAACAAGGATTACAACTTTAATTAAAAGTAAGATTCTAATAAAAACTAAATCTCTAAAGTCTCCTACTTTCCACCCGCATCCTTGCTTTATGGGAACTCCTCTCCTTGAGCTTTGGCTTGACATATCTTTTCATCCGGGGCTTGGAAAAATATGTGGCTTTGACACGACAGACGAGCAGATTTTTCTCTATCTATCGAAGTCCACTTTGCTTTTCCTCTTCATAAGTCTGCTGTCACCATGCTGTCACGACAGGTCCATGACAGGTTCGTCTTCTTCGGCTGCTTGTCCAGTTCAGCTTTCCTACTTATTTGCCCTGCGCCTGCCTTCATCGTCAACCATGGCAGCAACCTGCAAAATACGCCATCTTTTAGTAGAATCCGTGCCTTTTATATAATTGTGATGTTTTATTGAAAACTAACCTAAATGCAATGCAATGATGCTTGAATGCAGCAGAAATATGGGTTAAAAAGGGTGTAAATAATAGAACTTTTACGCACTCAACACACCCCCAAACTCAAGTTTTTGCTTGCCCTCAAGCAATGAAGACTTAAAAGAAAACTGAAAATTTTTGTGTTAGCCTTCAAACAGTGAACTGTCCCTTACCTGTCGCTCATTCTCTATGGCGGCAGCAACCTGTCGGAAAAGTTAGGATCTGTCCGGAATCTCCCTATAGCTCTCGTGCAGTGTGTGCATGCTTGTGAACAGTTATATGCTAAGACTCTCTTAGTTTCACTAGAATATTCAACTTCTTAACTCGAATTTTTTTATGCCAAAGTTTATTTTTTTAGAAGGCACATTTTCATGCTTCTTTTTCTTCTATTTTCAAGCTAGTTTTTCTAGAGCCAGTTTCGGGCACCTCTAGTTAGCTTCCTAGAGCCGGTTTCGGGCACCTCTAGGTTTTTGATTTTCTTTTGCTAAACTTCTTTCCTAGAGCCAGTGTTAGGCACCTCTAGGGGCTATTCAAGTTCTAAGCATCCTACTCTAGTTTGGCTAAAAGAAATCTAAGCAATATAACAGTCACAATGGTGTTTAAATGTTCAGAACTATAGAAAGGCTCTAAACTTTTCCTTAACCTGTCCTAAAGATGCTGCCACGACAGAGCCGTCATGACAGGTAAGTTAACTTCACAGTTTTTACGCCAACAGTTTAAATTTTCTGAATTTTTTTTTAAAAGAACTTGAATAACACAACAATTAATAAAAAGACTTAAGACTCCATTGATGATGGAGGGTTGCCACCCCCAAACTCGAGGGTTGCATTGCCCTCAATGCAAAATGACATGAGAAATAAAGAAAAACAAGATAAATAAAAGTACATCACAAAAGATAAGGCAGGCAGCAGTAAAGGAAAAATAAAAACTTAAATTTTCACTCGTTGTCCTCGCTGCTGCTGCTGACGCGGATCTGATGGCAGCGTCTGCGCTGTGGAGGGGGCTGGGCAGGTTCCGGAGCAGGTTGATCAGCAGGTTCATCGGACGGTGGAGGGGCAAGTTCATTGGCAGGTTGAGGGGCAGGTTGCTCCACTAGCCGGATGTCGGAACTGCTACCGCTGTCCCATGAGCTGCTGGTGGTGGTGGCTTTGGGCAGCCTTTTCTTGTGCGCCACGTGCTTAATTCGTTTAACCCGCGTGAAGTCGCTCTCCAAATTCCTCCGGATAAGAGGGCTGTCATCAGTGTAACCCCCGTAGCCCGGTCTGGACGGTTGACCCGAACTACGAAGATTACACGGGGAAAACCAAAGTCAACCCGAAAGTCAACCTTGATTAACGACCCTTTTTTTTTAATCTTGTCTAGATGCACATTAACCTTAGATGTGATCACACAAACACCATGCTCAAAGATCACAACCATCAAAGATCAAACAGGGACCCAATTGAACAAATTACAACTTTAGGGACCAAATTGTAATTTCTGAAAACTTTAATGAATTAACCAGATTTTAAGTTACCAACTTAAAATTAATCATGTTTCATGCTTCCCTGCCAAATTTCAGCTCAAACGGACATCCCGAACTCATACAATTGCACAAACAAGTTTCAGGACCAAAATGCAAACATTTTGAAACATTTAACCGCCCATGTCAGCCCCCAACGGTCACCCGTTCCGGAACAGGCCAAGCCCGTTCCGAAACACGGGGCCGTTCCGCAACGCGTTCCGCAACGGGGGTCTGGCAGAATGCCTTCCGTTTCGGAACGGTGGCATCCGTTTCGGACGCCTGGGTTCATGCAGGGCACCCGTTCCGAAACGGTGTTACCTGTTCCGAAACGCCTAGCCCAGAATGTTGCATTTTGCTCACTCAAACACACAATTGATCATTCAAACATGCTCCAAAAGCCACCAAACTTTACCAGCATGCAATTCAACATAAATGAGACATACTTGCATCAACAATTCAACAGAAACACAACATATAAGAAAAGCCCCAAATCTATAGGCATGCTTCCTACACAAGCAACCATTTAGGCACAAACCTTCCAATTCAAACTCATTAAAGCCAATTCATGTTCCAACAACATTAGCAACAACATTTAAACATTCTTGATCAAACATATACGATCACATACACAACAACCCGAGAGATTCTACCCCATTGCCCTTATTAACTATAGCTATTCACCGAGACATACATCTCCATTGGAGTCCACCTTGAATCCCTTGCTCCTTGCTGCCCAAACTTCAAGAATCTGCATTGATGGACAAAAAGGAGCGTAAGCACATAATGCTTAGTGAGGAATGCTCAAAACCAAAAACACCATCAATGCAGCGGGTCATTAAAACACTTTAAAGACAACCCGATTTGATTACCAAAACCATGTTTGAAAACCCTTTTCAACATCAAGCTCAAATCATGCATAAACACCATATGCCAAGCTTAAACAAAACCATGGAAAACTCTCCCATTTCACAACATACCTTTCTTAAACTTGAAAACCATATAAAGCAAGAAACCTTTTAAAACCATAGCTCAAATATTCTATCACATGCATTTAACCAAGGCAACATAAAACCATAACATCATCTTCACATGCCTTTAAAAACAAGTCTTACAAGACTCCAATGCAACATAGATATTTCATGCTCACATGCATCATTTACCAAATGATAACCAACACTTGTTTAACTTAACAAGTAAACATGCATTCACTAGCATCATACACTTTTCATGCAATAATGCATCTTTTCAAGCATCTCATGCTTCACATGCAACCATGCATCACTTCAAGCATCTCATGCTTCACATGCAACCATGCATCATTTCAAGCATCTCATGCTTCACATGCAACCATGCATCATTCCAAGCATCTCATGCTTCTTTATGATCAAGAACATTACATTGGCTTCCAAGAGATCAACCACATTCACTTTCCAACTCAACAACCCGATCGGATACGCGGATTCCGAGCGTTGTCCCTACGCTCCCTACACCCTACCAATCCAAGGTCCTCGAATGGGCAACACCTCCATTATGACCTCAACAACCAAGGTCCTCGAGTGGGCAACAACCTCCACTATGACCTCATCATCCTAAGGTTCCCATGTATGGACTTTTAAACACCATACAACCTTAGCTTTTTCCCCAAGGTTCCCATGTATGGACTTTTAACCACCATACAACCTTGACATGCACAAGATTCTCCCGTATGGACTTTTAACCACCATACAACCTTTGCATAACCGATTGGTAGTTGTAGAACATCACTAACGAGATCCGGGACATCCCACACAAGATCCACACATGGACTTAACACTGCCATTGTGATCTCAACAAGCACAAGGTTCTTACATATGGACTTTGAACCACCATATAACCTTTGCTCAACCAAGGTCCTCGAATGGGCAACACCACCATTATGACCTCATCAACCAAGGTCCTCGAGTGGGCAACAACCTCCACTATGACCTCATCTCGTTAGGATACTTGAAGGGAGCTTATCCGGTCCACTCTTGACCACTCCACCTCCAAGGCGACTTAATTCACGGTGCACCCAATCCTATAGCCGGCTAACTATATCCGATCAACAAACCAAGAACCACTTACATCACTTGCCAATATAACCATCTTACCATATTAATCCAATGTTCCACATGCATAAACATAATGCAAAACCAACACAACATTAGCTTAATGATTCACATGCATAACCAATATGCAAAACCATTACCTCATTAATCCAATGATTCGAATGCAAAACTAATATGCAAAAGGTAACATTTAGCATCATCAATTCACTGTTTTAAAGCATCATACATAGCCATTGATCAACATGCAACACTATGCATCAAAACCACATTTACCATATACAAAACCAAGGATCCCTTACCTTGAGCATCCTTCTTAAATGGCTTTCAAAACCAGCATTAAACCATGCTAAAACATGCTTACAAAACATAATTAAACCATGCAAAACACATGCATTTCAATCATCAACCACATTTGCTTTTAAAACCAAATCACACACAATTCAAGAACAAAAATCCCTTTTACTTACTCTTGAGCTTAGCAAGTTGTTTAGACTTACACTAAGCTCCCAAAAACCTTCAAACCTTGTTTTAAAAGATGAAATCCCAACTTCACTCACCGATAACCAAAACAAGACTAGCCAACAAGCCTTCCAAGCTTCCGAAACCTTCCGCAAACACCTCCAAAGCTCACGGATCAAACTCCCCTGTTTCAAGCACACAAAAACAGAACATTAATGCATCCTTATGCATTAAAACACCAGCAACAACAACACAACTCGCTGCTCATCACAAATCTAACAATTTGGCTACCAAACACAACCGAAATCACCTCCAAACATTTCCAAAACTTAACCCAGCCAAGATCCATCACCTCTAACCATTTTTATACATCAATTAACATACAAAATGATCACAAACACCTTCTTATACCTCCAGGTATAACAGATCACCAAAAACACTCCAAAAACAACCAAAAACTCAAGCCAAACTTAGGAAATTCAACCTATCCGGGATTGCATTGATTAAACCTCAACTTCTAATCAATTTAGCATTCATTTAACATCATTTTGACACTCCAAAACACTGCCCAAACAGATCACACGAAAATTTCACCAAAATCAGCAAATCTTGCATTTTAGCCAAAAATCAAGATCTCAATTGAAAAGCCATTAACAAAACATAAATCAAGGATTGAGAACTTAGGAATTTCAGTAAAGAACTGATAGTTTAGAGGAGAAGGACGTTCTTACCTCCAAACTTGAATTTCTCCATTTTAGAGCCAAAAAGCTTGATGAAACAACTTGCAAATTGAGAGGTTTTGTTGATGAGATGATTAGGAATCAAATGAGAGTTGAAATGAGAGATTTAGATGTCAAAATCAGAGAAAGAAATCTGGAGAATTTTGTTTGGGTTGAGAGAAAATGAGAGAAAAGGAAAATTGAGAGAAAATGGAAAATTAGTTATGAAATTGGTTAAAATGATTTCCCTCCCTTTCTTAATCTTTAAAAATCAGAATAAAGCCTTAAAATATCTTAGAAAAATCTGGAGAAATCCTTTTTGGAATAATAGCTCCTTAAAGATTCAAAGTTTCAATCCTTTATAAAACTGTCCCGCAACTTTCAAAAATTACATTTTGGTCACTAGCCAAAATGTCAACCTTCCGAACCTCATTTTCCAAAATTGATTTCACAGTTCACTTATATGTATTAAAAGATGATTTTAGAACATTTTTCCATATTTTTAATGCAACCCGAACTAGGCTTTCCTAAATTCACTCTTATATATTCGATCAGCACTTTGACCGAACCGGTCAACACCCAAAACTTCTGAGCCCAAAACCGGGGCGTTACACATCAGTGGCAGGTCTCTTGGTTCCTCCAGGGGAGGTGTCTGCCGGTGGGCTGCCTTCTGCCGTTGGGGCAGGGGTTGGTGTAGAAGCGGCAGAATGCATATGGGGAGAGACAGGTGGTGTGGGTGTGGGGGAGGGGATATGGAAATAATGGGCGGGGAAGGTGGGGAAGATGACATCCGAATAATGTAAGGTATTAGTAATGAAATTTACCGTTGCATTTGAGAAGTCGCGGATAAAAGTCATCAAACCCATTTGGCGCTCCTCTACCCGTAGAATTGCAGCAAGGATGTGGGCAGACTGGTCTGTCGGAGCGGTGTCGGCGGCAGCTTCTGGGGCAGGGTCGGTGGCAGGTTCTTCATCGGAGTCAGCAGGAGGGGCATTTGGGTCGAAGGCATTGATCGGTGATACGACTATGACCTCCATGAGGCTGGAGATGTTGTTGTCAGTCCAGCCACTGCCCGTCTTGATTTTGTCGGAGGGTTCCTCTGGTACGGCAGCACAACGGCAGAGGGCGGTGATGGTGAACGGCAGACAGAGTCGTGAGTCTGAGCGGAAGGCACATTCGATGATGATGTCCCTCATGTACCTGCCCATATTGATGGGCCTGTCATGCATAATAGAGTGAATGAGGGCCAGCCGCTGTCGGTTGACTGTCGTGTGGTGGGAAGAGGGCAGGATACGCTTTTTGATGAAAGCGTTCCACAGTTTTGCTTCGGGGAGGAGCTGCCCCCTATTGACGCAGTGGGGATTCTTCTTGCTGGTGGTCCATGTCGTACCAGCCTCTGTCAGCTCCACCATGATGGCATCATAGGCAGCAGCGTCGAGGGTGTCCAGAAATTGTTGGTGAGCATCATCATCGGGGCCAAAGAAAAGGCCGAACATATGGTTGATGCTGTTGGCGGTGAAGGGTACTTCCACTCCTCGGACGGTGACAGTTGTCGCCGTTTTGCTGTCTATGGCCTCGTAAAATTCTCGGACCAGAGTATCATTTAGCTCTGCCGGCTGCTCGGCAAAGTCCTCCCATAGCTGTGCCGTTATGGCCTTCACAATGAACGGCCGGAGTCCCATATGGGGAGCATCTCTGTTGTAAATGAAGCCACGCTCCTCCCATAGTTCCTTGTTGGTGAAGGGTGATGCTGCTGCTGAAGAAGAAGCGACAGCAGCGGTACGACGGGTCTGTCTCGACGACATTTTGGTTGCAAGGGCTGTGAAAGAGAGAAAACAAATAAAACTAGAGGAGATAAACAAGAGAGAAAAATCAGAAGTGATAAAAATGAAAATGGGAAGGGGTTTATATAGCGGTCGAGTAGCTGCCCATTTAATGCCGCAACGGCAGGCGTGAAAAACGGAGCGACAGATTGGATGTTGCGTGTCTGACGCGTCTGACACGCATTTAAGCGTCTGTTACGCGTCTGCCGCACGCTTCGTTGTCTGCCGTGTCAGTCTGTTGACAGCCTGTCATATCCGTCCGCGGCGGCAGCCGAAACGACAGGTTTCCATAAATGGGCTTTATTGGGCTGATGGATGGGCGGTGGGTCTGGGTCACTTCTCCTTTTCTTCTTGACTCCTTTATTTCCTAAAAACTAAAATCAGAAAAACAAAACATTATTCGAATAAAATAAACCTAATTTCCTAATAATAATAAATAAAATAAAATAAAATAAATAAAAATAAAAATTAGGTTAAATTTGGGATGCCTTGTGGGGCATCACCTAAAGTAACCACTTCCTGTATTCCTGGGGCTTCAGTCCCCTGAGAATGCTTGAGGCGTTGTCCATTGACTTTGAATTGGTGCCCGTCCTTTAATGATTGAATTGTAATGGCACCATGGGGAAAAACTTGAACCACTTGGAACGGGTCAGACCATCTAGATTTGAGCTTCCCTGGAAAGAGTTTCAACCTAGAATTAAACAACAACACAAGCTGCCCTGGGCAGAACTGTCGTGGCAGCAACTTCTTGTCATGCCACTTCTTAGTCTTTTCCTTGTAAATCCTTGCATTGTCGTAGGCCATTGTCCGTATTTCATCGATCTCATTCAAATCTAACAGCCTTTTCTGGCCTGCCTTGTCCAAGTCCATGTTTACTGCCTTGATTGCCCAATATGCTTTGTGCTCTATCTCGACAGGCAGGTGACAGGTTTTCCCATAAATCAAACAGTATGGAGACATGCCCAATGGAGTTTTGAAAGCTGTCCTGTATGCCCATAATGCATCATTCAAAAGTAAAGACCAATCTTTCCTAGTTGGTTTAACCATCTTTTCAAGAATGTTCTTCACTTCCCTGTTGGAAATCTCTGCCTGTCCATTGGTCTGTGGGTGGTATGCTGTCGCGATCCTGTGCTTGACACCATATTTCTTTAAGGCGGCAGCAATTACCCTATTATCGAAATGTCTCCCTTCATCACTGATAATCGCCCTAGGGATGCCAAATCTAGAGAAGATGTTTTTGTGCAAAAACTTTTGAACCGTTTTGGCATCATTCTTTTGAGTTGCGATTGCTTCTACCCACTTGGAGACATAATCCACTGCGAGGAGGATGTAAAGATTTCCACACGAAGATGGAAAAGGTCCCATAAAATCAATCCCCCAAACGTCGAAGATCTCGACTTCTAAGATATTCTGCAATGGCATCTCGTTTCTCCTCGAGATGTTACCTGTCCGCTGGCACCTGTCACAGTTCTTGTAAAAGTCCTGTGCATCTTTATACAGTGTCAGCCAGTAGAACCCTGACTGCAGCACCTTGGTAGCAGTCTTGTTGCCACCTAAGTGACCTCCATATTGTGAAGCATGGCAGTGATGGAGAATGTCTTCTTGCTCTTCCTGTGGTACACACCTCCTTATAACCTGATCTGCGCACATTTTCAAAAGAAGAGGTTCGTCCCAATAATAATGCTTAACATCATTTTGGAACCTCTTTCTGGCTTGATAATTAAGATCAGAAGGAAATATTCCGCTAACTATAAAATTAACGAAATTAGCATACCAGGGAAGGTCAGAAGACTTACCTGCCGCCATGGCTGTCGCGACAGCGATTGCGGCAGCAAAGAGCTGCTCATCTGGGAAGGTCTTCAGTATGTGTGTCTCATCGAATGGTAGACTCTGTCCCTTCTCCAACCTCGACAAGTGATCTGCCACCTGATTTTCTGTCCCCTTTTTGTCTTTGATCTCAAGGTCGAATTCTTGTAATAGCAAGATCCACCGTATCAATCTAGGCTTGGCATCCTTCTTTGCGAACAAGTACTTAAGGGCAGAATGGTCGGTGTGCCCTATTACTTTCGTCCCAAGTATGTAAGAACAAAACTTGTCGATGGAGAACACCACAGCTAACAGCTCTTTTTCTGTGGTGGTATAGTTCACTTGGGCATCATTCAATGTTTTGCTGGCATAGTATATGACGTGAAACAGCTTGTCCTTGCGCTGCCCAAGTGCTGCCCCGACAGCATAATCACTGGCATCACACATGATCTCAAATGGTTGTGTCCAGTCTGGTGGCTGTACTATGGGGGCTGTCACTAGCTTTTCCTTCAGAACCTTGAATGCTTCAGTACATTCTTCATTAAAGTCAAAGGGTCGGTTCTGCTCTAAGAGATGGCATAGGGGCTTCGTGATTTTCAAAAAATTGGCAATGAATCTGCGATAAAAACCAGCATGCCCTAAAAAACTCCTAATGCCCTTGACTGTGGTTGGCGGCGGCAGCTTCTCAATTACCTCTATTTTGGCCCTGTCGACTTCTATCCCACGGCAGCTAATCTTATGGCCAAGGACTATCCCCTCATCCACCATAAAGTGGCATTTTTCCCAATTTAAAACAAGATTAGCTTTTTCACATCTTTCAAGTACCTTTTGTAAGTTGCTGAGGCAGCTCTCAAAATCATCTCCAAAGACGGAAAAATCATCCATGAAAATCTCAAGGAAGTCCTCTACCATGTCGGAGAATATAGCCATCATGCACCTTTGGAAGGTGGCAGGTGCATTACAGAGTCCAAAAGGCATCCTCCTAAACGCGTACGTTCCGTAGGGGCTTGTGAAAGTCGTTTTCTCTTGATATTCTGGTGCAATAGCAATTTGGTTATAACCTGAGTAACCATCAAAAAAACAATAGTAAGGTTTACCCGCTAATCTATCAAGCATTTGATCAATAAAGGGTAAAGGAAAGTGGTCTTTTCGGGTAGCTTTGTTAAGCTTCCGATAGTCCATACAAACCCTCCAACCGGTCACAGTCCTAGTTGGGATTAACTCATTGTTTTCGTTGGTTATCACGGTCATGCCTCCTTTCTTGGGAACACATTGCACCGGGCTTACCCATTTGCTGTCGGAGATGGCGTAAATAATACCAGCATCTAACCATTTAATGATCTCCTTACGCACTACCTCCTTCATCGCATGGTTTAGCCGCCTTTGGGCATCTATAGTCGGCTTATGATCTTCCTCAAGGAGGATTTTGTGCATGCATAACGCCGGACTAATGCCTTGAATGTCTGCTATCGTCCATCCAATCGCCTTCTTGTGCTGCCTTAACATGTCGATCAGCTGTCGTTCCTGTTCCTGCGGCAGCTTAGCAGAGATGATTACGGGCAGTGTGTCATCACAACCAAGATAAGCATATTTAAGCTGCCCTGGCAGGGGCTTAAGTTCTAAGACATGTGGTTCAACAGTAGATGGCTTTTGGATTAAATGGTTATCCGAAGTGTAATTCAAAGGTTCGAATAACTTACCTGGACGATGGTCTAACCAGTCTACCTCCTCATGACCTTCAGTATCAGATGTATCGGATTCAGAGGAGTCGCTGTCGTTGGTGCTGTCGTCGTTGCTGTCGTGACAGGCTTGTAGGTGGTTGTCGCAGCAGTGACCAAATTTTATATCACGACAGCCCGTCCTGATGCAGGGTTGATCAAAGGTCACCTCAATGATGGCCTTGCATTCCTCATCCACATTAGCATGTTTCATCGCTTGGAGAACATTCAACTTAATTTCTTGATCGTTCACGCACATGGTGAGTTCTCCTTTCTCCACATCAATCAATGATCTTCCCGTGGCTAAGAAGGGTCGCCCAAGGATGACTGGTGCGTTTTCGTCTGCCTCACAATCTAAGATAAGAAAGTCAGCAGGAAAAATAAGCTTATCCACTCTTACCAAAATATCTTCAATTTTTCCCTCGGGGTGAACGTAAGAGCGGTCGGCTAGCTGTAGGGTAACTGTCGTGGGCCGCGCCTTGCCAATACCTAGTTTCTGAAAAACAGATTTGGGCATTAGATTAACACTAGCACCAAGATCACATAATGCCTTACCCACAAATCTGTCGCCGATTACGCAAGGTATGATGAAGCTCCCCGGATCCTTCTTTTTCTGGGGTGGCTGCCTATGAAGAATACTCATGCAACCTTCTATCATTTTTACCGTTTCAAATTCCCCAAGTTTTGATTTTTTCGACATAACATCCTTGAGAAATTTAGCATAACCGGGCATCTCCCTAACAGCATCTAACAACGGAATATTAATATGAACCTGTTTAAAAATATCATAAATCTTTTTAAGTTGAGATTCATGCTTAGCTTGCTGTATCCGTTGTAGAAAAGGTGGTGGAGGACGGTAATCAGCAATGCGTCCTTCCCACTGCATGCGAATCTGAGGACGATACTCATCGTTTTTCTCCTCTATCGCTTTTGTTGTCGTGACAGGCTCATCGGCAGCAGTCTGTTTATCACCTGTCGGGGCAGCTTCCTCGGCAGGTTTATCCAAGGCAGGTTCCTTTTCTGTTTCAGCTTCTTTTTCCGGCCCTGGTAACTTTTTCCCACTCCTAGTAGTAATCGCCTTACATTGTTCATGTGGGGGCGGTCTAGCATTTTCAGTATTGCTAGGGAATCCTCCATTCTGCCGTGGCTTAATATGCTGCGACACCTGACCCATTTGTGTCTCTAGAGATTTCAAGGTAGCCTCATGATTTGTCATTCTAATCTTGGTTTCATCCATAAAGGTTTCCGTCTTCTTGACAAACTGATTAATATTCTCCATATACGTACTAGTCTGAGACATAAAGGTGGCCAGAGTCTGCTCCAATATACTACTCGTGGCAGATGGTGGCTGCTGTTGCTGCTGAGGCGGCAGGTTCTGCGGCAAATCCTTTCGCGTCAACAATATAGGACCCCCCTGATTCTGATTATGCGCTTGTGGATTCAGGGCGTTGTTGGGGTTACTCCAGGAGAATTTGGGATCCTTCCTCCAATTGGGATTATAGTTGTTGGAATTGTAGTTCGGCTTGTAATTTCCAACATATTTTCCCTCTTCTATATTTATTGGGCACTCATCCCTACTATGATTGCCCTCACAAGTAGCACAAACTTCCTCGACAGCAAATCCTTGTAATTCATCATCATTCAATAACTTTTTCATGGCTTTAGTAAGGAATGCTACCTGCGATTTCATAGTGCTGTCGGCCTCATAGTCTTTGACAGCAAGTACTCGTTTACCCCCTCTTCTAGCGGTTGGAAACTGCTCCTCATTCTTAGCCAGATTTTTCAAAACTTGCAATGCCTCGTCCGGATCTTTATCCAATAATAGTCCATTCGCTGCAGAATCAATTCGAATGCGAGTTTGTAAGTTAGCAGCATTATAAAACTTAGTTACCTGATTCCAGACGGGGAATCCATGCATTGGGCAGTTTCGAAGAAGAGTTGTAAATCTGTCCCAGGCCTCGTGCATTGGCTCGTCATCTTCCTGTTGAAAAGTAGCAATTTCATTACGTAATCGCTCAGCTAAATGAGAAGGATTAAAACGAGACAAAAATTCACGAGTTAAATCTGCCCAAGTCATAATAGAACCCGGTGTAAGTTTATTCCACCAAGTTTTAGCTCTGTCCCTCAATGAATGAGGAAATAACCGAAGCCTCAGTATCTCCGGACTAACTCCTGGTAGTCTAAACGAACCACAGATCTCCTGGAATGTTTTGAGATGCTCCCTGGCATCTTCTGTCGCAGAACCACTAAACTACCCGACGTTGTTGATCATACTAAACATGACAGGTTTAAGTTCGAAGTTGTCAACGTCAATATCCGGCAGCGTGGTCTCCAGTTCTACATGATCGTTCAGCATGTAGTCACGACATGACCGTCGTCCACCTACTGAGGGCGGGTCATCGACAGGCGGTACACCGTCACCAACAGGCGGGTTACGTGCCATCTGCTCTAGCTGTTCCTCGAGGTATTCGTTCCGATCTAAGAGGTGGCGAATCTGTTTCTTGAGATTGAAGGAACGTTCGATCTCCGGATCTAACTTATACTCAGGATCTTCACCTCTTTTGGATCTGCGCATAAACAAGATAACCTCGTGAAAAGTGAGAGTTGGAAGCACAAAAGAAAAATTAAAGAAAAATATAAATAAAAACAAAAACGAAAATAAAAATAAAAATAAAAACAAAAAGTGCAAGAAAAGAAAGGTGTAGTTATGTTGCCAATCCCCGGCAACGGCGCCAAAAACTTGTTGCGTGTAAAATAGTCTATCACAATTGTAGTGCAAGTGTACACGACGCAAGTAGTAAGTGATACGAAGTATCGGATATCGTCTCCACAGGGATTGGGCTAATGACTTCACCTAAATTCACTGCACAAAGTAAAGAGAAATATTTGAGAGTTGTCACGAGAATAATAAAGTAAAAACGCAAATAAAAGAATTGAGTTATCAAGATAGAGAGAATGGGCTGGTATTGAATTGCTCGGTAGTGCAGGTATTGAATTGCTTAGGATCTCCAGTTCTGTCGTCGCGCCCGTCGCCGACAGCACCTGTCGCGGCGTCTGTCCGTTAGCTGTCGCGGCAGCGAACACTAACTCCGTACTTCAAGCTTGGCAAGAATCCCAGATCTGCCTTGTCCTATCCCTAGGTCCAAGTCTGTCGATGATCACGTCTTTGACGATACCTCCCGGCGTGAATCGAAGGATGAACACCGATGTGTATGAATTCTTCCTTAGCCACTTAACCTCGCCCTATCCCTAGGTACGAGATGGTTCAACTATATACTAGAGAACGCACTCTTATCTCTTTCGTATACTTAACTCTCCTGATGCTAAGTAAATGGATAACCTCACAATGCTCTCCCGATGCTCTTGCAAGATATTAAAACCAAGATAAAAGAACTTGAAGTTTATTTTATTGAACTTGAAAAATCCTAAAACAAAGCAATCCTTGCAACTACTTTACAAAACAACCCGTGGCCCTAGGGGGAATTTAGAACATGTCGGTGACGGGTGGACGGCAGGGGTTTGGTTTCCGTTATGGGGTAATCGGTTATGCTCCTAGGTTAAATCTATGCCCTTATATAAGCTTTGGGCTCAAGTTATCTAAGGTAACAAGGATTACAACTTTAATTAAAAGTAAGATTCTAATAAAGACTAAATCTCTAAAGTCTCCTACTTTCTAGCCGCATCCTTGCTTTATGGGAACTCCTCTCCTTGAGCTTTGGCTTGACATATCTTTTGATCCGGGGCTTGGAAAAATATGTGGCTTTGACACGACAGACGAGCAGATTTTTCTCTATCTATCGAAGTCCACTTTGCTTTTCCTCTTCATAAGTCTGCTGTCACCATGCTGTCAAGACAGGTCCATGATAGGTTCGTCTTCTTCGGCTGCTTGTCCAGTTCAGCTTTCCTACTTATCTGCCCTGCGCCTGCCTTCATCGTCAACCATGGCAGCAACCTGCAAAATACACCATCTTTTAGTAGAATCCGTGCCTTTTATATAATTGTGATGTTTTATTGAAAACTAACCTAAATGCAATGCAATGATGCTTGAATGCAGCAGAAATATGGGTTAAAAAGGGTGTAAATAATAGAACTTTTACACACTCAACAGAGGCAGTAATGAATTGGAAGCCTCCTAAGTCTGTTCATGAAGTCCGTAGTTTCCTTGGTTTGGCGGGATACTATCGGAGGTTCGTGGATGGATTTTCAAAGATTGCTGCACCTTTTGTGAAGTTGTTGTAGAAGGATGTCAAGTACGAGTGGACGGAAGCGAGACAGCAGGCTTTTGAAAAGCTGAAGGCAGCTTTGACGCAAGCTCCTATCTTGGTTCAGCCTGAATCAGGGAAAGAGTTTGTGGTGTATAGTGACGCATACTACGTTGGTTTGGGTTGTATGTTGATGCAAGAGGGTAAGGTGGTGGCTTATGCATCGCGATAGTTGAAGGTGCATGAGCGCAATTATCCTACGCATGACATTGAATTGGCTGCGGTGGTTTTTGCTTTAAAAATTTGGAGACATTACCTGTATGGTGAGAAGTGTACGGTGTACACGGATCACAAGAGTTTGAAGTATCTGATGTCTCAGAAAGAGTTGAATCTTAGACAACGACGTTGGGTGGAGTTGCTTAAAGATTACGATCTGACGATTGAGTACCATCCGAGAAAAGCCAATGTTGTAGCGGATGCCTTGAGTAGGAAGGTGACAGTGGATTTGAGGGCTATGTTTGCCTGCTTGGCATTTCGCGAGATGGCGGTCTTGTGGCTGAATTGCAAGTGAAACCATCCTTGGTTCAGTTGATAAAGGATAAGCAGTTGTTGGATGATTCCTTGGTGCCACATGTTTAGGATATTGCTGAGGATAGGCCATCGGATTTCTGCTTTAATGATGATGGAGTTCTATGTTTTGGGAGTCGGATAGTAGTTCCCAATGATGCTGAGTTGAGGCGTGCTATTCTGACTGAAGCTCATAGTAGTCCTTTTGCTATGCACCCTGGTAGTACAAAGATGTATCGTGATCTTAAGGATGAGTACTACTTGGTGGGATTAAAGAAACATGTTGTTGAGTATGTGAGCAACTACATGGTTTGCCAGCGAGTTAAGGCTGAGCATCAGTTTCTTTCTGGGTTGTTGCAACCGTTGAGGATTCCTGAGTAGAAGTGGGAAAGGATTACCATGGACTTTTTGTCTGGTTTGCCTTTGTCGCCATCGAAGAAGAATTCGGTGTGGTTGATTGTTGATCGCCTTACGAAGTGTGCGCATTTCTTACCTGTGCATACTACGTACACTTTGGACAAGCTTGCAGAGTTGTACATTGTTGAGGTTGTGCGGCTGCATGGTGTGCCAAAGTCTATAGTGTCGGATCGAGATCCGAGGTTTACATCGCGTTTATAGGAATGTTTACATCATGCTTTGGGTACACGGCTGAATTTCAGTACTTCTTATCATCCACAGTCGGATGGACAGTCTGAGCGTGTTATCCAAGTGCTGGAGGATATGTTGAGGTGTTGTGTGATTGAGTTTCAAGGCTCGTGGGTGAAGCATTTGCCTTTGGTGGAGTTTGCTTATAACCATAGCTACCAGGCAAGTATTCAAATGGCACCTTATGAAGCCTTGTATGGGAGGAAGTGCAGAACTCCTCTTTGTTGGGCTGAAACAGGTCAGAAGTTGGTATCGATGCCAGCTTTGTTGAAAGGAACCACCGAGAAGGTGAAGCTCATTTGTGAGCGGTTGAAGGCAGCTTCTGATCGACAGAAGTCTTACGCGGATTTGAAGCGTAAGGAGATTGAGTATGCGGTAGGTGACCGTGTGTTTTTGAAAGTTTCGCCTTGGAAAAAGGTGATGAGGTTTGGCCGAAAGGGTAAGTTGAGCCCTAGGTACATTGGACCATATGAGGTGATTGAGCATGTGGGTCTTGTTGCGTACAAGTTGAGGTTTCCACAAGAGTTGGAAAAGATACATGATGTGTTTAATGTCTCTAGGCTTCGAAGGTATAGATCGGATCCTTCGCATGTTATGCATGTGGAGGAAGTGGAGTTGAATCCAGACTTGACCTATGATGAGGAGCCGGTGGAAATTCTGGATTCAGACAGTAAAGTTCTTCGAGGTAAAACCATTGAGTTGGTAAAGGTGTTGTGGAAGCATCGTGGTGCTGAGGAAGCCACATGGGAACGAAAGGATGACATGGTGAAGCAGTTTCCGTACCTCTTTCCTCCAGGTAAATTTCGAGGATGAAATTTCTTTAGGGGGGAGAGTTGTAACACCCCAATTTTGGGCTTGGAAGTTTAGGGTCTGAACCGAACCGGTCTGATTTTCGGTTCGAATATAAAAGGTGGTTTTAGGGAAAGCCTAGTTCGGGATGCTTTAAAAATATGGAAAAATATCTAAAAATCCTCTTTTAATATATATAAGAGAGTGGTGAAATCAATTTTACAAAATAAGGTTTGGAAGTGTGGCATTTCGAAATAGTGACTAAAATGTAATTTTTGAAAAGTTCAGTGGTGACTGTTTTGTAAGGATTGAAACTTTGAATCTTTAAGGAGCTAATTTACCCAATGAAGGATTTGTCCAGATTTTTCTTAGATTTTAATGAATTAATTAATGTTTAATTAATTTAATGAAAAGGAGAAAAACCAATTTTGAGATTTCATAACTAACTTTTGTTAATACTTTCTCATTTTATTTTCTCTCAAAATTCCCTCAGCCAAACACATTTCTACAACATTTCTTTTGATTTTCACACTAAATAATGAGGTTTCAATCATCAATTGATTCCTAATCCTTTCTACATCAAATCCTCTTCATTTGCTTATTGAATTTTCAAGGATTTTGGCTCTAATCAAGGAGAAATCTACATTTAGAGGTAAGGATGTTCTTCTCCTCTAAATACTCAGTTCTTTACTGAAATTCCCAACTTCTCAATCCTTAATTAAAGTTTTGTAAATGGTTTTAATGATATGAACTTGATTTTGGCTTAAAACTCAAGATTTGGAAGAAATCTTGAGGAAATTCGTGGTGATTGTTTGGGCTCTGTTTTGAGATGGCTTTTTAATGTATTTTAGTTGTTTAATGATGTGTAATTGAGGTTTAATCAATGCAATCCCGAATAGGTTGATTTTCCTAAGTTTTTGCTTGTGAAAATGGTGGTTTTTGGGGTGATCTTGGTGTTCTGTTATAGCTGGAGGTATAAGGACGAGTTTAGGTTCTTTTTGGATGTTAATTGATGTTTAAGAATGTTTAGAAGTGATGGATCTTTGCTGGGTAATGTTGTGGAAGAGTTTAGAAGTAATTTCGGTTGTGTTTGGTAACCGAAATGTTAGTTTTGGTGAGAGCAGCGAGTTTAGGTGTAATGGCTGAAGATTTTAATGCATGATGATGCATTAATCCTCTGCTTTGATGTGTTTAAAACAGGGGAGACATATTCGGATCCTTGTGGTGTTGATCTGGAGGCTTGAACGGCGTTTCGGCAAGCTTGCGAAACGGAATTGGTGAGTGGAGTTAGATTTCCAGCTTTGTATCGAATGTTTGAAGGTTTGGGAGCTTAGTTTAAGTCTAATCAACTTAACTAAGCTCAAGAGTAAGTTTTCGGAAAAACTCTCTTGGATGAGCCATGGATTGGTTCGATGCATTTGTTGATAATTGCATGTTTAAATTCTGTTTTTAAAAGCATGTTTAGCATGGTTAATGCTGGTTATGAAAGCCATTTGTTGAAGGATGCTCAAGGTAAGAGATCCTTGGTTTGATTTGTTCAAAATGTGGATTGATGCATAGTGATGCATGTTGTTAAATGGCTTTGTTTTAGATGCTTTAAAATAGTGGATTATTGATGATAATTGATGTATATTGGCAAGTGATGTGTTGGTTTAAAAGTACTTGAATCAGATATAGTTAGCCGACTATAGGATTGGGTGCACCGTGAATTAAGTCGCATTGGATGTTGAGGGGTTGAAATTGTACCGTAAACTCCATCCAAGTACACTAACGAGATGGTTAAGATCACAATGGTGGTTAAAAGTCCATGTGTGGATCTTGTGTTGAGTGTCCCGTGTTCTCGTTAGTGATGTTATGCAACTACCGATGAGTGATGTGGAGGGGTTGTGATTGTACCGTTAAACTCCATCACGGGTGTTGAGGGGTTGTGATTGTACCGGTAAACTCCACCTTGTGTGTTCGGTAGTGTGTATGAAGTGTATGGGACAACGCTTGTAATCCGTGTATCCGATTGTGTTTTTGTTGTAAATGGTTATGGTATCACTTGGAAGCCAGTATGACATGTTGATGTTAAAGAAGCATGAGATGCTTGATGTGTATGCATTGTTGCATGATTAATGATGTTTATGTGTTAAAAGGCTTTGTAGAAAGTGTTTTTATAAAATGCATTATTGTGTTGTTCCTTTAGAGCATGTCTCACTAAGCATTTGTGCTTACGCTTTCTTTCTTGAACCAATAATGCAGATAATTGAGGTGTTGAGGGCAGCAAGGAGGCTAAGAATCCAAGAGAAAACTAAGCTCATGTATGGTGACTTTTTTCACAACGTTATTAGTTTTTGGTATTTGGCAATGGGAACCTAGGTTGTGTTTTTGGGAGATGTTTTGGACTCCCTAGTTGTGGCATGGTGACTTAAATGTTTTGGATATGTAAATGGCCATTTGGTTCTTGCTTTGATGCTTAAATGGTTGTTTGGCTTGGTTATTAGGGTGCATGCCTATAGACTTGTAGATTTTCCTAATTGATGCCATGAATGTGTTTTGATAATGTAAATACGTACCTTATATGTATGATGACCTGTTGGCATGATTAGAAGTCATTGGGATGTGTTTGGGTGGTTAATTGTATGTTAAACCAGCAAAATCTGCATTTTCTGGGCAGTCCGTATCGGAACGGGCACTAACGTTTCGAAACGGGGGCCTGTTATGGCCTTCGTGTATCGAAACGGATAGGGCCGTTCCGAAACGCTTTTGCCACTGCCAAGCCCTGTTTCGATACAGGTCTCGAAACGAACCCGAGTTTCGGAACGTTCAACCCCCATTCTGAAACAGATGACCGTTGGCACTGATTTGAATGGTTTATGGTTTGCAAGCTTTACGTTTTAGTCCTGAATTTTGTATTTGCAATTGCTTGAGTTTGAGATGTCCGTATGAGGTGAAATTTGACAGGGAAGCATGTAATATGATTAATTTGATATTGGTAATTTAAAAATCAGCTAAGTCTTTCATCTTTCCAGAATTTACAATTTAGTCCCTAACTTTTGTATGTTGGGCAATTGAGTCCCTTATTGCTTTCCGATCGCTGTGCTTTTCAAGTATGTTTTCCTCAATGGTACGCCTAGGGTTAATGTGCATCTAGATAAGATTAAAAAGCAAAAAAAGAGGTTCGTTAATCAAGGTTGACTTTAGTTTTCCCAGTGTAATCTTCGTAGTTCGGGTTAACCGTCTAGGCCGGGCTAAGGGGGTTACAAAGGGGGTTTTAGGGAACACCTAGTTCGGGATGCTTTAAAAATATAGAAAAATATCCAAAAATCCCCATTTAATACATAAAAGAGAATGGTGAAATCAATTTTATAAAATAAGGTTTGGAAATACTACATTTCGGTGTAGTGACCAAATCGCAGTTTTTGCAAAGTTTAGCAGTGACTGTTTTGTAAAGGATTGAAACTTTGAATCTTTAAGGAGCTAATTTTACCAAAATGTTTTTCCTAAATTTGGGTGATTTAATTAATGTTTTAAATAAAGAAAATAAAGGTGATTAAAATAGAAAACCACCTTTGACTTTTCATAACTACTTTTCACAAAATTTCCCTCATTTCATTTTCCCTAAAAATCCTTTCAACCAAACACTTTTTCTCATGCAAATACACTTTGATTTCTACTTCATTTGGTGATATTTCAGTCACTCTTTGATTCCTAATCAAATCCTCATCAAATCCACTTGATTTCTACATTGAATTTTCACGAAAACTTGCCCAAATCAAGGAGAAATCATCCATTAGAGGTAAGCTTCATCCTTCTCCTCTAATGATCACTTCTTTACTGATATTCCCAAGTTATCAATCCTTTATTAATGATTTTTAGTGGTTTTAATGTTAGAAACAAGAAATTAGCTTAAAACTCAATATTTTGGTAGAGATCTTGAAGATTTTCGTGGTGATTGATTGGGCTGTGTTTTGAGATGGTTTTCTAATGTATTTTGGATGTTAAATAATTTTATAAATGAGGTTTTATCAATCCAATCCCGAATAGGTTTGTTTTTCCTAAGTTTTGCTTGTGAAAATGATGGTTTTTGGGGTGTTTTTGGTGTTCTGCTATAGCTAGAGGTATAAGGACGTGGTCGGTGAGTTCGTATGGTTTTAAAAGTCCTTGAGGGACAAACAATCAAGGTTTAGGGATTTAGGAAAGGTTTGAAACACCTTCCTAAGTCCGGAAGTATGTATTCGCTAGATTGCTCTCTAGAATGTGGTGATTCCCCCTTAAATGCTTTTACATGCTTATGGTTTTAGATTGATAAATTCCTACTATTTTTGTAACACCCTAAATTTGGGCTTAGAAGTTTAGGGTCTGAATCGGACCGGTCTGATTTTTGGTTCGAATATAAAAGAAGGTTTTAGGGAAAGCCTAGTTTGGGATGCTTTAAAAATATGGAAAAATATCTAAAAATCCTCTTTTAATATATATAAGAGAGTGGTGAAATCAATTTTACAAAATAAGGTTTGGAAATACAACATTTTGGAATAGTGACTAAAATGCGATTTTTGAAAAGTTCAGTGGTGATTGTTTTGTAAGGATTAAAACTTTGAAACTTTAAGGAGCTAATTTACCCAAAAAGGATTTCTCCAGATTTTTTTCCTTAATTTAAGTGATTTAATTAATGTTTAATTAATTAAATGAAAAAGGGGAAACCACTTTTTAGATTTTCATAACTAACTTTTCTTAAAATTTTCTCATCTCTTTTTCTCTCAAAATTCCCTCATCCAAACACTTTTCTCCCGCAACTTTTCCATTGATTTTCAATTCAATTGATGAGATTTCAATCATCAATTAGTTCCTAAATCATCTTGCATCAAATCCTTTTTATTTGCTTATTGGATTTTCAAGAAAATTGGCTCAAATCGAGGAGAAATCATCATTTAGAGGTAAGGTTGTTCTTCTCCTCTAAATACTCAGTTCTTTACATAAATTCCCAAGTTATCAATCCTTAATTTAAGTTTTATAAATGGTTTTAATGATAGGTGTAACGCCCCGGTTTTGGGCTTAGAAGTCTTGGGCGTTGACAGGTTCGGTCAAAGTGCTGATCGAATATATAAAGGAGAAATTAGGAAAGCCTAGTTCGGGTTGCATTAAAAATATGGAAAAATGTTCTAAAATCATCTTTTAAATTATATAAGTGAACTGTGAAATCAATTTTGAAAAATGAGGTTTGGAAGGGTGACATTTTGGCTGGTGACCAAAATGTAATTTTTGAAAGTTGCGTGACTGTTTTATAAAGGATTGAAACTTTGAATCTTTAAGGAGCTATTATTCCAAAAGGAGTTTCTCCAGATTTTTCTAAGATATTTTAAGGTTTTATTCTGATTTTAAAACATATGAAAGAGGAGGGAAAGTCATTTTTACTATTTTATAACTAACTTTCCATTTTCTTCCAATTTTCCTTTTCTCTCATTTTCTCTCAACCCAAACACATTTCTCCAGATTTTCTCCTCTGATTTTGTCACTCAAATCTCTCATTTCAATTCTCTTTGGATTCCTAATCATCTCATCAACAAAACCTCTCACTTTGCAAGTTGTTTCATCAAGCTTTTTGGTTCTAAAAAGGAGAAACTCAAGTTTGGAGGTAAGAACGTCCTTCTCCTCTAAACTATCAGTTCTTTACTGAAATTCCTAAGTTCTCAATACTTGATTTGTGATTTGTTAAAGGCTTTTCAATTGAAATCTTGATTTTAGCTTAAAATGCAAGATTTGCTTGATTTTGGTGGAATTTTCGTGTGATCTGTTTGGGCAGTGTTTTGAGGTGTCAAATTGATGTTAAATGAATGCTAAATTGATTAGAAGTTAAGGTTTAATTAATGCAATCCCGGATAGGTTGAATTTCCTAAGTTTTGCTTGAGTTTTTTGTTTTTTTTGGAGTGTTTTTGATGATCTGTTATACCTGGAGGTATAAGGACGTGTTTGAGATCATTTTGGATGTTAATTGATGTTTAAAAATGGTTAGAAGTGATGGATCTTGGCTGGGTTAAGTTTTGGAAGTGTTTGGAGGTGATTTCGGTTGTGTTTGGTAGCCGAAATGTTGGATTTGTGATGAGCAGCGAGTTGTGTAGTGTTGCTGGTGTTTTTAATGCATAATGATGCATTAATCCTCTGTTGTTATGTGCTTGAAACAGGGGAGTTTGATCCGTGAGCTTTAGAGGTGGTGCGGAAGGTTTCAGATGCTTGGAAGGCTTGTTGGCTAGCCTTGTTTTGTGTATCGGTGAGTGAAGTTGGGTTTTCAGCTTTTAAACCAAGGTTTGAAGGTTTTGGGAGCTTAGTTTAAGTCTAAACAACTTTGCTAAGCTCAAGAGTAAGTAATTGGTTTTTCGCTCTTGGTTTGTGTTGAGAATTGGATTTAAAAGCAATTGTGTTTGATGATTGCAATGCATGTGATTTGCATGGTTTATATTCTGTTTTGAAAGCATATTTTTAGCATGGTTTAATGTTGGTTTTGAAAGCCATATGTGAAGGATGCTCAAGGTAAGAGATCCTTGGTTTTGTACATGGAAATTGTGGTTTTGATGCATGGTGTGCATGATGTTCAATGGCTTTGTGTAATGCTTTAAAACAGTGGATTGATGATGGTAAATGATGGTTTTTGCATTATGGTTATGCATGTGAATCATTGGACTAATGTTGTAAGACGGTTATATTGGCAAGTGATGTAAGTGGTTCTTGGTTTCTTTGATCGGATATAGTTAGCCGGCTATAGGATTGGGTGCACCGTAAATAAAGTCGCCTTGGAGGTGGAGTGGTTAAGAGTGAACCGATAAACTCCCTTCAAGTATCCTAACGAGATGGTTAAGGTCATAATGGAGGTGGAATGCCCATTCGAGGACCTTGGTTAACCAAAGGTTATATGGTGGTTAAAAGTCCATATATGGGAACCTTGTGCTTGTTAAGATCACAATGGTGGTGTAAAGTCCATGTGTGGATCTTGTATAGGGTGTCCCGAATCTCGTTAGTGATGTTATACAACTACCAATCGGTGATGCAAAGGTTGTATGGTGTTTGAAAGTCCATACATGGGAACCTTGTGCATGTCAAGGTTGTATGGTGTTTAAAAGTCCATACATGGGAACCTTGGGAAAAGTTGAGGTTGTATGGTGTTTGAAAGTCCATACATGGGAACCTCGGGAAAAGTTGAGGTTGTATGGTGTTTAAAAGTCCATACATGGGAACCTCGGGAAAAGCTAAGGTTGTATGGTGTTTAAAAGTCCATACATGGGAACCTTAGGATGGTAAGGTCAAATGGTGTTTAAAAGTCCATTTGGAGACCTTGGATTGGTAGTGTGTATGAAGCGTGGGGGACAACGCTTGTGATCCGCGTATCCGATTGGGTGTTGAGTTGAAAAGTGGATGTGGTTGATCACTTGGAAGCCAATATAATGTTCTTGTTTATAAAGAAGCATGAGATGCTTGAAAAGATGCATGGTTGCATGAAAAGTGGTTAATGCTTGTGAATGCATGTTTACTTGTTAAGTTGAACAAGTGTTGATTATCATTTGGTAATTGATGCATGTGTGCATGGAATTTCTTAAATGCATTGGAGTCTTGTTAAGACTTGTTTTAAAAGGCATGTGATGATGATGTTGTGGTTCATAAGTTGCCTTTGGTTAATGCATGTGTTGGATTGATTGAGTAAATGGTTTTAAAGGGTTTCTTGCTTGAATGGTTTTCAAGTATAAGAAAGGTATGTTGTGAAATGGAAGTGTTTTCCAAGGTTTTGAATTTAGCTTTGCATATGGTGTTTATGCATGGAATGGTTAAATGGATGATTTTGCAAGTTGTGCTTTGAAAAGGTTTTCTTAGCTTGCTAAGCTAAGGGTTGGTTTTCATGTATGTGCAATGCGTGGTTTTAAGCATGATGTTGAAAAAAGGTTTTCAAACTTTGCTTGGTTACCAAATCGGGTTTGTTTTAAAAGTGATTTTATGACCCGCTGCATTGATGGTGTTTTGGTTTTGAGCATTCCTCACTAAGCATTATGTGCTTACGCTCCTTTTTGTCCATCAATGCAGATTCTTGAAGTTTGGACAGCGAGAAGCAAGGGATTCAAGGAGGACTCCATTTGAGATGTATGTCTCGGTGAATAGCTATAGTTAATAAAGGCAATGGGGGTAGAATCTCTTAGGATGAGGTTTATGTGTTCGAATATGTTCGGACAAGGATGGTTTAATGTTGTTGTTAATGTTGTTGGATCATGTATTTGGCCTTTATGAGATTGTTTTGGAGATTTGGTGTTTAAATGGTTGCTTGTGTAGGAAGCATGCCTATAGATTTGGGGCTTTTCGTATATGTTGATATATTGTTGAATTGTTGATGCAAGTATGTCTCTTATATGTTGAATTGCATGTTGGTAAAGTTTGGTGGCTTTTGGAGCATGATTGGATGCTTAATTGCATGTTTAAGTATGCATTTTGGGGCAATCTGTGCAGGGTGTTTCGGAACAGTGCCACCCGTTTCGGAACGGGCGCCTTAAACAAGCCCAGGCGTCCGAAACGGGAGAGACCGTTCCGAAACGGTTTGGCTACTGCCAGCCCGTGTTTCGGTACGCGTTGCGGAACGGCCCCGCATTTCGAAACGGGCTCTGCCAGCTTCAGAACGGGTGACCGTTGGGGGCTGACATTGGCAGTTAAATGTCTTGAATTGTTTGCATTTTGGTCCTGAATCTTATTTGTGCAATTGTATGAGTTTGGAATGTCTGTTTGAGCTGAAATTTGATAGTTAAGCATGAAACCTGATTAATTCCAAGTTGGTAACTTTAATTTGGTTTAAGCCCTCATATTTATCAGAAATTACAATTTGGTCCCTAAAGTTGTAATTTGTTCAATTGGGTCCCTGTTTGATCTCTGATGTTTGTGATCTTTGAGTATGATGTTTGAGTGATCACAATTAGGGCTAATGTGAATCTAGACAAGATTAAAAAGAAAAAAAGGGTCGTTAATCAAAGTTGACTTTCGGGTTGACTTTGGTTTTCCCCGTGTGACTTTCTTAATTTGGGTCAACCGTCTAGGCCGGGTTAAGGGGGTTACAATAGGAACTTGATTTTGGCTTAAAACTCAAGATTTGGAAGAAATCTTGAAGAAATTCGTTTTGATTGTTTGGGCTCTCTTTTGAGATGAATCTTAAATGTATTTTGGATGTCTAATGATGTGTAATTGAGGTTTTATCAATGCAATCCCGAATGGTTTGATTCATCTTCTTCATAATTTGTTATGTTATGCTCTTTGATCAAAAGCAAGATCATGTGTTGGATGTGTTGAATGAGGTGCACCTAAGGTTTGATTTGTATCTAGTTTTTAATGCAATTTGGTAGTTTTGATGCTTGGCATGTTGTTGATATGTTGAGGAATGGTTTGAAGCATGTTTGTTGGTGTTTGGATGTGTAAAACCAGAATTTTCTGCTGTTTCTGGGCAGGGTGTATCGAAACACCCTTGGCTGTTTCGAAACGGGTGCATGAATTGGCCTGGGCATTTCGAAACGGCTAGAGGTGTTTCGAAACACTTTGGCTACTGGAGGTGCCCGTTTCTGAACTAGTTTCGGAACATACCCGCGTTTCGAAACGGTCAACACCGTTTCTATACGGGCGTACGACACGGGTGTTTCTATACGGGTGTCAGTGTTTCGAAACAAGTGATCGTTGGACAGCTTTTGCATGCCTTACATGTTAGTCCTAAAAGTTGTAATTGCAATTGCCTGAGCTTGAGATGTCTTTTTAAGCTGAAATTTAGCAGAGATGCTCGTAATATGATTAATTGAGGTTTGGTAAAACTAAAATTTTTGAAGTCCTTTTATTTTCCAAAATTTACATTTTGGTCCCTAAAAGTGTATTTCTTGCAAATGAGTCCTTAAACGTTTCCGATCGCTGTGTTTTTCTCCTCCGAGGTTCGTGGGCTTTCACATAGGTTTAATCCGCATCTAGAGAAGTTTAAAAAAAGAAAACAAGGGTCGTTAATCAAGGTTGACTTTCGGGTTGACTTTAGTTTTCCCCGTGTGATCTTCGTAGTTCGGGTCTAGCGTCTAGGCCGGGCTAAGGGGGTTACAGTTTTTATGCATGAATCATAGCATGAGATGATGCTTGAAATGATTTCATATAGTAACATGTTGCATAATTGAGATTTGAGCTTTTATGTTAAAGCATAGCAAATGTTATGATTTTGAAATGAGATGAAAATGTTGAGTTTTAATGCATGAAAAACAGTAGGTGAGATGTTGATTTGACATAATATATTGACATAGATGTTGAGATACTTACCGGATATAATTGATCGATCAATATGATGAGAGTGCATTATAAACTAAAAATTCGTACGTGCTCTTTGGATAAGCCAAAGAGAGAGAACCGATAATGGGCATTCCATCGCGTAGGATTTGGTGAAATACCCAAGCTTTATGGCGATGAGAGATTCCGCAATGTTAGTACGGTGATGTGAGATTCCACCGGAAACTATGTTGCTAGACGAGTGAGTACGGTGAAGAGAGATGCCACCGGAAATGTCTAGTGAGATGTCCGCATATCCGAGTAATAAAGAGATGTGAAATGCCAATACGAAATATGTTATGGTTTTTGATTCACATGTACCTTTGATGAAATGGTTTATGCAATGAGAAATGCATATGTGGTTTGTTTATGAAATTCTTTATAGTACAAGCATGAGTTTGGCTTTACCATGAGTTTTGCATTGGTATAAATGCATGAGATAGAGTGAAAGTACATGTTTTTTCAATGAGAAATTGCTTTGAAAGGTTTCGAGCATGAGATAGAATGAGCATGTGGTTTAAAAGCTTTTGAAAAATTATTTTCAAGATGTGCATTATTGTGTTGGTTTTCTTTAGAGCATGCCTCAATAAGCATTTGTGCTTACGCTCTCTCTTTTACCAATAATGCATATAATTAAGGTGTTTTCAGGCATCAAGGAAGCTAAGTTCATCCAAGGAAGTCCAAGCTCATGTATGGTGAAGTTTCATACACTTTAGTTTCGATAGATTGGCAATGGGAAACCAAGAATTGTTTTTGGGAGATGTGTTAAACTCCCTAAGGTTGTGGCTGTTTCTGGGCAGGGTGTATCGAAACACCCTATGGTTTTTCGAAACGGGGGCCTGAAATGGCCTTGGCGTTTCGAAACGTATGGGGTTGTTTCGATACATTTTAGCTACTAGAATGACATGTTTTAGAACTGGTCTCGGAAAATACTGGCGTACCGAAACGGTCAACACCGTTCCGATACGGCGTTTCGGTACGGTGAGTAGGCGTTTCGAAACGGGTTACCGTTGGACCCAGATTTGAATGGTTTTGATGTTTGCATGCTTTACATTTTTGTCCTAAATGTTGAGATTGCAATTGCTTGAGCTTGAGATGTCTTTTTAAGTTGAAATTTGGCATAGAAGCATGTAACATGACTAATTACATAATGGTAATCCTAAAATCAATGAAGTCCCTCTAATTTGTAGAAATTACATTTTGGTCCCTAATCTTGTGTGTAGTGCTATTGAGTCCCCATATGTTATCCGATCGTTGTGCCTTTCTCAATCATTATTCGTGAGTACTCACTTAGGGTAAAATGTATCTAGACAAGATTTAAAAGAAAAAAGGGTCGTTAATTAAGGTTGACTTTTGGGTTGACTTTGGTTTTCCCCGTGTAATATTCGTAGTTCGGGTCAATCGTCTAGGCCGGGCTAAGGGGGTTACAGTTGTTGGTATCAGAGCTTGGTTTTTGAATAATTGGGGTTTGATATGTGAGTGATGTAAGTGTTTATGCATGTTGTGTCTTCTTGGCGAAAGAATGATGTATGATTAGTGGTGTATGATTCAATTGAGATGTTTTTGTGATGCTATGCTATGTTTGGAGTGTGGTAGGGATCCCATTGCCATATCAAAACTAATGAGTGGAATTGTTTTCAAAAATGAGCTTGAGTACTTTGATTACTTACCTTATTGTGCCTAATTGTGTTTATTGCATTTTTGTCAGTGCATTGTTTTCTATATAATGGGGCCACGTAGAGAGTTGAGAATCAATACTAGATCGATGACCGATAATGAGAATGTTGAGAATGTTGAGGATTTACCTCCACCTCCTGGTGGTGGACCACCCGGTGGTGGTGGTGCTGGAGCTGGTAACGCTGGTGCTGGTGCTGGGGTCGTTAGACCCGTGGGTGCGCAGAGGCAAGCTGCTCCTGACATGACCATGTTGATTTAGGCTATTGCTGGAGCTTTCCAGGCAGCAGTAGCTGGAGCTCATGGAGCTGCGCATCAGGATGATGCCAATGTGAGGTTGACTTTGGAACGTCTTCGCAGTTTAGGAGGGACTTAGTTCAGGGGCTTATCTCCAGAAGGATCCGAGTCTTGGTTGGAGAGCACCAACTGGATTCTGGGTCAGATGAACTACAATAATGTGCAGAAGCTGGGTTGTGTTATATCACTATTGCATGGTGATGCTTATACGTGGTGGACGACCACTATCTCGGGGTTGGAGGATGACGAGGTGACTTGGACGTTCTTCTTGAATGCATTCAAGCGGAAGTATCTGGGAGTACGTTACCTAGATGAGAAGAAAAGAGAGTTTATGTCTCTCGTGAAAGGAAGCATGTCAGTCGCTGAGTATGAAGTACAGTTTGTCCGCCTTAGTAAGTATGCGCCTGAGTTAATCTCTAGTGAGCGGGAGAGGTGCAAATGATTCCATTATGGGTTAGTAGAGGATGTTAATACTTATATGCTTGCGGCTGATTATACGGATTTCGATGTCTTGGTTACTAGAGCCAAAGACATTGAATCGAATCATGGTCTGGCTAGTCGAGCGGGTGGATCTAGCTCCAAAAAGCGAGCGGCTAAATGCGATTATGGTAGAGATCGCAACTAGAGGCATAATAATAGGAGGTCGCATTATGATGCTAGGCATGGGGGTGGTAACCCTGGTAGAGGTCAGCAAGGACCTAATGTTGTTCTGAGGACTCCTTAGTGTAACCGTTGTGGTAGACGGCATGGTGGCGAGAGTTGGGGTAACCTTGGGACATGCTAGAATTGTGGGAACCGTGGACGTTTGAAGAAAGATTGTCCTCAGCCTTTGAGAGAGGGACAAGCTCCGGTGAGAGCAGCTGAGCCATAGAGAGGTCATGGCCGCGGCCGTGGTAATTTTCAGCGTAGAGATGATGGTGGCAGGAACATAGCACATGTTGTGGCCGTTCAACCTGAGGGTGGCGGTCAGGCTCGAGTGTATGCCCATCGTGAGGGAAGGAATGATACTGATGTGATCGCAGGTACCTTTACTTTGCAATCCTTGTCATTACTTTCTTTGATTGATTCTGGATCTACACACTCGTACATATTGCGTGAACATGCTCAAATGCTTGGTTTACCTGTTGAGTCTTTGGATGTTGGTATGCGTGTGACTAGTTTCTTTGGTTTAGACGATTGTAACGCGGAAGTTGTATAGGAGATGTCCCTTGAAAGTGAAAAATCATGTTTTTCTTGTTGATCTCATGGAATTGCCATTCAATGGATTTGATGTAATCCTTGGCATGGATTGGCTTGTTGAGAATAGAGCTGTAGTGGATTTTGAAAGCAAGCGAGTTTCGTTGAAACTTGTGGATGACTATGAAGTGGTGGTAGTGGGCGAGAATGTGAAGTTTCTTGCCAATGTTGTGTGTACATTGGAAGCAAGTCAGATGTTGAGGCAGGGTTGCGAGGCTTACCTAGCCTTTGTGATGAATCCTAGTTCCAAGGAGTTGCGTGTTCAAGATATAAGAACTGTACGTGAGTTCCCTGGAGTGTTTCCGGAGGAGTTACCTAGATTGCCGCCTAGTCGAGAGGTGGAGTTTGGGATTGAGCTGTATGAAAACACAACGCTGGTGTCTGTTGCTCCCTATCGCATGGCACCTAAGAAGCTGAAGGAATTGAAGATGCAACTTCAAGAGTTGCTTGACCGTGGCTTCATTCGGCCTAATGTGTCACCTTGGGGTGCATCGGTCTTGTTTGTGGAAAAGAAGGATGGCACTATGAGAATGTGCATCGATTATCGTCAGCTGAACAAGTTGACTATCAAGAACAAGTATCCTTTTCCGAGAATTGATGATCTTTTCAATCAGTTTCGGGGAGCGGTTGTGTTTTCAAAGATTGACTTGAGGTCAGGGTACTATCAGCTTAAGGTGAAAGATGTGGATGTGCCGAAAATAGCCTTTAGAACGTGGTATGGGCATTATGAGTTCCTTGTAATGCCGTTTGGCTTGACGAATGCTCCTGCTGATATCATGGACATGATGAATAGAGTGTTCCATGAATACTTGGACAAGTTCGTTTTGGTTTTTATCGATGATATCCTTGTGTACTCTCGTACTGAGGAGGAGCATGAAGGTCAATTGAGAGTTGTTTTGCAAGCAATCTTGGAAAATCAGCTTTATGCTAAGCTGAGAAAGTGTGAGTTCTGGCTAAAGGAAGTTGTGTTCCTTGGTCATGTGGTTTCGGCTGAAGGGATTCGAGTTGATCCTCAGAAGGTTGAGGCGGTGATGAATTGGAAGCCTCCTAAGTTTGTTCACGAAGTCCGTAGTTTCCTTGGGTTGGCAGGATATTACCGGAGGTTTGTGGATGGATTTTCAAAGATTGTTGCCCCTTTAACGAAGTTGTTGCAAAAAGATGTTAAGTATGAGTGGACGGAAGCGAGACATCAAGCTTTTGAGAAGCTTAAGGAAGCTTTGACGCAAGCTCCTATCTTGGTTCAACCTGAATCATGAAAAGAGTTTGTGGTGTACAGTGACGTATCCTACGTTGGTTTGGGGTGTGTACTAATGCAAGAGGGTAAGGTGGTGGCTTACGTATCGGGACAGTTGAAGGTGCATAAGCGCAATTATCCTACGCATGATATTGAGTTAGCTGCGGTGGTTTTTGCTTTGAAGATCTAGAGACATTATCTTTATGGAGAGAAGTGTATTGTGTACACGGATCACAAGAGTTTGAAGTATTTGATGTCTCAGAAAGAGTTGAATCTTAGGCAGCGGCGTTGGGTGGAGTTGCTTAAGGATTACGATCTAACGATCGAGTATCACCCGGGAACAGCTAATGTTGTGGCGGATGCCTTGAGCAGAAAAGTGGCGGTAGAGTTAAGGGCTATGTTTGCTAGCTTGAGCATTTCGCGAGATGGAGGTCTTGTTGCTGAATTGCAAGTGAAACCATCTCTAATTCAGTTGATAAAGGATAAGCAGTTGTTGGATGATTCTTTGGTGCCACATGTTCAGGATATTGTTGAGGATAGACCATCGGATTTTTGTTTTAATGATGATGGAGTTCTATGTTTTGGGAATCGGATAGTAGTGCTAAATGATATGGAGTTGAGGCGTACTATTCCGACAAAAGCTCATAGTAGTCCTTTTGCTATTGTGGAACTAATGTTTTGATATAATAATTGAAAAATGTTTTGGAATAATTTGAAAAGAATTTAAAACTTGTTTTAAGTCCAAACAACTTGAAATTATGTTTGAGGCATTTTAAGAGGTTTTTGGCAAAGATTTTTCATGTTTTAAACAGCCAAACTTGTGATTTCAGAGCACCAGTATCGATACGGTTGTACCCGTACCGATACCATTTTGCCTCAGTTTGGCCACTGTCAAAACCCGTATCGATACAAGGGTTTAGTGTATCGATACGGAGAGGGGTTGTTTCGATACGCCATGTCAGCGTACCTATCCCTTTTCAACTACCCCAACGGCTATTTCCCAACGGCTATTCAAATATGGACTCGTACAGATACGCCCTCAAGCGTATCGATACGCCTATGCTAGCAAGAGCCCAACGGCTATTTCCTCAAGAAGGCCGTATCGGTACCGTTCCACGTGTATCGATACTTGTAGCTGCAGAACAGCATTTATGAAGGGAAATAAAGTCCTCAACGGCTCCAATTCATCCCCAACGGCTAGTAACGGCTACAAACTCATTTGGGAGTATAAAAGGGACCTCCAAGCATCAAGAGAAGGCTAATGCTCATATTGTCAAACATCAAATGATCAAGAAATTGTCTTAGTGCTTAATTTGTCATTTCTTGTATAGACAAACACTGGTGAGCCAAAATTGTCAAATTTGCCCAAATGTTTTAGGTTTTGGGTGAGTGCTTCATTGTGCAAACAAACACCTATTAGAGGGTTTAAGTTTACTTTCATTGTCTCTTTGTAAAAGAGGGTTTTGATCAAGGCTTTGGGTAGAAGCTTGATCGGTTGTAAGGGTTTCCTCCTAATCCTAGAAAAGGGGACGAATCAATTAGTGGATTGATTGTGAAATCCTTAGTGGGGAGCTAAGGTAGTGGATGTAGGTGCTTGTTAGAAGGCCGAACCACTATAAATCATTGTGTCTTTATTCTTTCTAGCTTCCACAACCCTTCCACCCAAAAATCCATCTCTCCACCACATGGTGAGCTAATTTGGTTGATCGAATCGAGCCCCACACTTCCCAACAGCTATGCACCCTGGTAGTACAAAGATGTATCGTGATTTGAAGGTTGAGTACTATTGGGTGGGTTTGAAGAAAGATGTTGCGGAATATGTGAGTAAGTGCATGGTTTGTCAGTGGGTTAAGGCTGAGCATCAGTTTCCTTCAGGGTTGTTGCAACCGTTGAGGATCCCTGAATGGAAGTGGGAAAGAATCACCATGCACTTTGTGTCTGGTTTGCCTTTGACGCCATCAAAGAAGAATTCGGTGTGGGTGACTGTGGATCGCCTTACGAAGTGTGCGCATTTCTTACCTGTGCATACAACGTATACCTTGGATAAGCTTCCAGAGCTGTACATTGCTGAGATTGTACGTCTGCATGGTGTACCAGAATCTATAGTGTGGGATAGAGATCCGAGGTTCACGGCAAGGTTTTGGGAGTGTTTACATCAAGCATTGGGTACGCGGTTCAATTGCCATACTTCTTATCATCCGCAGACGGATGGACATTCTGAGCGTGTTATCCAAGTCCTTGAGGATATGTTGAGGTGTTGCGTGATTGAGTTTCAAGGCTCTTGGGAGAAGCATTTGCCTTTGGTGGAGTTGGCTTATAATAACAGCTATCATGCAAGTATTCAAATGGCACCTTATGAAGCCTTGTATGGGAGGAAGTGCAGAACTCCTCTTTGTTGTGCTGAAATTGTTCAGAAGTTGGTCTCGATGCCGGGTTTGTTGAAAGGAACCACCGAGAAGGTGAAGCTCATTTGTGAGCAGTTGAAGGCAGCTTCTGATCGGCTGAAGTCTTACGCGGATTTGAAGCGTAAGGAGATTGAGTTTTTGGTGGGTGACCGTGTGTTCTTAAAGGTTTCACCTTGGAAGCAGATGATGAGATTTGGCCGGAAGGGTAAGTTGAGCCCTAAGTATATTGGACCATACGAGGTGATAGAACGTGTGGGTCCTATTGCTTATAAGCTGAGGATACCACAAGAGTTAGAGAAGATACATGATGTGTTTCATGTATCCATGCTTCAGGGGTATAGATCGGATCCTTCGCATGTTATGCTCGTGGAGGAGGTTGAGTTGAATACAGATTTGACTTATGATGAGGAGCCAGTCTAGATTTTGGATTCGGGCAGTAAGGTTCTCCGGGGTAAGACCATTGAGCTGGTTAAGGTGTCGTGGAGGCATCGTGGTGTTGAGGAAGCCACGTGGGAAAGAAAAGAGGATATGAAGAAGCAGTTTCTTTACCTTTTTCCTCCAGGTAAATTTTGATGACGAAATTTCTTAAGAGGGGGAGAGTTGTAAAACCCCAAAATTTGGCCTAGATGTTTAGAGTCTGAACCAGATCAGTCTAGAAAATGGTTCGAATCTAAAAGTAGGTTTTAGGGAACACCTAGTTTGGGATGCTTTAAAAATATAGAAAAAAATACCTAAAAATCCTCATTTAATACATAAAAGAGAATGGTGAAATCAATTTTATAAAATAAGGTTTAGAAATACTACATTTCGGTGTAGTGATCAAATCGTAGTTTTTTCAAAGTTTAGCAGTGACTGTTTTGTAAAGGATTGAAAGTTTGAATCTTTAAGAAGCTAATTTTACCAAAATGTTTTCATCAGATTTTTTCCTAAATAAAGGTGATTAAAATAGAAAACCACCTTTGACTTTTCATAACTACTTTTCACAAATTTTCCCTCATTTCATTTTCTCTCAAAATCCTTTCAACCAAACACTTTTTCTCCAGAAAATACACTTTGATTTCTACTTCATTTGGTGAGATTTCAATCACTCTTTGATTCCTAATGAATTCCTCATCAAATCCACTTGATTTCTACATTGAATTTTCAAGAAAACTTGCACAAATCAAGTAGAAATCATCCATTAGAGGTAAGCTTTGTCCTTCTCCTCTAATGATCAGTTCTTTACTGAAATTCCCAAGTTATCAATCCTTTATTAATGATTTTTAAGTGGTTTTAATGTTAGAAACAAGAAATTGGCTTAAAACTCAAGATTTTGGAAGAGATCTTGAAGATTTTCGTGGTGATTGATTGGGCTCTGTTTTGAGATGGTTTTCTAATGTATTTTGGATGTTAAATGATGTTATAAATGAGGTTTTATCAATCCAATCCCGAATAGGTTTGTTTTTCCAAAGTTTTGCTTGTTAAAATGATGGTTTTAGGGGTGTTTTTGGTGTTATGCTATAGTTGGAGGAAAAAGGACGTGGTTGTGTTAGTTTTTGATGTTAATTGATGTTTAGAAATTATTAGAAGTGATGGATCTTGGATGGGTTTGGTTTTGGAAGAGTTTGGAGGTGATTTTGGTAGTGTTTGGTAGCCGAAATGTGGATTTTGTGTAGAGCAGCGAGTTTAGGTGTGTGGCTAATGATTTCAATGCATGATGATGCATTAATCCTCTGCTCTTATGTGTTTAAAACAGGGGAGACATCTTCGGACACCTTGGGAGTTGATCCGGAAGCTTAGACAGCGTTTCGACGAACAAGTGAAACGTGATCGGTGAGTGCGTATGGTTTTAGAAGTCCTTGAGGGACAAAGAATCAAGGTTTGGGGATTTAGGAAAGGTTTGAAACACCTTCCTAAGTTCGAAAGTAAGTATTGGCTAGATTGCTCTCTAGAATGTGGTGATTGCCCCTTAAATGCTTTTACATGCTTATGGTTTTAGATTGATAAATTCCTATTGTTGTTATGCATGAATTATAGCATGAGATGATGCTTGAAATGATTTCATAAAGTAACATGTTGCATAGTTGAGATTTGAGCTTTTATGTTAAAGCATAGCAAATATGATGATTTCGAAATGAGATGAGAATGTTGAGTTTTAATGCATGAAAACAGTAGGTGTGATGTTGATTTGACATAATATATTAGCATAGATGTTGAGATACTTACCGGATATAATTGATCGATCAATAGGATGAGAGTGCACTATAAACTAAAAATTCATACGTGCTCTTTGGATAAGCCAAAGGGAGAGAACCGATGATGGGCATTCCATCGGGTAGGATTTGGTCAAATACCCAAGCTTTGTGGCGATGAGAGATTCCGCCATGTGAGTACGGTGATGTGAGATTACACCAGAAACTATGTTGCTAGACAAGTGAGTACGGTGATGAGAGATGCCACCGGAAGTGTCTAGTGATATGTCTGCATATCCGAGTAATAAAGAGATGTGAAATGCCAATATAAAATATGTTATGGTTTTTTATTCACATGTACCTTTGATGAAATGGTTTATGCTATGATAAATGCATATGTGGATTGTTTATGAAATGCTCTAGAGTACAAGCATGAGTTTAGCTTTTCCATGAGTTTTGCATTGGTATAAATGCATGAGATAGAGTGAAGGTACATATGTTTTCAATGAGAAATTGCTTTGTAAGGTTTCAAGCATGAGATAGAATGAGCATGTGGTTTAAAAGCTTTTGAGAAACGGTTTTCAACATGTGCATTATTGTGTTGGTTTTCTTAAGAACGTGCCTCACTAAGCATTTGTTCTTACGCTCTGTCTTTTACCAATAATGCAGATAATTGAGGTGTTTTCAGGCATCAAGGAAGCTATGTTCATCCAAGGAAGTCCAAGCACATGTATGGTGAAGTTTCATACAGTTTAGTTTTGATAGATTGGCAATGGGAAACCAAGAATTGTTTTTGGGAGATGTGTTAAACTCCTTAAGGTAGTTTTGAGGTTGGATTGCCTATTTGGGTTTTGAGACTAGGATGCATGCCTCTAGACTAATGAGATTTTGTGTTTGATGCTATGATTGCACTTGTATGTCCCAAATATGTTTCTTGTATGCATGATGGCTTGTTGGTATTATTAGAGAGTCTTTGGAGCATGTTTGAGAATGTGTTTGAGTGAAAAACCAGCATTTGCCGTTGTTTCTAGGTAGGGTGTATCGAAACACCCTATGGTGTTTCGAAACGGGGGCCTGAAATGGCCTTGGCGTTTCGAAACGTATGGGGCTATTTCGGTACGGTGAGTAGGCGTTTCGAAACGGGTTACCGTTGGACCCAGATTTGAATGGTTTTGATGTTTGCATGCTTTACATTTTAGTCCTAAATGTTGAGGTTGCAATTGCTTGAGCTTGAGATGTCTTTTTAAGTTGAAATTTGGCAAAAAGCATGTAACATGACTAATTACATAATGGTAATCCTAAAATCAATGAAGTTCCTCTAATTTTCAGAAATTACATTTTGGTCCCTAATCTTGTGTGAAGTGCAATTGTGTCCGCATATGTTATCCGATCGCTGTGCCTTTCTCAATCATGATTCGTGAGTACTCACTTAGGGTTAACATGTATCTAGACAAGATTTAAATGAAAAAAAGGGTCGTTAATCAAGGTTGACTTTCGGGTTGACTTTGGTTTTCCCCATGTAATCTTTGTAGTTCGGGTCAATCTTCTAGGCCGGGCTAAGGGGGTACTTACCATGTGCATCCTTCATCATTATATCATCAAAAACAACAATTTATTTGCATGAAATCATGCTTTAATAGTGACAATATGCATTTTAAAATAAGTGCATCAACAAACCTAAAATAGCACCATCCGAGAGAGAAAATCACTTTACTTACTTCTGAACTTAGCAAAGCATTTCAAGCTTACACTAAGTTCCCAAACCTGTAACCCCCTTAACCCGGCCTAGACAGTTGACCCGAATTAAGAAGTTTACACGGGGAAAACCAAAGTCAACCCGAAAGTCAACCTTGATTAACGACCCTTTTTTTTCTTTTTAATCTTATCTAAATGCACATTAACCCTAGATATGTTCACACAATCAGCATACTCAAAGATCATCGCAATCAGAAAACATTTAGGGACTCGATTGCACAAAACATGAATTTAGGGATCAAATTGTAAATTCTGAAAATTATAAGGACTTAGCCAACTTTAAAGTTGCCAATATGAAATTAATCATATTTCATGCTTCTCTGCCAAATTTCAACTCCAACGGACTTCTCAAACTCATTCAATTGCATAAACAAGGTTCAGGACCAAAACGCAAAGGTTTCAAAACATCTAACCAACAATTTCAGTGCCCAACGGTCGAGTGTTCCGAAACAGGAAGAATCCGTTCCGAAACGCGGGACCGTTCCGAAACCAGTTCCAGAACAGGGCCTGGCAGTAGCATTTTCGTTCCGGAATGGTTCCTCCCGTTTCGAAACGCCTAGGCCATTTCAGGCCCCCCCGTTCCGATACGGTAGCACCCGTTCCGATACGACCTGCCCAGATTGTAGACATTTTGCTGGTTTAACATACAATTGACCCATCAAACATGCTCCAAAGGCAACCAATTCATACCAGCAAGTCATTCAACACTCAAGGAACATAATTGCATCAAAATCTAGATACAAAACCACCCCTAGGTGCACCAACTCATTCAACACATTCATCACTCAATCATGCTTTTAAAACAAGAAGCATAGCATAACGACTTAAGAATACGAAGATTCAAACGTTGCAAACATTAAACCACATAGTTCAAAATCATAAACCAAACTTGTCCAACATACACAATCTCATTAAACATCAACATAAGAGATTCTTCCCCCCATTGCCTTTATTATCTATAGCTATTGAACGAGACATACATCTCAAGTGGAGCTCTCCTTGAATCCCTTGCTTCTCGTTGTTCCAACTTCAAATATCTGCATTGATGGACAAAAAGGAGCGTAAGCACATAATGCTTAGTGAGGAATGCTCAAACCAAAACACCATCAATGCAGCGAGTCATAAAACCTCTTTTAAAAGCAACACAATTCAATAAGCCAAAGCAATGTTTGAAAACCCCTTTCTTTAACAACATGCTTTAAATCATGCATTTCTCAAACATGAAAACCAACCCTTAGCTTAGGAAAGCTAAGTAATTCACTTCAAAGCACAACCTTGCAAAACCATCAATTTAACCATTCTATGCATGAACATCATATGCAAAGTTAAATACAAGATCCTTGGAAAACACTTCCACTTCACATCATGCCTTTCTCATACTTTGAAAATCATTTCAAGCAAGAAACCTTAGAAACCACTTACTCATTCAATCTACCTTATGCATTAAACAAATGCAACATATGAACCACAAAATCAATATTTGCATCACATACCTTTAAAAACAAGTCTTTGCAAGACTTCAATGCACTAAAGAGATTCCATGCACACATGCACCATTCTCAATAGATAATAAACACTTGTTCAAGCTAACAAGTAAACATGCATTCATAAAACATGTAACGCCCCGGTTTTCGGCTTAGAAGTCTTGGGCGTTGACCGGTTGGTCAAAGTGCTGTTCGAATCGTAAGAGGTTAAATTAGGAAAGCCTAGTTCGGGTTGCATAAAAATTATGGAAAAATGTTCTAAAATCATCTTTTATTATAATTAAGTGAACTGTGAAATCAATTTTGGAAAATGAGTTTCGGAAATGTGACATTTTGGCTAGTGACCAAAATGTAATTTTTTGAAAGTTTGGTGGCTATTTTATAAAGGGTTGAAACTTTGAATCTTTAAGGAGCTATTTACCCAAAGGGAGTTTCTCCAGATTTTTCTAAGATATTTTAACTCATAAGTCTGATTTTAAAGGAATCAAAAGGAGGGAAAAATCTATTTTGGCCATTTTCTCTTTTAACTACCTATTTTCTCTCTATCTTTTCTCTCAACCCAAACACTCAATTCCAGAGATCTAAGTCTGAATTTCATCACCTAAAATCCTTCTTTCAACTCTCAATTGGTTGCAAATCTTTGTGTCTTCAAAACCTCTTCAATTGCTTCAAGTTTCATCAAGCTTTTCTATTCCAAAAAGAGGAGAAACTCAAGTTTGGAGGTAAGAACGTCCTTCTCCTCTGAACTTCAAGTTCTTTAATGAAATTCCTAAAGTTTTCAATCCTAATTTGATAATTGATTAGAGGTTTAAAGGTTGATTTATGGATCTTGGCTAATTATGCAAGATTTTGATGATTTCACTTGATTTTCGTTTGATCTGTTAAATCAGTGTTTTGAGAAGTGTTTTTGATGTTAAATGATCATTAAATTGATGTGGAAATGAGTTTTGATTGATGCAATTCCGGATAGGTTGGATTTCCTAAGTTTAGCTTGTGTTTTAAGGTAGCTTTTGTGGTGATCTTGGTGATCTGGTGTTGCTGGAGGTATAAGGATGGTTGTAGGTTGTTTTTAGATGTTAAATGATGTTGATGGAAGTGAGGTTTTGCTGGTTTGTGGCTGGGCTTTGTTTAGAAGTGTTCCGGATGCATTTTCGGTTGTGTTTGGTGGCCGAAAATGGAGGTTTTGTGAGAGCAGCGAGTTTAGATGCTTTCAATGAAGCAATTAATGCATGATGATGCATTAATCCTCTGCTTTAATGTGTTGAAACAGGGGAGGCATCCTTGGATCCAAGATTTGTTGATCCGGAGGCTTGTTTTGGTGCTTTGGCTTGAAGCGAAGTGGTAATCGGTGAGTGAAAAAATGGATTTTCAGCTTTTAAACCAAGGGTTGAAGGTTTTGGGAGCTTAGTTTAAGTCTAAACAACTTTGCTAAGCTCAAGTGTAAGTTTTCGGTTTACTCTCTTTAAGTGGTGGCCATGTTTTGATGAGATGTGAAATGATGATTTTGCATGATTTGCTACTGTTTTGGAAAGCATGTTTTAGCATGTTAATTGCTGATGTTTTAGCATGATTTATGCTGATGATTTAAGCCATGTGTTGAAGGTGTCTCTAGGTAAGAGAGCCTTGTTTTTTATGCATTGTTAAATGATGATTTAATGCTTTGAAATGCATGATGAAATGGCTTGGTTTAAATGCTTTAAAACAGTGGGCTATGTGATGTATAAAGTGTATATTGGCAAGTGATGGTTTGTAAAAGTGAAGGTCACTAAGGTGGTTAAAAGTCCTTGAGTGAGCCTTGTTATCTAAGATCATCAAGGTGGTTAAAAGTCCTTGGATGAATCTTGTTGCGGACTCTAAGGTGGTTAAAAGTCCTTAGGTGCTCCTTTCCATGGTGGTTAAAAGTCCATGGGGCCAAGGTGTTTAAAAGACCTTGGGGCCAAGGTGTTTAAAAGTCCTTGGGATAATTCAAGCTACGGACACAAAGGTGGTTAAAAGTCCTTGTGTGGTCCTTTCATGGTGTTTAAAAGTCCATGGCCAAGGTGTTTAAAAGTCCTTGGGGTCCAAGGTGTTTAAAAGTCCTTGGGGAAAGTTGTTGAACTTGATTTCACAAATGAAATGTATCACTTGAGCCAATATGACATGTATAGTACATGAGATGCATGAGATGCATGATTTAATGTTTATGTCGAAGCATGAGATGCTTGTTTATATGAAATGTGGAAGCATTATATTGCTTGATTTAAAGTATGCTTTGAGCATGTGTAAAGGTTGTTTACAAGCATGATTTACAAATGGTTTTAAATGCATTATTGAATGGTTTTAAAGAGCACTCCTCTCTAAGCTTTGGCTTACGCTCTCTCGTTTTCTTGATTCAATAATGCAGAGCATTAGAGTACATTGAGGGCAGCAAGAGGAGGCAAGCAAACAAGTTCTAGTAAAGCTCAATGTATGGAAGGTTTTGTTAAACATTTAGCTTTTGTATGTTTTGGCAATGGGGGACCAATGTATATGTTTTGGAAGGTGTTTAAGACTCCCTATGGATGTTAAATGTTGTTGTGGTTGCTGGATTTTGGATCGATTTCCTATTGCTTGTTTTTGAAGGTTTATTGCTTGAAAGTTGGCTTGTGTAGGAAGCATGCCTATAGAATTGGGGCTTTTTGCATGTGATGTTATTATGTTGAATTGATGATGCTTACATGTATTAATTATGTTTGATTGCATGCTGGTAAAGTTTGGTAGTGTTTGAGGCATGTTTGATTGGTCAATTGCATGATTTAATTTGCTGTTTTGCTGAAATCTGAGCAGGCGTTTCGGAACAGTACATACCGTTTCGGAACGGGTGCCTGGAATGAACCCAGGGGTCCGAAACGGAGTGCACCGTTCCGAAACGGAATGCTCTCTGCCAGACCCCCCGTTGCGGAACCTGTATCGGAACGTCCCGCGTTTCGGAACAGGGTCAACCTGTTCCGAAACGGTCGACCGTTGGGGGCTGACATGAGCAGTTATATGTTTTGATATGTTTGCGTTTTGGTCCCGAATCTTGTATGATCAATTGCATGAGCTGTGGATGTCCGTTTGAGCTGAAATTTCACAGAGGAACATGAAACCTGACTAATTTCAAGATGGTAACTTTAATTTGGGTTAAGTCCCTTAATTTACCAGAAATTACAATTTGGACCCTAAAGTTGTAATTTGTTTAATTGGGTCCCTGTTTGATCTCTGATGTTTGTGATCTTTTGATATGTTGTTTGTATGATCACAATTAAGGTTAATGTGCATCTAGACAAGTCTAAAAAGAAAAAAATGGGTCGTTAATCAAGGTTGACTTTCGGGTTGACTTTGGTTTTCCCCGTGTAATCTCCGTAGTTCGGGTCAACCGTCTAGACCGGGCTACGGGGGTTACATTTGGTGGTATCAGAGCTGAGTTCTCGAGTAATTGGGAATGTGTGTATGCATGATTGAAGCATGGGTTGGTTGGTATGCTTGTTGAGTGAAAGCATGTTCAGTGATTTGTGATGCATGATGAGGGTACCCATTGCCAAACAAAAGCTAAAGAGATAATGTTGTTTTTGAAGGAAATTGAGCTTGAATACTTGGAATTTGCTTACCTTGCTGGTCCTGACTTGTTTTGTTTTGTATTATTATGCATGGTAAAAGTATGGCACCACGTAGAGAGTTACGGAGTAGCGCGAGAGCTACGACCCCGGAGGGGAATGTGAATGACGAGCACACTGGTAGTGCTGTGATACCTCCTCCTCCACCTGGTGGTGGTGGTGCGGAGAGGGAAAGAGTTGGAGCTGGAGCTGAGGCAGCTGGTGCTGGAGCTGCAGGACCTGAAGCTGGTCAGGGGCAAGCGATACCTGACATGTCTGTGCTGGTACAAGCTATTGCGGGTGCGTTTCGAGCAGCAGTAGCTGGAGCTCAAGGAGCTGGGCATCAGGGAGATGCTGGTGCCAGACTACCCTTGGAACGTTTTCGTAGTCTTGGTGGGACTGAGTTTAGGGGTATGTCGGCTGAGAGGTCTGAAGCATGGTTGGAGAGTACCAAGCGTGTCTTGGGACAGATGAGTTGCACTGATGTGCAAAAGCTGGGATGTGTGGTGTCACTGCTGCAAGGTGATGCTTATACGTGGTGGACGACCACAATCTCTGGGATGGCTGATGCTGATGTTACTTGGACGTTCTTTCAGCATGCGTTCAAGAGGAGATATCTGGGAGTTAGATATCTGGACGAGAGGAAGCGTGAATTCATGTCTCTGACCCAAGGGAACATGAGTGTGGCTGAGTATGAGGTACAGTTCGTACGTCTTAGCCAGTATGCACCGGAGCTGATACCTGATGAGCGCGAGAGGTGCGAAAGATTCGGTTATGGTTTGGTGACGGAGGTTAAGACCTATATGTTGGCAGCTGAGTACAATGATTTCGATGTGCTGGTTAGTCGATCGAAGGACATTGAGATGAACCTGAGTTTGTCTGCTAAGGGTGCTGGAGCTAGTTCTGGAAAGAGAGCTGCTGAGTATAGTTCCAGTGGTCGGAACAAGAGAGGGCGTGATCAGAGGTTTCAGTCCTCGTCTAAGAGAGGTGGAGGTGCATCTGCTAGGGGTGGCAATGCTAGAGCTGACCCTAGTGCTTGTTGGATTTGTGGTTCCCGTGGTCACTTGAAGCGTGACTGTCCTCGTGCTGGGAGGGAGGTGCAAGCTCCTGTGATAGCAGCTGGTTATGAGTGCTGGAGTTGTGGTTCAGCTGATCATCTGAGACGCGATTGTCCGAGGATGGCTGGTGGTCAAGAGCGTGCTTCTGTTGTTGCAGCATCGCAGAGAGGTCGTGGGCGCGGCCGTGGTAATTTTCAGAGACGAGAGGAAGGTGGGCGCGGTGTAGCTCATGTTGTGGCTATTCAACCTGAGGGTGGAGGCCAAGCGAGGGTGTATGCTCAGCGCGAAGGAAGGAATGATGTAGATGTGATTGCAGGTACCTTTACTTTACAATCCTTGTCATTGCTTTCTTTGATAGATTCTGGATCTACGCATTCATACATTCTTCGTGGGCATGCTGAGTTGCTTAGTTTGCCTGTTGAGTCTTTGGATATTGGTGTTAGAGTCACTAGTTCTTTTGGTGAAACTGTTGTGACTCGTAAGCTTTATAGAAGGTGTCCTTTGGTTGTTCAAGGGCATGTCTTTCATGTTGATCTTATGGAGTTGCCCTTTTATGGTTTTGATGTGATCCTTGGTATGGATTGGCTGGCTGAGCATCGTGCTGTTGTGGATTGTGAGAATAAGCGGGTTTCGCTTAAGCTTGCGGATGATTATGAAGTGGTGGTGGTTGGTGAGAATGTGAAGTTTCTTGCCAATGTTGTTTCTACCTTGGAGGCGAGCAGGATGCTGAGGCAAGGTTGTGAACCTTTTCTAGCTTTCGTGATGAATCCTAGTTCGAAGGAGCTGAGGGTGCAGGATATCAGGGTTGTGAAGGAGTTTCCTGATGTTTTTCCTGAGGAGTTGCCTGGTTTACCTCCTAATCGCGAGGTGGAGTTTGGTATTGAGCTGTATGAGAATACCACTCCTGTGTCCATTACTCCCTATAGAATGGCACCTAAAGAGTTGAAGGAGTTGAAGACGCAGTTGCAAGAGTTGCTTGATTGTGGTTTCATCCGGCCGAGTGTTTCGCCTTGGGGTGCTCCTGTCTTGTTTGTGAAGAAGAAAGATGGCACGATGAGGATGTGCATTGATTACCGTCAGCTGAACAAGTTGACTATCAAGAATCGGTATCCTTTGCCGAGGATTGATGATCTCTTTGATCAATTTCGGGGAGCTGCTGTGTTCTCTAAGATTGACTTGAGGTCAGGGTATTATCAGTTGAAGGTGAAGGATGTGGATGTGCCTAAGACAGCTTTCAGGACTAGGTATGGGCATTATGAGTTCCTTGTGATGCCGTTTGGTTTGACAAATGCTCCTGCTGCTTTCATGGACATGATGAATCGTGTTTTTCATGAATACCTGGACAAGTTTGTCGTGGTGTTCATTGATGATATCCTTGTGTACTCGCGTACTGAGGAAGAGCACGAAGAGCATTTGAGGGTTGTGTTGCAAGCTTTGTTGGAGAATCAGCTTTATGCTAAGCTGAGCAAGTGTGAGTTTTGGCTTAGAGAGGTTGTTTTTCTTGGGCATGTGGTCTCAGCTGAGGGGATTCGTGTTGATCCTCAGAAGATTGAAGCAGTGATGAACTGGAAAGTTCCTAAGTCTGTTCAGGAGGTTCGTAGTTTCCTTGGTTTGGCAGGATACTACCGAAGGTTTGTGGATGGTTTTTCCAAGATTGCTGCTCCTTTGACGAAGTTGCTGCAGAAAGATGTTAAGTATGAGTGGACAGAAGCGAGGCAGCAAGCTTTTGAGAAGCTGAAGATGGCTTTGACGCAAGCTCCTATCTTGATTCAGCCTGAATCAGGGAAAGAGTTTGTAGTCTACAGTGATGCATCCTATGTTGGTTTGGGGTGTGTGCTGATGCAAGAGGGTAAGGTTGTGGCTTATGCGTCGCGGCAGTTGAAGGTGCATGAGCGCAATTATCCTACGCATGATATCGAGCTGGCTGCAGTGGTTTTTGCTCTGAAGATCTGGAGGCATTATCTGTATGGTGAGAAGTGTACTGTGTACACGGATCACAAGAGTTTGAGGTATCTGATGTCTCAGAAGGAGTTGAATCTCAGGCAGCGACGTTGGTTGGAGTTGCTCAAGGATTATGATCTGACGATAGAGTATCATCCTGGAAAGGCCAATGTTGTTGCGGATGCCTTGAGTAGAAAGGCAGCTGTTGAGTTGAGAGCTATGTTTGCTAGCTTGAGCTTATCGCAGGATGGTGGTCTTGTTGCTGAGTTGCAAGTGAAACCTTCGTTGGTTCAGTTGATCAAGGATAAGCAGTTGTTGGATGATTCCTTGGTGTCTCATGTTCAGGATATCGCGGAGGGTAGACCTTCGGATTTCTGTTTTAATGAGGATGGGGTGTTGTGTTTTGGTAGTCGGATAGTAGTGCCTGCAGATGCTGAGTTGAGGCGTACTATTCTGGCTGAAGGTCATAGCAGTCCTTTTGCTATGCATCCTGGTAGTACAAAGATGTATCGCGATCTTCGTGATGAGTACTATTGGGTAGGTCTGAAGAAGGATGTGGCAGAGTTCGTGAGCAAGTGTTTGGTGTGTCAGCGAGTTAAGGCTGAACATCAGGTTCCTTCTGGTTTGTTGCAACCGTTGAAAATCCCTGAATGGAAGTGGGAGAGGGTTACCATGGATTTTGTATCTGGTTTGCCCTTGTCTCCGTCGAAGAAGAATTCTGTTTGGGTGATTGTGGATCGCCTGACGAAGTGTGCACATTTCTTGCCTGTGCATACTACGTTTTCTTTGGATAAGCTGGCAGAGCTGTACGTTGCTGAGGTTGTGAGGTTGCATGGTGTGCCTAAGTCGATCGTGTCGGATAGGGATCCGAGGTTCACATCGCGTTTTTGGCAGTGTTTGCATCAAGCTCTGGGTACAAGGTTGCATTTCAGTACATCCTATCATCCTCAGTCGGATGGCCAGTCTGAGCGAGTTATTCAGATTTTGGAGGATATGTTGAGATGTTGTGTGATAGAGTTCCAAGGTTCTTGGGAGAAGCATCTGCCTTTGGTTGAGTTCGCTTACAACAACAGTTTTCAGGCAAGTATACAGATGGCACCTTATGAGGCTCTGTATGGGAGGAAGTGTAGGACTCCTCTGTGTTGGGCTGAAACTGGTCAAAAGTTGGTTTCGATGCCAGCTTTGTTGAAAGGTACCACCGAGAAGGTGAAGCTCATATGTGAGAGGTTGAAGGCTGCTTCTGATCGGCAGAAGTCTTACGCGGATTTGAAGCGTAGGGAGATAGAGTTTGCGGTGGGTGATCGCGTGTTCTTGAAGGTTTCGCCTTGGAAGAAGGTGATGAGGTTTGGGCGGAAGGGTAAGCTGAGCCCTAGATATATTGGACCGTATGAGGTTGTTGAGCGAGTGGGTCCTGTTGCGTATCGGTTGAGGTTACCTCAGGAGCTGGAGAAGATTCATGATGTGTTCCATGTTTCTATGCTCCGGAGGTATCGATCTGATCCTTCGCATGTGTTGCCTGTGGAGGAGGTGGAATTGAATCTGGATTTGACCTATGATGAGGAACCGGTGAAGGTTCTGGATTCAGATAGCAAAGTTCTTCGTGGCAAGACCATTGAGTTGGTGAAGGTGCTGTGGAAGCATCGCGGTGTTGAGGAAGCCACGTGGGAGCGGAAGGATGTTATGCTGAAGCAGTTTCCTTATCTCTTTCCTTCAGGTAAATTTCGAGGACGAAATTTCTTAAGGGGGGGAGAGTTGTAACGCCCCGGTTTTGGGCTTAGAAGTCTTGGGCGTTGACCGGTTGGTCAAAGTGCTGTTCGAATCGTAAGAGGTTAAATTAGGAAAGCCTAGTTCGGGTTGCATAAAAATTATGGAAAAATGTTCTAAAATCATCTTTTATTATAATTAAGTGAACTGTGAAATCAATTTTGGAAAATGAGTTTCGGAAATGTGACATTTTGGCTAGTGACCAAAATGTAATTTTTTGAAAGTTTGGTGGCTATTTTATAAAGGGTTGAAACTTTGAATCTTTAAGGAGCTATTTACCTAAAGGGAGTTTCTCCAGATTTTTCTAAGATATTTTAACTCATAAGTCTGATTTTAAAGGAATCAAAAGGAGGGAAAAATCTATTTTGGCCATTTTCTCTTTTAACTACCTATTTTCTCTCTATCTTTTCTCTCAACCCAAACACTCAATTCCAGAGATCTAAGTCTGAATTTCATCACCTAAAATCCTTCTTTCAACTCTCAATTGGTTGCAAATCTTTGTGTCTTCAAAACCACTTCAATTGCTTCAAGTTTCATCAAGCTTTTCTATTCCAAAAAGAGGAGAAACTCAAGTTTGGAGGTAAGAACGTCCTTCTCCTCTGAACTTCAAGTTCTTTAATGAAATTCCTAAAGTTTTCAATCCTAATTTGATAATTGATTAGAGGTTTAAAGGTTGATTTATGGATCTTGGCTAATTATGCAAGATTTTGATGATTTCACTTGATTTTCGTTTGATCTGTTAAATTAGTGTTTTGAGAAGTGTTTTTGATGTTAAATGATCATTAAATTGATGTGGAAATGAGTTTTGATTGATGCAATTCCGGATAGGTTGGATTTCCTAAGTTTAGCTTGTGTTTTAAGGTAGCTTTTGTGGTGATCTTGGTGATCTGGTGTTGCTGGAGGTATAAGGATGGTTGTAGGTTGTTTTTAGATGTTAAATGATGTTGATGGAAGTGAGGTTTTGCTGGTTTGTGGCTGGGCTTTGTTTAGAAGTGTTCCGGATGCATTTTCGGTTGTGTTTGGTGGCCGAAAATGGAGGTTTTGTGAGAGCAGCGAGTTTAGATGCTTTCAATGAAGCAATTAATGCATGATGATGCATTAATCCTCTGCTTTAATGTGTTGAAACAGGGGAGGCATCCTTGGATCCAAGATTTGTTGATCCGGAGGCTTGTTTTGGTGCTTTGGCTTGAAGCGAAGTGGTAATCGGTGAGTGAAAAATGGATTTTCAGCTTTTAAACCAAGGGTTGAAGGTTTTGGGAGCTTAGTTTAAGTCTAAACAACTTTGCTAAGCTCAAGTGTAAGTTTTCGGTTTACTCTCTTTAAGTGGTGGCCATGTTTTGATGAGATGTGAAATGATGATTTTGCATGATTTGCTACTGTTTTGGAAAGCATGTTTTAGCATGTTAATTGCTGATGTTTTAGCATGATTTATGCTGATGATTTAAGCCATGTGTTGAAGGTGTCTCTAGGTAAGAGAGCCTTGTTTTTTATGCATTGTTAAATGATGATTTAATGCTTTGAAATGCATGATGAAATGGCTTGGTTTAAATGCTTTAAAACAGTGGGCTATGTGATGTATAAAGTGTATATTGGCAAGTGATGGTTTGTAAAAGTGAAGGTCACTAAGGTGGTTAAAAGTCCTTGAGTGAGCCTTGTTATCTAAGATCATCAAGGTGGTTAAAAGTCCTTGGATGAATCTTGTTGCGGACTCTAAGGTGGTTAAAAGTCCTTAGGTGCTCCTTTCCATGGTGGTTAAAAGTCCATGGGGCCAAGGTGTTTAAAAGTCCTTGGGGCCAAGGTGTTTAAAAGTCCTTGGGATAATTCAAGCTACGGACACAAAGGTGGTTAAAAGTCCTTGTGTGGTCCTTTCATGGTGTTTAAAAGTCCATGGCCAAGGTGTTTAAAAGTCCTTGGGGTCCAAGGTGTTTAAAAGTCCTTGGGGAAAGTTGTTGAACTTGATTTCACAAATGAAATGTATCACTTGAGCCAATATGACATGTATAGTACATGAGATGCATGAGATGCATGATTTAATGTTTATGTCGAAGCATGAGATGCTTGTTTATATGAAATGTGGAAGCATTATATTGCTTGATTTAAAGTATGCTTTGAGCATGTGTAAAGGTTGTTTACAAGCATGATTTACAAATGGTTTTAAATGCATTATTGAATGGTTTTAAAGAGCACTCCTCTCTAAGCTTTGGCTTACGCTCTCTCGTTTTCTTGATTCAATAATGCAGAGCATTAGAGTACATTGAGGGCAGCAAGAGGAGGCAAGCAAACAAGTTCTAGTAAAGCTCAATGTATGGAAGGTTTTGTTAAACATTTAGCTTTTGTATGTTTTGGCAATGGGGGACCAATGTATATGTTTTGGAAGGTGTTTAAGACTCCCTATGGATGTTAAATGTTGTTGTGGTTGCTGGATTTTGGATCGATTTCCTATTGCTTGTTTTTGAAGGTTTATTGCTTGAAAGTTGGCTTGTGTAGGAAGCATGCCTATAGAATTGGGGCTTTTTGCATGTGATGTTATTATGTTGAATTGATGATGCTTACATGTATTAATTATGTTTGATTGCATGCTGGTAAAGTTTGGTAGTGTTTGAGGCATGTTTGATTGGTCAATTGCATGATTTAATTTGCTGTTTTGCTGAAATCTGAGCAGGCGTTTCGGAACAGTACATACCGTTTCGGAACGGGTGCCTGGAATGAACCCAGGGGTCCGAAACGGAGTGCACCGTTCCGAAACGGAATGCTCTCTGCCAGACCCCCCGTTGCGGAACCTGTATCGGAACGTCCCGCGTTTCGGAACAGGGTCAACCTGTTCCGAAACGGTCGACCGTTGGGGGCTGACATGAGCAGTTATATGTTTTGATATGTTTGCGTTTTGGTCCCGAATCTTGTATGATCAATTGCATGAGCTGTGGATGTCCGTTTGAGCTGAAATTTCACAGAGGAACATGAAACCTGACTAATTTCAAGATGGTAACTTTAATTTGGGTTAAGTCCCTTAATTTACCAGAAATTACAATTTGGACCCTAAAGTTGTAATTTGTTTAATTGGGTCCCTGTTTGATCTCTGATGTTTGTGATCTTTTGATATGTTGTTTGTATGATCACAATTAAGGTTAATGTCCATCTAGACAAGTCTAAAAAGAAAAAAAATGGGTCGTTAATCAAGGTTGACTTTCGGGTTGACTTTGGTTTTCCCCGTGTAATCTCCGTAGTTCGGGTCAACCGTCTAGACCGGGCTACGGGGGTTACAAAACATTACACACTTCTCATGCAACCATGCATCATTTCAAGCATCACATGCTTCATCATAATCAAGAACATTATATTGGCTTCCAAGTGATAATTCACAAACCATCATAACGCAAGACTCAATCGGATACGCGGATCACAAGCGTTGTCCCCACGCTTCATACACACTACCAATCTCAAGGTCCCCAAATGGAATTTTAACCACCATTTGACCTTACCATACACAAGGTCCTCATATGGAATTTTAACCACCATATGACCTTAATATTCACAAGGTCCTCATATGGAATTTTAACCACCATATGACCTTAATATCACTCATTGGTAGTTGTATAACATCACTAACGAGATCCGGGACATACAACACAAGATCCACACATGGACTTTACACCACCATTGTGATCTTAACAAACACAAGGTCCTCAAATGGAATTTTAACCACCATTATGACCTTAACATACACAAGGTCCTCAAATGGAATTTTAACCACCATTATGACCTTAACACAAGACCCACCCATGGAATTTTAACCACCATGGTGTTCTTAACCATCTCGTTAGTGTACTTGGATGGAGTTACCTGTTCAATCACAACCACTCCACATCCAAGGCGACTTTATTCACGATGCACCCAATCCTATAGCCGGCTAACTATATCCGATTAAAGTAACCAAGAACCACTTATATCACTTGCCAACATACCATTTTACCACATTAATCCATTGTTTTACAAGCATAACCAAAATGCCAAAACCACCAATTACCATCATCAATCCACTGTTTTTGAAGCATTACACAAAGCCATTAAACAACATGCAACACTATGCAACAATTCCACAATTCCAATGTACAAAACCAAGGATCTCTTACCTTGAGCATCCTTCACACATGGCTTTCAAAACCAGCATTAAACCATGCTAAAATATGCTTTCAAAACAGAATTTAAAACATGCAATTCACATGCATTGCATCCAACAATCACAAGTGCTTTAAAAACCAATTCACACACAAACCAAGAGAGAAATTCCATTTACTTACTCTTGAGCTTAGTTAAGTTGTTTAGACTTAAACTAAGCTCCCAAAACCTTCAAACCTTGGTTTAAAAGCCGAAAACCCAACTTCACTCACCGATACACAAAACAAGGCTAGCCAACAAGCCTTCCAAGCATTCGAAGCCCTCAACACCTCCTCTATTGCTCGCGGATCATTCTCCCCTGTTTCAAGCACATAACAACAGAGGATTAATGCATCATAATGCATTAAAAACACCAGCAACACACCTAAACTCGCTGCTCTTTGCAAATCCAACATTTCGGCTACCAAACACAACCGAAATCACCTCCAAACACTTCCAAGACTTAACCCAGCCAAGATCCATCACTTCTAACCATTTATAAACATCAATTAACATCCAAAATGATCCCAACCACGTCCTTATACCTCCAGCATTAACAAAACACCAATATCACCCCTAAAACCACCTTTTTCACAAGTAAAAACTTAGGAAAATCAACCTATCCGGGATTGCATTGATTAAACCTCAATTTCTCATCAATTATACATTCATTTTACATCAAAATGACATCTCAAAATAGAGCCCAATCAACTATTACGAATTTCTTCAAAATTAAATCCAAATCTTGCATTTTAAGCCAAAATCAAGATCTCAACATCAAAACCTTTAATAAAACTCGAATCAAGGATTGAGAACTTGGGAATTTCAGTAAAGAACTGAGAATTTAGAGGAGAAGGACGTTCATACCTCTAAACTTGAGTTTCTCCCTTTTTGGAACCAAGATTCTTGAAAATTCAATAAGCTAATGCCAAGGTTTTGTTGTAGAATTGATTAGAGATCAAATGAGGATTGAAATCTCATCTTTAGTTGTCAAAATCAGAGGGAATTTTGCTGGAGAAATGTGTTTGGGTTGAGAGAAAAGTTGAGAGAAAAGAAAATGGAAAATTTGAGAGAAAAGTTAGTTATGGCCAAAATATCTTTCCCTCCCTTTTACCTTTATTTTAAAACCATTAATTAATTGATAAATATTCAGAAAAAATCTGGAGAAACTCTTTTGGGTAAATAGCTCCTTAAAGATTCAAAGTTTCAATCCTTTTGAAAACAGTCACCCAGTTTTCAAAAATTACATTTTGGTCACTAACCCAAAATGTCACTCTTCCAAACCTCATTTTGTAAAATTGATTTCACCTTTCTCTTATATATAATAAAAGAGGATTTTAAGACATTTTTCCATATTTTTAATGCAACCCGAACTAGGCTTTCCTAAAAATCACCTTTTATATTCGAACCGCACTCTGACCGGCCCGGTCCAAACCCAAAACTTCTAAGCCCAAAATTGGGGCGTTACAACCACTTTAAAAGTGTTTCAAAGCTGGAAATCCCATTTCCACTCACCGACAAGCAAAACCTCAATTGCCGACGCAAAAATTAAGCGTCCGAAGTCCCCGGAACTTCGCCAAATATTTCTAAAGAATCCTCTTCTGTATATTCCAAACAAGAACAGAGGATTAATGCATCTCAATGCAATAAAACCACCAACAATCACTAAAAACCACACAGCTCTGCCCAAACACAGTTAAAAACATATTCGGAACAATCGAAAACTCAATCGATCTTACTCGAAACTTAACCCAGCCATAAACCATCACTTCCAATCACTTTTAACCATCAATCAACATCCAAAAACACCCTAATTACATCTAATAACTCCTAGCAGCACTAGATTCACATTTGCAAGCCAAAAACCCTTAACTAATAACCTAAACTTTTAAAGACCCAACCTAATCCGTGATTATTATGATTGAGCCTTTATTTCAACAACATTTAATATCCAAAACAATGCCCAAACGAAAATCTTGGAAATCAGCAAATAAAGCCATTTTTAGCCAATTTTCCATTAATCAACTATAAAAGAAAGTTATTAAACATATTTAGGAGGCACAAGAATTGTGAATTTCATTAAAGAACCTTGATTAAAGGAGTTAAACAAAATCTTACCTCTAACCTTTCCTTTTCTCCTCAAAAGACAAGATTTTGATGAAATCTTCAAGTAAACTCAATGATAAATGATAGGAGAATCAAAGAACTCTTTAGCTATTCAAAAATGATTAGAAAAGATGGAAAATCTCTATGGTTTTAGAAAAGAAAGAGTGTTTGGCTGAGTGCAAAATGAGAGAAATTAGTTACGTAAACTCTTTTCTTGTTTTAATTAAAATTCCCTTTTTAATTTGAAACCCTTTTTAAAATCTTTTTATTAGAATAATTAAAATGGACAATTTGAGAGAAAAGACCCACAAAAAGATATAAGCTCCCTAAAGATTCTAAGTCTTGTCCTCTTTTCATTTTGGTCCTTTAAATCCAACTTTGCACTTTTTACAAAATGGTCACTTTCCAAAATCTTAACTTTCCAAGACTCGTTTTATGAAATTAATTTTACCAACCTTCAATATATACTTTTAAAACATTTTATAAATTTTTCTCATAACTTTAACCCATCTTGGACTATAATTTCCCTGAACCGCTTCTAAAGGCTCAGATCTTCAATTCTAGGTTCGACTAACCCAAACCGATGCCTAAAACATCTAGGCCCAAAACTGGGGCGTTATAGAAATAGAGGTTTTGCAATATAATTGTGTTGGAAAGCTCTTAATCAATTAAATGAACTTCTAAAATTTTATTAAAGATTGTTTTGTGGTCCTTTTGTAGAGGTTTCGGAAGAGCGAGTCTAAATGGACCTTACAATGGTCCCGTTGGAATTTTAACTGTGTAAAAAGTACAGAAATTGGGTTTTTGAAATATAATTATTTTGAAAAGCTTCTAATCAATTATATGAAATTTTAAAATTTTATTAAAACTTGTTTTGCGGTCCTTTTTGCAGAGGTTTCAGAGAGCGGGTCTAAATGGGCCTTACAATGGACCCGTTGGAATTTTAACTATGTAAAGAGTACAGAAATTGAGTTTTTACAAACTAATCATGTTGAAAATATTGTAATAAATTATATGAACACCTAAAATTGATTAAAACTTGTTTTGCGGTTCTTTTTGTAGAGGTTTCAGACGAGGGGGTCTAAATGGATCTTACAATGGGCCTGCTGGAATTTTAATTGAGTAAAAAGTACAAAAATAAATTTTTGCAATATAATTGTGTTGGAGAGCTTCTAATAAGTTATATGAACTCCTTAAATTTTATTAAAACTTGTTTTGCGATCATTTTTAGTGGTTTCGGACGAGCGGGTATAAATGGGAATTACAATGGACCCATTAGAATTTTAATTGTGTGAAAAGTACAGAAATTGAGTTTTTGTAGTATAGTCGTGTTGAAAATCTTGTAATCAATTATATTAACACCTAAAAATAGATTAAAACTTATTTTGTGGTCCTTTTTGTAGAGGTTTCAGACGAGCGATTCTAAATGGACATTACAATGGACAATTTTAACTTAGTAAAAAGTACAGAAATAGAGGTTTTGTAATATAATTGTGTTGAAAAGCTCATAATCAATTATACGAACTCCTTAAATTTTATTAAAACTTGTTTTGCAGTCATTTTTGTAGAGGTTTCGGACGAGCGGGTATAAATGGGTCTTACAATGGACCCGTTGGAATTTTAACTATGTAAAAAGTATAGAAATTGAGTTTTTGAAATATAATTGTGTTGAAAAGCTCCTAATCAATTATATGAACTCTAAAATTTTTATTAAAACTTGTTTTGTTGTCCTTTTTGTAGAGGTTTCGGACAAGTGGGTCTAAATGGTCCTTACAATGGACCCGTTGGAATTTTTTTTGAAGAAATTGGGCCTCATTAAATACCCTGCTAACACCCCCCAGGTTCAAAGAACTTGGAGGCCCCTAAGGGGAAAAAAGAGTACATATATATATATTACTATGATCGAGATTGAATATCTGCGAGTACAAAGCTACGGATAAAATCTGGATAAAGGGTACCAAAGGGTAAAGAAGTCATGGTACAAAGAGCACAAGTAGATAAAGTGTGAGCAGCAACATTGGCCTCTCTGTTTATAAAAAAACCTTGAGCTTGTGGAGATGAAGCGAGCACGTCCCGCGCCTGTAAGAGGATAGGGCCCATGGTGGAAAGATCCAAGCCCGATCGATTAAGCCTATTTGCAATGGATGCACAATACGTCTCAAAGATCAAATTGGATATACCTTGTTCTTGGGCAAAAGTGATGCCAGCAATAATAGCATGGCTCTCAGCCGTGGCAACGTCATAGCAGCTTCCCAAGGGATAGGCTAGACCGCCAAATACATCTCCCAAATTGTCACCAATAAAAGCCCCGTCCACATTAACTTTCAGAGACCCCGGAGGGGCCCGCCTCCAACGAGGTTGAGAGAGAAGAGGACGATCTTACGGAGTGAGATGGGTAGAAGAGCTAGTGTTGCGTGTAAAAGAGTCCTATCGCAAATAATGCAAGTGTACACGACGCAAGTAGTAAAGTGATACTAGGAGTATCGTATATCGTCTCCACAGGGACTGGAAATAACTCTATCCTTGAATTGCTGCACAAAAGAGAAAAATAGTTTAATTGGATTGTGAAGTAAACTTGATAAACAATTAAAATAAAAGAGTAAAGAATCAGGTTTAAGAAATAGGTCGGTATTGATTTGATCAGTAGTGCAAGTGTTGCACTGTAAGAGAAACTTCTATTCTATCGTCGTCCCTGTCGCGGCAGAAGTCTGTTGATTTTGCGGCAGCGATCACACAACTATGCACTTCAAGTTTGGAAAGAATCCCTGCTATGACTTGTCATATCCCTAGGCCCAAGTTCTGTTGATGGACACTTCTTGGATGATACCTCCTGCCGTAAATCGAAGGGTGAACACCAATGTTGTTGAATTCTTCCTTAGCCACTTAACCTCGTACTTATCCCTAAGCCGAGATGGTTTAACCATAAACTGGAAAACACGTATTTATTTCATTCGCATGCTTGACTCTCCTGATATCAAACAAATGGATAACCTCACAATGCTCTCCTGATACTCTTGCGAGATATGAAAACCAGAATAAATAAACTTGAAGTTTTTATTGCTTGAATAGAAAATTCCTAAAATAGTACAATCCTTGCAACTACTTTACATAATCAACCCTTAGCCCTAGGGGGAGTTTAGAACATGATGAAGAGGGGAAAACGACAAGGGTTTTGGGGAAGATGGCTAGGAATGAGATATCCTTCCCTAGGTCGAGTTACATGTCTTTATATAGGCCTTGGGTCCAAGTTTTCTAATATGGCAAGAATACAAGTTTAATCTAAAGTACAACTTTATTGGAGATTAAATCTTCTTAGTATATGCCTTTAATTCATCCTCTTTTCTTGCCTTGAGTTTCTTCCTTAGACTTTGGGCTTGGCCTTCATTCTGCCTCAGGGCTCAGAAAAATATAGGAGTGGCCCATGACAGACCGGCTTGAATTCCTCTATCTGTCAAGCTCCACTTTACTTTTCCACTTCGCTCGTCTGTCGTCATGGCTGCCACGGTAGTGGCCACGGCAGCGTTTGTTCCTCGACTCCAGTTCTATGATCAAGCTCTGCTCCTTTGCTGCCTTGAGTCAGCCTCAGTAGATACCTGTAAAAGTGACCAAAATTAGTAGCAACTGTGCCATTTATCTCATTGTGATGTATATGCATAAATCTATCCTAAATGCAATGAAATATGCTTGAATGTAGCATAAATATGGGTAAATGAGGGGTAAAATATAGAACTTTTATACACTCAACACAACCCCAAACTCAAGTTCTTGCTTGCCCTCAAGCAAATACGACTTAATTAAAAATAGGGTAAACTACTGCAGGGGTCACTTTCGTTTCCTGTTTGTACAGATTTAGTCACCACTTTTGAAAAGTGCCAATAAGTGGTCATCTACGTTTTCAATTTGTAAAGACTTGGTCACTCCGACGTTATAGTCCGTTAGTCCCTTAACGGATTGCTGATGTGGCGGAATTAATTAACGAAAAAATAAAGATAAATTACTGCTATAGCCATTAAAATTTATCTCATGTATATTTTTTCTCCTCAATTTAAAAAAGTAAACATTATAGTCACTAATAAAAATGTTTCTTTATAATTTCACCCTTAAATTTTTAAAAATTCATTTTTCAATCCTAAAACTTTACAATCAATTAGTACAATAATATTATAAATGCTTAGATGAAAAATAGGTGCCCAAAGTATACCCTTTGAAACTTAGGTACCCAAATTGCTCATATTTAATAACTCAAACTTAAAAATTTAGTCCACTAACTACTAAAAAATTAGAGTTATTGGAATTTCTATTTTATAATTCAAACTTTATTTTGAATTTTTGAGTCGAGTTTATAAAATTATGAGTCCAGTATTTTCACATCAAACCAAAAAATTTAATTTTTCGAGTCAAGTGGAGTTATTGGAATTTATATTTTATAATTCAAACTTTATTTTGAATTTTTGAGTCGAGTTTATGAAATTATGAGTCGAGTATTTTCACATCAAACCTAAAAATTTATTTTTTTTCGAATCAAGTCGAGTATTGCACTTCCCTACATATAATTTTTAATTTTAATCTGTGTTTGTCCCAACTCAGCGCCTTGATCGATATCAACTTTTGGACAATGTTGATTTCATTTCACGTCTACTGCTCTGCTTTCACACCTAGCTTATGGGTTAGTATCTTTTGCTTTGCACAAGATAAAACATCTATGCCATATGAACCAGTTTACAGCGATACACAAGCAAGGTATATTTTTTGTGATTAAATGGTTAGTGAAGAGCACATTTTATTATATATATATATATATATATATATATATATATATATATATAAATTATATACATATAATATGGCAGTATTCAAGATGGAAATTGGTTGTGGTTTTATGGGTGATATTTATTGTAGCATTTCATGCTTGGGACAAACACGGATTAAAATTAAAAATTATATGTAGGGAAGTCCAACACTCGACTTGATTCGAAAAAATTAAATATTTAGGTTTGATGTGAAAATATCGACTCATGATTTCATAAACTCGACTCAAAAATTCAAAATAAAGTTTGAATTATAAAATAGAAATTCCAATAACTCGACTTGACTCGAAAAAATTAAATTTTTTTGGTTTGATGTGAAAATACTCGACTCATAATTTCATAAACTCGACCTAAAAATTCAAAATAAAGTTTGAATTATAACATAGAAATTCCAATAACTCGAATTTTTTAGTAGTTAGTGGACTAAATTTTTAAGTTTGAGTTATTAAATAGGAGCAATTTGGGCACCTAAGTTTCAAAGGGTATTCTTTGGGCACCTATTTTTCATCTAAGCATTTATAATATTATTGTACTAATTGATTGTAAAGTTTTAGGATTGAAAAACAAGTTTTTATAAATTTAAGGGTTAAATTATAAAGAAACGTTTTTATTAGTGACTATAATGTTTACTTTTTTAAATTGAGGAGAAAAATGTACATGAGATAAATTTTAATGGCTATTGCAGTAATTTATCCTTATTTTTTCGTTAATTAATTCCGTCACATCAGCAATCCGTTAGGGGACTAACGGACTATAACGTCGGAGTGACCAAATCTTTACACATCGAAAACGTAGATGACCACTTATTGGCACTTTTCAACAGTGGTGACTAAATCTGTACAAACGGGAAACGAAAGTGACCTCTGCAATAGTTTACCCTATAATTTATTACGATCTTTTAAACACTATTATAATGCAAAAACTCAATTTATGTCCTTATTACTCAGTTAAAAGTCCAACGAGTCCATTTTAAGGCCCATTAAGACCCGCACTACCGAAACCTCTACAAAACAGACAGAAAACAAGTTTTAATCAAATTTTAGGAATTCATATAACTTATTACGGGATTTTCAACCAGATTATATTGCAAAAACTCAATTTCTATATTTTTTACTCAGTTAAGAGTTTAGGGTCTGAATTGGACGGTCTGAGAAACGGTTCGAATATAAAAGGGAGTTTTAAGGAACACATAGTTCAGGATGCTTTAAAAATATAGAAAAAAATCTAAAAATCATCATTTAATATATATATATATATATATATATATATATATATATATATAAGTGAATGGTGAAATAAATTTTACAAAATAAGGTTTGGAAATACTACATTTCGATGTAGTGACCAAATCGCAGTTTTTACAAAGTTTAGTAGTGACTGTTTTGTAAAGGATTGAAACTCTGAATCTTTAAGGAGCTAATTTACCAAAAATGTTTTCATCATATTTTTCCTTAATTTGGGCAATTTAATTAATGATTTAATTAAATAAAATAAAGGTGATAAACTACCTTTGACTTTCACAACCACTTTTCTCTAATTTTCTCTCATTTCATTTTCTCTCAAAATCCTATAAACCAAACACTTTTTCTCCAAAAAAAATTACCTTGATATCCACTTAATTTGATGAGATTTCCAACACTCATTGATTCCTAATCAATCTTGCAACAAATCCACTTGTTTTCTACATTGTATTTTCATGGAAACTTGACCAAATCAAAGAGAAAACATCTTTTAGAGGTAAGATTGTTCTTCTCCTCTAAATACTCAGTTCTTTACTGAAATTCCCAAGTTGTCAATCCTTTATTTAAGATTTATGAATGTTTTTGATGTTGGAAACAAGAATTTGGCTTAAAACTCAAGATTTTGGAAGATATCTTGGAGATTTTCGTGGTAATTGATTGGGCTCTGTTTTGAGATGGTTTTCTAATGTATTTTGGATGTTAAATGATGTTAGAATTGAGGTTTTATCAATCCAATCCTGAATAGGTTGTTTTCCTAAGTTTTTGCTTGTGAAAATGGTGGTTATGGGGTGTTTTTGGTGTTCTGTTATAACTGGAGGTATAAGGATGATTTTAGGGTTGGTTTTGATGTTTATTGATGTTTAGAAATGATTAGAAGTGATGGATCTTGGCTGGGTTAAGTTTTGGAAGGGTTTGGAGGTGATTTCGGTTGTGTTTGGTAGCCGAAATGTTGTGGTGAGGTAGAGCAGCGAGTTTAGGAGTGTTGGCTGAAGATTTCAATGCATGATGATGCATTAATCCTCTGCTTTTATGTGTCTAAAACATGGGAGACATCTTCTGACACTTTTGGAGTTGATCCGGAAGCTTAATTGGCGTTTTGGCGAGCAAGTGAAACGTAAATTGGTGAGTGCGATTGGGTTAGAAGTCCATGAGGACAAAAATACAAGGTTTGGGGATTTAGGAGAGGTTTGAAACACCTTCCTAAATCCGAAAGTAAGTATGGTTTGAATTGCTCTCTTTAAAGTGGTATTTTCCCCTAAAAATGCTTTTACATGCTCATGGTTTGAGATTGATAAATTTCTAGTGTTTGTATGCATGATTTATAGCATGAGATTATGCTCGTAGAGATGTCATGAGATGACATGTTGCATTGAAGAGGTTTGAGATTTTTGTTTGAAGCAAAGTATGATTTATGTTTTGAAATGTGATGAGAAAACCTTTGAGTAATATTGCATGAAAAACAGTAGGTGTGATGATGTTTTAACACATTATATTGGCATATATGTTGAGAAACTTACTGGATATAATTGATCAATGAATAGGATGAGAGTGCACTATAAACTAAAAATTCGTACGTGCTCTTCGGTTAAGCCAAAGGGAGATATTCCGATGATGGGCATTCCATCAGGTAGGACTTGGTGAAATACCCAAGCTTTGTGGCGATGAGAGATTACGCCATGTGAGTACGGTGATGAGAGATTCCACCGGAAGCCATGTTGCTATACAAGTGAGTACGGTGATGCGAGATTCCACCGGAAGCCATGTTGCTATACAAAAAGACTAGAAAAACATGTTTTAATCAAATTTTAGGAGTTCATATAATTGAATACGAGCTTTTCAACAAGATTATATTGCAAAAGCTCAATTTTTGCATTTTTAATCAGTTAAAAGTGCAAAGGGACCATTTAATGGCCCATTTAGACCTGCTCGCCCGAAACTTCTACAAAAAGGACTGAAAAACAAGTTTTAATCAAATTTTAGGAGTTCATATAATTGATTTTGATCTTTTCAACATGACTATATTGCAAAAGCTCAATTTATGTACTTTTTACTCAGTTAAAAGTCCAACGGGTCAATTTTACATCCAATTTAGACCCGCTCCTCCTAAACCTCTATAAAAAGAACCGAAAACAAGTTTTAATCAAAATTTAGGTGTTTGTAACATTTATTATGATCTTTTCAACATGATTATATTGCAAAAACTCAATTTATGTCCTTTTTACTAAGTTAAAAGTCCAACGGGTCCATTTTAAGGCCCATTAAGACCCGCTCTCCCGAAACCTCTACAAAAGGACTGAAAAACAAATTTTCATCAGAGTTTAGGAATTCATATAATTGATTGCGGGCTTTTTAACAAGATTATATTGCGAAAACTCAATTTATGTACTTTTTACACAGTTAAAAGTCCAACGAGTCAATTTTACGGCCCATTTAGACCTGCTCACCCGTAACCTCTACAAAAAGGATCGAAAAACATGTTTTAATCAAATTTTTGGAGTCCATATAATTGATTACATCTTTTCAACACGACTATATTGCAAAAACTCAATTTATGTACTTTTTACTTAGTTAAAAGTCCAACGTGTCATTTTTATGGCTCAATTAGACCCGCTCGTCCAAAACCTCTATAAAAACGACCAAAAACAAGTTTTAATCAAAATTTAGGAGTTCATATCTTTGATTATGATCTTTTCAACACGATTATATTGCAAAAACTCAATTTATGTCATTTCTACTCAGTTAAAAGTCCAACGGGTCCATTTTACGGCCCATTTAGACTCGCTCACCCGAAACCTCTACAAAAAGGACTGAAAAACAAGTTTTAATAAAAAAATTAGGAGTTCATATCATTGATTATGATCTTTTAAACACGATTATATTGCAAAAACTCAATTTATGTCCTTATTACTTAGTTAAAAGTCCAACAAGTCCATTTTAATGCCCATTTAGACCCGCTCGCCCAAAACCTCTACAAAAAGAGCCGAAAAACTAGTTTTAATCAAATTTTAGGAATTCATATAATTGATTACGAGCTTTTAAGCAAGATTATATTGCAAAAACTCAATTTCTATATTTCTTACTCTGTTAAAAGTACAATGGGTCCATGTTACGACCCATTTGGACCCGCTCGCCCGAAACCTCTACAAAAAGGATCGAAAACAAGTTTTAATCAAACTTTAGGAGTTCATATCACTGATTACGAGCTTTTCAACACGATTATATTGCAAAAACACAATTTATGTTCTTTTTACTCAGTTAAAAGTCCAACAGGTCAATTTTATGACCCATTCAGACCCGCTCCCCTGAAACCTCTACAAAAAGGACCGAAAAACAAGTTTTAATCAAAATTTGAGAGTTCATATAATTGATTACGATCTTTTCAACACGACTATATTGCAAAAGCTCAATTTATGTACTTTTTACTTAGTTAAAAGTCCAACGGGTCATTTTTACGGCCCATTTAGAGCCGCTCGTCCAAAACCTCAACAAAAATGACCGAAAACAAGTTTTAATAAAAATTTAGGAGTACATATCATTGATTATGATCTTTTCAACATGATTATATTGCAAAAACACAATTTATATTTTTTTTACTCAGTTAAAAGTCCAATGGGTCCATTTTAAGGCCCATTAAGACCCGCTCGCCCAAAACCTATACAAAAAGGACCGAAAAACAAGTTTTAATAAAATTTTAGAAATTCATATGATTGATTACGGGCATTTCAACAAGATTGTTTTGCAAAAACTCAATTTCTGTATTTTTTACTAAGGTAAAAGTCCAACGGGTCCATTTTACGACCCATTTAGACCCACCCGCCCGAAACATCTACAAAAAGGATCGAAAAACATGTTTTAATCAAATTTTAGGAGATCATATATCTGATTACGAGCTTTTCAACACGATTATATTGCAAAAACACAATGTATGTACTTTTTACTCAGTTAAAAGTCTAACGGGTCCATTTTACGGCCTATTTAGACCCGCTCACCCGAAACCTCCACAAAAAGAACTGAAAAACAAGTTTTAATCAAAATTTAGGAGTTAATATAATTTATTACGAGCTTGTCAACAAGATTATATTGCAAAAACTCAATTTATGTATTTTTTACTCAGTTAAAAGTCCAACGGGTCTATCTTACGGCCCATTTAGACCCGCTCGTTCGAAACCTCTACAAAAAGGACCGAAAACAAGTTTTAATCAAATTTTAGGAGTTCATATATTTTTTACGATCTTTTCAATATGACTATATTTCAAAAACCCAATTTATGTACTTTTTACTCAGTTAAATGTCCAACGGGTCTATTTTACAGCCCAATTAAACCCGCTTGTCTGAAACCTCTACAAAAAGGACCGAAAAACAAATTTTAATAAAAAATCAGGAGTTCATATCATTGATTATGATCTGTTCAACAAGATTATATTGCAAAAACTCAATTTATGTCAATTTTACTCAGTTAAAAGTACAACGAGTCCATTTTAAGGCCCATTTAGACTCGCTCGCCCGAAACCTCTGCAAAACGAACCGAAAAACAAGTTTTAATCAAATTTTAGCAATTCATATAATTGATTACAAGCTTTTCAACAAGATTATATTGCAAAAACTCAATTTCTATATTTCTTATTATGTTAAAAGTCCAACGGGTCAATTTTACGGCCCATTTAGACCCGCTCACACGAAACCTCTGCAAAAAGGATTGAAAAACATGTTTTAATCAAATTTTACGAGTTCATATCACTGATTACGAGATTTTCAACACGATTATATTTCAAAAACTCAACTTATGTACTTTTTACTCAGTTAAAAGTCCAACAGGTCTAATTTATGGCCCATTTAGACTCGCTCGCCCGAAACCTCTACAAAAAGGACTTAAAAAACAGGTTTTAATCAAATTTTGAGAGTTCATATAATTTATTACGAGTTTGTCAACAAGATTATATTGCAAAAACTCAACTTCTGTATTTTTGACTCAGATAAAAGTCCAACGGGTTATTTCACGGCCCACTTAGACCCGCTCGTTCGAAACCTCTACAAAAAGGACCAAAAACATGTTTTAATCAAATTTTAGGAGTTCATATATTTGTTTACGATCTTTTCAATAAGACTATATTGCAAAAACCCAATTTATGAAATTTTTACTCAGTTAAATGTCCTACGGGTCTATTTTACGGCCCATTTAGACCCGCTCGTCCGAAACCTTTACAAAAAGGACCGAAAAACAAGTTTTAATAAAAAATTAGGAGTTCATATCATTGATTATGATCTGTTCAACACGATTATATTGCAAAAACTCAATTTATGTCATTTTTACTAAGTTAAAAGTCCAACGAGTCCATTTTAAGGCCCATTTAGACCCCCACGCCCGGAACCTCTACAAAAAGAACCGAAAAAAAGTTTTAATCCAATTTTAGGAATTCATATAATTGATTACGAGCTTTTCAACAAGATTATATTGCAAAAACTCAATTTCTGTATTTCTTACTATGTTAAAAGTCCAACGGGTCAATTTTACGACCCATTTAGACCCGCTCGCCAGAAACTCTACAAAAAGGATCGAAAAACATGTTTTAATCAAATTTTACGAGTTCATATCACTGATTACGAGATTTTCAACACGATTATATTGCAAAAACTCAACTTATGTACTTTTTACTCAGTTAAAAGTCCAACAGGTCTATTTTACGGCCCATTTAGACCCGCTCGCCCGAAACACCTACAAAAAGAATTGAAAAATAAGTTTTAATCAAATTTTAGGAGTTCATATAATTTATTACGAGTTTGTCAACAAGATTATATAGCAAAAACTCAATTTATGTACTTTTTACTCTGTTAAAAGTCCAACTGGTCTATTTTACGGCCCATTTAGACCCGCTTGCCCGAAACCTCTACAAAAAGGACTGAAAAACAAGTTTTAATCAAATTTTAGGAGTTCATATAATTTATTACGAGTTTGTCAACAAGATTATATAGCAAAAACTCAATTTATGTACTTTTTACTCTGTTAAAAGTCCAACTGGTCTATTTTACGGCCCATTTAGACCCGCTCACCCGAAACCTCTACAAAAAGGACTGAAAAACAAGTTTTAATCAAATTTTAGGAGTTCTGATAATTTATTACGAGTGTTTCAACAAGATTATATTGCAAAAACTCAATTTCTGTATTATTGACTCAGTTAAAAGTCCAACGGGTCTATTTTACAGCCCATTTAGACCCGCTCATTCGAAACCTCTACAAAAAGGACCTAAAAACAAGTTTTAATCAAATTTTAGGAGTTAATATCATTGATTACAAGCTTTTCAACACGATTGTATTGCAAAAACTCAATTTATGTCCATTCTACTCAATTAAAGGTCCAACAGATCAATTTTACGACCCATTTAGACCCATTTAGACATGCTCGTCCAAAACCTCTACAAAAAGGACCAAAAACAAGTTTTACTCGAATTTTAGGTGTTCATATCATTGATTATGATCTTTTCAACATGATTAATTCCAAAAACTCAATTTATGTCATTTTGTCCATTTTAAGGCTCATTAAGACCCGCTCGCCCGAAACCTTTACAAAAAGGACCAAAAAACAAGTTTTAATCAAAGTTTAGGAATCCATATAATTGATTATGATCTTTTTAACACGACTATATTGCAAAAGCTCAATTTATGTACTTTTAACACAGTTAAAAGTCCAAAGGGTCAATTTTACGGCCCATTTAGACCCGCTCGTCCTAAACCTCTACAAAAAGGACCGGAAACAAGTTTTAATCAAAATTTAGGTGTTCATATCATTTATTATGATCTTTTCAACATGATTATATTGCAAAAACCCAATTTATGTCCTTTTTACTAAGTTAAAAGTCCAACGAGTCCATTTTAAGGCCCATTAAGACCCGCTCTCCCGAAACCTCTACAAAAAGGACCGAAAAACAAATTTTAATCAGAGTTTAGGAATTCATATAATAAATTACGGGCTTTTCAACAAGACTATATTGCAAAAACTCAATTTCTGTATTTTTACTAAGTTAAAAGTCCAACGAGTCCATTTTACGGTCATTTAGACCTGGTCGCCCGAAACCTCTACAAAAAGGATCGAAAAACATGTTTTAATCAAATTTTAGGAGTTCATATCACTGATTACGAGCTTTTCAACAGGATTATATTGCAAAAACTCAATTTATGTACTTTTTACTAGGTTAAAAGTCCAACGGCTCAATTTTACGGGCCATTTAGACCCGCTCGTCTAAAACCTCTACAAAAAGGACTGAAAAATAAGTTTTAATCAAATTTTAGGAGTTCATATAATTGATTACAAGCTTTTCAACAAGATTATATTGCAAAAAACTCAATTTATGTACTTTTAACATAGTTAAAAGTCCAACGGGTCCATTTTATAGCCCATTTAGACCCGCTCGACTGAAACCTCTACGAAAAGGACCGAAAAACAAGTTTTAATCAAATTTTAGGAGTTCATATAATTGATTACGATCTTTTCAACACGACTATATTGCAAAAGCTCAATTTATGTACTTTTTGATTAGTTAAAAGTCCAACGGTCATTTTTACGATCCATTTAGACCCGCTCGTCCAAAACCTCAACAAAAATGACCGAAAAGAAGTTTTAATCAAAATTTAGGAGTTCATATCATTGATTATGATGTTTTCAACACGATTATATTACAAAAACTCAATTTATGTCCTTTTTACTCAGTTAAAAGTCCAACGGGTCCATTTTAAGGCCCATTAAGACTTGCTCGCCCGAAACATCTACAAAAAGGACCGAAAAACAAGTTTTAATAAAATTTAAGGAATTCATATGATTGATTACGGGCTTTTCAACAAGATTGTATTGCAAAAACTCAATTTATGTATTTTTTACTCAGTTAAAAGTCCAATCGGTTCATTTTACGTCCCATTTAGACCCACCCGCACAAAACCTCTACAAAAGGACCGAAAAACAAGTTTTAATCAAAATTTAGGAATTCATATGATTGATTACGGGCCTTTCAACAAGATTGTATAGCAAAAACTCAATTTATGTATTTTTTACTCAGTTAAAAGTCCAATCGGTCCATTTTACGTCCCATTTAGACCCACCCGCAAAAAACCTCTACAAAAAGGATCGAAAAACAAGTTTTAATCAAATTCTAGGAGTTCATATCCCATTTAGAACTGCTCCCCTAAAACCTCTACAAAAAGGACTGAAAAACAAGTTTTAATCAAATTTTAGGAGTTCATATAATTTATCACGAGCTTGTCAACAAGATTATATTGCAAAAAAACCAAATTTCATTATTTTTTACTCAGTTAAAAGTCCAACGGGTCTATTTTACGGCCCATTTAGACCCGCTCGTTCGAAACCTCTACAAAAAGGAACGAAAACAAGTTTTAATCAAATTTTAGGAGTTCATATATTTGTTTACGACCTTTTCAATACGACTATATTGCAAAAACCTAATTTATGTACTTTTACTCAGTTAAATGTCCAACGGGACTATTTTACGGCCCATTTAGACCCGCTCGTCCGAAACCTCTACAAAAAGGACCGAAAAACAAGTTTTAATAAAAAATTAGGAGTTCATATCATTGATTATGATCTTTTCAACATGATTATATTACAAAAACTCAATTTATGTCATTTTTACTCAGTTAAAAGTCCAAAGAGTCCATTTTAAGGCCCATTTAGATCCGCTCGCCCGAAACCTCTACAAAAAGAACCGAAAAACAAGTTTTAATCAAATTTTAGGAATTCATATATTTGATTACGAGCTTTTCAATAAGATTATATTGCAAAAACTCAATTTATGTTTTTCTTACTCTGTTAAAAGTCCAACGAGTCAATTTTACGGCCCATGTAGACCCGCTCGCCCGAAACCTCTACAAAAAGGATCGAAAAACATGTTTTAGTCAAATTTTAGGAGTTCATATCACTGATTACGAGCTTTTCAACACGATTATATTGCAAAAACTAGAACTATGTACTTTTTACTCAGTTAAAAGTCCAACGGATTTATTTTACGGCCCATTTACACCCGCTCGTCCAAAACCTCTACAAAAGGACCGAAAAACAAGTTTTAATCAAATTTTAGGAGTTTATATCATTGATTACGAGCTTTTCAACACGATTATATTGCAAAAACTCATTTTACTTACTTTTTACTCAGTTAAAAGTCCAACAGGTCCATTTTACGGCCCAATTAGACCTGCTCGCCCGAAACCTCTACAAAAGGACCCAAAAACAAGTGAAATCAAATTTTAAGAGTTCATATAATTTATTACGTGCTTTTCAACATGATTATATTGCAAAAACTGAATTTCTGTATTTCTTACTCAGTTAAAAGTCCAATGGGTCCATTTTACGGCCCATTTAGACCCGCTCGTCCGAAACTTCTACAAAAAGGACTGAAAAACAAGTTTTAATCAAATTTTAGGAGTTCGTATAATTTATTTCAATCTTTTCAACCCGATTATATTGTAAAAACTCAATTTATGTACTTTTTACTCAGTTATAAGTCCAACTGGTAGTTAAAATTCCAACGGGTTTGGGTGGGATGGTTCTCAAAATTCTCTCAACTCTCACGGGTTCCTTTCTCAGTTTTGTTTCTTCATTTTACCTTTCCCTATTCTTTTGCATTTCTTTCCACCTTTCCGCCTTATCCTTTTTCTCTTTCCCCAATTACGTCGTCTTCAACCGTCTCTCCCCCCTCTCTGCCGCCTAACCGAGTGATACATAGAGACAACCACGAACACAAGGAACAAGTTCTTAACGGTAAAGATGTTTTGAGGGCTATCCCACCCCACCCCCGATTGTTTTCTCAATTTTTTTAATTTCATTATTTCATTTTTCTCACTGGTTCTCCACCACTAACTTCTATCCTCTTCTTTTTTACGAGATCTGTTCCTCCCCGACTTGGAATCTTCCTCTTTCGTCTTCGATGAAGTCTAAGCCCCATCTCAAGCACAGATCCATGATACCTGCCCTCTTTTCCTTTTCATCGTTTTATTTTATAAGTTTGGGTTTCTCTAAATTTTTCATTTATGTGTTAATTCACATCCCTATCCCCCCTTGTTGCAGATTCGACATGTCGTGCGAGCGAGGCAATTGGGATTCCCAGATCCGCCCCCATCCCCAACAACATCTCAATCGGAGTCTGGCCACTCCTTGGCTGGCGGAACTCTCCCTCTTGGGGCTCTTAAAAATCCTAAAACAAATCTGCGATTTGGGTTTTCTCCCCTCCGATTGGGGTTTATTCTCCTCTGATTTGGATTTTCCCCCTCCGATTTGGGTTTATTCTCCTTCATTTTGCCTTTCCATCTCATAATTTTGATTAGGGTTTATTATGTATTCCCTTTTGCTAAGTTCTTTGTTTTTCTCCAGATTCGACCCGAGGCCTCACCTGTTCACTGTCGAGATGCAATGGAAATTCAGTGGCCATCAACGACGAACATCGGTACAACTCCATTTCCTTTCTTTTGTTCTTTATTCTTATTGACTTCCGTTTATGTCTCCCATTCTGCTCTTTCTTACACTTCGCTATCTGTAATAATATTAATTTTGTTATGCAATCCCTTTTGTTATGAAATTCCTTTATTATCTCTGGTTCATGCTCTTTTTGTTTGTAACATCTTTGATTTACGCACTGCTAATTTGTAATAATGTTAATTTTTCTTTGCTTACCATCCTCAATGTTTCTATGTATATCTTTGATATGTGCAATTTCTATAGTCAATACATGATCATGCTCATAACTTGTATTTCTTCTTGCTATTTCAGTATATCCAGGCCTATTTTTTGGTCCTTAATCCAGATTCATTACTGCCTTTATTCTTGGTCAGGGACTGTCATGTCCATCCTACCATCCTGGTTTTTTCAATCCCTTCTAGGGAATTTTACAACAACCCACTTAGTGGTACATCAATGCTTTATTCTTGCCCTGACTCATCTTCTCATGTACCATTTTTTAGCTTCTATAATTCACGGTCACAATCTTTACCCTTTTTGCTGCAGCTTCATTTTAACCATCTGCCTCTTGTGTATCCTTCTCTGTTATCTCCCTTTCATGATTATTCTCTCCCTATTTATTACCATGCTTCTGCTTATGTCTCTTCCCTCCCTCTATATCTCTTTTGCTACAACTTCCTCATTGCTCTTTTCTGCTTATCTCCCTTTTGTTTATATGCTAACTTCTTTATGTTCATCCCCTCGTAATGATCTCTCTACTCATCACCTGGTGCCTTCCATTATTTTTGTTGATACGTCTTTGTCTCCGTTCTCTTATGCTCTTGTTATTGATCCTTTCTCTAATCCTTTTTTCTTCAATCCCTCTGCTACTCGATATTATATTCGTAAATTCATAGGTCCTATTTCTTCAATCCTTTTGTCTATTTTACGGCTCATTTAGACCCGGTCGTCCGAAACCTCTACAAAAAGGACCGAAAATAAGTTTTAATCAAAATTTAGGTGTTCATATCATTGATTATGATCTTTTCAACCTGATTATATTGCAAAAACTCAATTTATGTCCTTTTGTCCATTTTAAGGCTCATTAAGACCCGCTCGCCCGAATCCTCTACAAAAAGGACCGAAAAACAAGTTTTAATAAAATTTTAGGAATTCATATAATTGATTACGGGTTTTTCAACAAGATTATATTGCAAAAACTCAATTTTTGTATTTTGTACTTAGTTAAAAGTCAAACGAGTCCATTTTACGGCCCATTTAGACACACTTGCACGAAACCTCTACAAAAAGGATCGAAAAACATGTTTTGATCAAATTTTAGGAGTTCAAATCACTAATTACGAGCTTTTCAACACGATTATATTGCAAAAACTCAATTTATGTACTTTTTACTCGGTTAGAAGTCCAACAGCTCAATTTTACAACCCATTTAGACCCGCTCGTCCGAAACCTCTACAAAAAAGACAGAAAAACAAGTTTTAATCAAATTTCAGGAGTTCATATAATTGATTATGAGCTTTTCAACAAGATTATATTGCAAACACTCTATTTATGTACTTTTTACACAGTTAAAAGTCGAACATGTCCATTTTACGGCCCATTTAGACCCGCTCGCCCGAAACCTCTGCAAAAAGGACCAAAAACAAGTTTTAATCAAATTCCAGGAGTTCAAATATTTGATTACGACCTTTTCAACTCGAGTATATTGCAAAAACATAATTTATGTACTTTTTATTTAGTTAAAAGTCCAACAGGTCATTTTTACGGCCCATTTAGACCCGCTCTTCCAAAACCTCAACAAAAAGAACCGAAAACAAGTTTTAATCAAAATTTATGAGTTCATATCAATGATTATGATCTTTTCAACACGATTATATTGCAAAATCTCAATTTATGTCCTTTTACTCAGTTAAAAGTCCAACGAGTCCATTTTAAGGCCCATTAAGACCCGCTCGCCCGAAACCTCTACAAAAAGGACCGAAAAACAAGTTTTAATAAAATTTTAGGAATTCATATGATTGATTACTAGCTTTTGAACAAGATTGTATTGCCAAAACTCAATTTTTGTATTTTTTACACAGTTAAAAGTCCAACAGGTCCATTTTACGACCCATTTAGACCCACTCGGCCGAAACCTCAACAAAAAGGACCGGAAAACATGTTTTAATCAAATTTTATGAGTTCATATCACTGATTACGAGGTTTTCAACACGATTATATTGCAAAAACACAATTTATTACTTTTTACTCAGTTAAAGTCCAACGGGTCAATTTTACGGCCCATTTAAACCCGCTGGCCTGAAACCTCTACAAAAGGAACGACAAACAAGTTTTAATCAAATTTTAGGTGTTCATATCATTGATTACAAGCTTTTCAACACGATTATATTGCAAAAACTCAATTTATGTACTTTTTAATCGGTTAAAAGTCCAACCGGTCAATTTTACGGCCCGTTTAGACCCGCTCATCTAAAATGACTACGAAAAGGACCGAAAATCATGTTTTAATCAAATTTTAGGAGTTCATATAATTGATTACGAGCTTTTCAATAAGATTATATTGCAAAAACTCAATTTCTGTATTTTTTACTTAGTTGAAAGTCCAATGGGTCAATTTTACAGCCCATTTAGACCCGCTCGTCCGAAACCTCTACAAAAACGACCGAAAATAAGTTTTAATGAAATTTTAGGTGTTCATATCATTGATTATAATCATTCAAACCTTATCATATTGCAAAAACTCAATTTATGTCCTTTTGTCCATTTTAAGGCTCATTAAGACCCGCTCGCCTGAAACCTGTACAAAAGGACCGAAAAACAAGTTTTAATCATAGTTTATGAATTAATATAATTGATTACGGGTTTTTAAACAAAATTATATTGCAAAAACACAATTTCTGTATTTTTTACTTAGTTAAAAGTCCAATGGGTCCATTTTACGGCCCATTTAGACCCGCTTGCACGAAACCTCTACAAAAAGGATCGAAATACATATTTTAATCAAATTTTAGGAGTTCATATCACTGATTACGAGCTTTTCAACATGTTTATATTGCAAAAACTCAATTTATGTACTTTTTCCTCGGTTAAAAGTCCAACGGCTCAATTTTACGGCCCATTTAGACCCGCTCTTCCGAAACCTCTACGGAAAGGACTGAAAAATAAGTTTTAATCAAATTTTAGGAGTTCATATAATTGATTACGAGCTTTTCAACAAGATTATATTGCAAAAACTCAATTTATGTACTTTTTACTTCGTTAAAAGTCCAACGTGTCCAATTTACGGCCCATTTAGACTCGCTCGCCCGAAACCTCTACAAAAAGGACCGAAAAACAAGTTTTAATCAAATTTTAGGAGTTCATATAATTGATTACGATCTTTTCAACACGACTATATTGCCAAAACTCAATTTATGTACTATTTATTTAGTTAAAAGTCCAATGGGTCATTTTTACGGCCCATTTAGACCCACTTGTCCAAAACCTCAACAAAAAGGACCGAAAATAAGTTTTAATCAAAATATAAGTTCATATCATTGATTATGATCTTTTCAACCTGATTATATTGCAAAAACTCAATTTATGTCCTTTTGTCCATTTTAAGGCTCATTAAGACCCTCTCGCCCGAAATCTCTACAAAAAGGACCGAAAAAAATATTTAATCAAAGTTTAGGAATTCATATAATTGATTACGGGTTTTTCAACAAGATTATATTGCAAAAACTCATTTTTTGTATTTTTTACTCAGTTAAAAGTCAAACGAGTCTATTTTACGGCCCATTTAGACACGCTTACACGAAACCTCTACAAAAAGGATCGAAAAACATGTTTTGATCAAATTTTAGGAGTTCAAATCACTAATTACGAGCTTCTCAACCCGATTATATTGCAAAAACTCAATTTATGTACTTTTTACTCGGTTAGAAGTCCAACGGCTCAATTTTACAACCCATTTAGACCCGCTCGTCCGAAACCTCTACAAAAAGGACTGAAAAATAAGTTTTAATCAAATTTCAGGAGTTCATATAATTGATTACGAGCTTTTCAACAAGATTATATTGCAAACACTCAATTTATGTACTTTTTACATAGTTGAAAGTCCAACAGGTCCATTTTACGGCCCATTTAGACCCGCTCGCCCGAAACCTCTACAAAAAGGATCAAAAACAAGTTTTAATCAAATTTTAGGAGTTCATATATTTGATTACGACCTTTTCAACACGAGTGTATTGCAAAAACAGAATTTATGTACTTTTTATTTAGCTAAAAGTCCAACAGGTCATTTTTACGGCCCATTTAGACCCGCTCTTCCAAAACCTCAACAAAAAGGACCGAAAACAAGTTTTAATCAAAATTTATGAGTTCATATCAATGGTTATGATCTTTTCAACACGATTATATTGCAAAAACTCTATTTATGTCCATTTACTCAGTTAAAAGTCCAACGGGTCCATTTTAAGGCCCATTAAGACCCGATCGCCCGAAACCTCTACAAAAAGGACCGAAAAACAAGTTTTAATAAAATTTTAGGAATTCATATGATTGATTACGAGCTTTTGAACAAGATTGTATTGCAAAAACTCAATTTTTGTATTTTTTACACAGTTAAAAGTCCAACAGGTCCATTTTACGACCCATTTAGACCCAATCGCCCGAAACCTCAACAAAAAGGACCGGAAAACATGTTTTAATCAAATTTTAGGAGTTCATATCATTGATTACGAGGTTTTCAACACGATTATATTGCAAAAACACAATTTATTACTTTTTACTCAATTAAAGTCCAACGGGTCAATTTTACGGCCCATTTAAACCGGCTCGCCTGAAACCTCTACAAAAGGAACGACAAACAAGTTTTAATCAAATTTTAGGAGTTCATATCATTGATTACAACCTTTTCAACACGATTATATTGCAAAAACTCAATTTATGTACTTTTTAATCAGTTAAAAGTCCAACCGGTCAATTTTACGGCCCGTTTAGACCTGCTCGTCTAAAACCACTACAAAAAGGACCGAAAAACATGTTTTAATCAAATTTTAGGAGTTCATATAATTGATTACGAGCTTTTCAATAAGATTATATTGCAAAAACTCAATTTCTGTATTTTTTACTCAGTTGAAAGTCCAATGGGTCAATTTTACAGCCCATTTAGACCCGCTCGTCCGGAACCTCTACAAAAACGACCGAAAATAAGTTTTAATAAAAATTTAGGTGTTCATATCATTGATTATGATCATTTCAACCTTATCATATTGCAAAAACTCAATTTATGTCCTTTTGTCCATTTTAAGGCTCATTAAGACCCGCTCGCCTGAAACCTCTACAAAAGGACCGAAAAACAAGTTTTAATCAAAGTTTAAGAATTAATATAATTTATTACGGGTTTTTAAACAAAATTATATTGCAAAAACACAATTTCTGTTTTTTTTACTTAGTTAAAAGTCCAACGGGTCTATTTTACGGCCAATTTAGACCCTCTTGCACAAAACCTCTACAAAAAGGATCGAAAAACATATTTTAATCAAATTTTAAGAGTTCATATCACTGATTACGAGCTTTTCAACACGTTTATATTGCAAAAACTCAATTTATGTACTTTTTCCTCAGTTAAAAGTCCAACGGCTCAATTTTATGGCCCATTTAGACCCGCTCTTCCGAAACCTCTACAGAAATGATTGAAAAATTAGTTTTAATCAAATTTCAGGAGTTCATATAATTGATTACGAGCTTTTCAACACGATTATATTGCAAAAACTCAATTTATGTACTTTTTACTTAGTTAAAAGTCCAACGGGTCCATTTTACGGCCCATTTAGACTCGCTCCCCCGAAACCTCTACAAAAAGGACCGAAAAACAAGTTTTAATCAAATTTTAGGAGATCATATAATTGATTACGATCTTTTCAACACGACTATATTGCAAAAACTCAATTTATGTACTATTTATTTAGTTAAAAGTCCAACGGTTCATTTTTACGGCCCATTTAGACCCACTCGTCCAAAACCTCAACAAAAAGGATTGAAAACAAGTTTTAATCAAAATTTAGGAGTTCATACCATTGATTATGATCTTTTCAACACGATTATATTGGAAAACTCAATTTATGTCCTTTTTACCCAGTTAAAAGTCCAACGTGTCCATTTTAAGGCCCATTAAGACCAGTTCGCCCGAAACCTCTACAAAAAGGATCGAAAACAAGTTTTAATAAAATCTTAGGAATTCATATGATTGATTACGAGATTTTCAACAAGATTGTATTGCAAAAACTCAATTTCTGTATTTTTTACAGAGTTAAAAGTCTAACGGGTCCATTTTACGACCCATTTAGCCCCTCTCGCCCGAAACCTCAATAAAAAGGATCGAAAAACAAGTTTTAATAAATTTTTAGGAGTTCATATCACTAATTACGAGCTTTTCAACAAGATTATATTGCTAAAACTCAATTTATGTACTTTTTACTCAATTAAAGTCCAACGGGTCAATTTTACGGCCCATTTAAACTCGCTCGTCCGAAACCTCTACAAAAGGAACGACAAACATGTTTTAATCAAATTTTAGGAGTTCATATCACTAATTACGAGCTTTTCAACATGATTATATTGCAAAAACTCAATTTATGTAGTTTTTACTTGATTAAAAGTCCAACGGGTCTATTTTACGGCCCGTTTATAACCGCTCGTCCGAAACCTCTACAAAAAGGACCGAAAAACAAGTTTTAATAAAATTTTAGGAGTTAATATAATTGATTACGAGCTTTTTAACAAAATTTTAGGAGTTAATATAATTGATTACTCATTGCCCCGGAGTTCCAACAGACAAACTCCCTTCCCCGCAGAACCACTATTCTCTGGCCGTACTGCCGCAACACCAACCAACACCTTAAGGTCATCACCATCTCCTTGCTGTAAAGAACCCTGACCACCCCGAGCTAACTCTAGACAATTTCGTCTCAAATGTCCAACAGACCAACAATTCCAACAAGATCCATCCTTCAAACACCTCACACCTTCCTGTCCTTCTTGCCACCTCTGAACTCTGTCTCGGCCGCGCTCACGACCCTTCCGCGACTCTTTTGCACGCACTGAAGCTGATCTCACTACTTGAGGACAATTCCACTTCACATGCTCCATAGAACCACAGTTCCAACAAACTCCAACACCCCAACAAACTCCAACATGACGCCTTCTACAATGGTCACACTTCGGCAACCGAACTACCACTCCTTGGTCATATTGCACTTGACCCACTTCAGCACTACCACCAAAACCTTGGTTTAGGCAAACCCTTCCGTAGCGTAGCCTCTTACGCTGACCACTCTCGAGGTCGATACTCACAGCTCTTTTGCTTGTATTTTTCCCACCATCACAAACTGAAACCACACTCCCACGTTACTTAACCCCTGGAAACCTATCTCCCAGGTATCTTCTATTAAAGGCAGACACAAAGAACTCCCAATCTATATCGCGGATATTCGTTGCCACCGACACCAATGTCCACCAAGCACAAGCATCCTCCAACATTAGCGAGACAACACTTCCCAGCTTACAAGCGTTGTCACACCCTTCCTGATCCAGAATCAGAATTATACTCGCTAACCAAACCTCGAACGCCTTAGGCGTCAAACCATGATACTCAACAGCTCCCAAATCTTGTAAACGGTACCTTGACAAACTTGCATGTCCCACAGTCGACACGTACACATGCCTCACCTTCACCACGGCCTGGGACATTCCCAACATCTCTTGAACCACAGATGATGAATCCTTGATGATAGAACCAGCTCTATCATTCTGCTTTACCACCTCAACTCAAAGCACATACGACTTAAACTATACACTCCCATCAAAAGTGAATTCCACCCCTTAACAACCTGCTCTAAAGCAGCAACCATCGTACCCAATTGACACTCTCTCAACGATTCCATTATGCTATTATTAACAAAGCAATGATAACAAAACAAACAAAACGATCAGACCAGCTTCGAGCAAGGATTCAAGACTCCAACTCCAAATTAACACAATAGATATAATAATAAGGCAATGGGTATCCCAAATTTTCCCTTTCTATATGACATAACAATCCATAATGACATTGATATCACAAACATCGGCATATCGATCAGCAAAACTTCAATCATGCTCTCAGCGAACAACATTCACCTTCAACAACATAAAATCAACATATCCTACCCATCACATTTTCCTTATTCAAAATCAACTCACAACATCAACATAACACCAATACATGTTCACATTAGCTCATAGAAGATTCATAACCACAAAGCAAGATAAAAACATCAACAATTCACTCAAAAACATATTTTTCAACCAACTTTCAACCACACATCAGAATAAACATCCAACACTTACCACAACAACTTACCGTCGCCCCAAGAGTTCACAACCTGGCTCTGATACCAACAAATGTAACCCCCTTAGCCCGGCCTAGACGCTAGACCCGAACTACGAAGATCACACGGGGAAAACCAAAGTCAACCTAAAAGTCAACCTTGATTAACGACCCTTTTTTATTTTATCTTCTCTAGATGCACATTAAGCCTATGTGAATGCTATAGAACCTTGGGAGAGAAAAGCCCAGTGATCGGAAAACGTTCAAGGACTCAATTGCAAGAAAATACACCTTTAGGGACCAAATGTAAATTTTGGAAAACTTAAGGACTTTGCAGATTTACAGAACTTTAATTAATCGTATTACAAGCCTCTCTACCAAAATTCAGCTTTAGAAGACATTTCAAGCTCAAACAATTGCAACCACAACATTCAGGACTAAAATGTAAAACTTGAAAAAGTGACCAATTCAAAACACATCCCAACGGTCAACCGTTCCGGAACACTGACACCCATACCAAAAAACCCGTATCAAAACTGTATTGACCGTTTCGGTACGCGAGTATGTTCCGAGACCCGTATCGGAACGAACACTTCAAGTAGCCAAAGTGTTTCGAAACACCTCTAGCCGGTCCGAAATGCCCAGGCCATTTCAGGCACCCGTTTCGAAACAGCTAAGGGTGTTTCGATACACCCTGCCTAGAAATAGAAGCAACTTCTGGTTTTTCACTTCAAAACACCATCAACCATACTTTAAATCATCCCACAACATATCAGCAACATGCTAAGCGTTAAGACCATCATGTTGCATCAAAAGCTAGATAGATTACAAGCATTAAGCACACCTAGTCATTTATCTCATTCAACACAAGATCTTACTTTTAACCAAAGAACATAGCTATAACAAAATATGAAGAAGAAGATCCAAATATCGCAAAACGATCATCAACAAGTATCAAACCATAAATCGAACTTGCTCAAGGTAAACAATATCATTACACAACAACGTAAAAGATTTCCCCCCATTGCCTTTATTATTAAAAGCTATAAACCAAAACATACTTCTCAAGTGGAGCACTTCCTGAATCCCTTGCTTATTTGTAACCCCCTTAGCCCGGTCTAGACGGTTGACCCGAACTACGAAGATTACACGGGGAAAACCAAAGTCAACCCGAAAGTCAACCTTGATTAACGACCCTTTTTTTTTCTTTTTAATCTTGTCTAGATGCACATTAACCTTAATTGTGATCATACAAACAACATATTGAAAGATCACAAACATCAGAGATCAAACAGGGACCCAATTGAACAAATTACAACTTTAGGGACCAAATTGTAAATTTTGATAAATTAAGGGACTTAACCCAAATTAAAGTTACCATCTTGAAATTAGTCAGGTTTCATGCACCTCTGTGAAATTTCAGCTTAAAAGGACATCCACAGCTCATGCAATTGATCACACAAGATTTAGGACCAAAACGCAAACAATTCAAAACATGTAACTACCATGTCAGCCCCCTAACGGTCGACCGTTCCGAAACAGGCTAGCCCTGTTCCGAAACACGGGCCGTTCCGAAACGGGTTCTGGAACATGGCCTCGGCAGAGGCTAAACCGTTTCGAAACGGTGCATACCGTTTCGGACGCCTGGGTTCATGCAAGGCACCCGTTCCGAAACGGTACACCCCTGTTCCGAAACGCCTGCACAAAAACCAGCAACAAGCATACTAGATCATGCAATTGGACACTCAAACATGCTCCAAACATCACCAAACTTTACCAGCATGCAATTAAACATATTTAAGACATCCAAGCATCATCAAATCAGCAAGATAACATCTCATGCAAAAAGCCCCAAATTCAAGGTCATGCTTCCTACACAAGCTAACATTCAAGCCTTAAACCTTCAAAAGCAAGCAATAGAAATTCAATCCATAAATCAGCAACATCAACCACATTCAACATTCTTAGGGAGTCGTAAACACCTCCCAAAACCAATACATTGGTCCCCCATTGCCAAAAACATACAAAAGCTAAAACACTTATAAAACCTTCATACTTTGAGCTTTACTTGTACTTGTTCGCTTGCCTCCTCTTGCTGCCCTCAATGCACTCTAATGCTCTGCATTATTGAATCAAGAAAACGAGAGAGCGTAAGCCAAAGCTTAGTGAGGAGTGCTCTTTAAAAACCATTCAATAATGCATTTGAAACCATTTGTAAATCATGCTTGAAAACAACCTTTACACATGCTCAAAGCATACTTTAAATCAAGCAATAACATGCTTCCACATTTCATTTAAACTAGCATCTCATGCTTCAACATAAACATTAAATCATGCATCTCATGCATCTCATGTACAATTCATGTCATATTGGCTCAAGTGATACATTTCATTTAGAAATCAAGTTCAACAACTTTTCCCAAGGACTTTTAAACACCTTGGACCCCAAGGACTTTTAAACACCTTGGCCATGGACTTTTAAACACCATGAGTGGACCACACAAGGACTTTTAACCACCTTTGTGTCCGTAGCTTGAAATACCCCAAGGACTTTTAAACACCTTGGCCCCAAGGACTTTTAAACACCTTGGCCCCATGGACTTTTAACCACCATGGAAAGGAGCACCTAAGGACTTTTAACCACCTTAGTGTCCGCAACAAGATTCATCCAAGGACTTTTAACCACCTTGATGATCTTAGATAACAAGGCTCACTCAAGGACTTTTAACCACCTTAGTGACCTTCACTTTTACAAACCATCACTTGCCAATACACACTTTATACATCATGTAATCCACTGTTTTAAAAGCATTTATACCAAGCCATTTCATCATGCATTTCAAAGCATTAAATCATCATTTAACAATGCATAAAAACAAGGCACTCTTACCTAGAGACACCTTCAACACATGGCTTAAATCATCAGCATAAATCATGCTAAAACATCAGCAATTAACATGCTCAAACATGCTTACCAAAACAGTAGCAAATCATGCAAAATCATCATTTCACATTTCATCAAAACATGGCCACCACTTTAAGAGAGTAATCCGAAAACTTACACTTGAGCTTAGCAAAGTTGTTTAGACTTATACTAAGCTCCCAAACCTTCAACCTTTGGTTTAAAAGCTGAAAATCCATTTTCACTCACCGATTACCAAACAAGCCTAGCCAACAAGCTTTCCAAGCTTCCGAAACCTTCCGAAAACACCTCCAAAACTCAAGGATCAACCTCCCCTGTTTCAAGCACATAAAAACAGAACATTAATGCATCCTTATGCATTAAAACACCAGCAACATCAACACAACTCGCTGCTCACCACAAAACTAACAATTTGGCTACCAAACACAACCGAAATCATCTCCAAACACTTCCAAAACTTAACCCAGCCAAGATCCATCACTTCTAACCATTTTTATACATCAACTAACATGCAAAAAGATCACAACCACGTCCTTATACCTCCAGGTATAACAGATCACCAAAAACACTCCAAAAACAACCAAAAACTCAAGCCAAACTTAGGAAATTCAACCTATCCGGGATTGCATTGATTAAACCTCAACTTCTAATCATTTTAGCATTCATTTAACATCATTTTAACACCTCAAAACCCTGCTTAAACAGATCACACGAAATTTTCACCAAAATCACCAAATCTTGCATTTTAGCCAAAAATCAAGATCTCAATTGAAAAGCCTTTAATAAAACATGAATCAAGGATTGAGAACTTAGGAATTTCAGTAAAGAACTGATAGTTTAGAGGAGAAGGACGTTCTTACCTCCAAACTTGAATTTCTCCCTTTTAGAGCCAAAATGCTTGATGAATCAACTTGTAAATTGTGAGGTTTTGATGATGAGATGATTAGAAATCAAATGAGAGTTGAAATGAGAGATTAAGAAGTCAAAATCAGAGAAAGAAATCTGAGGAAATCTTGTTTGGGTAGAGAGAAAATGAGAGAAAAGAGAATTTGAGAGAAAATAGAAAAAATTAGTTAAGAATTGGTTAAAAATGATTTCCCTCCCTTTTTCTTAATCTTTAAAATCAGATTTTAGGCTTAAAATATCTTAGAAAAATCTGGAGAAATCCTTTTTGGAATAATAGCTCCTTAAAGATTCAAAGTTTCAATCCTTTATAAAACTGTCCTGCAACTTTCAAAAATTACATTTTGGTCACTAGCCAAAATGTCAACCTTCCGAACCTCATTTTCCAAAATTGATTTCACAGTTCACTTTTATATATTAAAAGATGATTTTAGAATATTTTTCCATATTTTTAGTGCAACCCGTACTAGGTTTTCCTAAATTCACTCTTATATATTCGATCAGCACTTTGACTAAACCGGTCAACGCCAAAACTTCTGAGCCCAAAACCGGGGCGTTACATTATTGTTGTCCCAAATTCATTTATCTCCATTGATGGACAAAAAGGAGCGTAAGCACATAATGCTTAGTGAGGAATACTCAAAACCAAAACACCATCAATGCAACAAACCATAAAACCTTCTTTAAATGTAAGCACACCTCTATAAACCAAAGTATTGTTTGAAAACCTCATTTGAAACATCAATACCTTAAATTATGCATTGCTCAATATAAAAACCGGCATTAAACTCAAATACACTAAGCAACTCAACCCCAAACAACATTCTTACAATAACTTCCATTTAACCCTTTTCATGCATCAATGCTTCATGCAAAGCTTAAACCAACTTCCTTGCAAACCAATTCCACTCCACACTCTTCCTTTCTTATGCTTGAAAACTATTTTAAAGCAAACACCATTTGAAATCTCATGTATCAAATATCTATCTCATGCATTCTACCAATGCAACACTCATAGAAAAGCCACACATGCTTGTTACTCAAAAGCATTTTATAACCTCAAAGCCTCCTTTGCATAAGCAAAACTCCATTTGAAAACCACATGTACCATCTAGCTATCGCATGCATACAACCTATGAAAAATTCATGGCAAAGTCACTCATGCTCGTTACCCAAAAGCATTTCATAATCTCGTTATCTCATATGCAAATCTCATAGCATAAAACATCTCAAGCATTGGTACATGTGACACAAATTCTCAAATATTGGCATTTACATATTCTATTGTGCACGGATATGTGGACAACTCACTAGACACTTCCACTGGCATCTACCATCCTTGTACTCACACGTCTAGAACATAATTTTCTGGTGGCTTCTACCAACACCGTACTCACATGGCGGTTTCTACTTTCGCCAAAAGCTTGAGTATTTCATAAAGTCCTACCCCGATGGTATGCCCCTCATCGATCTCATGGCAATAACTCTTGTTGCCAAAAAGCTTGGATGTTTCACCAAGTCCTACTCCGATGGAATGCCCATCATTGGTCTCAGGGCAATAACTCTTGTTGCCAAAAAGCTTGGATATTTCACCATGTCCTACTCCAATGGAATGCCCATCATTGGTCTCTCTCTTTGGGATGAATCCCGGCAGCACGTACGAATTTTGGTTTATAGTGAACTCTACATCCTATTGATCGATCAATATATCTGGTAATCTTTGCATCATCTTAACTATTTTTAAAATCATCATCACAGTCGTTGTTTTTAAAGCATCATCACAGTCGCTGTTTTAAAAGCATGCAACACCTTCAAGGCCAAAATGTCGAACATTGCCTTTAATACGCAAATTAACAATACATACTCTCAAGGTTTATCAATTTTATGCATATTTCTTCAAACCAAGTTTGACAACCAACTCACATGCTTAAAAACCATGCTCAAACAACAATTTTAACCACATTGCCAAATCAATCACATCAAAATCCATTTTGATAGTTTTCAAAACAATAATAGCACAATTGAGAGAGAAATCCACTTCACTTAATTCCGAACTTAAACCAGCGTTTCAAGCCTAAATTTAAGTTCCCAAACCTCTTTTCAAAATCATTCCAAAGCTGGAAAACACGATCTCACTCACCGATACACAACACTATGCTAGCCGACAAGCCTCCCAAGCGTCCGAAACCTCCAACGCTACCTCAATCGCTTCAGGATCATTCTCCCCTATTTTTAACACATAAGAGTAGAGAATTAATGCATCAACATGCATTAAAATCACCAGCCATACAACCCAAATCGCTGCCCTACTCAAGAACCTCATTTCAGCTACAAAAAACAACCGAAATCATCTCCAAACTCTCCCAAAAGAAAGCCCAGCCAAGATCTATCACTTCTAACTATTTCTAAACATCAATTAACATCAAAAAGCAACATAAACATGCCCTCATACCTCCAGCAACAGCATACCAACAAAACCACCACAAAAACCATCATTCTAACAAGCAAAACTTAGGAAAACAAACCTATTCGGGATTTGATTGATAAAACCTCATTTGTAACATCTATTAACATCCAAAATACATTAGAAAACCATCTCAAAACAGAGCCCAATCATTCACCACGAAAATCTTGAGTTTTAAGACAATTTCTTGTTTCTAACATTAAAACCACTTAAAAATCATTAATAAAGGGTTGATAACTTGGGAATTTCAGTAAAGAACTGATCATTAGAGGAGAAGGACGAAGCTTACCTCTAATAGATGATTTCTCCTTGATTTGGGCAAGTTTTCTTGAAAATTCAATGTAGAAATCAAGTGGATTTGATGAGGAATTGATTAAGAATCATAGAGAGATTGAAATCTCATCAAATGAAGTGAAAATCAAAGTAAATTTGTTGGAGAGAAAGTGTTTGGTTGAAAGGAATTTGAGAGAAAATAAAATGAGGGAAAATTTGTGAAAAGTAGTTATGAATAGTCAAAGGTAGTTTTTCACTTAATTAACCTTCATTTCCTTTTATTAAAACATTAATAAAATCACCCAAATTAAGGAAAAATCTCTCGTTTTAACCCTTCCCATTTATCTGAGCGATTACGTAACGAAATTGCTACTTTTCAACAGGAAGACGACGAGCCAATGCACGAGGCATGGGACAGGTTTACTACTCTTTTGAGGAATTACCCGATGCATGGATTCCCTGTTTGGAATCAAGTAATCAAATTCTACAATGCTGCCAACCTACAGACTCGCATGAGAATCGATTCAGCAGCCAATGAGTTGTTGTTAGATAAAGATCCAGATGATGCCATGGTAGTATTAAAGAATTTGGCGAAGAATGAAGAACAATTCCCCACATCGAGGAGAGGTAAACGAGTACTAGCTGTGAAGGATTACGAAGCCGATAACTCCTTAAAGACATAAGTTGCATATCTCACAAAGGCTGTAGAAAACTTGCTGAAGAAGGATTCTCAACCTTTCTACGCTGCAGAAGAGGTATGTCGAACTTGCAGTGGGAATCATAGTTCGGAAGACTGCCCGCTACAGCTAGAGGAATGGATATATGTTGGAAATTATAACAAGCAGAACTACAATAACAACAATTACAATCCCAACTGGAGAAAAGATTCCAAATTCTCTTGGAGCAACCCAAACAATGCCCTAAATCCTCAAGTCCAGAACACTATAAATCAGGGAGCACCTAGGCTTCTGACTCGGTAGCAACCATAACAGCAGCCGCAACAGCCACCAGCAGCCACAACTAGTATATTGGAGCAGACCTTGGCCACGTTTATGTCTCAGACAGGAACTTACATTGAGAACATGAATCACTTCGTCAAGAAGACTGAGTCATTCATGGATAAAACAGAGATGCGGATGACTAACCATGAAGCTACTCTAAAATCACTGGAGACACAGATGGGTCAAGTTTTCCAGCATATTAAGCCAAGGCAGAATGGAGGACTCCCTAGCGATATTGAGGTCTCTAGACAACCCACACATGAGCAGTGCAAAGCTATCATAACTAGGAGTGGGAGGAAATTACCAGGGCCAGAGAAGGAAGTTGAATCAGTTAAAGAACTAGCCCTAGAATCGACTGCCGAGAACGTTGCCCCGATAGACGACAAACAGCCTGTTGCCGATATACCTACCATGACAGCAGAAGGGACAGAGGAGAAGGATGAAGAACCTAAGCCTCCTCAGATCCGAATGAAGTGGGAAGGACACATTGAAGATTATCGTCCCCCACCTCCTTTTCCATAGCGGCTACAAAAGCAGAAACAGGAGTTTCAGCTTAAAAAGATCTATGATATTTTTAAGCAGGTTCACTTCAATATTCCATTGTAAGATGCTATCAAGTAGATGCCCGGTTATGACAAATTTCTCAAGGATGCTATGTCGAAGAAATCCAGACTTGGGGAATTTGAAACGGTTAAACTGACAGAAGGATGCATGACTATTCTACACAAGCATCCACCCCAGAAAAAGAAGGATCCTAGGAGCTTCATAATACCGTGCACAATCGGTGATAAATTCGTGGGTAAGGCACTTTGTGATCTAGGAGCTAGTATTAATTTAATGCCAAAATCTGTATTTCAAAAATTAAGTATTGGACGAGCACGACCCACAACAGTTATGCTGCAGCTGGCAGACCGCTCTTACGCGCAACCAGCAGGAAAAATTGAAGATATTCTGGTAAGAGTGGATAAATTTATTTTTCCTGCTGACTTTCTTGTTTTAGATTGTGAAGCAGATGAGAATGCACCAATCATCCTGGGGCGACCCTTCTTAGCCACAGAAAGATCACTGGTTGATGCAGAAAAGGGAGAACTCACTATGAGAGTGAATGATCAAGAGATCAAGCTGAATGTTCTCCAAGCAATAAAGCACGCTGATGCAGAAGAATGCATGGCTATCACTAAAGTTGTCCTTGACCAACCCTGCATTAGGTCGGACTGCCATGAAATCAAATTTGGCCACTACCCCAGCAGCCATTTAGAAGACTGTCACGGCAGCGACGACGACAACAGCTCCCCAGATTCTTACACATCTGATACTGAAGATCATGAGGAGGTAAACTGGATAGGAAATCGTCCAGGTAAGTTATTCGAGCCCTAAATTTATACCTCGATTGAACATATCATCCAAAAGCCATTAACTGTAGAGCCACATGTTCTAGATCTTAAGCCCCTGCCAGGGCAACTCAAATATGTTTTTCTTGGATTAAATGATACGTTGCCCGTAATCATCTCTTCCAAGTTGATGCAGGAACAGGAACAACAGCTAATAGGGATGTTGCAGCAGCACAAAAAGGCTATTGGATGGACGATAGTTGATATCTAAGGCATCAGTCTAGCACTAAGCATGCATAAAATTCTCTTAGAGGATGATAATAAGCCGGCATTTGATGCCCAGAGACGTTTGAATGATGCTATGCGAGAAGTGGTCTGAAAAGAAATTATCAAATTGCTAGATGCTAGGATAATTTATGCCATCTCGGATAGTAAGTGGGTGAGCCCGGTGCAGTGCGTTCCTAAGAAAGGAGGAATAACCTTGGTGACCAACAAAGAAAACGAGTTAATCCCAACCAGGACTGTGACCGGTTTGAGGGTTTGTATGTACTACCGGAAGCTTAACAAAGCTACCCGAAAGGATCCTTTTCCCCTGCCTTTTATTGATCAAATGCTTGATAGATTAGCGGGAAAGCCTTATTACTGTTTTTTTATGGTTACTCAATTATAACCAAATAGCCATCGCACCGGAGGATCAAGAGAAAACGACCTTCACTTGCCCAAACGGTACTTATGCTTTTCGGAGGATGCCATTTGGACTTTGCAACGCACCAGCAACCTTTCATAGGTGTATGATGGCTATATTCTCCGACATGGTGGAAGATTTCCTGGAGATATTCATGGACAATTTCTAAGTCTTTGGAGACAAATTTGAAAGCTTCTTAGGCAACCTGCAGAAAGTGCTCGAGAGATGCGAGAAAGTGAACTTGGTATTAAACTAGGAGAAATGTCACTTCATGGTGGATGAAGGGATAGTCCTAGGCCACAAAGTAAGCTGCCGCGGCATAGAGGTCGACAGGGAAAAAATTGAGGTAATTGAAAAGCTGCCACCACCCACCACAGTCAAGGGAATTCGAAGTTTTTTGGGGCATGTTTGTTTCTATCGAAGGTTTATAGCCAAATTTTTAAAGATCACCAAGCCGTTATGCCACCTACTAGAGCAGAATCGTCCCATCGACTTCAACACTGAAAGTACTGAGGCATTCAAAATTCTGAAAGAGAAACTAGTAACAGCCCCAATTGTACAGCCACCGGACTGGAAGTTGCCATTCGAGATTATGTGTGATGCCAGTGATTATGCTGTAGGGGCAGCACTTGGGAAGAGGAAGGACAAGCTATTCTATGTAATTTACTATGCTAGCAAAACGCTCAATGATGCCCAAGTGAATTACACCACAACAGAGAAGGAATTGTTGGTTGTGGTGTTTTCAATTGACAAGTTCCGATCCTACATGCTTGGAACGAAAGTGGTGGTCCACACAGACTACTCTGCACTGAAATATATGTTTGCTAAGAAAGACGCAAAGCCCAGATTGATTCGTTGGATTCTGCTGCTGCAAGAATTCTACATAGAAATCAAGGATAAAAAAGGGGACAGAGAACCAAGTTGCAGATCACTTGTCAAGATTAGAGAAGGGAAAGAATCTCCCAACAGACGAGACACACATACTGGAGACCTTCCCTGACGAGCAGTTGTTCGATGCCACAAGCATTGTCGCGACAGCCATGGCGACATGTATGTTTTCTGAACTCCCCTGGTATGCTGATTTCGTTAATTATTTAGTTAGCGGAATATTTCCTCCTGACCTTAACTATCAAGCTAGGAAGAGGTTCCAAAATGATGTTAAGCATTATTGTTGGGACGGACCTCTTCTTTTCAAAATGTGTGCAGATTAGATCATCAGGAGGTGTGTACCACAGGATGAGCATGAAGTTTTTCTTCATCACTGCCATGCTTCACAATATGGAGGACACTTAGGTGGTAACAAAACTGCTGCCAAGGTTTTGCAGTCTGGTTTTTATTGGTCCTCAATGTTCAAGGATGCCCAAGCATTCTACAAAAACTTTGACAAATGTCAACGGACTGGAAACATCTCAATGAGACATGAGATACCGATGCAAAACATCCTTGAAGTTGAAATCTTCGATGTTTGGGGGATTGATTTTATGGGACCATTCCCAGCATCATGTGGGAATCTTTATATCCTCCTTGCAGTGGACTATGTGTCCAAATGGGTTGAAGCGATCGCTACACAGAAAAACAATGCCAAGACCATTCAGAGATTTTTGCATAAAAACATTTTCTCTAGATTTGGCATCCCAAAGGCGATCATCAGTGATGAAGGGGGGCATTTTGATAATAGGGTAATAGCTGCTACCTTAAGGAAATATGGTGTCAAACATCGGATTGCAATAGCTTACCACCCTCAGATCAATGGACAGGCTGAAATATCCAACGGAGAGGTAAATAACATTCTTGAGAAGATGGTTAAACCAACTCGGAAGGACTGGTCCTTACACCTCAATGATGCACTATGGACCTATAGAACAACATTTAAAACTCCATTGGGAATGTCACCCTACCGGCTGATTTACGGGAAAACATGCCATCTACCTATTGAGATAGAGCACAGAGCATACTGGGCCGTCAAGGTAGTGAATATGGACTTGGAAAAGGTATGATAGAAAAGGCTACTTGACTTGAATGAGATCGAAGAAATTCGAGCAATGGCCTATGACAACGCAAGGATTTACAAGGACAAGACAAAGAAGTGGCATGAAAAGAAACTGCTGCCACGACAGTTCTACCCAGGGCAGCTTGTGTTGTTATTCAACTCTAGGTTGAAACTCTTCCCAGGAAAGTTGAAATCTAGATGGTTCGACCCGTTTCAAGTGGTTCAAGTTTTTCCTCATGGTGTCATCATGATCAAATCCTTAAAAGACGGGCACCAATTTAAAGTCAACGGACAGAGATTGAAGCATTATCAGGGGACTTAAGCCCCAAGAATGCAGGAAGTGGTTTCTTTAGGAGATGCCCCTCCTAGCATCCCTAATTTAACTTACTTTTATTTTTATTATTATTTATATATATATATTTATTTATTTACTTGGTAATTAGAATTATTTTATTTTTAGGAACTAAGTTTTTATTTTTATTATTTTTAGGAAATAAAGGAGACAAGGAGAAGAGAATAAGTGAACTCAGCCCACCATCTCACCATCAGCCGAAAAAGACCAAAATAGGATCCTGTCGTTACAGCTGCCGTGACAGACTCGGAAAATCTAGCATGTCAACACGCTGTCACGGCAGACACAGAAATGCGTAACAGATGCGCAGCAGACACGAAAACGCGTGATAGACGCATCAGAAACCACGTAACAGCTGGCCCCGTTATTCGCGCCCGCCGTTATAGCTTCAACGGGCAACAAACTCTTCATCTATATAAACCCCGTTTTACTATTCATTTTCACTTCACTTTTACTCTCTCTACTTGCTTCCTCTCTAGATTTTCATTTACTATCATTTTTTCTACAGTCCCTTGCAACCATGAGTACCAGAAACACCAGACGCAGTGCTGCCTCAGGCTTTGCCCCAACAACAGCCACTCCCAGCTCCTTCCAAGGCAGAGATATGTGGGAGGAGAAAGGGTTCATCTACAGCAAACGAACAGAGAATCTCGAACTCAAACCATTCATAGCCCGTAAGATCATAGCACTACATTGGCAATTGTTTGCTGAGCAACCTGAAGAGATGAATGTCACCCTGGTCAGAGAATTTTATGCTGCCGTCGACAGCAGAGACGCGACAGCAGTGATAGTCCGTGGTAAGGAAGTCCCTTTTGAGCCAGAGTACATTAACACCCTTTATGGACTCTACGTCGGTAGAAGGGGAGATGGGCATTGAAGATTCGTGGAGAGTCTGGAGGCAGCAGATTATGATGTTGTCATGGCAGAGCTCACCGAGGAAGGAACCCAATGGAATACAGACCCCAAACACCCAAGGACGGTCAAACGAGCCGAACTCACACTCGAAGCCAAGATGTGGAACGCATTCGTCAAAAAGAGGATTATTCACTCCTCACACAACAACACAGTAGATCAACCAAGGTTAGCTCTCGTCCATTCAATTCTAAACGAGAGGCCTATTAATGTTGGTAGATATATTCGGGAAGGGATTTTGGATTGTGCAATGCGGCCATCGGGACCCCTTGTCTTCCCCTGAAATTGTGGAGGATCTGAAAGTTTGGGGAAAAGGATGGACTGAGAGAAACATCCTCAGCTTGATGGAGCTGAAAGTCGCAACGCCAATCTCCAGCTTCAACCCGTCTGTCGCGGCAGGTGAGCCGACAGAGCCCGCCCAGACAAAGCCTGCCTCCATAGAACCGAGGCAGCCCACAGCAGCAGCTCCCCCCAGCCGACTCCTCCACCCAAATCCTGGCTACCTTGTAGAAAATGGAGGAACGACAGCTGGGCCTGATGAGCTTTGTCCGCGATTTCACCACAACAACAGTACATTTCATTAAAAGCAATTTAAATTTTCCAGATGTATTGTTTCCTGCTTTCCCCGATCACTATTTTGCTGCCCCCACCCATGCCCATACCCCTACCCCTACTGCCACACCGAGAACACCGTCTGCCGCGTCCACTCCAACCCCGGCCACGACAGCTGCAGGTGGCAGCCACACCGCCACAACATCGGCCAGGGGAGAAAAGAGAAAAGAGCCCATGTCCAACCTCGACGGGTTCATAGTTGGTTTCTCCTCTTCCTCAATTTGGGAGGAATCCGATGGAGAGCCCTCTGTCAAGAGGAACCGGTCCAAAGAATTCACCCAGATGAAATGGTAGAAACCCAACACCGGAGTCGGACCATCCGGCCACGGGAAATCTGACGGCAACAGCAATGGTAGCAGCAGCAGCTCTTCCGAGGAGGTTCAGGTGCTGGAGAAACCACCCCAGATCTCACCTACCCGCATCCAGCCTCCGAGGGAAGCCAAGAAAAAGACCCCCTCTGCCTCTCCAAGCCATCTGCCGGCACCAACGAGGAAAGTCACTAACCGCCGACAGATTCAGATCAACAGTAGCAGCAGCAGCAGTGACGACAACGCTTAAAATTTAAGTTTTTATCTTATCTTTGATGTCTGCTGTTTTGTTATAATTGTGATGTTGTTTTTATTTTCTTTTCTTCACTTTATCATCATGCATTGAGGGCAATGCAACCCTTGAGTTTGGGGGTGGCATCCCTCCATTAATGAAGTGTCTTTATGTTTAGAAATTGTGTCTAATGTTTAGTTTATTTTAGCTTAAAAAATATGAAAATTTGGCTTAAGTCTTTGAACTTCACTTACCTGCCACGACATATGCTGTCGTGACAACGCCTTTAGAAAATTTTAGGATCTGTTTAAAGCCTTGCTATGATTCTAACCTGTAAAACACTCTTTGTGACTCTTATGCTTTTTAGATTACTTTAGTACACTGGAATAGGAATGTTTACCCGCTTGAAACTGCCCCTAGAGGTGCCTATCACTGGCTCTAGGAAAATAAGAAAGAAAGAAAAAAAATATTCAGACTCAATAGCTTGCAAAATGCCTTGCACTTATTTTAGGAGAATTGTTTTTTAGCTAAGTTAGAAAAAACTAAAGGAGCCTAAGAATTGCCTCCAGAAAAGATGCAGTTAAATAAAGAGTCAGAAAAAACTAAAGGAGCCTAAGAATTGCCTCCAGAAAAATTGAAATGGCATAACCTCAAGTTTGTAGACATAACTATTCTAGTATACTAAGGTAGTCTAGATGCATAAGTGTTCACAAAACCCACACACACTTCACAAGAATTATAGCATGGTTCCGAATGAGTCCAGGAATGCCCGACAAGGTACTACTCTTGATAGAATATAAGTGGTAGGTAATGTAGAGTTCACTGATTTAAGCCAAAGAAAAAAAAGTATTATTATTAAGTTAGGTAATATTTGCTTGAGGGCAAGAAAAAACTTGAGTTTGGGGGTGTGCTGAGTGTGTAAAAGTTCTATATTTTACCCCCTATTTAACCCATATTTTTGCTGCATTCACGCATAATTCATTGCATTTAGGATAGATTTCATTCATACATCACAATTATATTAAATGGCCCAGTTGCTTTCTGCAATTGTTTACTTTTGCAGGTAGCTGTTGTAGCAGACGCATGGTAGTGGAGAAGCAGAGCTGGAACACAAGACTGCAGACGAGAAGAAGGATGCTGCCATGGCCGCTACCGTGGTAGCCAATGACGACAACAATATTGAAGGGAAGAAGCGAAGTGGAGCTCGACAGAAAGAGAAAATTAAGCCGGTCTGTCGTGGAGCACTCTTATATTTTTCTGAGCCCTAGATCAGAATATAGGCCAAGCCCAAAGTTCAAGGAAGAAACTCCAAGCAAGAAGAGAGGATGAATTAAAGACATCTACTTTGAAGATTTAGTCTTTAATAGAGTTGCACATTAATTTAAGCTTGTATTCTTGCCATATTAGAAAACTTGAACCCAAGGCCTATATAAAGGCATGTAATTCGACCTAGGGAATGATATCTTATTCTCTAGTCGTCTTCCCCTAAACCCTAGTCATTTCCCCCTTCTCATCATGTTCTAAACTTCCCTTAGGGCAAAGGGTTGATTCTGTAAAGTAGTTGCAAGGATTGCATTTGTTTTAGGAATTTTTCTGTTCAATAAAATAGACTTCAAGTTTGCTTATTTTGGTTTTCAACCTCTTGCAAGAGTAGCGGGAGAGCATTGTGAGATTATACAATTACTTAATATCGGGAGAGTTAAGTATACGAAAGGAATAAGTACGAGTTCTCTAGTGTATGGTTGAACTATCTCGGACCTAGGGATAGGACGAGGTTAAGTGGCTAAGGAAGAATTCAACAACATCAGTGTTCATCCTTCGATTCACGCCGGGAGGTATCATCAAAGACGTGTTCATCGACAGACTTAGACCTAGGGATAGGCAAAGGCATAGCAGGGATTCTTGCCAAGCTTGAAGTACAGAGTTGTGTGTCACTGCCGCGACAACAACAGACCGCTGCCGCAGCAGGTGCTTCCGCGACAGACGCTACGATAGAACAGAGAAGTCCTAGGCAGTGCAATACCTGCACTACTGAGCAAATCAATACCGGCCTACTCTTTACTCTAAATATTTTCATCTCTTATTTTCAGTATTCTTTTTTACTTCGTGACAAACAATTAAACTCTTTCTTTTCCCTCTTGTGCAGCAATCCAAGGTTAAAGCTATTAGCCTAGTCCCTATGGAGACGATTTCTGATACTTACGTATCACTTTACTACGTGCGTTGTGTACACTTGCACTACATTACGATAGACTCTTTTACATGCAACAGTTCGCCACTACTTCAGTTCTGAAGATGCCAATACTATCCTAAATATTCACATCATTAATGATAATCGTGATTCCATTCTTTGGAATTCCAATGATTCCGGTATTTATTCGGTCCGATCTGGTTACCAATTTCACCAGAGACCACCGAAACCTCGGAATCGACCTGCTCAGATTTGGAAAGATCTGGCTAAAACAATGGCTCTTCCTAAGGTTAAAACCTTTGGTTGGCGCCTGGGCTCTGAGGCTCTACATGTTGGCTCCAGATTGCAAGCTTTTGCACCGGACTCTGGTCCTTGTCCTATTTGTCGATCTTCCTCAGAATCTATTATTCATGCCCTTCGTGACTGTCCTGGTGCCTCGGAGGCCCTCTGTTTAGTGGGCATTCCTGTTCTTCTAACTAACAGTACGACCACTTCTGGCCTCCAATGGTTGGAAGAGGGTGCACGACATTTATCTCCTGATCTCTTTGGGCTTTTCCTTACTATCTCTTCTTCCCCCCTAATTCCTCCTCACTCTCGCCTCCTCGTTGGAGGCATCCCCCCTAGATACATTAAAATTAATATGGATGGGGCTTTCGACCCAGCTACTCGTGCAGTGGCTGTTGGAGTTGTGCCACGCGACGATTCGAGTGCGGTTGTTGGGGGCCTTGCATACCCTTTGGGCAGTTGTTTGGATGCTCCTACCTCCAAAGGGGTGGGCCTTCTTGCCGGTGTCACTTTTGCCCAGTCTCAGGGATGGAGTCGTTTGCTTTTCGAGACAGACTGTGCGTCCCTTGCCAACAGGCTCAACCATACGGGACCTGACCTCTCCACCTTGGGCCCGACGCTTTTGCAAGCTCGTGATCCGCTTTCTTCTTTTTCTTTTGGGCATGTTCATTATGTAAGCCGCAAGGCTAATTTAGTAGCTCATACTTTAGCTACCGATGCTCTTCGGACCATGACTTATATGTCTTTTGGTTCTGTTTTTCCGGATTGTATCCGTAACTTTGTACTTAACGAGATTTCTTCTCGTTCTATCTGAATATAATTAGGGTACTCTTTTCCCCTTTTTAAGGATCTCCGGGACATGTGCTTGGTGGTGATAGTAGGGGTTTTTAATGAGGCCCACTTTTCTTAAAAAAAGTCCAATGAGTCAATTTTACAACCCATTTAGACCCGCTCGTTCGAAACCTCTACAAAAAGGATCGAAAAACAAGTTTTAATCAAATTTTAGGAGTTCATATCATTTATTATGATCTTTTCAACACTATTATATTGCAAAAACTCAATTTATGTACTTTTTACTCAGTTAAAAGTCTAACGGGTCCATTTTAAGGCCCATTTAGACCCGCTCGCTCGAAACCTCTAAAAAAGGACCGAAAAACAAGTTTTAATCAAATTTTAGTAGTTCATATCATTGATTACGAGCTTTTCAACATGATTATATTGCAAAAACTCAATTTATGTACTTTTTACTTAGTTAAAAGTATAACATGTCAATTTTACGGCCCATTTAGACTTGCTCGCCCGAAACCTCTACAAAAAGGATCGAAAAAAAGTTTTAATCAAATTCTAGGAGTTCATATAATTGATTACGTGCTTTTCAACATGATTATATTACAAAAACTCAATTTTCTGTATTTTTACTTAGTTAAAAGTCCAACGAGTCCATTTTACGGCCCATTTAGACCCGCTCGTCCGAAACCTCTACAAAAAGGACCGAAAAACAAGTTTAGATCAAATTCTAGGAGTTCATATCATTGATTATGATCTTTTTCAACACGCTTATATTGCAAAAACTCGATATATGTACTTTTTACTCAGTTAAAAGTCTAACTGGTCCATTTTAGGGCCCATTTAGATTCGCTCGACCGAAAGCTCTACAAAAAGGATTGAAAAATAAGTTTTAATCAAATTTTAGGAGTTCATATAATTGATTACAAGCTTTTCAACACGATTATATTGCAAAAACACAATTTATGTACTTTTTACTCAGTTAAAAATCTAACGGGTTAGTTTTATGGCCCATTTAGACTCGCTCATCCGAAACTTCTACAAAAAGGACCGAAAAACAAGTTTTGATCAAATTTTAGGAGTTCATATAATTTATTACGATCTTTTCAACATGATTATATTGCAAAACTCAATTTATGTACATTTTACTCAGTTAAAAGTCCAACGGGTCAATTTTACGGGCCATTTAGACCCGCTCGTCCGAAACCTCTACAAAAAGGATCAAAAAACAAGTTTTAATCAAATTTTAGGAGTTCATATAATTTATTATGATCTTTTCAACACTATTATATTGCAAAAACTCAATTAATATACTTTTTACTCAGTTAAAAGTTCAACGGATCAATTTTACAGCCCATTTAGACCCGCTCGACCGAAACCTCTTCAAAAAGGACTGAAAAACAGGTTTTAATCAAATTTTAGGATTTCATATCATTAATTACGATCTTTTCAACCCGATTATATTGTAGAAACTCAATTTATGTACTTTTTACTCAGTTAAATGTCCTACGGGTCCATATTAAGGCACATAATTGATTACGAGCCTTTCAACAAGATTATATTGCAAAACCCAATTTCTGTATTTTTTACTCAGTTAAAAGTCCAACGGGTCCATTTTACGGCTCATTTAGACCCGCTCGCCTAAAACCTCTACAAAAAGGATCAAAAACAAGTTTTAATCAAATTTTAGGAGTTCGTATCATTGATCATGAGCTTTTCAACAAGATTATATTACAAAACTCAATTTATGTACTTTTTACTAAGTTCAAAGTCTAACGGGTCCATTTTACGGCCCATTAAGACCCGCTCGTCCGAAACCCTTACAAAAAGGACCGAAAACAAGTTTTAATCAAATTTTAGGAGTTCATATAATTGTTTACAATATTTTTAAAACGACTATATTGCAAAAACTCAATTTATGTACTTTTTACTCAGTTAAAAGTCCAAACGGGTTAATTTTATGGCCCATTTAGACATGCTCGTCCGAAACCTCTATAAAATAGACCGAAAAACAAGTTTTAATCAAAATTTACGAATTCATATCATTGATTATGATATTTTCAATACGATTATATTGTAAAAACTCAATTTATGTCATTATTACTCAGTTAAAAGTTCAACGGGTCAATTTTAAGGCCCATTTAGACCCGCTCGCCCGAAACCTCTACAAAAAGAACCGAAAATCAAGTTTTAATCAAATGATAGGAATTCATATAACTGATTACGAGCTTTTCAACAAGATTATATTGCAAAAACTCAATTTCTATATTTCTTACTCTGTTAAAAATCCAACGGGTCCATTTTACGGCCCATTTAGATCCGCTCGTTGGAAACCTCTACAAAAGTATCGAAAAACATGTTTTAATCAAATTTTAAGAGTTCATATCACTGATTGCGAGTTTTTAAACACGATTATATTGCAAAAACTCAATTTATGAACTTTTTATTCCGCTAAAAGTCTTACGGGTCCATTTTACGGCCCATTTAGACCCGCTCGCCGAATCCTCCACGAAAAGGACCGAAAAACAGGTTTTAATCAAATTTTAGGAGTTCATATCATTGATTACGAGCTTTTCCATACAATTATATTGGAAAAACTCAAATTATGTAATTTTTACTTAGTTAAAAGGCAACATGTCCATTTTACGACCCATTTATACCCGCTCGCCCGAAACCTCTACAAGAAGGACCAAATATAAGTTTTAACCAAATTTGAGGACGTCATATCATTGATTACGAGCTTTTCAACATGATTATATTGCAAAAACTCAATTTATGTACTTTTTACTCTGTTAAAAGTCTAACGGTTCCATTTTACGTCCCATTTAGACCCGCTCGTCTGAAACCTCTACAAAAAGGACCGAAAAACAAGTTTTAATACAATTTTAGGAATTCATATAATTGATTACGAGCATTTCAACAAGATTATATTGCAAAAACTCAATTTCTATATTTTTTACTCAGTTAAAAGTTCAACGGGTCCATTTTACAGCCCATTTAGACCCGCTTGTCTAAAACCTCTACAAAAAGGACCGAAAACAAGTTTTAATCAAATTTTAGGAGTTCATATAATTGTTTACGATCTATTCAATACGTCTATATCGCAAAAACTCAATTTTTGTACTTTTTACTCAAAATTTAGGAGTTCGTATAATTTATTTCGATCTTTTCAACACGATTATATTGCAAAAACTCAATTAATGTACTTTTTACTCAGTTAAAAGTCCAACGGGTCAATTTTACAGCCCATTTAGACCTGCTCGTCCGAAACCTCTGCAAAAATGATTGAAAACATGTTTTAATCAAAATTTAGGAGTTCATATCATTTATTATGATATTTTCAACACTATTATATTGCAAAAACGCAATTTATGTACTTTTTATTCAGTTAAAAGTCCAACGGGTCCATTTTAAGGTACATTTATACCCGCTTGCTCGAAACCTCTACAAAAAGGACTGAAAAACAAATTTTAATCAAATTTTAGGAGTGCATATCGTTGATTACGAGCTTTTCAACATGATTATATTGCAAAACCTCAATTTATGTACCTTTTTACCCAGTTAATAGTCCAACGGGTTAATTTTACGGCCCATTTAGACCCGCTGGCCGAAACCTCTACAAAAATGATCGAAAAACATGTTTTAATCAAATTCTAGGAGTTCATATAATTGATTACTAGCTTTTCAACAAGATTTTATTTCAAAAACTCATTTTTTGTACTTTTTACTCAGTTAAAAGTCCAACGGGTCCATTTTACGGCCCATTTCGACCCGCTCCCCCGAATCCTCTAAAAAAGGATTGAGAAACAAGTTTTAATCAAATTTTAGGATTTCATATCATTGATTACGAGCTTTTCAACTCGATTATATTGCAAAAATTCAATTTATGTCCTTTTTACTCAATTAAAAGTCCAATGGCTCCATTTTAAGGCCCATTTAGACCGCGCGCCCGAAACCCCTACAAAAAGAACCGAAAACAAGTTTTAACCAAATTTAGGAATTCATAAAATTGATTACGGGCTTTTCAACTATATTATATTGCAAAACCTCAATTTCTGTATTTCTTACTGTTAAAAGTTCAATAGGTCACTTTTACGGCCCATTTAGACCCGCTCGCCTGAAACCTCTACAAAATGGATCGAAAAATATGTTTTAATCAAATTTTAGGAGTTCATATCACTTATTACGGGCTTTTCAACACGATTATATTGCAAAAACACAATTTATGTACTTTTTAATCCGTTAAAAGTCTAATGGGTCCATTTTACAACCCATTTAGACCCGCTCGCACGAAACCTCTACAAAAAGGACCGTAAAACAATTTTATATCAAATTTTAGGAGTTCATATTATTAATTACGAGCTTTTCAACACGATTATATTGCAAAAACTCAGTTTATGTACTTTTTACGCAGTTAAAAGTCTAACATGTCCATTTTACGGCCCATTTAGACACGCTTGGTCGAAACCTCTACAAAAAGGGCCAAAAAACAAGTTTATTCAAATTTTACGAGTTCATATAATTGATTACGTGCTTTTCAACATGATTATATTGAAAAAACACAATTTCTGTATTTTTTACTCAGTTAAAAGTCCAACGGGTCAATATTACGGCCCATTTAGACCAACTCGTCCGAAACCTCTACAAAAAGGACAAAAAAACAAGTTTTAATCAAAATTTAGGAGTTCGTATAATTTATTACGATCTTTACAACACGATTATATTGCAAAAACTCAATTTATGTACTTTTTACTCAGTTAAAAGTCTAACGAGTCAATTTTACCGCCCATTTAGACTCTCTCGTCCAAACCTCTACAAAAAGGATTGAAAAAACATGTTTTAATCAAATTTTAGGAGTTCATATAATTTATTACGATCTTTTCAACACTGTTATATTGCAAAAACACAATTTATGTACTTTTTACTCAACTAAAAGTCCAACGAGTCCATTTTAAGGCCCATTTAGACACGCTCGCTCGAAACCTCTACGAAAAGACGGAAAAACAAATTTTTAATCAAATTTTAGGAGTTCATATCATTGATTACGAGCTTTTCAACATGATTATATTGCAAAAACTCAATTTATATACTTTTTACTTAGTTAAAAGTTTAACGGGTCCATTTTACGGTTCATTTAGACCCGCTAGCCCGAAACCTCTACAAAAAGGATAGAAAAAGAAAGTTTTAATAAAATTTTAGGAGTTCATATAATTGATTACGAGCTTTTGAACATGATTATATTGCAAAAACTCAATTTATGTACTTTTTACTCGGTTAAAAGTCCAACGGGTTAGTTTTACGACCAATTTAGACCCGCTCGTCCGAGACATCTACAAAATGGACTGAAAAACATGTTTTAATCAAATTTTAGGATTTCATATCATTGATTATGATCTTTTTCAACACGATTATATTGAAAAAACTCAATTTATGTACTTTTTACTCAGTTAAAAGTCTAATGAGTTCAGTTTAAGGCCTAATTTAGACTCCCTCTACCGAAACCTCCACAAAAAGGACAGAAAAAAGTTTTAATTAAATTTTAGGAGTTCATATCATTGATTACAAGCTTTTCAACACGATTATATTGCAAAACAAAATTTATGTACTTTTTACTCAGTTAAAAGTCTAACAGGTCAGTTTTACGGCCCATTTAGACCCTCTCGTCCGAAACCTCTACAAAAAGGACCGAAAAACAAGTTTTATTCAAATTTTAGGAGTTCATATAATTTATTACGATCTATTCAATAGGATTATATTGAAAAAAACTCAATTTATGTACATTTTACTCAGTTAAAAGTCAACCGAGTCAATTTTACAGCCCATTTAGACCCGCTCGTCTGAAACCTCTACAAAAAGGATCGAAAAACAAGTTTTAATCAAATTTTAGGAGTTCATATCATTTATTATGACCTTTTCAACACTATTATATTTCTAAAACTCAATTTATGTACTTTTACACAGTTAAAAGTTCAACGGGTCCATTTTAAGGCCCATTTAGACCCGCTCGCTCGAAACCTCTACAAAAAGGATCGAAAAACAAATTTTTAATCAAATTTTAGGAGTTCATATAATTGATTACGAGGTTTTCAACATGATCATATTGCAAAACCTCAATTTATGTACCTTTTACCCAGTTAAAAGTCCAACATGTTAATTTTACGGCCCATTTAGACCCGCTCGCCCGAAACCTCTACAAAAATGATCGAAAAACAAGTTTTCATCAAATTCTAGGAGTTCATATAATTGATTACTAGCTTTTCAACAAGATTTTATTTCAAAAACTCAATTTTTGTATTATTTTACTCAGTTGGAAGTCCAACAGGTCTATTTTACGGCCTATTTAGACCCGCTCACCCGAAAGCTCAACAAAAAGAATCGAAAAATAAGTTTTAATCAAAATTTAGGAGTTCATATCATTGATTATCATCTTTTCAACACGATTATATTGCAAAAACTCAATTTATGTCCTTTTTACTCAGTTAAAAGTCTAACGGGTCCATTTTAAAGCCCATTTAGACCCGCTCGCCCGAAACCACTACAAAAAGAACCGAAAAACAAGTTTTAACCAAATTTAGGAATTCATATAATTGATTGTGAGCTTTTCAATAATATTATATTGCAAAAACTCAATTTCTGTATTTCTTACTGTTAAAAGTCCAATAGGTCCATTTTATGGCCTATTTAGACTCGCTCGCCTGAAACCTCTACAAAAAGGTTCGAAAAATATGTTTTAATCAAATTTTAGGAGTTCATATCACTAATTACGAGCTTTTCAACATGATTATATTGCAAAAATCAATTTTTGTACTTTTTACTCAGTTAAAAGACCAACAGGTCCATTTTACGGCCCATTTAGACCTACTCACCCAAAACCTCTACAAAAGGACCGAAAAACAGGTTTTAATCAAATTTTAGGAGTTCATATCATTGATTACGAGCTTTTCAACATGATTATATTGCAAAAATTCAATTTATATACTTTTAACTTAGTTAAAAGTTTAACGAGTCCATTTTACGGCTCATTTAGACTCGCTAGCCTGAAACCTCTATAAAAATGACATAAAAAGTATGTTTTAATCAAATTTTAGGAGTTCATATAATTGATCACGAGCTTTTGAACACGATATTATTGCAAAAACTCAATTTATGTACTTTTCACTCAGTTAAAAGTCCAATGGGTTAGTTTTACGGCCCATTTCGACCCGCTCGTCCGAAACCTCTACAAAATGGACTGAAAAACATGTTTTAATCAAATTTTAGGATTTCATATCATTGATTATGAGCTTTTTCAACATGATTATATTGAAAAAACTCAATTTATGTACTTTTTACTCAGTTAAAAGTCTAATGGGTCCATTTTAAGGCCTATTTAGACTCCCTCTGCCGAAACCTCCACAAAAAGGACCGAAAAAAGTTTTAATTAAATTTTAGGAGTTCATATCATTGATTACAAGCTTTTCAACACGATTATATTGCAAAATAAAATTCATGTACTTTTTACTCAGTTAAAAGTCTAACGGGTCAGTTTTACAGCCCATTTAGACCCGCTCGTCCAAAACCTCTACAAAAAGGACCGAAAAACAATTTTTATTCAAATTTTAGGAGTTCATATAATTTATTACGATCTATTCAACATGATTATATTGAAAAAACTCAATTTATGTACTTTTTACTCAGTTAAAAGTCCAACGGGTCAATTTTACATCCCATTTAGACCCGCTCGTCTGAAACCTCTATAAAAAGGATCGAAAAACAAATTTTGATCAAATTTTAGGAGTTCATATAATTGATTACGTGGTTCTCAGCATTATTATATTGCAAAACCTCAATTTATGTACCTTTTACCTAGTTAAAAGTCCAACATATTAATTTTACGGCCCATTTAGACACACTCGCCCGAAACCTCTACAAAAACGACCGAAAAACAAGTTTTCATCAAATTCTAGGAGTTCATACAATTGATTACTAGCTTTTCAACAAGATTTTATTTCAAAAACTCAATTTTTGTATTATTTTACTCAGTTGGAAGTCCAACGGGTCCATTTTACGGCCTATTTCGACCCGCTCGCCCGAAAGCTCAACAAAAAGAATCGCAAAATAAGTTTTAATCAAAATTTAGGAGTTCATATCATTGATTATCATCTTTTCAACACGATTATATTTCAAAAATTCAATTTATGTCCTTTTTACTCAGTTAAAAGTCCAACGGGTCCATTTTAAGGCCCATTTAGACCCGCTCGCCCGAAACCTCTACAAAAAGAAGCGAAAAACAATTTTTAACCAAATTTAGGAATTCATATAATTGATTGCGAGCTTTTCAACAAGATTATATTGCAAAAACCAAATTTAGGCCCATTTAGACCCGCTCGCCTGAAACATCTAAAAAAAGGTTCGAAAAATATGTTTTAATCAAATTTTAGGAGTTCATATCACTAATTACGAGCTTTTCAACATGACTATATTGCAAAAATCAATTTTTGTATTTTTTACTCAGTTAAAAGACCAACAGATCCATTTTACGGCCCATTTAGACCCTCTCACCCGAAACCTCTACAAAAGGACCGAAAATAGGGTTTAATCAAAACTTAGGAGTTCATATCAATGATTATGAGCTTTTCAACATGATTATATTGCAAAAACTCAATTTATGTACTTTTTAGTAAGTTAAAACTCAAACGAGTCTATTTTACAGCCCATTTAGACCCGCTCGTCCGAAACCTCTACAAAAGGACCAAAAACAAGTTTAATCAAATTTTAAGAGTTCGTATAATTGATTACGTGCCTTTCAACATGATTATATTGCAAAAACTCAATTTCTATATTTTTTACTCAGTTAAAAGTCCAATGGGTCCATTTTACGGCCCATTTAGACCCGCTCGTCCGAAACCTCTACAAAACGACCGAAAAACAAGTTTTAATCAAATTTTATGAGTTCATATAATCTATTTTGATCTTTTCAACACGATTATATTGCAAAAACTCAGTTTATGTACTTTTTACTAAGTTAAAAGTCCAACGGGTAAATTTTACAGCCCATTTAGACCCGCTCGTCCGAAACCTCTACAAAAAGTATCGAAAAACAAGTTTTAATCAAATTTTAGGAGTCGTATCATTTATTATGATCTTTTCAACACTATTATATTGCTAAAACTCAATTTATGTACTTTTACTCAGTTAAAAGTTCAACGGGTCCATTTTAAGGCCCATTTAGACCCTCTCGCTCGAAACCTCTACAAAAAGGACCGAAAAACAAATTTTTTAATCAAATTTTAGGAGTTCATATCATTGATTACGAGCTTTTCAACATGATTATATTGCAAAACCTCAATTTATGTACCTTTTACCTAGTTAAAAGTCCAACATGTTAATTTTACGGCCCATTTAGACCCGCTTGCCCGAAACCACTACAAATGGACCGAAAAACAAGTTTTAATCAAATTCTAGTAGTTCATATAATTGATTACTAGCTTTTCAAAAAGATTTTATTTCAAAAACTCAATTTCTGTTTTTTTACTCAGTTAAAAGTCCAACGAGTCCATTTTACGGCCCATTTAGACCCGCTCGCCCGAAACCTCTACAAAAAAGGACAAAAAAAGTAAGTTTTAATCAAATTTTGGGAGTTCATATAATTGATTATGAGCTTTTGAAGATGATTAAATTGCAAAAACTCAATTTATGTACTTTTTACTCAATTAAAAGTCCAACGGGTCAGTTTTACGGCCCATTTAGACTCGCTAGTCCGAAACCTCTACAAAATGGTTTGAAAAACATGTTTTAATCAAATTTTAGGATTTCATATAATTGATTATCATCTTTTCAACACGATTATATTGCAAAAACTCAATTTATGTCCTTTTTACTCAGTTAAAAGTCCAACGAGTCCATTTTAAGGCCCATTTAGACCCGCTCACCCGAAACCTCTACAAAAAGAACCGAAAACAAGTTTTAATCAAATTTAGGAATTCATATAATTGATTACGAGCTTTTCAACAAGATTATATTGCAAAAATTCAATTTCTATATTTCTTGTTAAAAGTCCAACATTTCCATTTTACGACCCATTTAGACCCGCTCGCCTGAAACCTCTACAAAAAGCATCAAAATATATGTTTTAATCAAATTTTTGGAGTTCATATCACTGATTACGAGCTTTTCAACACGATTATATAGCAAAAACTCAATTTATGTACTTTTTACTCACTTAAAAGTCCAACGTGTCTATTTTACGGCCCATTTAGACCTTCTCTCCCGAAACCTCTACAAAAAGGACCGAAAAACTGGTTTTAATCAAATTTTAGGAGTTCATATTATTGATTAAAAGCTTTTCAACACGATTATATTGCAAAAACTCAATTTATGTACTTTTTACTCAGATAAAAGTCCAACAGGTCCATTTTACGGCCCATTTAGACCCGCTCGCCCGAAACCTCTACAAAAAGGACCATAAAACAAGTTTAATCAATTTTTAAGAGTTCATATAATTGATTACGTGCTTTTCAACCTGATTATATTGCAAAAACTCAATTTCTGTATTTTTTACTCAGTTAAAAGTCTAACGGGTCCATTTTATGGCCCATTTAGACCCACACGTCTGAAACCTCTACAAAAAGGACCGAAAACAAGTTTTAATCAAAGTTTAGGAGTTCGTATCATTGATTACGAGCCGAAAAACAAGTTTGTAGCTGTTACAAGCCGTTAGGGTTGAATTAAAGCCGTTAGAGACTTTATTTCCCACCATAAATGTAGTTCTACAGCCTGTCGTATCGGTACACGTGGAGGCGTATCGATACGCCTTTTTTCTGAACTAGCAGATGGGCTTTTTGTTAGCATATGCGTATCGATGCGCTTGAGGGCGTAGAAGTACGATCTGTAATTTAAAAGACCGTTGGTAAATAGTCGTCGGAGGTTGGTAAAGCAGGGATCGATACGTCTAAGATGCGTATCAAAACGACCCATATTCGTATCGATATGTTATACTCTGTATCAGTACCGGTTTTGGCAAATTCAAAACTTGGGTAAAAGGGTATCGATACAAGGTATACCGTATCAGTACGGGCTTGTTGAAACGTTAAGTTTGACTACTTTAAAACATTAAAAACTTTGCCAAAAACCTTTTTAAATACCTCAAACATATTTTCAAGTTGTTTGGACTTAAAGACATGTTTTAAATTCTTTTCAAACTTGTCCAAAATATTTTTCAATTATTATATCAAAACACTTAGTTCTACAATCTCCCCTTTGATAAAATAAAACCAACTTGAAAAATTATTTGGGATTTCTCCCCCTTTGTGAAATAAATTTTGAATAAGAGATTTATGATTCCAAATCAATTAAAACTCCCCCTTATTCATTTGAAAATTCAATTTTTGTTATATCAAAATGAATTTAAAACACTTTTAGGCTAAAAATAACAATGGAGGTTTAAATTTTGAAACTCTTAAATTTTTTTGGTTTTACAAATGGCTCCCCCTTACTCAAAGCATCATCAAAGAATGTTAGTCCAACATATATGATTAAACTAGTTGAATTAAAAAAATAAAACTAAATAAAAAGAATTCAACTAATATTACCAACACTTGAATCCAAGGGAGGTTGTGAAGCCTTCCTCTTCAAGTGTTCTTCCTTGTGTGCATGAAGCTCCCCCTCAATATTTGACTTGTTGATCAATCTCCATCACACCTATCATAAGACAATCAAGTAATTTTTGGTATCCAAATTGCTTTTGATCTATAGACGTTAGTAGCACAAAATTTAGTCCCCTTAGGAATCTATTTTTCAATTTCATCCTTCTTAGTTGAAGTACTTAGTCCTTTTGGGATCCAAATGCTTTTAAAAATTTTACCATTTACAAATCTAGGGGAACTAGATTGTCTTACATAAAAATTTAATTTTCCAACATTATTTTTCTTTTCAAGTTCTTTGGAAATCAAATCTTTTTTTTTCTTGAACTTTATGAAGCAAATTTTACACATTGAAACATTTTTGTTCAAACTCATTGAGTTTTACTTCAAGTTCAAATTTCATTTTAGAAATCAAGTCATTTTGAATTTTCAAATTTGAAATCACTTTTCTTGTTTTTCAAAATGTTAGTTTTAAATTCTAAAACCAAATCGTCATATGCATCTTGTATTCATCAAAAGAATATGAACATGAAGTAGATGAATTAGAAGTTACCCTTGAATCTTCTTCGATGGTCATAAGGAAAAGGTTGCCTTGTTCATCGTCGGTGGAGTCTCCATCACTCCAAGTAGCCACATATGCCTTCTTCTTATGGCTTGAAGTGCTTGCCCTCTTCTTCTTTATGGATTATTGTTCAAGTTCTTTCAAGGCTTTCTTCATGAAAGGGGCACACTTCTTGAAGAGATGAACTATCTCTTATTCTTCATCCTCTTCTTCACTTGAATCTACATGATGGCATGTGGAGGATTTGAGAGCAAATGCATTTTTGTTGATGCCAAGCTCTTTGATCTTCTCCCCCACAGCTCTAATCTATTTATTCTTCTTCTCCTCTTCTTTGTTTTTCTTCATAATTTGGTGAGTGAGAAGTGACCCCATGAGCTCATCAAGCTTCAAAGTCTTGAGATTCTTGGTTTCGATGATGGCGGTCCATTTTGAATCCCATGACTCGGGAAGGGAGTATATGAGCTTTCAGACAAGCTTTTCTTCCATAATGGCTTCTCCATAGCCTTTGAGTCCATTGGTGATGTTGGAGAGCCTATCGAACATTTTCTCAATGTCTTCTTCCGGATCCATCTTGAAGTTCTCATACTCGAGGTTGAGGAGTCCAATCATGGTCTCCTTTACTTCGTTGGTTCCTTCGTATGTGACTTCAAGGTTGTCCCAAACCTCCTTGGCACTTTCACAAGAAGACATCTTCTCATAGATGTTGGGGCCAAATGCACAAAAAAGGATGTGGAAGGATTTGCAATTAAGCTCCATCTTCTTGCGATCATCGGCACTCCAATCCTCCTTGCTTTGTTGTGGCACGAACGAACCATCTTCTACTATGTCCCAAAGCTTGTAGTCCTTGGACTTTATGAAAAACTTCATTTTTTTCTTCCAATGGGCATAGTGTGCTCCGTTCAAGAATTGTGGCTTATTGATGGATTGCGCCATTTGATCGGTTGATTGATATGTTGTATCGAGCTTCTCGGATCACTTCAATAGGATGTTAATCCTCTTCGATTGAGCCTCGCTCTGATACCAATTGTTGGGATTTATGGTGCTAGATTCCTTTAACCGATGTGTTTGCCAAGTTAGGTGAAGATTGGATTTTTGGGTGATAGAGGTGTGGAAGCTAAAAAGAAAATTACAAGATGATTTATAGTGGTTCAACCTTCTAACTAAGGTCTACATCCACTACCTTAGCTTCCCACTAAAGATTTCCAATCAATCCACTATTGATTCGTCCTTTTTTCTAGCCTTATGAGGAAACCCTTACAATCCTCAAAGCTTTCTAACCCAAAGCTTGAGTAAACCCTCTTTATAAAGAGATGAAAAATAAGCAAACTCAAATCCCTGCAATAGGCAATTGATTGCACAATTAAGCTCTCACCAAATCCTAAAACACTTGAGCAAGTATAACAATTTTGGCTCACTAGTGTTTGTCTATACAATAAATTGTCAATTTGGCACTAAGACCTATTTTTGATCATATGATGTTTGACAATTAAAGCATTAGCCTTCTCTTGATGCTTGGAGGTCCCTTTTATACTCCGTAATGAGTTTGTAGCCGTTAGGGTTGAATTGGAGCCGTTGGAGACTTTATTTCCCACAATAAATGCAGTTCTTCAGCCTACAATATCGGTACACGTGAAGGCATATCGGTACGCCCTTCTTCAGAACTAGTCGTTGGGCTCTTTGTCAACCCATGCATATCGATACGCTTAAGGGTGTATCGGTACGGTATGCAATTTAAAAGACCGTTGGGAAATAGCCGTTGGGGTTGTTAAAGCAGGGATCGGTACGCCTATGATGCGTAACAAAACGACCCCTATTTGTATCGATACAATATACTCTATATTAGTATGAGCTTTGGCATATTCAAAACTTGGGTAAAACGGTATCGATACGAGGTATACCGTATCGGTACGAGCTTGCTGAAACATTAAGTTTGACTACTTTAAAACATTAAAAACTTTGCCAAAAACCTTTTTAAATACCTCAAACATATTTTCAAGTTGTTTGGACTTAAAGACATGTTTTAAATTCTTTTCAAACTTGTCCAAAACATTTTCAATTATTATATCAAAACACTTAGTTCTACAAAGGACCGTAAAAAAAGTTTTAATCAAAACTTAGGAGTTCATATCATTTGATACGAGATTTTCAACATTATTGTATTGCAAAAATTCAATTTTTGTTCTTTTTACTCAGTTAAAAGGACCGGAAAAAAAGTTTAATCAAATTTTAAGAGTTCATATAATTCTTTACGAGCTTTTAAACACGATTATATTGCACAAACTCAATTTATGTATTTTTTTACTCAGTTAAAAGCCTAACGGGTCCATTTTAGGCCCATTTAGACCCGCTAGTCCGAATCCTCTATAAAAAAGGACCCCAAAACAAGTTTTAATCAAATTTTAGGAGTTCATTTAATTAAATACGATCTTTTCAACACGGTTATATTGCAAAATGCAATTTATGTACTTTTTACTCAATTAAAAGTCCAACGGGTCCATTTTACGACTATTTAGACCCGCTAGTCCGAAACGACAACAAAAAGAACCGCAAAACAAGTTTAATCAAATTTTAGGAGTTCATATCTTTGATTACGAGCTTTTCAACACGATTATATTGCAAAAACTCAGTTTCTGTGTTTTTTTACTTAGTTAAAAGTCCAATGGGTCCATTTTACGGCTCATTTAGACTCGCTTGCCCGAAACCTCTACAAAAAGTACCGAAAAACAAGTTTTAATCAAATTTTAGAAGTTCATATCATTGATTACGAGCTTTTCAACAAGATTATATTGTAAAACTCAATTTATGTACTTTTTACTCAGTTTAAAGTCCAATGGGTCCATTTTATGGCCCATTTAGACCCGCCCATCCGAAACCTCTACAAAAGGATTTAGGAGTTCATATCATTGATTGCGATCTTTTCAACACGATTATATTGAAAAAAACTCAATTTATGTACTTTTTACTAAGTTAAAAGTCTAACGGGTCCATTTTAAGGTCCATTTAGACCCGCTCGCTCGAAACCTCTACAAAAAGGACCGAAAACAGGTTTTAGTCAAACTTTAGGATTTCATATAATTGATTACGAGCTTTTCAATAAGATTACATTGCGAAAACTCAATTTTTCTGTATTTTTTACTTAGTTAAAAGTCCAACGGGTCCATTTTACGGCCCATTTAGACCCGCTCCAAAAAGGACCGAAAAACAAGTTTTAATCAAAATTTAGGAGTTCATATCATTGATTACGGGTGGGTGGGTATGGCTTTCAAAATGCTCTCTGTAACCCCCTTAACCCGGCCTAGACGGTTGACCCGAATTAAGAAGATTACACGAGGAAAACCAAAGTCAACCCGAAAGTCAACCTTGATTAACGACCCTTTTTTTTTCTTTTTAAAACTTGTCTAGATGCACATTATCCCTAGATATATCCGCAAGATCATCATATTCAAAGATCATAACCATCAGAGAACATTCAGGAACTCAATTGAACAATTTACAACTTTAGGGACCAATTTGTAAATTCTGAAAATTATAAGGACTTAACCCAATTTTAAGTTACCAACTTGAAATTAATCATCTTTCATGCTTCTCTGTCAAATTTCAGCTCAAATGGACATCTCAAACTCATACAATTGCATAAACAAGTTTCGTGACTAAAACGCAAACATTCCAAAACATCAAACCAACAATTTCAGTGCCCAACGGTCGAGTGTTTCGGAACAGGGAGGACCCTTTCCGAAACGCGGGACCGTTCCGCAACCGGTTCCAAAATAGTGCCTGGCAGTGGCATATCCGTTCCGGAACAGCTCCTTCCGTTTCGGAACGCCCAGGACATTTCAGGCCCCCGTTCCGATACGGTAGCACCTGTTCCGAAACAGGCTGCCCAGGTTGCAGAAAAATTGCTGGTTTATCATGCAATTGACCAACCGAACATGCTCCAAAAGCCGCCAAATTATACCAGCAAGTCATACAACATACAAGGAACATAATTGCATCAACCAAACATCGACATGGCATCAATTATGAAAATCCCCAATTCTATAGGCATACTTCCTACTTAGCAAACCATTCAAGCATCAATAAACCAAAACCATCTCATAAAGGCTAATTAAAAGTTCCAACATTATTAGCAACATAAATCCAACCTAGGGAGTCCAAAACATCTCCCAAAACAACTACATAGGTCCCCCATTGCCAAATTACCAAAAGCTAATAGTGTTTAAGAAACCTTCACCATACATGAGCTTTGTTCACCACTTGGATACTTGTCCCCCTTCCTGCCCTCAATGCACCTTAATGCTCTGCATTATTGGTTTAAGAAAAGAGAGAGCGTAAGCAAATGCTTAGTGAGGAATGCTCATTTAAAACCACACAATAATGCATTTACAAAACACATTTATAAACCTTAATTCAAATCATCATTTGCACATGCTCATAAGCATTTAAAACAAGCAATTCATGCTTCAACTTCATATCATGTCATATTGGCAACAAGTGATACATTCAACATAAGATCCACACATGGACTTTTAAACACCATTGTGATCTTATACCTTCCAAGGACCACACATGGACTTTTAAACACCATTGTGTCCTTAACCCATGGACTTTTAAACACCATGACAAGGACCACACAAGGACTTTTAAACACCTTTGTGTCCTTAACAAGAATCTTCCAAGGACTTTTAAACACCTTGAAGTTCTTAAATAACAAGGCTTACACAAGGAATTTTAACCACCTTTGTAACCTTAACCAAGAGCCAACCATGGACTTTTAAACACCATGTTGCTCTTAAAATACACAAGACTCACCCAAGGAATTTTAACCACCTTGGTGATCTTAACCAAGAACCAACCATGGACTTTTAACCACCATGTTGTTCTTAAATAAACAAGGCTCACACAAGGACTTTTAAACACCTTTGTGACCTTAACCATCACTTGCCAATATGCACCATTAACAACAATAATCCACTGTTTTAAAGCATTTATCAAAGCCATAAACATCATGCATCTTTAAGCATCAAACCACATTTAGACAATGTCCAAAAACAAGGATCTCTTACCTTGAGCCTCCTTCAACACATGGCTTATAATCTCAGCAAATAAACATGCTAAATATGCTTTCAAAACAGGATTTAAAACATGCAAACAACCACATTGCATACAACCAATCCATGGCTCATCATCAAGAGAGTTTTCCAAAAACTTACTCTTGAGCTTAGCTAAGTTGCTTAGACTTAAACTAAGCTCCCAAACCTTCAAAACACTGGTTTCAAAGCTGAAAACCAAAATCCACTCACCGATTCCGTTTCGCCACATGCCGAAACACCAATCAAGCTTCCGGATCTCCACCACTTGGATCCAAAGATGACTCCCCTGTTTTAAACACATCAAAACAGAGGATTAATGCATCATCATGCATTAATAGCTTCAATGAAAGCACCTAAACTCGCTGCTCTCATCCACACTCCATTTTCGGCTACCAAACACAACCAAAAATGCATCCAAACAACTCCACAACACTACCCAGCCATGATCCATCAAATCTAAACATCCTTAAACATCAATTAACATCCAAAAAGGATCTAGCATCACCCTTATACCTCCAGCTATAACAGATCAACAAGATCACTCGAAAAACCATCAAAAACTCAAGTAAAACTTAGGAAATTCAACCTATCCGGGATTGCATTAATTAAACCTCAATTCCTCATCCATTTAACATTCATTTATCATCAAAAAGACACCTCAAATCACTGCTTAAACAGATCATACGAATTTTAACCAAAATCAACCAAATCTTGCATTAAAAAGCCAAGATCAAGAACACAACCTTAAAACCTTTTATAAAACACAAATTAAGGATTGAGAACTTAGGAATTTCAGTAAAGAACTGAGAGTTTAGAGGAGAAGGACGTTCTTACCTCCAAACTTGAGTTTCTCCCTTTTAGAACCAAGATTTCTTGAAAATCCACTTAGCAAATGGTAAGGTTTTGATGAAGAGATGATTGGAGATCAAAAGAGAATTGAAAAGAGATATTTAGGTGACAAAATCAGAGGGAAAAGCTCTGGAGAAAGATGTTTGGTTTGAGAGAAAAGATGAGAGAAAATGAAAATGGAAAATGGAAAAGTTAGTTGGAAATTAGGAAAATATCTTCCCTCCTTTTTAGCTTTATTTAAAAACCTTTAATAAATCATTTAATATCTTAGAAAAATCTGGAGAAACTCCCATTGGGTAAATAGCTCCTTAAAGATTCAAAGTTTCAATCCTTTTTAAAACAGTCTCACAGTTTTCGAAAATTACATTTTGGTCACTAGCCAAAATGTCACCCTTCCAAACCTCATTTTGTAAAATTGATTTCACCAAACTCTTATATATAATAAAAGAGAATTTTAAGACATTTTCCCTATTTTTAATGCAACCCGAACTAGGCTTTCCTAATTTCATTCTTTCATATTCGAACCGCACTTTGACCGAACCGGTCCAAACGCAAAACTTCTAAGCCCAAAACCGGGGCGTTACAACTCTCCCCCCCCTTAAGAAATTTCATCATCGAAATTTACCTGAAGGAAAGAGATACGGAAACTGCTTCAGCATGTCATCCTTCCGTTCCCACGTGGCTTCCTCAACACCACAGTGCTTCCACAACACCTTTACCAGCTCAATGGTCTTACCACGAAGAACCTTACTATCCGAATCCAGAACCTTCACCGGTTCCTCATCATAGGTCAAATCCGGATTCAATTCCACTTCTTCCACAGGCATCACATGCGAAGGATCAGATCTATACTTCCGAAGCATAGAAACATGGAACACATCATGAATCTTTTCCAGCTCCTGAGGTAACCTCAACTTGTACGCAATAGGACCCACACGCTCAATCACCTCGTATGGTGCAATGTACCTAGGGCTCAACTTACCCTTCCGGCCAAACCTCATCACCTTTTTCCAAGGCGAAACCTTCAAAAACACACGGTCACCCACCGCATACTCAATCTCCTTACGCTTCAAATCCGCGTAAGACTTTTGCCGATCAGAAGCTGCCTTCAAACGCTCACAGATGAGCTTCACCTTCTCGGTGGTTCCTTTCAACAAAGTCGGCATCGAAACCAACTTCTGACCCATTTCGGCCCAACAAAGAGGAGTCCTACACTTCCTCCCGTACAAAGCCTCATAAGGTGCCATTTGAATACTTGCTTGATAACTATTGTTATAGGCAAACTCCACCAAAGGCAAATGTTTCTCCCAAGAGCCCTGGAACTCAATCACGCAGAACCTCAACATATCCTCCAAAATCTGGATAACATGCTCGGACTGACCATCCGACTGAGGATGATAAGATGTACTGAAATTCAACCGTGTACCCAAAGCTTGATGCAAACACTGCTAGAAACGCGATGTAAACCTCGGATCCCTATCCGACACAATCGACTTAGGCACACCATGCAGCCGCACAATCTCAGCAATGTACAGCTCCGCAAGCTTATCCAAAGAAAACGTAGTATGCAAAGGCAAGAAATGCGCACACTTCGTCAGGCGATCCACAATCACCCACACCGAATTCTTCTTTGATGGTGACAAGGGTAAACCAGATACAAAATCCATGGTAATCCTTTCCCACTTCCAATCAGGGATTCTCAACGGTTGCAACAACCCTGAAGGAACCTGATGCTCAGCCTTAACTCGCTGACACACCATACACTTGCTCACAAACTCTGCAACATCCTTCTTCAAACCCACCCAATAGTACTCATCACGAAGATCTCGATACATCTTAGTACTACCAGGGTGCATAGCAAAAGGACTACTATGACCTTCAGTCAGAATAGCAAGCCTCAACTCAGCATCGTTGGGCACTACTATCCGACTCCCAAAACACAACACTCCATCATCATTAAAGCTGAAATCCGAAGGCCTACCCTCCGCGATATCCTGAACATGAGGTACCAAGGAATCATCCAGCAACTGCTTTTCCTTGATCAACAGAACCAAAGATGGTTTCACCTGCAACTCAGCCACAAGACCACCATCACGCGATATACTCAAACTGGCAAACATAGCCCTCAGCTCAACAGCCACCTTCCTACTCAAGGCATCCGCTACAACATTAGCTTTTCCAGGGTGATACTCAATCGTTAAATCATAATCCTTGAGCAACTCCACCCAACGTCGCTGCCTAAGATTCAACTCCTTCTGAGACATCAGATACTTCAAACTCTTGTGATCAGTGTACACAGTACACTTCTCACCATACAGGTAATGTCTCCAAATCTTCAAAGCAAAAACCACCGCAGCCAACTCAATGTCATGCGTAGGATAATTGCGCTCATGCACCTTCAGCTGCCGCGATGCATAAGCCACCACCTTACCCTCTTGCATCAACACACATCCCAAACCAACATAGGACGCATCACTGTAGACCACAAACTCTTTCCCTGATTCAGGTTGAACCAAGATAGGAGCTTGCGTCAAAGCTGCCTTAAGCTTCTCAAAAGCCTGCTGTCTCGCCTCCGTCCACTCATACTTAACATCCTTCTGCAACAACTTCGTCAAAGGTCCAGCAATCTTAGAAAACCCATCCATAAACCTCCGGTAGTATCCTGCCAAACCAAGGAAACTACGAACCTCATGAACAGACTTAGGAACCTTCCAATTCATCACTGCCTCAATCTTCTGAGGATCAACACGAATCCCTTCAGCAGAAACCACATGCCCAAGAAACACCACTTCACTTTACCAGAACTCACACTTGCTCAGCTTGGCATAAAGCTGATTCTCCAGCAAAGCTTGCAACACAATCCTCAAATGCTCTTCATGCTCCTCCTCAGTACGCGAGTACACGAGGATATCATCAATGAACACCACAACAAACTTGTCCAGGTATTCATGAAACACATGATTCATCATGTCCATGAAAGCTGCAGGAGCATTTGTCAAACCAAACGGCATCACAAGGAACTCATAATGCCCATACCTCGTCCTGAAAGCTGTCTTAGGCACATCCACATCCTTCACCTTCAACTGGTAATACCCTGACCTCAAGTCAATCTTAGAGAACACAGCTGCTCCCCGAAATTGATCAAAGAGATCATCAATTCTCGGCAAAGGATACCGATTCTTGATAGTCAACTTGTTCAGCTGACGGTAATCAATGCACATTCTCATAGTGCCATCCTTCTTCTTCACAAACAAAACTGGTGCACCCCAAGGTGACACACTTAGCCGAATGAACCCACGATCAAGCAACTCTTGCAACTGCGTCTTCAGCTCCTTCAACTCTTTAGGTGCCATTCTATAAGGGGTAATGGACACAGGAGTTGTATTCTCATACAGCTCAATCCCAAACTCCACCTCGCGATTAGGAGGTAATCCAGGCAACTCCTCAGGAAACACACCAGGAAACTCCTTCACAATCCTGATATCTTGCACACGCAACTCCTTAGAGCTAGGATTCATCACAAAAGCTAGGTAAGCTTCACAACCTTGCCTCAGCATCCTGCTCTCCTCCAATGTAGACACCACATTGGCAAGAAACTTCACATTCTCACCAACCACAACCACCTCATAATCATCCGCAAGCTTCAACGAAACTCGCTTATTTTCACAATCCACAACAGCTCGATGCTCAGGAAGCCAATCCATACCAAGGATTACATCAAAACCATAAAAAGGCAGCTCCATAAGGTCAACATGAAAAACATGATCTTGAACAACCAAAGGACATCTTCTATATAGCTTTCGAGTCACAACAGTCTCACCAAAAGAACTAGTGACACGCACACCAACATCCAAAAACTCAACAGGCAAACCAAGCAATTCAGCATGCTCACGCAATATGTATGAGTGCGTAGATCCAGAATCAATCAAGGAAAGTAATTACAAGGATTGCAAAGTAAAGGTACCTGCGACCACCTCTGCGTCATTCCTTCCCTCCCGCTGAGCATACACCCTCGCTTGGCCGCCACCCTCGGGCTGAACAGCTACAACATGAGCTACACCTCGACCACCTTCCTCTCCCCGCTGGAAATTACCACGGCCGCGCCCACGACCTCTCTGTGGTGCAGCAACAACAGGAGCACGCACTTGGCCACCAGCCAACATAGGACACTCTCTCCTCATGTGATCCGTAGATCCACAATTCCAGCACGCATTACCAGCTGCCACAACAGGAGCCTGCACCTCCCTCACAGCTCGAGGACAATCACGTTTCATATGGCCACGCGAACCACATGTCCAACATGCACTCGGATCAACTCTAGCATTGCCTCCCCGAGTAGGCGCACCACCACCTCGCTTAGCTGAGGACTGATACTTCTGATCACGTCCCCTCTTGTTCCGTCCACCACCGCAACTATATTCAGCTGCTCGCTTACCAGCACTAGAACCAGCACTTCTAGCAGATAAACCCAAGTTCATCTCAATATCCTTTGCTCGACCCACCAGCACATCAAAATCATTATACTCGGTAGCCAGCACATACATCTTAACCTCCGTCACTAAACCATAACGGAACCTTTCACACCTCTCCCGCTCATCCGGGACAAGCTCAGGTGCGTATTGACTGAGTCGAACAAACTGTACTTCGTACTCAGCTACAGACATGCTCCCCTGGGTAAGAGACATGAACTCCCTTTTCTTTTCATCTAGGTACCTCACACCTAGATACCTTCTCTTGAACGCATTCTGAAAGAATGTCCAAGTTACATCAGCATCCGCCATCCCAGCGATAGTGGTTGTCCACCATGTGTAAGCATCATCCTGAAGCAATGACACTACACAGCCCAGCTTCTGCACATCCGTGCAACTCATCTGCCCCAAGATTCTCTTGGTACTCTCTAACCAAGATTCCGAACCTTCAGCTGACAAACCCCTGAACTCAGTCCCTCCCAGACTGCGCAAACGTTCCAAGGGTAGTCTAACTCCAGCATCTCCCTGATGCCCAGCTCCTTGAGCTCCAGCTACTGCCGCTCGAAAAGCACCAGCAATAGCTTGCACCAACATCGTCATGTCAGGAATAGCTTGCCCCTGACTAGCTTCAGGTCCAACGACCCCAGCATCAGCTGCAGCTCCAGCTCCTTCACCCCCAGCACCACCACCACCAGGTGGAGGAGGTAAAACCGCACTTTCAACATTCTCTTCTCTTTCTCATTTTGAGCCGCAGCTCGCACATTACTCCTTAACTCTCTACGAGGTGCCATACTCTAACAATGCAATCACAATGCAAATAAACAAAGTCAGGACCAGCAAGGTAAGCAATCCAAGTTCTCAAGCTCATTTTTACTTAAAACAACATCATCTCATTAGCTTTGATTTGGCAATGGGTACCCACAACATGCTTCACCACAGCATACAACACAATTGCAACATTTTTACAATTCACTCAACATGCTTTCACTCAACAAGCATACAAAGCATACATACTTAAATAATTCACATAAACATTCCCAATTACTCGAGAACTCAGCTCTGATACCACTAAATGTAACCCCCTTAACCCGGCCTAGACGGTTGACCCAAATTAAGAAGATTACACGGGGAAAACCAAAGTCAACCCGAAAGTCAACCTTGATTAACGACCCTTTTTTTTTCTTTTTAAAACTTGTCTAGATACACATTATCCCTAGATATATCCGCAAGATCATCATATTCAAAGATCATAACCATCAGAGAACATTCAGGGACTCAATTGAACAATTTACAACTTTAGGGACCAATTTGTAAATTCTGAAAATTTCAGGACTTAACCCAATTTTAAGTTACCAACTTGAAATTAATCATCTTTCATGCTTCTCTGTCAAATTTCAGCTCAAATGGACATCTCAAACTCATACAATTGCATAAACAAGTTTCGGGACTAAAACGCAAACATTCCAAAACATCAAACCAACAATTTCAGTGCCCAACGGTCGAGTGTTTCGGAACAGGGAGGACCCGTTCCGAAACGCGGGACCGTTCCGCAACTGGTTCCGAAACAGTGCCTGGCAGTGGCATATCCGTTCCGGAACAGCTCCTTCCGTTTCGGAACGCCCAGGCCATTTCAGGCCCCCGTTCCGATACGGTAGCACCTGTTCCGAAACAGGCTGCCCAGATTGCAGAAAAATTGCTGGTTTATCATGCAATTGACCAACCGAACATGCTCCAAAAGCCGCCAAATTATACCAGCAAGTCATACAACATACAAGGAACATAATTGCATCAACCAAACATCGACATGGCATCAATTATGAAAATCCCCAATTCTATAGGCATACTTCCTACTTAGCAAACCATTCAAGCATCAATAAACCAAAACTATCTCATAAAGGCTAATTAAAAGTTCCAACATTATTAGCAACATAAATCCAACTTAGGGAGTCCAAAACATCTCCCAAAACAACTACATAGGTCCCCCATTGCCAAATTACCAAAAGCTAATAGTGTTTAAGAAACCTTCACCATACATGAGCTATGTTCACCACTTGGATACTTGTCCCCCTTCCTGCCCTCAATGCACCTTAATGCTCTGCATTATTGGTTTAAGAAAAGAGAGAGCGTAAGCAAAAGCCTAGTGAGGAATGCTCATTTAAAACCACACAATAATGCATTTACAAAACACATTTATAAACCTTAATTCAAATCGTCATTTGCACATGCTCATAAGCATTTAAAACAAGCAATTCATGCTTCAAGTTCATATCATGTCATATTGGCAACAAGTGATACATTCAACATAAGATCCACACATGGACTTTTAAACACCATTGTGATCTTATACCTTCCAAGGACCACACATGGACTTTTAAACACCATTGTGTCCTTAACCCATGGACTTTTAAACACCATGACAAGGACCACACAAGGACTTTTAAAAACCTTTGTGTCCTTAACAAGAATCTCCCAAGGACTTTTAAACACCTTGAAGTTCTTAAATAACAAGGCTTACACAAGGAATTTTAACCACCTTTGTAACCTTAACCAAGAGCCAACCATGGACTTTTAAACACCATGTTGCTCTTAAAATACACAAGACTCACCCAAGGAATTTTAACCACCTTGGTGATCTTAACCAAGAACCAACCATGGACTTTTAACCACCATGTTGTTCTTAAATAAACAAGGCTCACACAAGGACTTTTAAACACCTTTGTGACCTTAACCATCACTTGCCAATATGCACCATTAACAACAATAATCCACTGTTTTAAAGCATTTATCAAAGCCATAAACATCATGCATCTTTAAGCATCAAACCACATTTAGACAATGTCCAAAAACAAGGATCTCTTTCCTTGAGCCTCCTTCAACACATGGCTTATAATCTCAGCAAATAAACATGCTAAATATGCTTTCAAAACATGATCTAAAACATGCAAACAACCACATTACATACAACCAATCCATGGCTCATCATCAAGAGAGTTTTCCGAAAACTTACTCTTGAGCTTAGCTAAGTTGCTTAGACTTAAACTAAGCTCCCAAACCTTTAAAACACTGGTTTCAAAGCTGAAAATCAAAATCCACTCACCGATTCCGTTTCGCCACATGTCGAACCACCAATCAAGCTTCCGGATCACCACCACTTGGATCCAAAGATGACTCCCCTGTTTTAAACACATCAAAGCAGAGGATTAATGCATCATCATGCATTAATAGCTTCAATGAAAGCACCTAAACTCGCTGCTCTCATCCACACTCCATTTTCGGCTACCAAACACAACCGAAAATGCATCCAAACAACTCCACAACACTACCCAGCCATGATCCATCGAATCTAAACATCCTTAAACATCAATTAACATTTAAAAAGGATCTAACATCACCCTTATACCTCCAGCTATAACAGATCAACAAGATCACTCCAAAAACCATCAAAAACTCAAGTAAAACTTAGGAAATTCAACCTATCCGGGATTGCATTAATTAAACCTCAATTCCTCATCAATTTAACATTCATTTATCATCAAAAAGACACCTCAAATCACTGCTTAAACAGATCATACGAATTTTAACCAAAATCAACCAAATCTTGCATTAAAAAGCCAAGATCAAGAACACAACCTTAAAACCTTTTATAAAACACAAATTAAGGATTGAGAACTTAGGAATTTCAGTAAAGAACTGAGAGTTTAGAGGAGAAGGACGTTCTTACCTCCAAACTTGAGTTTCTCCCTTTTAGAACCAAGATTTCTTGAAAATCCACTTAGCAAATGGTAAGGTTTTGATGAAGAGATGATTGGAGATCAAAAGAGAATTGAAAAGAGATATTTAGGTGACAAAATCAGAGGGAAAAGCTCTGGAGAAAGATGTTTGGTTTGAGAGAAAAGATGAGAGAAAATGAAAATGGAAAATGGAAAAGTTAGTTGGAAATTAGGAAAATATCTTCCCTCCTTTTTAGCTTTATTTAAAAACCTTTAATAAATCATTTAATATCTTAGAAAAATCTGGAGAAACTCCCATTGGGTAAATAGCTCCTTAAAGATTCAAAGTTTCAATCCTTTTTAAAACAGTCTCACAGTTTTCGAAAATTACATTTTGGTCACTAGCCAAAATGTCACCCTTCCAAACCTCATTTTGTAAAATTGATTTCACCAAACTCTTATATATAATAAAAGAGAATTTTAAGACATTTTTCCATATTTTTAATGCAACCCGAACTAGGCTTTCCTAATTCCACTCTTTTATATTCGAACCGCACTTTGACCGAACCGGTCCAAACCCAAAACTTCTAAGCCCAAAACCGGGGCGTTACACTCTCAAATTTCCAAGGATTTTCTCTCGTCCAAAACTCTTCATTTCCCTTTACCTTATCATTTCCCCCTGCCGCACCCTACTTTCTCTCTTTCATTTTTCTTTTTCACCCGGCCATTTTCTCCCTTCCCCTCTCCATCTTAACCGTCGCTTCGCTCACCACGTTGTGCACCGTTGAGGTCTGTACTCAACCGGACGGCACCCTTTTTCGACGAGGAACCAATGCCCATCACTGTCGTGAGCTTTCGAGAGCCACCCCTATTCGATTGCTATTTTTCTAAAATGGCCACCCCGTCTCCCCCACTTTTGGCCTCCCCAATGACAATTGGGTTAAGTATTCCTCCTTATATCTATGTTTATTTCATTTTTTATTTCTCCATTGATGTTCCGGTCTACCCTAATCCTCTATTTTTTTTGTTTTTTTAGGAAACGGTGTTTCAATCCCTTTTGTTCCCAAAGGTGGTTTAGATCTTTCACCCATTGCCTTTTAGGAGTGAATCTCGTCGAAACCCTAATTTCTCATCCCTTTTTATTTTCTAAGTTTGTTTCGATTTACATTCTTCGACCAACGTTTTTGCCTTGTGTTATGACTTTTAACCTATATTTCGATTCTTTATTGTTTACTTCTGGTTCCCCTTAGATCTGGTTTAGGGAATCTCCTCGTGGGCATGCCTTTCTGCCGGTGACAAGGTCGTCTTCACCTTCTCAGTTACACTACTCACCCCGATCATCCTTTTATTTTTCCCGATATTATTGTTTTCATTACCCTAATTTATCTGCCTCTAATGTGTTTGTTGATGCGAAGGTGCCCCTTTATCATTTAGACATGGGTCTCCCACAGCAACCAATCGAGGCTCCCCATCTACCTCTGCCTTTTCTATGGTTCTGGTTTCTGGCCATTTTGGTAATGGCCGCCGGTAAGCTCCTCTCCTTTACATTTGCACTACAGTTTTACCTATCTTTGTTCTATGGTTATGTTTTAAAGTTTTTGCCCAATATCTTAATAGAGTTCTCTAATATGGATACATTTAATTTATGTAGCACGACTTAACTCTGATTGTTGTTGTTGTTGTTTTTTCAAGTATATGTTTCCCAGCTATAGTTTTTATCTTTGTTCATTAATGCTACTCATATTCCAAGATTTGTTATCTTCAATCTCTTGTTGGTTACCATCTATCTATATGATTGCTATCAATTTACCTTTGCTCAATCGATCCCTTTTAAGGAAATATACAACGACCCACCATGTGGGAACTCCTGGTAAACCCCTTGCACCATCCTCTTTACCATCCAATGCCTTGAACTGTGACTTTACATATTACACTCTGTTAAAAACCCCTTGCACAATCCACTTTTTATGTTCTTGTGCCATTTTACAATCGATTGTCATCTATATATATTTCCATCCTTTATTTCACTATTTGGTATGTTATGCATCTGCGTTTTGGCTTCCCTTCTTCTTGCTTTGCTTTAAGGTCCAGAATCTAGCTCATAGTAGTACTCTTCATCCTATTTTATCTGGATTGTGGTTCTGTTATCCCACTGTGTTTAATCTCTTCCGTTTCATTGTTGTTGAATTGTCTCTTCATGTCCTTGTAGCTCAGTCTACCCTTAATTGCCTTTTATACAGATTCTTTGAATATACCAATTTTCTTGTCTGCTCTTTTAGTTATACCTCGAAGCTTTGCTATGCCCCTCCATTATCTAAGTTGATCTTTACCTCTATAAGTTATTAAAGAAAGCATGCTTCTTATCTTATATTTTCTCACCGGGTGGGCAATGGCACCTTATGGAAGCTCCTACTCCAGCACACATGCTTCTCCATTCAAGGTTGTTTTGATCAAATTTATATTTACTTCTATCAACTGGTCTGTAATTATTCTTTTATAAATTCCCCCCATTTTTTTGCTCTTTTAGTCTGAATTAAATTTCTTATCCCCTCTTCCTTTCTTCCCCCTAGTTGAAATATTATTTATTTCCTCTCTTTCCTGTTTTGCTTGATAGTTTTCTTAGCTTTTACCTCTTTACTCTGCATGCTTGATATCTCTATGTTTTACTCCTGTTGGCCAGTGTTTATCTCTGCCTATGCATGCTCATTTCTACACCAGTTTATGTCAATGTATGCCTCTTCCACTTGCAATTTTGGAAAGTTAGCTTTTTTTATTCCTAGTCTTTGTCTGATTACTTTGCTGAATTTTCCTGCTACCCACTACACCTCCTTAGGTTCTTTAAGTCATGCCCTCTCAAGGGATTTCATTACGATCACCTTAAAGGTGAAAATGATCTTTTACATGCAACTCTTATACATTGATACTACTTCGTTGCTCAGGAAACATATACGACTTATTTTTTCATTCAACATCCCCAATTTCTTTACTCTCCTACTTTTTTATCGCAAAATGCACAACATGATCACCTACTCCCTGCTTACAGAACCATATGGATCTATGTCATGTTGCTTCAAAACCACATTTAATCCATTCACCTCTTATCGATTGAACTCATCAACATTACATATAAAATCGATGCAAATGTTGCTTATCCAGCTTTGGGGCTTACAACCTCTTTATAAATTCTATCAAACAAATTGGGATCATCTGCTACAAACTATTGATAAAAACCTGCTTTCTAGACCATCACCTAAAAGATGTCAAACTCTCCATATCCCATATAGGGATAAAACGGATTTTCATTATATTAAATGTTCAATCCATGATAAGGCCAATTTCCGATTTCTTTTCCTCATTTTAAGGGATTTAAATTTTATTGATACTCAAACTAGTCACGTTTTTTTATTTACTTTAATTACTACTTTTCTAGTTTCTTTATTTTTTATTACTACCTTACGAGTATTCCCATTTCTTCCATTTTTTCATGTTCCTCTTCTCTCTAACCGAACTATTCCCTAACTTTAAGGGATTCGAATTTAATTACAACTCAAATTACTCAAGTCTTCTTACTTAATTTAAATTCTATTTTCTTTATTCACTTGTCAATTATACTTGCCCTAATTCTTTCTACTTATTCCCATTTCTTCCACTCTTCTCTCACAATGGCATCTTCTTCTTTCCCTCAACTCAACCATCTCGATATCACAAACGAAGAAGCCGACTCAATCTTCACCCCTGATTTCAGATGGGACTTCAAGGAAGAAGACCCCAAAACAATTTTGATTGGCCGATTTATCTCCTCTAAACCAATTGAAGATTTTGCGGTGCTTACTGCATTTGAAGGTATCTGAAGAAACTGCAACTTAGTTTCAATTTCCATTATTAAAGAATCTTATTTCCGCAACAAATCTGCTACTGCTTCTAACCAAAAAGACGTATTCGAACGTGGTCCATGGCTTTACAAAGACGAATGGTTAGGGCTTGCAGTGTATGAACCTGCCAAGAGTATTGATGAGTATTCCTTCTCTCTAATACGAATCTGGATTCACATCCTTACCATTCCTGCCCCCTTTTGTGGAAAACATAGACAAAGCTCATCTTGTTGGGCAATCGCTTGGTGCCATAGTGGGGACTGTTCTACGAACTGATACTCACAAGAGAGATGGTAACATGACTGAATTCCTAAGAGTCGAAATCATGCTAGATATTTCTCGTCATGTTCGTCGATTCCTCCTCATCGGTAAATGAGACAACAAAAAATCCTGCAGACTTTAATATGAGACATTATCGCTCCTTTGTCATGGTTGCAGCATTGTCAGCCACACATTTGATACTTGTCCTACAAAAGTGGCTCATGATCCCAACAAACTTCAATACGGAGACTGGCTCCGATATCTCCCACCACGTCGTCGTGATCAAGGCTCGAGGGGCAGAATTCGTACTGCGGGACAAGAGCCTATTGTCTCAAACCAACCAACTATGGGTATGTCCTACGTTTCCTATATTCCACACATCTCACTATGCTTCTCGTTTTCTCACTCATCTGAAACTAAGCACATTGTTAACTCTTTTCTATCATCAGATCCGTTCGCGAATGGGAAATTTGTTACTGAACCTAGCGATACGGGTCTTCCCTCTTAGCTTTCTCCCAACCATTTATTTATTAATCGCTTTTCATATCTATGCCTTACACCAACTTTCTCTGAACTCATAGGCAATCTAAACAAAGAGGATGCTGCCTTATTCTAGGAACACCCAATTGAGGACAACCCTCAAACTGACGAGGCTATGTAAGATGCATCATCATTGCCACCTTTGGCAAAGGACCACGAGGGCCATGCCCCTCAACCAAAAGAACCATTTCCTCGCTCAAATCCACGAGTCTCTCTACCCCTAGAGCTATGGCCCCTCAGCCCCTTAGCACAATTTTTCCAATCCTAGAAGAATCCGCTTAGGGTGAATTGGATGTTCAAGACGATAATGTTCTGAGCCCCACTGCCCAACAGATTCTGGAACTGGATGCCCAAATGCGTAAGCCATTTCTTCAAACAGATAATTCAATTGTTAATGACTTTGAACATTGGCTACTTAAACACTATCCGAATCATGTAGCTACTGCACCTGCTCCTTTGATTCCTACCCCTGCTAATCGAGGTACTAAACGAAGATCCCCTATTCAAGTGGTTCTTCAACCCAAGAAAGCTAAGCCCTCTTCCTCGACTACTCCAAAAGAAAAAGCTGGGATGAGCAGCTCCAAAAACTCTCTGGCGACGGTTGATCCTCAACCCCGCCGTGGGAAATGATCGTGTTATTCTGGAACTGCTGTTGCGTGTAAAATAGTCTATCGCAAATAGGTGCAACTGTACACGTCGCAAGTAATAAAGTGATACTAAGTATCAGATATCGTCTCCACAGGGACTGGAAATACTTTTATCCTTTAATCTCTACACATGAAAAGAATTGAGTTTAAAAAAAATGTTGAGTAATATTAAGAATAAACTACAATGAAAGAGGAAATCAATTTGATAAAATAGGATGGTACTGAATTGCTCAGTAGTGTAGGTATTGCACTGCTCATGGCTTTCTGTTGCGGTTGTCGTCAGGCCTGTCGCGGAAGAGGTTTGTTGTTGTCGCGACAGCGATCAACAACTCTTTACTTCAAGTTCAGCAAGAATCCCTGTTATGACTTGTCCTATCCTTAGGCCCAAGTTCTGTCGATGAACACGTCTTTGATGATACCTCCCGGCGTGAATCGAAGGATGATCCCCGATGTTTGTGAATTCTTTCTTAGTTGCTTAACCTTGTACCTATCCCTAGGCCAAGATGGTTTAACCATAAATTGCAAAACTCGTATTTACTCATTTCTTATACTTAACTCTCCCGATATTAAGTAAATGGATAACCTCACAATGCTCTCCCGAAACTCTTATGAGATGTTGGAACCATAGTAAATAAACTTGAAGCTTTTATTGAATTGAACAGAAAAATCCTAAAATAGTACAATCCTTACAACTACTTTATAAGATCAACCCTTTGCCCTAGGGGGAGTTTAGAACATGGTGAAGAGAGAGAAACGACTAGTGTTTTGGGGGAAGACGGCTAGGAGCTAGATATCCCTTGCCTTGTCGAATTACAAGCATATATATAGGCCTTGGTCTTGAGTTTTCTCAATAACCAAGAATACAAGTTTGAATTAAAGTACAACTCTATTAAAGACTAAATCTCTGAGTAGATGTCTTTTAATTCGCCATAGCTTTTTGCTTTGACTTTTTACTCAAACTTAGGACCAGGCCTTCCTTGTGCTTCTAGGCTCCAACAGTTATGCAAGTGGTCCACGAAAATCAGGCTTTAAATTCTCTATCGATCGAACTCCACTTTGCATTTTTCCTCATCATGGTCTTCACTGTCGTCCCTTCTGTCACGTCAGATGTGATGACAACTTTGTAATTGATAGTCTCCTTCACTCCTTTGCTCCAGCTTTGCAGCTAACTTCTGCTCCCTTGCTATCCTGGATGCTGCCACGACAGACACCTAGAAAAATAAACCAAAATCAGCAGCATATGTACAATATTTTCCATTTGTGATGTTTATGTAAAATCTATCTAAAATGCAACTAAACATGCTTGAGTGCATCAATAATATGGGAAAATGAGGGCTAAAATATAGAACATTTATGCACTCAACATTGTGCCTCTGCTCATTGGAAAAAATAAAACAGAAGCCCTTGGTTTCATTCGCGATAAAGTTCATGAAAGATTATCTCATTGGGATAAGCATCTGCTTTCAATTAGCGGAAGAGATTTTTTTATCAAAGCTGTTTTGCAGTCTTTTCCCCAATATGTTATGTCTTGTTACTTGCTCCGTCAAAACATTATAGACGACATGACAACATCTATCCTTCGTTACTGGTGGTTCAGTAAAAGCAACAAAAAGGGTTGGCACATGCTCCAATGGGGACAGGTATGTTTACCTAAATCTGCGGGAGGAATGGGCTTTCTGGACTTAAACAACTTTAATATTGCGCTTCTGGGTAAGCAGCTCTGGCGGCTTATTTGTGAACCGAAGTCTCTACTTGGACCGAATTACAAGGCTAAATACTTTCCCTCTGGTCACATCCTTGATGCTGACCAGCCGCATCGTGGGTCATTTGCCTGGCAATGATTATATAATGCTATGCAACATCTCTATGGAGGGTTTCTCTATCGGCCTGGAATAAATAGTAGTATTCATATCCACAAGGATAAATGGGGAGGCTCCTCTTCGATACATCTCTATGGGGAATATGAGATTTCTGATGAAATGTATGTCCGCTGTCAGGATTTCATGCTCCAGAACCAAGCTGCCTGGGACCCTATCAAAGTCCGCAACTACTTCAAAACTGAGGATACCAATGCTATTTTGTACATTCCCATTATTAATGACAATCGTGATTCCATTCTTTGGAACCCTAATGATTCTGGTAATTATTCGGTTCGTTCTGGTTATCAATTTTTACAACGTCCTTCGGAACCTCGAAATAGACCTACTCAGATCTAGAAAGTTCTAGATAAGCTCAAATCTCTTCGAAAGTTAAAACTTTTGGTTGGCGGATGGGTTCTAAAGCTTTAGGTGTTGGATCCAGGTTGCAAGCTTTTGCCCCAGACTCGAGTCCTTGCCCCCTTTGTCGATCCTGTTAGGAATATGTTCTTCATGCGCTTCAAGATTGTCCGGGTGCCTCGGAGTCTCTCCGTTTAGTGGGCCTCCCAGCATCTTTGATAAATAGTACGACCCCTACTAGTCTCCAATGGCTAGAGGAGGGTGCTGGACTACTATCCGCTGATTTCATTGGAATCTTTCTTACTGCTCTATTGAATATTTGGAACCGACACAATGACTGGGTCCATAATCATCATCTGCAACCCCCTTGGATAATTTCTATCAACTTTCTAAGTCTCTATCGTGATTACTCCAATGCAATCTCTCCTTATTCTTCCTCCCCAAGGGATCATCCATCACTCTCCAAACCTCGTTGGCGGAGGCCCTTTCTTGGGTCTCTCAAGGTTAATATGGACAGGACTTTTGATCCGACCACACGCGCGATGGCGGATGGAGTTGTAGTCCGTGATGATACGAGTACATTCTTTGGTGGTCTGGCTTACCCTTTGGACAACTGTCTGGATGCTACTATAGCCGAAGGTGCGGCTCTTCTCGCGAGCATCACTTTTGCTCAGTCTCGAGGGTGGAGCAGCTTGTTCTTTGAGACAAATTGTGCGTCCATTGCAAAGAGGCTCACCCGCTCGAGGCCTGGTCTTTCCACCATGGGTCCTACATTTCTCCAAGCAAGAGATTTACTCTCTTCCTTTTCTTTTGCCCATGTTCACTATGTAAGCTGTGAGGTTAATTATGTTGCACACACTCTAGCTACTAATGTCCTTCGAACCATGACTTCTATGTCTTTTGGTTCCTGTTTTCCAGATTGTATCTGCAACTTTGTACTCGCCGAGAATTTTTCTCGATCTATCTAATAATATTAAGGTACTCTTTTCCCCATTTTGGGATCTCCTGGCCTTGTGCCAGAGTGGGTTAGTCGGGGTTTCTAATGAGGCTCACTTTCTTCAAAAAAAAAATTCCAACGGGTCCATTGTAAGCCACATTTAGACCCTCTCGCGTGAAACCTCTACAAAAGGAGCGCAAAACAAGTTTAAATAAAATTTTAGAATTTCATATAACTGGTTAGGAGCTTTTCAAAACAATTATATATCAAAACTCAATTTCTAAACTTTTTACACAATTAAAATTCCAACAGGTCATTTGTAAGGTCCATTTAGACTCGCTCGTCCCAAACCTCTACAAAAAGGAACGCAAAACAAGTTTTAATAAAATTTTAGATGTTCATATAATTGATTAGGAGCTTTTCAACACAATTATATTGCAAAACCTCTATTTCTTTACTTTTTACTCAGTAAAAATTCCAGCAGGTCCATTGTAAGGTCCATTTAGACTTGCTTGTCCAAAACCACTACAAAAAGGATCACAAAACAAGTTTTAATGAATTTTTAGGTGTTCATATAATTGATTACAAGCTTTTCAACACGATTATATTGCAAAAACTCACCTTCTGTACTTTTTACACAATTAAAATTCCAATGGGTCCATTGTAAGGGCCATTTAGACCGATTTGTCTGAAACCTCTACAAAAAGGTCCACAAAAGAAGTTTTAATAAAATTTTATGACTTCATATAAATTGATTAGGAGCTTTTCAACAACAAAATATTTTAAAAACTCATTTTCTGTACTTTTTACATAGTTAAAATTCTAACGGGTCCATTGTGAGGCCCATTTAGTCCCGCTCGTCTGAAAACTCTAAAAAAGGACCGCAAAACAAGTTTTAAAAAAATAGGAGTTCATATAAATGATTATAAGCTTTTCAACACAATAATATTGCAGAACCTCTATTTCTATACTTTTTATTCAGTTAAAATTCCAACGGGTCCATTGTAAGGCCCATTTATACCTGCTTGTCTGAAACCTCTAGAAAAGGACCGTAAAAAAATTTTAATCTATTTTAAGCAGTTCATATAATTCATTATGAGATTTTCAACATGATTATATTGCAAAAACTCAATTTTTATACATTTTACTCAGTTAAACTTTCAACTGGAAGTTAAAATTCTAACGGGTGGGATGGCTTTCGGAATTCTCTCTCTCTCTCGGGTTTCTCTCGGTTTGGTGTGAGGTTTTTTGCTTTTGCGTTTTTCATTTCTTTTTCCCTTTTCCCCGTGTTCCTTCCCCTTCCCCCCTTTCTTTGGGTTTTGTCCTCTCTGCCGCTTCACTCTCCCTTACCACGCCGACCATCTGCTCTCACTCCTCCTCACCAGACGACAGTTTTTGCCTCCATGAGAACCCAGTACTTCAAGGTAAGAATCTCTCGAAAAGCCATCCCACCTCTCCCCTTTATTTTCTCCTTTATTTTCTTTCTTATTTTCTTTTTTCTGTTTTTAGTTTCGATCGGTTTTTATTATTGCTAATCCAAAACTTCTTGTGGTTTGTTGCGAGTTACATTTACGGATCCTTCAGATCTGCCATCTACCCGGCGCTACTGGTCTCCCCGAACGCCAGATCTCCCTTGTATTATCCTTTCCTCCATTTTCTTTTCATATCTTTTATTCTGATTTTGTTGGGAATTTTTGTTTCGATTGTTTTGTGTTCTTGCTAACCCAAATTATTTGGTGGTTTTTTGCGAGATACAATCTTGGGTTTTACAGATCCGCCATCTACCATGAGCAACCAGATTTTCCAGCTGTCAAATCTCCATCCGCCATCGGAAACCAGACTACAAGCCGCACACCCCTTTTTCAATCTCCCTTCTTTTTTCCTTTTCCTTTATCGTTGTCTTATGATCTCTTTCACGCTTGCAGGACCTCCATTCCGGATTCGAATAATTACGCCGCTTACCGTGTTCAAGGGTTTCCTAGGCACCTCTGCTCAGCGGAGATTTGGGACAAATTCCCTTCTTCCAATTTTATTTTACAATTTTTCTACAAGGCTTTATTTCATTCGATATTTATTGTTATGTTTCTCACTCCTTGTGTTTTCTTAGATATTCCCTTGGATTCTTCCCCCTTTCCTAACGGACGTACGAAGGAGTGCAACCCCAACTACATCTGGTAATTTTCACCCTCTCCCTCATTTCAATTTTTGATTTACCTTATTTTTACAACCTACTTCTTGTTACAATTACAATCATTCAATTTTTGTGTGCTGCATCTGTTTCATACTTCCAATATACCCAATTACTCTGTATCAATTTCTCCCTATTAGTACCTTTTACACTGCTTCTATATTTTATTTACTTATACGCTCTCAAATTCATTATATCCATCTAAGTTTTTTCATCCCTATTATTTTTAATGATCTGATTACTCTTGATGTTTACTGCGATATGTTTCCATTGTTTTCTACTCTTGTATGTTCTTTCGCTGATGCCAATCGATCCCATCTTGGGAAACTTCTTTCGATCCCCCATGTGGGAATTTCTTTCAATCCTTTTGGGAATACATTTATTCTCTACAACTTTTTTAACTTTAGATATATACTACTATTGCACCACGGGTTTGGCCTCAATTTTACACTTCCATGTCAACTTGATCCTTTTTTCTTTACAATTTTTACTATCTCTACTGTTATTTTGTTTTATTCTATTCATCAATACTTATGGTCCTTCACACACTGGTTCTTGCACTTTTCACTTATTAATGTTAATTTGTATACTTAATTTCTTATTGCTTTCAGTGTGCATCTCCCATTACTATTTTGTTAATATTCTATTCAATGTTCTCTATCCTACTTTTATGAACAATATGTTCACTGACTATCCCTCCTATTCTGCACATATAATCCTCATTAGGCCATTGGGCTCTTTGTGGCGCTGCACCATATTGATTTGCTTTTTTGGCTCTCTTACTTTCATATTGCCTCTCTCTGTTTACCACGTTTTCTCTAATGATTACAAGAACGGTTTCCTTTCGTTACATGTTTCACATTATAATATTATGCTTACATTTTCATATTTACCGCACCATATTTCTATGCCTTCTTTTATCTTTGCTATTATGGTTGAATTGTTTCATTACTTCTATCACTCTATCATACATTGCTTATCCACCCTCCTTGCTATGAGACCTTGGAACCCTCTGGTTCCTTTTATATTTTGTACCTCTGTATGGTCTTTTCAATACTTCAATCTTTTTTCGTTATCTTACGCCTTTCTTCTTGTCTTGCATGTTACTTACCCTACCTGTGTGGCTGCTGTTCTACTAAGCTGTTCGCATTGCTGCGTCTGCTGTCTCCGCCCATGTCTTGCTGCCTTTAATTTTTATATGTTCTTCTTTTATTGCTCAAGGGCCTGTATTTATTCTTTTACCCCCTTTCCTTTGCTCATTTTGTATGTACTAAGTTTCTTGTCCCCTCTTCTCTCTATCCCATGGTTTGTAATCCTTATTTTTTGTGTGTGCCTTTTCTCTGCTTGCTTCTTCCTTTACTCTTGCTTCCTGCGTCCTTTTTTAATCTTATCTCATGCTTAGCTTTTTTACTTTATGATATGCTTCCTGATATTATCTCCTTTCTGTTTAGATTCCCCTATACCAATTCTATATTCTTTATTTATTTTGGCCTTATTTGTTATCTATGTACAATATGTTTTTACCCTCTTTATGCATTTATTCTATAGCTGGTTCGTTAGCTTGTTTGATGATTTTATTTCTCCTCACACACTTAAGATTTTTAATTACGTTATTCATATCCCTTTTAACCTTAATATGTTATTGCTGTATTCTTCTATTACCCACTACACCTTCTTTGGTGCCATTAATCGAACCCCTTTTAGGGGCCTTATTACGATCACCTCCCAGGTGAAAACAATCTATTACACAATATTATCCCCAATCCTTTTATCATTATTTCTCTCCAATTTTCTCCCTACAACATTTACAAAATTTTATCTAAAATTGTTAAAATTTTATCTAAATTTTATCCAATCCTTCAAATTCAATCCCTATTATTTAGGCTATTGAATGCCACCAATTTTAAAGTCAGTTCTCCTTACGTAATACCTCTTTCCCTCTCTCACCTTATGGTGACAATTTATGACTTACTAATACCTTCTTACAACAATTACTATTTTTCGTTTCTTCCACCAATGCCTACATTCACTCCTATCCCTTAATTTTCTTCATAATTGATTTCTTACTTTATCTCATTCCTCTAACGTTCCTCACTACTACCATAAATATTAATATATTATCTGTCAAAGCTGTGAATCTACTTTCCTTTTGGAACATTTTGCATTTTACCTTATTTGTCCTACACAATTACTTGGATATTTTTCTTCCTAGATTCTGTAATAATTATAGATTGAATCCAGCACTTACCTTAATTAATTCTTACACTTCCCCTATTAATAAATTTCCTTCCTCAAATTATTCCCTATTAATTTTCTTCACACTATCCCTTTATACATCCCCCCATTATTTAAGGGGTTTCTTTCCATGTCTCACTTTATATAAATTCCTATTTAACTTTTCTTTCTTTACCATATTCACCCTCCTACTATTTTTTCTTTCCTTATCAATATATCATATACTCCAAAATTTTATTTCCATCCGTCCAATTCCCATGTTTCCCCTTTCTTTCCTTCTTTGCATACGATCTTCACATCCAAATTTTGGAAACTATCCCTCCTCTTCTTCCACAATACAGTTCATTAAATTCATATGCCAATTTCCCATGATTCTCTCTCCAATCAATATTACTCTACGTACTTATTTTCTAAATTTTGGAAATTCATTCCTATTACATTTCTTTCCTTTCCCTTAATTCCATAGTTACCCTCTTTTTTTATGCAACTCTTTTTTATAAGGTGCCTCTTTTTCTCATTTTCCTTTTCCCAGTCTTCCACTATTCGTTAACCTTTACTCCTCACTCTCCATTCCTCACCCAAATGGCTTCTTCATCCTCTCTTTCCCACTACATCAATCTCGACCTCACAAATAAGGAAGCAAATGCTATCTACACTTCAGATTTCGACTTCTTTGAGGAAGATCCAAAAACAATTCTAATTGGTAAATTCATTTCCACAAAGCCAATTGATTATTGGGCGGTTCTCTCAGCCTTTGAAGGTATTTGGAAAAAGAATAATCTCAAGTCAATTTCCATTATTCGAGACTCTTTTTTCAGAATTGAGTTTGCCACAATTAGTGATCGAGATGATGTCTTTGAAAGAGGCCCATGGCTTTATAAAGATGAATGGATGGCCATTGCTGAATAAGCCCTGGAAAAACCATGGATGATTATTCCTTCAATCCTATACAGATTTGGCTCCGTATACTCGCTCTACCAAAACCTTTTCTGGAAGATCCCAATAGATCTCACCTAGTGGGCCAATCTCTTGGTGCTTTGGTTTATACTGTCCTCAGAACTGACACACGAAGAGAAAGAGGCAATATGACCGAATTTTTACGAGTTGAAATTCTCTTGGACATCTCTAAGCCTGTCCGTCGATTCCTACTTATCAGGAAAGGTACACATACTACTTCTTGTCGTCTACAATATGAGCGTCTTCCTCTACATTGCCACGGCTGTGGCCTCATTAGTCATATCTTCGAACACTGTCCCAACAAAGCCATGATTGATCCGGCTAAACTTCAGTATGGCGATTGGCTCCGTTGGCTTCCCCCGCGTCGCCGGGATCAGGGACCACGTGGCCATATCCGAACTGTTGAGCCTTCTACTACTGCTAGTCGCCAACCGTCGATAGGTATTTTATCTATTGTCTTTTGGTTCCTACAATTTATTTATTTTTCACCTTGTTCATATACAGATTCTCTTATTGATACAGATCCGACGGACAAGGGTAAATCTGTTGAGGCCCCTACCAATACCAATCAGCATCCACCGATAGGTATTTTGCCACCTTTATTCTGGTACCTACAATCTCGCTATTTTCTTTTATGTTTCTTTATTGATTCCCCCTTCTCCACAGACCCAAAGAACAATGGCAAATCTGTTGTTGAACCCGTGGCCTCTGCGCAAGATTCGGGTCTGACTCTTTTTAAATACCATCACTTACTTTTCATCCAACGCTTCCCACATTTGAAATTCACTTCTTCTTTCTCTGAATTTTTAGGGAAACTCAATGAAGGGGATGCTGCCTCTTTTGCAGATCTTCCTACCGAGGATATTAAAAATAATGATGAGATGTTAGGGGAGGAATCTTCCGAGCCGCCCACTACTAAATTGGAATCCCAGCAGCAAACACGAGCTCTACTCCCTCCACGGGTTATATCGCCACAACCCCTGAATACTATATACCCTATCCTTGAGGACTCTTAACAAGGCGATTTGGAAGGCCAAGATGATGGTGTACCGAGTCCTACTGCTCAACAAGTTCGGAAATTGGATGCTCAATTAAGTAAGCCTTTCCTTTAAACCGGTATTTCCCTTTTTGATGCATTTGACTCTTGGCTTCTTAAGAACTATCCCAATGATGCAGCATCGGCTCCTGCTACTATTCCTATTCCTCCCAACCGTGGGACTAAGAGATGCTCACCCATCCATCTGATCCTCGAGCCCAAGAAGTCTAGGCCCTCTCCTTCTCCAACCTCGAAAGATGGGATGAGCAGCGGAAAAAACTCTCCGGCGGCGGCTGATTCACAGCCCTGCCGAGGGAAATGATCATCTTATGCTGGAACTGTCAAGGTCTTGGGAAGGTCCAGGAAGTTCAACACCTCCAGCAATATGTTCGTCTTCATTCTCCTGATCTACTTTTTTATGTGAAACTAAACTTAAAATACGGCTTATAGTCGTCTTAGTTCTTTGCTAGGCATGGATTTTGTTTTTTCGGTTGATTACTCTGATAAATGCTCTGGTATTTCTTTATTTTCTATAAATAATTATGGCATTTCTATGCTTGCTTACTCGGATCGTTTCATTCATACTTATATTAGTTGCAATTCTTATTCGTTTTATTTCACTGGAATACATGGTAACTCTGAAACAAGTAAAAAAACTAAAACTTAGGATTTAATTGATTCGCTAAACAATAACGATGGTCTACCTTGGCTTCTCGGTGGTGATTTCAACGAAATCCTATCTGATAATGAGAAACAAGGCGGTTGTCGTCGTGCTAGATCTCAAATCAATAATTTCCGACAATGCCTCTCCCGTAATAACCTTTTTGACTGTAAACCTTCCAAGGGTTGGTTCACTTGGTCTAAAGTTGGACCTAAAACTCCTACTTTATTTGAGAGATTAGACCGTTTTGTAGGAAATATGGCATGGAAAGCTAATAATCCAAATTATAACATTATTTCTGATTTTGATGCTAAATCTGATCACTACTTTCTTCTATTGAATACTGAACCGCCACCTCTAACAAATTACCGACCCCCGCCATCTAAGTTCCATTTTGAAAATTGCTGGGCAACCAATGACGAAGGAATCTCTGTTGTCAAACAAACTTGGACTTCTACTAAGGGCAATAACCTTGATAAAATTAAAGCTATTGGCTCCTGCTTAGGATATTGGCAGTCCCAACAAAGACTTAAATCCTCTGGTCGTATCAATTTTCTCACTAAGAGTATCAACAAATTTTTACAGTGTCCTCTCTCTGCTACTGCTGAAGATAAATACATTGCTGCCAAAACTGAGCTCCACAAATTACTAAATGAGCAAGAAGTGTACTGGGTGCAGCGCTCTCGCAACCTATGGTTATCTCAAGGAGACAAAAAATACTCGTTTCTTTCATGCCCGTGCTTCTAGTAGGAAAAAAAGGAACACCATCATTGGCCTTTTTGATGCCAACGATAATTGGTGTACTGCCGATTCCGATCTTATGACAATTGCATCATCATAATTCCACACTCTTTTTACTTCCTCTAACCCCTCCTTGTCAGAGCAAATTCTGTCAAAAATTCCTCCCTCCATTACACCTGCTATGAATGAGTCTCTCTCTAGGGAATTCACAACGGAAGAAATTATCACTGCTTTCCGTGATATTGATCCAAGGAAAGCCCCTAGCATTGATGGCTTGCCTAGCGGTTTCTTTTGACAACACTGGGATACAGTAGGGTCAGATGTCACCACGCTCTGCCTTAATCTTCTCAATGGATCAACAGATATGGCTTCGGTAAACCAAACAATTATGGTACTCTATTAACACTGGTTATTCTAAGTCTTCTCAAGGTGCTGCCCTTAAGCTTGATATGGAAAAGGCTTTTGATAGGGTTGAATGGTCTTTCCTTGAAAATGTCATGAACCGTATGGGCTTTGCACCATCATGGGTGTCTCTTATATTGCGATGTATCACCTCAGTTTCCTTTACGGTTAAGGTCAACAACTCCTTCTCGCCCTTTTTTCGGCCTCAACAGGGCCTACGCCAAGGTGATCCTTTATCTCCTTTTCTCTTTCTCTTTTGCACTCAAGGGCTTTCAGCTTTTTTGTTTGATGCTAAACAACATGGTCTTCTTCTTGGTCTTGGTGCTAGTAAGCATGGGCTCAAGGTCAACCACCTTTTATTTGCAGATGATTGTTTAGTTTTTCTCAATTCGAAACTAGAGGAAGCCGCCCATCTTAAATTAGCTCTCCAAACATACGCTTCTGCCTCTGGACAAGCATTTAATTTGGATAAGTCCACTATTTTTTACAATCCACGCACTCCCAGTTCGATTCGCCATGCTATTAATTCCTACCTTCAAGTTCGTGAGGTCTCCAACCCTGGTGTTTATTTGGGGGTACCTCTCCTTATTGGAAAAAATAAGACCTTTTCCTTAGGGTTTATACGAGATAAAGTTCATGAAAGATTGTCCAAATGGGACAAACAACTCATTTCCTTCAGTGGTAGGGAAATCTTCATTAAAGCTGTGTTACAATCTCTACCCCAATATGTTATGTCATGTTATTTATTACCCCAAAACATTATTGATGATATGACATATGCCATTCGTTGATATTGGTGGTCTGGCAAAACTAATAAGAAAGGCTGGCACATGTTGCCTTGGGAACACGTGTGCTTGTCTAAATCAGTAGGAGGTATGGGATTTAGGGATCTCAATAACTTTAACATTGCGCTTCTTGGTAAACAACTATGGCACCTTATCTGCGAACCAGATTCCCTTCTGGGTCAGATTTATAAATCCAAATACTTTCCTTCAGGCAACATTCTTAATGCATCTCGGCCTTCTAGTGGATCTTTTGCCTGGCAAGGTCTTTATCATGCTATGCAACACCTTTTTGGAGGTTTCCTCTATCGACCTGTTATTAACAGTAACATACGTATCCATCATGACAACTGGGGAGGTTCCTCGCCTATTCATCTATATAGGGATTATGAGATATCGGATGAAGTCCATATTCGTTGTCGCGACTTTATGATTTGGAACCAAGCAGCTTGGGACACTGCTAAAGTCCGCGCGTACTTTACAACGTCCGGTGCCGACTCAGTTTTATCAATTCCTATTATCAATGATACTCGTGACTCCATTCTATGGAGGCCTAATGATTCTGGTATTTATTCTGTTAGATCTGGCTATCTCTTTTTGCAACGCCCCCCAAAACCTAGAATTCAGCCTCCACGGATTTGGAAGTTTCTCTCCAAACTCAAGGTCTTACCTAAAGTCAAAACTTTTGGCTGGCGCTTGGGATCTGAGGCTCTACCTGTCATGGTTCGCCTACAGGCTTTTGCACCAGACTCAGGTCCCTGCCCCGTTTTTCATTCCGGTACGGAATCGATTCTTCATGCTCTCTGTGATTGCTCTGGTGCATCGAAGGCCCTTCGTTTGATTGCCCTTCCTATCTCTCTAATCAACAGTAGTGCTTCCACCGGCCTTCAATGGCTTGAGGAAGGTGTTGGCCTCCTTTCCTCTGACCTCTTCGGGCTTTTCTTGACTATTCTATGGAACATTTGGAACAGGCGCAATGATTGGATCCATAACCGACATCTTCAACCCCCGTGGTTAATTGTTGTCAATTCCATCAGTCTTCATCGTGACTACTCTGATTCTATGTCTTCATCTACCTCTTCCACCCCTTTGACGGTCTCTCCTTTGCGTTGGAGACATCCCCCTCGGGGTTATATTAAAGTTAATGTGGATGGGGCTTTTGACCCTTCCACACGTGCAGCGACGATTGGTGTTGTAGCCCGTGATGAAACAGGGATGGTTGTCGGCGGCCTGGCTTACCCTTTAGGCAGTTGCTCTGATGCTATTACGTCCGAAGGGAAAGGTCCTCTTGCTGGTATTACTTTTGCTCAATCCCAAGGATGGAGCCATTTAATTTTCGAGACAGACTGTGCTTCTCTTGCGAATAGGATCAACTCTCTAGGCCCAGATCTTTCTTCAATGGGTCCGACGATTCTGCAAGGTCATGCAACTTTGGATTGTTTTTCTTTTGCTCATGTTCAATTTGTTTGTCGTGAGGCTAATGTTGTTGCACATACTTTGGCTACCCATGCCCTCAGGACCATGTCTTCTATATCTTTTGGGGCCATGTATCCTGATTGTATTCAACAAGTTGTACTTTGCGAGGTTTCTCCTCGTTCTTTATAAATAAATTCTGGGTACTCTTTTCCCCTTTTAGGGTTTCTCCAGGTCTTGCACCTGGGGATATTAGTAGGGGCTTTTAACGAGGCCCGCTTTCTTCAAAAAAAATTCAACTGGACTATTGTAAGGCCCATTTAGACTCGCTCGTCTGAAACCTCTACAAAAAGGTTCACAAAACAAGTTTTAATGAATTTTTAGGAGTTCATATAATTTATTACAAGGTTTTCAACAAGATTATGTTGCAAAAACTCAATTTATGTACTTTTTACACTGTTAAAATTCCAACGGGTCCAATGTAAGGCCCATTTAGACCCGCTAGTCCGAAACCTCTACAAAAGGACCACAAAACAAGTTTTAATAAAATTTTAGGAGTTCATAGAATTTTTTAGGATCGTTTCAACACAATAATATTGCAAAACCTCTATTTCTATACTTTTTACTCGGTTAAAATTCCAACGGGTCCTTTGTAAGGCCCATTTAGACCCGCTTGTCTGAAACCTCTACAAAAGGACAACAAAACAAGTTTTAATTAATTTTTAGGAGTTCATATAATTGATTCTGATATTTTCAACATGAATATATTGTAGAAACTCAATTTCTGCACTTTTTAGACAATTAAAATTCCAACGGGTAAACAGGTGTAACGAGTAATGGATGGGTGCTCTCGGGAAAATGCTCTCTTTACTCTCCTTTTTTTTCCAGGGTTTTTGCTGTTTCCTCTCTCTTTGGCCGGCCTCACTGTAAACCACTTAGCCCGACCTATACGCCCGACCCGAACTAAGAAGATTACACGGGGAAATCAAAGTCAACTCGTAAAAGTCAACCTCGATTAACGACCCCCTCTTTTCCTTTTATCTTTCCTAGATGCACATTATTAACCTATATGATTAACAAATTGATTAGGCGAAAGCGACGCGGTGATCGAAGTTCAATTAGGGGTTCAATTGCATTCATTTATCTTTTAGGGACCAAATTGTAAATTTCCAGATTTACAAGGACTAATCAGATTTTAAAGTTATCGTTCTAAAATTAATCATGAAACATGCCAGCATGTCAAATACAAACTCAAATGGATCATCCGAACTCAACCAATTAAACTTACAACATTCAGGGACCAAAACGTAAGAAATAGAAACTGGAACAATTCAAAAATCAACATCCAATGATTAAATGTTTCGAAACACAAGACTACGTATCAGAACAGCCATTTCGAAACCAAGTTGACCGTTTCGACACGCGGGTGCATTCCGAGACCCTAAGTAACCTGTTTCGATACGGTGAATTACAGTGGCAAAATGTTCCGGAAGATGCCTACCCGTTCCGAAACGCCATGACCATTACAGGCCACCATTCCGAAACAGATGAGGGCGTTATGAAACGCCTTGCCCTGCAATATCCCAAATTGCTGGTTTTACACAACTTTTCACCTCCGAAACCATTTCAATACATGCCACAACACACATACAATATGAATAAACATCAAAGACCACCCATACGAAGCACAAGCTAAAACATAGCATCATTCTTGCGAGCTTTAGAACTATAGGCATGCTTCCAAGATGTCAAAACCACAAAAAGGTTAAAAACCACATTCAAGCTTAAACCAATACTCAAAGGCCATTTACAATACCAAAATGCAAACCAAACATGCTCAAGGTGTTTAACATCACAAAAATATAACCAAGAGTAGAAATCTCTTCCATTGCCTCTTATTACACCAAGATAAAACCACATACATTGTTTAGTCAAGACACTTGGAAACCACTTGCTCTCTTGCTGTCTCTAAAGCTCAATTCTCTGAATTGATGAAACAAACGAGCGTAAGCATAAAGCTTAGTGAGGATCACTAAAACCAAACATTAATCAATGGATTTTATAAAACCATTTTATCAACATTTGCCAACTCAGGCCTTTACTTAAATCATACCCTTTTAAAGCATCAATCCACTTTTAAACCACATGCTCTTAACATCATTAAAATAACAACAAATAATCTTTTTCTCATGCATAAACCAAGCATCACCTGCATTCTAGCATAATTCTCAAGCATCACATGCTTAAATCATTTATCAACAACATTATATTGACTCGCAAGTAATCAATTCTCAATCCATACCAAAACCAACACAAATGACACAACCGGTTACGCGGATTACAAGCGTTGTCTCACACGCTTCATACACACTACCAGACTACACAAGGTTGAGATCAATGGCACAATCACAACCCTTCAACACCCGTGATGGAGATTAATGGCACAATCATAACCCCTCAACATCACTCATCGGTAGTTGTATAATTCCACTAAAGAGAGTACGAGACACATACCACAAGACTCACACACGGGATAAAACCATCCACCGTTGTGATCTTAGCCTCAATCGTTAGGGTACTTTGATGGAGATTACGATACATTCACAACCCCTCGACATCCAAGGCGACTTTACTCACGGTGCACCAAATCCTATAGCTGGCTAACTATATTTGATTAAAGTAACCAAAAACCATTTCCATCAATTGACAATATAATCATTTAACATCATTAATCCACTGTTTTATAAGCATAAATCACAATGCAATTACCACAAGCATAAACATGCTTAAACTCATATGCATAAATCTCATAAATCCAAGGATCACCTACCAAGTGCATCCTTAACAACATGGTATTTAACACCAGCATTATCAATGCTCAAAACACGCTTAAAAAGAATAATTTAAACCACATTCAAATCAAGTGCATTTTCCAACTAAAACATAGCATATTCCGAGAGAGATTTTCGAATCACTTACTCTTGAGCTTAGCTAAGTGTTTCAAACTTACACTAAGCTCCCAAGACTACGCTCGAAGCGTTACAAAGCTAGAAAATCCATTTCCACTCATCGATACGCGAAACCTTGCTCGCCGACACAAAAATCACCCTTCTGAAGCCTCCACAAAATCTTCGTTTGCTTCTGGATCAAGACCCCCTATTTTCACATCATCAAAATAGAGATCCAAATGCATTTCAACACCAGCAACAAAACACAAACTCGTTGCTCACCAAAACTACACCAATTTACCCATCCGAAACAACCGAAAACTCAACCGATTGCTTCCTAAACCAAGTCCAGCCAACATACATCCCTTTTAACAATTTATAAACATCAAAACACATCTAAAAACAACCTAAACCCATCCTTATACCTCCAGCAAGCATTACTTCATCATTTCACCTCAAAAACCCAACTAAAACCATCAAGAAACTCAAGGATCTCAAGGATTTCAGGATCTATATAAACAAAGCCCTTTTCCAACATTATAATCAACTCAAAACTCAATTAAAATCAATCCAAAACAGAGCTCATCAAAACCAATCCAAAAATCAAGTTTTAAATCATAATTTTGCAAGATTTTGATCTTAAATCAAAAGTATTATAAAAACTCAGTCAAAAACAATATTTATAAGTTAAAGATCTTGGGAATTTTAATAAAGAACCTGGATTGAAGGTTGAGAACGGGATTTACCTCCAATCCTTTCCTTCCTTAGTGATTAACAATTTTTTCCTTCACAAAGCTTGAAGAATTTGAAGAGAGTTCTTGAAATTGGTTTAGAAATCAAAGGGAGAATGTTTGGGAGAAAAGAAATCCGGAGAAAAGAGTTAGGAAAATGGTTATGCTGAAATGAGAGGTAGTTACGTCAAATGTAATATCAATTTCCTATTTTATCATTTTTAATCCAATAAAATCCCTTTTATTTTAATAATCCAAAATTGTTTTAAAACACATGTCAATTTAAGGAAGGTGTAATTGCACAATAGCTCCCTAAAGATTCTATGATTTTGACCCCTTTTTGAAATTTGTGATTTTTCCGAAACTTTGAAACTTTATATTTTGGTCACTGCTGAAAATGTACCATTTCCGAATCTCTTTTTGAAAATTTGATTTGACCAACCCCTTAAACATTATTTTATAGGATTTTAGCAATTTTTACCATATTTTTATCCTTTCCCGATCCTTGATTTCCCAAAACCACCTAACGCGATTCAAACCATTACCGATCGGTCCGGTCCGATGTCTAAAACATCTAGGCCATGTTTAATGTCATGTTGTTAAGGATGCACTTGTCAGGTGATCCTTGGATTTTTGAGATGTATGCATATGAGTTTAAGCATGTTTACGCTTGTGGTAATGGAATTGTGATTTATGCTTATAAAACAATGGATTAATGATTTTAAATGATTAAATTGGCAAGTGGATGAAATGGTTTTTGGTTACTTTAATCGAATATAGTTAGCCGACTATAGGATTGGGTGCACCGTGAATAAAGTCGCCTTGGATGTCGAGGGGTTGTGATTGTGCCGTAAACTCCATCCAAGTACCCTAACGATTGAGGCTAAGATCACACCACTAGATGGTTTTATCCTGTGTGTGATTCTTGTGGTATGTGTCCCGTACTCTTGTTAGTGGAATTATACAACTAACAATGAGTGATGTTGAGGGGTTGTAATTGTGCCATTAATCTCCATCACGGGTGTTGTGGGGTTGTGATTGTGCCATTGATCTCCACCGTGTGTAGTCCGGTAGTGTGTATGAAGCATGTTGGACAACGCTTGTAATCAGTGTATCCGATTGTGTCATTTGTGTTGGTTTTGGTATGGATTGAGAATTGATCACATGCGAGACAATATAATATTGTTGATAAATGATTTAAGCATGTGATGCTTGAGAATTATGCTAGAATGCATGTGATGCTTGGTTTAAGCATGAGCAAAAGATTATTTGTTGATAAATGGTTTAAGCATGTGATGTTTGTTGCGTGTAAAAGAGTCCCTTCGCAAATAGTGCAAGTGTACACGATGCAAGTAGTAAAGTGATACTTGGAGTATCGGATATCGTCTCCACAAGGACTGAAAATAACTTTATCCTAGAATTTCTACACAAGAGAGAGAGAGAAAGAGTTTAATTGGATTGTAAAGTAATCTTGATAAACACTAAAATAAAAGAGTAAAGAATCAGGTTTAAGAAATAGGCCGGCATTGATTTGCTCAGTAGTGCAAGTGTTGCACTATAAGAGAAACTTCTAGTCTGTCGTCGTCCCTGATGCGGCAGCAGCTGTCGCGGTAGAAGTCTGTTGATGTCGCGACAATGATCACACAGCTCTGCACTTTAAGTTTGGCAAGAATCCCTGCTATGACTTGTCCTATCCCTAGGTCCAAGTTCTATTGATGGACACTTCTTGGATGATACCTCCCGGTGTAAATCGAAAGGTGAACACCAATGTTGTTGAATTCTTCCTTAGCCACTTAACCTCGTACTTATCCCTAAGTCAAGATGGTTTAACCATAAACTAGAAAACGCATACTTACTCCGTTCGTATGCTTGACTCTCCAGACATTAAACAAATGGATAACCTTACAACGCTCTCTCAATACTCTTGCGAGATATGAAAACCAGAATAAATAAACTTGAAGTTTTTATCGCTTGAACTGAAAATTCCTAAAACAGTACAATCCTTGCAACTACTTTACAGAATCAACCCTTAGCCCTATGGGAGTTTAGAACAAGATGAAGAGGGGAAAACGACAAGGGTTTTGGGGAAGACGACTAGGAATGAGATGTCATTCCCTAGGTCGAATTACATGCCTTTATATAGGCCTTGGATCCAAGTTTTCTAATATGGCAAGAATACAAGTTTAAACTAAAGTGCAACTCTATTGGAGATTAAATCTTCTGAGTATATGCCTTTGATTCGTGAGTTTCTTCCTTGGAGTTTGGGCTTGCCTTCATTTTGCCTCAGGGCTCAGAAAATATAGGAGTGGCCCACGACAGACCGGCTCGAATTCCTCTATCTGTCGAGCTCCACTTTTCTTTTCCACTTTGCCCTTCTATCGTCATGGCTGCCACCGCAGTTGCCACGACATCGTTTACTCCTCGACTCCAGTTTTGTGATCCAGCTCTGCTCCTTTGCTGCCATGAGTCAGCCACATCAGATACCTACAAAAGTGACCAGAATCAGTAGCAACTGTGCCATTTCATCTAATTTTGATGTATATGCAGAAATCTATCCTAAATGCAATGAAATATGCTTGAATGCAGTAGAAATATGGGTCAATGAGGGGTAAAATATAGAACTTTTATACACTCAACACACCCTCAAACTCAAGTTCTTGCTTGCCCTCAAGCAAATACAACCTAACTAAAAGGAAAACCTTTTTGGTTTGGCTTAATTCATTGAAGTTTTCATTACCTACCACACATTCCCTATCAAGAGCAATGCCTTGTCGGGCATTTTTGGATTTATTCTGAACCATGCTGTAGTTCTTGTGCAGTGTGTGCAGTTTTTGTGAACAAATATGTGCCTAGACTCCTTTAGTTTACAAGAATAGTCATGCTTACATACTTGAGTTTTACGCCAATTCATTTTTTCTTGAGGCAATTCTTAGACTCCTTTAGTTTTTTTTACTCTTGACTTAACTGCATCTTTTCTGGAGGCAATTCTTAGGCTCCTTTAGTTTTTTCTAACTTAAGCTCAAAGAGATATCTCCGTAGAATCAGTGTAAGGCAGTTTTGCAAGCAAATGAGTCTGAAAATCTTTTTTTTCTTTTATTCCTTTCCTAGAGCAAGAGATAGGCACCTTTAGGGGCAGCTCAAGTAGGTAAAATTCCTATTCTAGTGCACTATAGAAGTCTATATAGAATAAGAGACACAAAGAGTGTTCTACAGATCAGAATTATAACAAGGTTCTAAACAATTCCTAAAATCGAGGGATGCCAACCCCCAAACTCGAGGGTTGCATTGCCCTCAATGCATGATAGAATAAAATGAAAAACATAAAAGAAAATACATCACAAAATAAATAAAACAACAAAGACATCAAAATATAAGAAAATAAGCTTAAGTTGAGGAGCTATCGTGTCTGTTGCTGCTGACTTGGAGCTGCTGGTGGGTAGTGACCTTAACGACAGAGGCTGGCAGGTTGTTGGGGGACGCCGAGGCCGTTTTCTTCTTTGCATCTTGAGGTGGCTGGACACGTGTCAGTGAGATGCGTGGGGACTGGTCCAGGATCTCGAGCCCATCATCGGAGCTGCTGCTGCTGCTGCCAGATTTGCCTTGGCAGGGTCCTTCGACAGTCTCATTGAGCTTCTTCGTTTTCATCGGAGGGCAGTCCTTTGAGATGTCTCGAGCTACGGAGGGCTCGGAGTCTGAATCCTGCCAGGCTGAAGAGGAGGAGAACCCTTCAAAATATTTGGGGTTGATCTCCAGTAGGGGTCCTTCCTCTTCTCGCCTCTGGCAGTGGCAGACTGTCTGCTGCCTTCGCCTATTGTGGCAAGTGGAGGTGTGGAGGCAGCAAAGGGAGTTCTGGGACTCGCAGCAGGAGTGAGGGCAGCAAAGAAGTTTTATGGGAAGGAGGGGAATTGCACATGGGTAAAATGTAAATCATTTTGAATGAAATTTACCGTTGCAGATGCGAAGTCCCTCATAAAGACCATAAGGCCGAGCTGTCGTTCCTCCATTCTTTTCAGCATTGTTAGGATTTTGCTGGAGGTGTCTACGGGTGGTGTTGTTGCTGTGTGCTGTGGGTCTGCTGCGATAGGTTCAGGGGAGCTAGGGCCTGCTGTCGGTTATGTCATGGCAGAGGGGTTATTGTACAATAGAGGGGTGGCAACTTTCAACTCCATCAGACTGTAAATATTCCGCTGTGTCCACCCTTTTCCTTGGACCTTGACGTCCTTCTCAATTTTCGGTACATTGTTGCCCCGGCAAATGGTGGTGATGAGGTAGGGGAAGACGAAGGGGCCTGGCAGTCCGAGAGCGCACTCGAGTATCCCATCCCGGATGTAGCGGCCAACATTAATTTGCCTATCGTTTAAAATAGAATGGACAAGGGCTAACCTCAGTCTGTCGACAGTGCTGTTGTGGGAGGTAGGTATGAGGCACTTTTTGACGAAGTGGTTCCACAGTTTGGCTTGTAGAGTCAGCTGGGTTCTCCTCACGGTCCATCGGTGTTTAGGGTCGTCGTTCCACTCCGTTCCTTCTTCTGTAACCTCTGCTATGACAGCGTCATAGTCTGTCGGCGACAGAGTATTAACGAACCTTCTGTGGGCGTCCTTCCTCTTGCTCACGTACAACCCATATAATGTGTTGATGTACGCAGGCTTGAGAGAGATATCCTTGCCTCGAACGGTCACTGTTGTGGCATCTTTACTGTTGAAGGCAGCATAAAATTCTCGGACGAGGGTTACATTCATTTCCTCGGGCTGGGCAACAAATTTCTGCCACTTTAGGGCTTGTATCTTCTTGGTTATGAACAACTCTAGCCCTAAATATCTCGTTTGTTGTGTGTAGATGAACCCTCATTCCTCCCACATTTCCCTCTTTTGGAAGGAACTATAGTACCTCTTGGCACATTCTGTGGAATCGAACTGGTTGGGAATGGCATTGTGACTTGGGGTTGATACTGTCGTGGAGGAAGTGGAAGCATCGCTGCGGCGGGTGTGTCTGCTGGCCATTGCAAGGACTGTTGCAAAAATGAAAAGAAATTTTTGAGATCTAAAATAGAGGAAGCAAGTTGAGAGAATGAGAATGAGATGAAAAATGAATAGGAGTGGGGGTTTATATAGAATGGGGATTTTTTGCCCGTTGGGTCTATAACGGCAGACGCGAATAACGGGGCCAGCTATTACGCGGTTTATGACACTTCTGTCACGCGTTTCCGTGTTTACTGCGCATCTGTTACGCGTTTGCGTGCCTGTCGCGACACCTCCGTGATAGGCTGTCTTCTCCGCGTCTATCGCGACAGTTGGTGACAAGCTGTGACGATAGGCTCGTCCATTGGGCTTTTTGGGCTGTTGTGAATGCGGTGGGCTGGTTCATTCCTTCTCTTTGCTTTGCTTCCTTTATTTCCTAAAAATAGTTAAATAAATAAACTAAATTAAAATCTTGGTTCCTAAAATAAATAAATAAAAATCTAAATTCCTAATAAATAAATAAAATAAAATAAAAACTAAGTTAAATTAGGGATGCCTTGAGGGGCATCTCCTAAAGTAACTACTTCCTACATCTTTTGGGCTTCAGTCCCCTGATAATGCTTGAGTCTCTGTCCATTGACATTGAACTGGTGCCCATCCTTTAGGGATTTGATTGTAATGGCACCATGGGGGAAAACTTGGACAACTTGGAAAGGACCAGACCACCTAGATTTAAGCTTTCCTGGGAAAAGCTTCAACCTAGAGTTGAACAACAACACCTGCTGCCCTGGGCAGAGCTGTCGTGGCAGCAGCTTCCTGTCGTGCCACTTCTTGGTTTTGTCCTTGTAGATCTTGGCATTGTCGTAGGCCATCGCTCGAATTTTTTAAATTTCATTCAAGTCTAGTAGCCTTTTCTTTCCTGTCTTATCCCAGTCCATATTTACTTCCTTGATAGCCCAGTAAGCTCCGTGTTCTATCTCAACAGGTAAATGACAGGTTTTCCCATAGATGAGTCTATATGGTGACATCCCTAATGGTGTTTTGAACGTTGTTCTATAGGCCCAAAGTACATCATTGAGATGTAGAGACCAATCCTTTTGAGTGGGTTTAACCATCTTCTCTAGTATGTTCTTTACTTCTCTATTTGATATCTCGGCCTCCCCATTGGTTTGAGGGTGGTATGTTGTTGCAATCCGGTGCTTTACTCCGTATTTTCTCAAGGCAGCAACAATTACCCTGTTATCGAAGTGTCTCCCTTCATCACTAATTATTGCCCTTGGGATGCCAAATCTGGAGAAGATGTTCTTGTGAAGAAATCTTTGAACGGTTTTAGCGTCGTTCTTCTGAGTGGCGATCGCTTCTACCCACATTGACACATAATCCACTGCTAGTATGATGTACAAATTCCCACAAGATGCTGGGAATGGTCCCATGAAGTCGATTCCCCATACATCGAAGATTTCGACCTCTAATATGTTCTGCAATGGCATCTCATGCCTTCTCGATATGTTCCTAGTCCTTTGGCATTTGTCGCAGCCTTTGTAAAAAGCTTGTGCATCCTTGAACAGTGTGGGCCAATAGAGACCGGATTGCAGAACCTTGGTAGTGGTTTTGTTTCCACCTAGGTGTCCTCTATACGGGGAAGCGTGGCAGTGGTGAAGCACAACTTATTGTTCATCCTGTGGTACGCATCTCCTGATAAGTTGATCTGCACAGTGTTTAAAAAGAAGAGGTTCATCCCAATAATAATGTTTTGCATCATTTTGGAACCTCTTCCTTGCTTGGTAATTAAGCTCAAGAGGTAATAACCCACTTACAATGTAATTAACAAAGTCAGCGTACCAAGGGGTTTCAGAAAGCTTACCTGCCATCATGGCTGTCATGGAAGAGCTGGTGGCAGCAAACAACTGTTCATCTAGGAAGGTCTCCAATATGTTGGTCCAGTCTTTGGATTGACTCTTTCCCGTCTCCAGCCTCGACAAGTGGTCTGCTACTTGGTTCTCTGTTCTCTTTTTATCCTTGATATCAATGTCAAATTCTTGTAGCAGCAAAATCTAACGTATGAATCTAAGTTTTGCATCCTTTTTTGTGAACATATACTTCAGTGCGGAATGGTCTGTATGGACCACCACCTTTGTTCCAAGTATGTACAGACGGAACTTGTCAATTGAGAACACCACTGCTAATAGCTTCTTCTTTGTCATGGTGTAGTTGACTTGGGAATCATTCAATGTTTTCCTGGCATAGAAAATCGCATGGAAGAGCTTATCCTTCTTCTGCCCTAGTGATGCCCCGACAACATAGTCACTGGAATCACACATTATCTAAAATGGCAAACTCCAGTCTTGTGGCTGTACAATCAGGGCTGTTACCAACTTCTCCTTTAGTATTCTGAATGCCTCAGTACATTCAACATTGAAATCAAAGGGACAATTTTGCTCTAATATGTGGCACAAGGGCTTAGTAATCTTTGAAAATTAGCTATAAATCGTCGATAAATCCCAACATGCCCTAAGAAACTTCGGATCCCCTTGACTGTGGTGGGTGGCTGCAGCTTTTCGATGACCTCTATTTTGGCTCTGTCCACCTCTATGCCTCAGAAGCTCACCTTGTGTCCTAGTACTATTCCTTCATCCACCATGAAGTGGCACTTTTCCTAGTTCAAAACCAGGTTCGCCTCTTCGCATCTTTCAAGAACCTTCTGTAAGTTGCCTAAACAACCTTCAAAACAGTCTCCAAAGACCGAAAAGTCATCCATGAAAATCTCTATGAAATCCTCCACCATGTCGGAGAATATTTCCATCATGCACCGTTGGAAGGTCGTTGGTGCGTTGTAGAGCCCAAATGGCATTCTCCGAAAGGCATAGGTGCCGTACGGGCATGTGAAGGTGGTTTTCTCTTGATCCTCCGGTGCAATTGCTATCTGATTATAACTTGAGTAACCATCAAGAAAACAGTAGTAAGGCTTCTCCGCTAATCTATCAACCATTTGATCAATAAAGGGTAAGGGAAATGGTATTTCCGTGTAGCTTTGTTAAGCTTCCGATAATCCATACAAACCCTCCAACCGGTCACAGTCTTGGTTGGGATTAGTTCGTTTTCTTCGTTGGTTACCACGGTTATGCCTCCCTTTTTGGGCACACACTGCACCAGGCTCACCCACTTGCAATTCGAGATGACATATATGGTTCAGGTGTCGAGCCATTTGATAATCCCTTTCCGCACCACTTCTCGCATAGCCTCGTTCAAACATCTATGGGCATCAATAGTCGGCTTATGATCATCCTCCAAGAGAATCGTGTGCATGCATCATGCTAGAATGATGCCTTGGATATCAGTTATAGTCCATCCAATAGCCTTCTTATGCTGTTGTAGCATTCTGATTAGTTGTTGTTCCTGTTTCTGCATTAACATGGAAGAGATGATTACGGACAACGTATCATTTAAACCAAGAAAGACATATTTGAGCTGCCCTGGCAGAGGCTTAAGATCTAGAACAAGTGGCTTTTCAATCGAAGGCTTCTGGATTATATGTTCATTCGAGGTATAATTAAGAGGCTCGAAGAACTTACCTGGACGAGTGCCTATTCAATTTACCTCCTCAGGACCCTTAGTGTCGAATGTTTCTGAGTCGGAGGAGTCACTGTCATTGTTGCTGCTGTGACAGTATTCCGGGTGACTACGGTGGTAGTGACCAAACTGTCTGTCGTGGCATATCGACCTGATGCAGGGTTGGTCAAGGACTACTTCAGAGATTGCCTTGCACTCTTTTTTTGCATCAGCCCGTTTAATTGCTTGGAGAACATTGAGTTTGATTTCTTGATCATTCACTCTCATGGTCAGTTCTCCTTTTTCCATATCGATCACAGTTCTGCATGTGGCTAGGAAGGGTTGCCCCAGGATGATCGGTGCGTTTTCATCTGCTTCACAGTCTAAAACAAGAAAGTCAACAGGAAAAATAAATTTATCCACTCTTACCAAAATATCTTCGATCTTCCCTTATGGTTGTACGTAAGAGCGGTCTGCCAGCTGTAACATGACTGTCGTGGGCTTTGCTCGTCCAATACCTAATTTCGGAAACATAGATTTGGGCCATAAATTTATGCTAGCAGCAAGATCACAAAGTGTCTTACCCACGAATTTATCGCCAATTATGCACTGTATGATGAAGCTCCCATGATCCTTCTTCTTCTGGGGTGGATGCATGTGTAAGATAGTCATACATCTTTCTGTCATCTTCACCGTCTCGAATTCCCCAAGTCTGGACCTCTTTGACATTGCGTCCTTGAGAAATTTTGCATAACCGGGCATCCGTTTGATGGCCTCTAACAGCAGTATGTTAATGTGCACCTGCTTAAAAATATCATAGATCTTTTTGAGGACGGTAATCTTCAAGATGTCTTTCACATGGTATTCGGATCTGAGGAGGTTTAGGTTCTTCAGCATCCTCTTCTTGCTCCCCTGTCCCTTCTGTTGTCGCGATAGGTGTGTCGACAACAGATTGTTCTTCCTATGTCGGGGCAGTGTTCACGGCAGGTGTATCTAGGGTCGGTTCCTCACTTGGTATGTTCTTCATCTCTGGCCCTAGTAACTGTTTCCCACTCTTAGTTGTAATTGCTTTACACTTCTCATGTGTGGGTTTTCTAGTAACCTCAGTATCAGTAGGGAATCCTTCGTTCTACCTTGGCTTGATATGCTGGGAAACTTGGCCCATCTATGTCTCTAGAGATTTCAGGGTAGCCTCATGGTTTGTCATCCTCATCTCTGTCTTGTCCATGAATGATTCGGTTTTCTTGATAAAGTGATCCATGTTCGCCATATAAGTTCCTATCTGTGACATAAATGTTGCCAATGTTTATTCCAGTATACTAAGTGCGGCTGCCGGTTGCTGTTGCGGCTACTGCTGTGGCTGCTGTCGCAACAGAATTCTGGGTGCCCCTTGGTTTTGGTTGTTCTGCAGTGGAGAATTCAGTGCATTGTTCGGATTGCTCTAGGAAAACTTAGGATCTTTCCTCCAGTTGGGATTGTAATTGTTGGAATCATAGTTTCATGGCTTGTTATAATTCCCGACATACATCTCTTCTTCCAACGTTAAAGGACAGTCTTCTGAACTGTGATTCCGACAACAGGTCTCACATACCTCTTCTGTAGAATATACGGCTTTAGAATCTTTCCGCTGCAGATTTTCCACTACCTTTGTGAGGTATGCAACCTGTGATTTCATCGATTTGTCAGCTTCATAATCCTTTACAAATATCCTTTGTTTGCCCCCTCTCCTGGCTTTAGTAAATTGCTCAACGTTTTTTGCTAAATTCTTCAAAACTATCATTGCCTCCTCTGGTTCCTTATCCAGTATTAGCCCATTTGCTGCTGAATCTATTCTCAGACGAGTGTGTGCATTGGCAGTGTTGTAGAATTTGACAACCTGATTCCATACGGGGAATCCATTCATCGGGCAGTTTCGAAGAAGAGTTGTAAATATGTCCCATGCCTTGTGCATTGGTTCGTCATCTTCCTATTGAAAAGTAGCAATTTCCTTACGCAATCTTTTAGATAAATTAGAACGATTAAAACGAGATAAGAATTCATGAGAGAGATCTGTCCAAGTTCATATTGAACCCGGTGTTAATTTATTCCACCAAGTTTTAGCTCTGTCTCTCATTGAATGAGGAAATAACCGGAGCCTCAGTACTTCTGGATTTATTCCTGGCAGTTTAAACGATCTACAGATTTCTTGGAACGTTTTTAGATGTTCTTGGGCATCCTCAATTGCAGAACCACTAAACCGGCCAGCGGAATTTATCATGCTGAACATGACATGTTTTAGCTCAAAGTTCTCAGCTTCCATGTCTGTCAAGGTGGTTTCCAGTTCAACATGGTCATTGACCATGTAGTCGCGGTAGGACTACCGTGCGGCAGCGGCAACAGGCCGTTCATTCCGGACATGTTGGGGAGGATCTTCAATAACCCTATGGTTATTGTTGTGTGGGTCATCTACCCCATCATTCTGTCTTCCATTCACAATTGCTTCTAGTTGCTCCTCAAGATAGTTGTTTCTTGCAATCAAGAGTCGGGATTGGTTCCTGAGTTGGTAGGTGCGTTCGATCTCGGGGTCTAGTTCGTACTCAGGTTATTTGCTTCGTCTAGATCTGCGCATAAGCAAACAGAAAACCTTGTGAAAAGCACGGGTTAAATAGTACCGCTAAAAATTAGAAAAATAAAAAGAAAAAGTGCAGTAATTAAAAAACGTAAAGATATGTTGTCAGTCCCCGGCAACGACGCCAAAAACTTGTTGCCTGTAAAAGAGTCCTATCGCAAATAATGCAAGTGTACCCGACACAAGTAGTAAAGTGATAACCGGATAATCGAATATCGTCTCCACATGGACTAGAAATAACTTTATCCTAGAATTTCTGCACAAGAGAGAGAAAAAGTTTAACTGGACTGTAAAGTAATCTTGATAAACACTAAAATAAAAAGTAAAGAACCAGGTTTAAGAAATAGGCCGATATTGATTTGCTCAGTAGTGCAGGTGTTGCACTGTAAGAGAAACTTCTGTTCAGTCGTCGTCCCTGTCGCAGCAACACCTGTCACAGCAGAAGTGTGTTTATTTCGCGGCAGCGATCACACAACTCTACACTTCAAGTTTGGCAAGAATCTTTGCTATGACTTCTACTATCCCTAGGCCCAAGTTTTGTTGATGGACACTTCTTGGATGATACCTCTCGGTGTAAATCGAAGGGTGAACACCAATGTTGTTGAATTCTTCCTCAGCCACTTAACCTCGTACTTATCCCTAAGCCGAGATGGTTTAACCATAAACTGGAAAACATGTATTTATTTCGTTCGTATGCTTGACTCTCCCGATATAAAATAAATGGATAACCTCACAATGCTCTCCCGATACTCTTACGAGATATGAAAACCAGAATAAATAAACTTGAAGTTTTTATTACTTGAACAGAAAATTCCTAAAACAGTACAATCCTTGCAACTACTTTACAGAATCAACTCTTAGCTCTTGGGGGATTTTAGAACATGATGAAGAGGGGAAAATGACAAGGGTTTTGGGGAAGACGGCTAGGAATGAGATGTCCTTCCCTAGGTCGAATTACATGCCTTTATATAGGCCTTGGGTCCAAGTTTTCTAATATGGCAAGAATACAGGTTTAAACTAAAGTGCAACTCTATTGGAGATTAAATCTTCTGAGTATATGCCTTTGATTGGTCTCTTTTCTTGCCTTGAGTTTCTTCCTTGGACTTTGGGCTTGGCCTTCATTCTGCCTCAGAACTTAGAAAAATATAGGAGTGGCCCACGACAGACCGACTTGAATTCCTCTATCTGTCGAGCTCCACTTTACTTTTCCAGTTTGCCCTTCTGTCGTCATGGATACCACGGCAGTGACCACGACAACATTTGCTCCTCGACTCCAGTTTTGTGATCCAGCTCTGCTCCTTTGCTGCCATGAGTCTGCCACAGCAGATACCTACAAAAGTGACCAAAATCAGTAGCAAATGTGCCATTTCATCTAATTGTGATGTATATGCAGAAATCTATCCTAAATACAATGAAATATGCTTGAATACAACAAAAATATGAGTAAATGAGGGGTAAAATATAGAACTTTTATACACTCAACATGGTTTAAAAGTGCATTTATGCTTTAAAATGGCATGATTTAAGTAAAGGCATGAGTTGGCAAATGTTGATAATATTGTTTTATAAAATGCATTGATGAATGTTTGGTTTTAGCGGGAACATTATCTCTATGTTGCTTTAAAGCAATAACTTTATCCATGTAACCCCCTTAGCCCGGCCTAGACGCTTGACCCTAACTACGAAGATTACATGGGGAAAACTAAAGTCAACCCGAAAGTCAACCTTGATTAACGACCCTTTTTTCTCTTTAATCTTTTCTAGATGCACATTAAGCCTATGTGAACACTCAAGAATCATGGGAGAGAAAGGCACAGCGATCCGAGATCATTTAGGGACTCAATTGTATAAATTACACGTTTAGGGACCAAAATGTAATTTTCAAAAATAATAAGGACTTTGCAGATTTTAGGTTTACAAATATGTAATTAGTCATATTAAATGCTCTTCTGTCAAATTTCAGCTTAAAAAGACATTCAAAGCTCAAGCAAATGCAACCACAACATTCAGGACTAAAACGTAAAACTTGGAAACTTAAAACAATTCAAAAACATCATCAAACGGTCATACGTTTCGAAACACCAATCCCTCGTACCGAAACACCCGTATCGGAACGGTGTTGACCGTTTTGGTACTTGGGTGTGTTCCGAGACCGGTATCGAAACAGGCATCACCAGTAGCCAACCCGTTTCGAAACAGCTTCAACCGTTCTGAAACACTATGGCCATTACAGGCCCCCGTTTCGAAACAGTTGAGGGTGTTTCGATACACTTTGCCAGTGACAGCAGAGATTGCGGGTTTTTCACCTTTTAAACCAATCAAACATGCCTCAAAGAGCATCAAATCATACCAGCAACTTATTTAAGACCCTTAAGCTAGAGCATGGCATCAAACACAAAAACATTCAATCTAAAGGCATGCTTCCTAGTCACAAATCTAAATATGAACCCTCAAACCTCAAACCAACCAATAGGACCATTTACAACCCATAAAAGCCACCACAAACATGCCTCAAACTTAGGAAGTTCAAAACACATCTCCCAAATACAACCTTGAAGTCCCATTGCCAAATATCAAAACTAAAGTGTATAAAAACATCACCATACATGAGCTTTGCACTTCCTTGGATGTTCTTAACCTTTTCTCTGCCCAAAAACACTTCAATTATCTGTATTATTAGTAAAAGAGAGCGTAAGAAAACTTGCTTAGTGAGGCATGCTCTAAAGAAAACCAACACAATAATGCGTTTATCAAAACACTATCTCAAAAGCTTTTTCAACAACATGCTCATTCTATCTCATGCTTGAAAACCATTTCAAAGCAACTTCTCATTGAAAACACATGTACCTCAATTTTATATCATGCATGAAAACCAATGCAAATCTCATGGCAAGGACATACACATGCTTGTAAAACCAAAACATTTCATATAAAAATCTCATATGCATTTCTCATAGCATAAATCATCTCATCAATAGGTACATGTGAATCAAAAGCATTTTCATATATTATATTGGCATTTCACATCTCATTACTACACGGATATGCAGACAACATTCTCAAACCACTAGAAGCTTCCGGTGGAATCTCACATCACAGTACTCACATGGCGGAATCTCTCATCGCCACTAAGCTTGGGTATTTCACCAAATCCTTCCCGATGGAATGCCCATCATCGGTCTCTCCCTTTGGATTTAACCAAAGAGCACGTACGGATTTTTAGTTTATAATGCACTCCAATCCTATTGATCGATCAATTATATCTGGTAAGTATCTCATCTTCTATGCCAATATATTATGTTAAAACATCATCTCACCTACTGTTTTTCATGCAACATTTCAAAACCATAACATTTGGCATGCTTTAAAACAAAAGCCCAAAACTCAACCATGCAATATGTTATTCCATGAAATCATTTCAAGCATCATCTCATGCTACAAATCATGCAAAAAAACAGTAGGAATTTATCTATCTCAAACCATGAGCATGTAAAAGCATTTTAGGGGCAACTACCACATATATGAGAGCAATCTAGCCAATACTTACTTCTGGACTTAGTAAGGTGTTTCAAACCTTTTCTAAATCAAGAAACCTTGTTTCTTTGTCCCTCAAGGACTCCTAAACCATTTGCACTCACCGATTACGTTTCGCTTGCTCGCCGAAACGCTATCTATGCTCCCGGATCAACACCAAAGGCGTCCGAAGATGTCTCCCATGTTTATAACACATAAGAGCAGAGGATTAATGCATCATCATGCATTGAAATCATCAGCCACACACCTAAACTCACTGCTCTACTCAAAAACCTCATTTCGACTACCAAACACAACTGACATCATCTCCAAACTCATCCAAAACAAAGCCAACCAAGATCTACCTCTTCTAATCATTTCTAAGAATCAATCAACATCAAAAATCACCACAAACTCGTCCTTATACCTCCGGCTATGACAGAACACCAAAACCACCCCAAAAACCACCATTCTAGCATACAAAACTTAGGAATCCAAGCCTATTCGGGATTTGTTTGATAAAACCTCATTTATAACATCCATTAACATCCAAAATACATTAGAAAACAACCTCAAAATATAGCCTAACCATCAACCACGAAAATCATCAAGATCTCTCCAAAAACCTTGAGTTTTAATACAATTTATTGTTTCTAACATTAAAGCAACTCAAAAATCATTAACAAAGGATTGATAACTTGGGAATTTCAGTAAAGAACTGATCATTAGAGGAGAAGGACGAAGCTTACCTCTAATGGCTGATTTCTCCTTGAATTGGGCAAGTTTTCTTGAAAATCCAATGTGAAAACAAGAGGATTTGGTGAGGAGAAGATTAGGAATCAAAAGGAGATTGAAATCTCACCAAAAGCAATGAAAATCAAAGCATAACTGATGGAGCAAATGTGTTTGGCTGAAAAGAATTTGAGAGAAAATTGATAAAAGGTAGTTATGAAAAGTCAAAGATAGTTTTCCTTTTAATTAATCTTTATTTCCTTTAATTAAAATATTATTAAAATCACCCAAAATAAGGAGAAATCTGATTAAAAACATTTTGCTAAAATTAGCTCCTTAAAGATTCAAAGTTTCAATCCTTTATAAAACAGTCACTATTTAACTTTTGCAAAAACTGCGATTTGGTCACTACACCAAAATGTAGTATTTCCAAACCTTATTTTGTAAAATTGAATTCACCATAATCATTCATATAATAAATGAGGATTTTTAGATATTTTTCCATATTTTTAAAGCATCCCGAACTAGGTGTTCCTTAAATCTCCCTTTAAGATTCGAACCGTTCTCAACCGATCTGATTCTAACTCTAAAACATCTAAGCCCAAATTGGGGGCGTTACAATCCATCTATCATATAGCATTTAATATAGCCATACCAACTTTATTGGTTGCTCCTGGTGCTCATTTAGCATCATAATGGTTTCATGGCCTTCTACTACTCATATATTTTGTTTAATTGGTCGAGCTCTCGCTTTCTTGACTATATCTATGATTGTTTTCCATGCATATATCACTGGCTTTTCCCTATGGTTGTTTGATTCATTTTTGGCATGCCTATTCACTAGATTTTATGCCACTTGCACCTTATTGCCAATTTTCATTTATTTGTCTTGGTCATACAATCGATCTCGCATTACTTGGTCCATCATTGTGCCTGGTAGCCATGTAATTTTGATGTTTCTTACTTATTGTGGTTGTGTTATTTGCTCTCGATCCATACCACCCTTTCGACATGCATCGTCTATTTTCCCTTTTTACCTTGTACTAATCTTTGTCTTTCCCTGTTTTGAGGACTCCCTTTATTGGAGATTTTGGGGAGCCTATGGCTCAAATTCAACATTGCTTGCTGACTGCAATCCATTACTAGCATATGTCTATACATGGGAGAGGCACTCCCAAGTTGCAACACCACTCAAACATTTGGTAGGTTCTTACTTGACACCCCTTGGAACTATTTATTTGCCACTACTAATACTATGTTTAATTAATGTGTTTCATAATCTGCGCATAAGTGGGATGCATGGTCTGAAGCGGGCTCACACCTCTTGAAACAGAGGCCACCCCTACACTGTAGGAGCTGCCATTTCTTCCCCTCTCTCCATCTCTTTTCTGCGCTTTAATTTTCTTCAATTTTATTATTTGGTTTATAATTATTGGCTCCTCTAGTTCTTTTTCTGTTTGGTTTGTATTAATTTTATTTCCGAGCTTTTTTCCTCTTTGGTCTATATTTATTTGTGCGATGTTTGTTGGTCTTGCTTGTTGCCTTTATTTCTTCGTTTCCACTTATCTTTTTTCTACCCTGCCTTACTTACTTGTTTTACTGTGTTTTATTCCTAATTATCTGTCTATGGTTATACTTCGTCTCCAAGTTAAGGTACTTGCCTAGCTCTTACGGTATCTTATATGCTTCTGCTCGATTCGATATCTACACCCAGATGCATCAATACTATCCCACATTAGGTACTCTGAAGTGATAATACTATCTTTCACTCTCTATATGGATTATCTCCATACGCTGTCGTTTAGTACCTTCAACACGTTGTTGTGGATCAATATTTAAGGGACGACTTTTTTACCTTCTTACCCCTCTCTATCGTTGCTAGGGATCTGGACCATAACATATAATTTACTCCTACTTCCACGGTATTTCACTTCAACTACATTTAATACAATGAATCATATATGGCAAGCTATATTTATATGGCAAATTAATATCTTTTACCCTTTTAATTTGACCTATCTTCCCTTCTTTATCTCTACTCGCCCTACTCCTCCCTTCTCTACTATATATACACTACACCACTACGATATCTACCTACCTCATCACAACCCTTCTCCACTGCTATTTTTAATTGCTCTTCTCCCAATAACATCCAAGAACATTTTCTCTCATCTAAACCATCTCAAACTAACTAACGAGGAAGCCAATCTCGTATATACCCAAGACTTCAATTGGGATTTCAGTAAGGACGATCCCAACCTCGTTTTAATTGGGAGGTTCATATCATCTAAGCACATCGAGGAACGACAGTTCAAAAAGCCTTTGAGGGTATATGGAAGAACAATAACATGGATTCAATTTCTATCCTTAAGGAGAACTTCTTCAAGATCAAGTTTAGTGATGTCGAAAATAGGGAAGATATCCTAGGCCGTGGACCTTGGCTATACAAAGACGAGTGGCTAGCCCTAGTAGCATATGACCCTTCCAAGAATATATATTAATACTCCTTCTCTCTAATACGCATTTGGTTACGTATCCATGTAATCGATGCTTCCTTGGTAGCGGATGTTGATAAAGTGCACATTGCTAGTCAATCCCTTTGGTGTGATGGTCGCTTTAGTCCTCAGGATCGACAAACGCAAATTCGAAGGCAACATGACCGAGTACCTCAGCGTGGAGATTATGGTCGACGTTACGCAGCCCATTCGTCGTTTCCACTTCATTTGAAAGGGCAATTCTAAGAAGATGTGTCATCTGCAGTACAAACGACTACCGACCCTATGTCATGGTTGCGATGTCATCAGCCATTCGATCGCCACCTGCCCCATATCTAATAGAAACGATCCCAAACGAGCTTGAATGTGGGGATTGGCTGAGGTATCTTCCACCCCGTCACCAAGAATATGGCACGTGTGGTCGTATCAGAACTTTTGTTCAGGACTCCTCCGACCCTAATTCGCCTCCACCTTCGGGTACATTCTATGACCTTCGCACATCTTATGTTTCTAGTAGTTTTTCTGCTCCATAATATCTATGTCTATTCTCTCCTTTAACAATACTTATTTCTTTGCAAGGTCAATTGGCCAATGAGAATGCTATTACCGCTGCCAAAGAAAAAGGTTCTCACCTTTCTTTGTCTTTCAATTTCTACCATCGATATCTCGGATCTTTATTGCTACCTGTACTTGTGTTTCTCACTATGGTTCTCCTCTTTTTTCTTGAAAACTCGAACATTGCTGATTCGGCCTCCTTCTTTGCAAATCCAAATCCCTCTAAGGTGTCGGTAGAGGTCGAAGCAGCCTTGGGGGTTGCATCTAAGGATACCACGGCCGATACTGAATCGAAAGACAAGACCTTGGGCTCTTCTTCTTGCCCAGCTTCTTGGGTCACTCTACCACCATGCTCCCTCGCTCCGCGACCTCTTAAGACTATACTCCCGATGCAAGAAGATACGACAGATGACATCCTATATACCGCACTTGATGGCACGATTAGTCCTACTGCCCAATAGATCCCGGATCTAGACCCTAAACATTGATGGATCGTGAGGAGAACCTAGCTGACTCCACAAGCCAAGCTGTGGAACCACTTCGTCAAAAAGCGCCTTATTCCTACCTCCCACAACAGCACTGTCGAAAAACTGAGGTTAGCCCTTGTCCATTCTATTTTAAACGAGAGGCAAATTAATGTCGGCCGCTACGTCCGGGACGAAATCCTCGAGTGTGCGCTCCGACCGTCGGGCCCCCTCGTCTTCCCCTACCTCATCACCACCATCTTCTAGGGCAACAATGTACCGGAAATTGAGGAGGACGTCAAGGTCCAAGGAAAAGGGTGGACGCAGTGGAATATTTACAGTCTCATGGAGTTGAAAGCTGCCAATCCTCTGTCATACATCAACCCCTCTGCCACGATAGAACCGACGGCAGGCCCTAGCTCCCCTGAACCTGTCGCAGCAGACCCACAGCAGACTGCAGCAGAACCACCGACAGACACCTTTAGCCAAATCCAGACAATGCTGAACAAAATGGAGGAAGGATAGCTCGTTCTAATGGGCTTTATGAGGGACTTCACAGCCGCAGCAGTAAATTTCATTCAAAATGATTTACATTTTACCCATGTGCAATTCCCCTCCTTCCCAAAACACTTCTTCCCTGCCCCCACTCCTACTACGAGCCCCAGAACCCCCTCTACTGCCTCCACACACTCCTACAACGACAAGCGAAGGCGGCAGACAATCTTCCACTACCAGAGGCGAGAAAAGGAAGGACCCCCTACCGGAGGTCGACCCCAAATACTATGAAGGGTTCTCCTCCTCTTCCGTCTGGCAGGATTTTTACTCCGAGCCCTTCGTAGCCTAAGACATCTCAAAGGACTACCCTCCGATGAAAAGGAAGAAGCTCAAGGAGACCGTCGAAGGACCCAACCAAGGCAGATCTGCCAGCAGAAGCAGCAGCTCCGACAATGACCTCGAGGTCCTGGACCAGCCCCCACGCATCTCACCGACACGTGTCCAGCCACCTCAAGAGGCAAAGAAGAAAACAGCCTTTGCGTCCCCCAGCAACCTGCTAACCCCTGCCGTTAAGGTCACTGCCCGCCGGCAGCTCCAAGTCAGCAGCAGCAGCGACTACATCTCCTCAACTTAAGTTTCTTTTCTTATATTTTGCTATCTTTGCTGTTTTATTTATTTTGTGATTTGTTTTCTTTTCTATTTTTCATTTTATTCTGTCATGCATTGAGGGCAATGCAACCCTCGAGTTTGGGCGTGGGCATCCCTCCAGTAATGGAATTGTTAAGTTGTATCTAAATGTTAGTTTATGTTTAAGTTTATTTTTGTGTCAAAAAATGATGAAAATAAAAACAAAAAATTTGGCTTAAGTCTTTGAACTAAACTTACCTGTAACGCCCCGATTTTGGGCTCAGAAGTTTTGGGTTTTGACCGGTTCGATCAAAGTGCGGTTCGAATATAAAAGAGTGAAATTAGGAAAGCCTAGTTCGGGTTGCATTAAAAATACGGAAAAATGTTCTAAAATCCTCTTTTATTATATATAAGAGTTTGGTGAAATCAATTTTACAAAATGAGCTTTGGAAGGGTGACATTTTGGCTACTGACCAAAATGTAATTTTCGAAAACTGTGAGACTGTTTTAAAAAGGATTGAAACTTTGAATCTTTAAGGAGCTATTTACCCAATGGGAGTTTCTCCAGATTTTTCTAAGATATAATATGATTAATTAAAGGTTTTTAAATAAAACAAAAGTGGAGGGAAGATATTTTGGCCATAACTAACTTTTCTCTCAAATCTTCCATTTTCATTTTCTCTCATTTTCTTTCAAACCAAACACCTTTTCTCCAGAGCTTTTCTCTCTGATTTTGTCACCTAAATATCTCTTTTCAATTCTCTTTTGATTGCTAATCATCTCCTCATCAAAACCTCACCATTTGCTAATTGGATTTTCAAGATTTTGGTTCCAAAAAGGGAGAAAACTCAAGTTTGGAGGGGAGTCATCTTTGGATCCAAGTGGTGGTGATCTGGAAGCTTGATTGGTGTTTCGGCAAGAGGCGAAACGGAATCGGTGAGTGGATTTTGGTTTCCAGCTTTGAAACCATTGAATTGAAGGTTTGGGAGCTTAGTTTAAGTCTAAGCAACTTAGCTAAGCTCAAGAGTAAGTTTTCGGAAAACTCTCTTGATGATGAGCCATGGATTGGTTGTATGCAATGTGGTTGTTTGCATGTTTTAAATCCTGTTTTGAAAGCATATTTAGCATGTTTATTTGCTGAGAATATAAGCCATGTGTTGAAGGATGCTCAAGGTAAGAGATCTTTGTTTTTGAACATTGTTTAAATGTGGTTTGATGCTTAAAGATGCATGATGTTTATGGCTTGGTTAAATGCTTTAAAACAGTGGATTAATGTTGTTAATGATGCATATTGGCAAGTGATGTTTAAGGTCACAAAGGTGTTTAAAAGTCATTGTGTGAGCCTTATTTATTTAAGAACAACATAGTGGTTAAAAGTCCATGGTTGGTTCTTGGTTAAGATCACCAAGGTGGTTAAAATTCCTTGGGTGAGTCTTGTGTATTCAAGGACAATATGGTGTTTAAAAGTCCATGGTTGGTCCTTGGTTAAGGTTACAAAGGTGGTTAAAATTCCTTGTGTAAGCCTTGTTATTTAAGAACATCAAGGTGTTTAAAAGTCCTTGGATGGTTCTTGTTAAGGACACAAAGGTGTTTAAAAGTCCTTGTGTGGTCCTTGCCATGGTGTTTAAAAGTCCATCGGGTTAAGGACACAATGGTGTTTAAAGTCCATGTGTGGTCCTTGGAAATTATAAGATCACAATGGTGTTTAAAAGTCCATGTGTGAGTCTTATGTTGAATGTATCACTTGTGGACAATATGATATGTTATGAACTTGAAGCATGAGTTGCTTGTTTTAATGCTTATGAGCATGTGCAAATGATGATTTGAATTAAAGGTTATACATGTGTTTTGAATATGCATTATTGTGTGGTTTTAGCGAGCATTCCTCACTAAGCTTTTGCTTACGCTCTCTCTTTTCTTAAACCAATAATGCAGAGCATTAAAGTGCATTTGAGGGCAGCAAGGTGGTGAAGAATCCAAGTGGTGAACAAAGCTCATGTATGGTGAAGGTTTCTTAAACACTATTAGCTTTTGGTAATTTGGCAATGGGGGACCTATGTAGTTGTTTTGGGAGATGTTTTGGACTCCCTAAGTTGGATTTATGTTGCTAATAATGTTGGAACATGTAATTGGCCTTTATGAGTTGGTTTTGTTAAATTGATGCTTGAATGGTTTGCTAAGTAGGAAGCATGCCTATAGAATTGGGGTTTTTCATAATTGATGCCATGTTGATGTTTGGTTGATGCAATTATGTTCCTTGTATGTTGTATGACTTGCTGGTAAAGTTTGGTGGCGTTTGGAGCATGTTTGATAAGTCAATTGCATGATAAACCAGCTAAATTTCTGCAATCTGGGCAGCCTGTTTCGGAACAGGTGCTACCGTATCGGAACGGGGGTCCTGAAATGGCCTGGGCGTTCCGAAACGGGAGGCACTATTTCGGAACAGTTTGGCCACTACCAGGCCATGTTTCGGAACCCGTTGCGGAACGGTCCCGCGTTTCGAAACAGGTCTTCCCTGTTCCGAAACACTCGACCGTTGGGCTCTGAATTTGATGGTTATATGTTTTGCAATGTTTGCGTTTTGGTCCTGAAACTTGGTATGCAATTGTATGAGTTTGAGATGTCCTTTTGAGCTGAAATTTGGTAGTGAAGCATGAAAGATGATTAATTTCAAGTTGGTAACTTTTAATTGGGCCAGGTCCTTATAATTTTCAGAATTTACAATTTGGTCCCTAAAGTTGTAATTTGTGCAATTGAGTCCCTGAATGTTCTCTGATGGTTTTGATCTTTGAATATGATGATCTTGCGAATATATCTAGGTTTAATGTGCATCTAGACAAGATTAAAAAGAAAAAAAAAGGGTCGTTAATCATGGTTGACTTTCGGGTTGACTTTGGTTTTCCCCGTGTAATCTTCTTAATTCGGGTCAACCGTCTAGGCCGGGTTAAGGGGGTTACATTTGGTGGTATCAGAGCCAGGTTCTTGAGTAATTGGGAATGAGTATGTGAACTAATTAAGTATGTATGTTGTGTATGCATGTTGAGTGAAAGCATGTAGAGTGAATTGTGATTATGTTGCAATTGTGTTGTATGATGTGGTGAAGCATGTTGTGGGTACCCATTGCCAAATCGAAGCTAATGAAATGATGTTGTTTTTAAGTGAAAATGAGCTTGAGTACTTGGATTACTTACCTTGCTGGGCCTGACTTTGTTTATTTGCATTGTGATTGCATTGTTAGAGTATGGCTCCTCGTAAAGAGTTAAGGAGTATTGTGCAAGCTGCGGCTCAAAATGAGAATGAGAATGAAGAGAATGTTGAAAGTGCGGTTTTACCTCCTCCACCTGGTGGTGGTGGTGCTGGGGGTGAAGGAGCTGGAGCTGCAGCTGATGCTGGGGTCGCTGGACCTGAAGCTGGTCAGGGGCAAGCTGTTCTTGACATGACAGTGTTGATACAAGCTATTGCTGGAGCTTTTCAAGCCGCAGTAGCTGGAGCTCGAGGAGCTGGGCATCAGGGAGATGCTGGAGTTAGACTACCCTTGGAACGTCTGCGCAGTCTGGGAGGGACTGAGTTCAGGGGTTTGTCAGCTGAAGGTTCGGAATCTTGGTTAGAGAGTACCAAGAGAATCTTGGGTCAGATGAGTTGCACTGATGTGCAAAAGTTGGGTTGTGTAGTATCCTTGATACAGGATGATGCATACACGTGGTGGACGACCACAATCTCTGGGATGGCAGAAGCTGACGTAACATGGACATTCTTTCAGAATGTGTTCAAGAGAAGGTATCTAGGTGTGAGGTACCTTGATGAAAAGAAGCGGGAGTTCATGTCTCTTACCCAGGGGAGCATGTCTGTAGCTGAGTATGAAGTAAAGTTTGTTCGACTCAGTCAATACGCACCTGAGCTTGTCCCGGATGAGCGGGAGAGGTGTGAAAGGTTCCGTTATGGTTTAGTAACGGAGGTTAAGATGTATGTGCTGGCTACCGAGTATAGTGATTTTGATGTGCTGGTGGGTCGAGCAAAGGATATTGAGATGAACTTGGGTTTATCTGCTAAAAGTGCTGGTTCTAGTGCTGGAAAGCGAGCTGCTGAATATAGTTCCGGTGGTGGACGGAACAAGAGGGGACGTGATCAGAAGTATCAGTCCTCAGCTAAGCGAGGGTGAGGTGCACCTGCTCGGGGAGGCAATGCTAGAGTTGATCCGAGTGCATGTTGGACATGTGGTTCACGTGGTCACATGAAGCGTGATTGTCCTCGAGCTGTGAGGGAAGTGCAAGCTCCTGTTGCGGCAGTTGGTAATGGGTGCTGGAACTGTGGATCTACGGATCATATGAGGCGAGAGTGTCCTATGTTGGCTGGTGGCCAAGTGCGTGCTCCTGTTGTTGCTGCACCACAGAGAGGTCGTGGGCGCGGCCGTGGTAACTTTCAACGAAGAGAGGAAGGTGGTCGAGGTGTAGCACATGTTGTGGCTATTCAGCCTGAGGGTGGCGGCCAAGCCAGGGTGTATGCTCAGCGGGAGGGAAGGAATGACGCGGATGTGATCGCAGGTACCTTTACTTTGCAATCCTTGTCATTAGTTTCCTTGATTGATTCTGGATCTACGCAATCATACATATTGCGTGAGCATGCTGAATTGCTTGGTTTGCCTGTTGAGTCTTTGGATGTTGGTGTGCGTGTCACAAGTTCTTTTGGTGAGACTGTTGTGACTCGAAAGCTTTATAGAAGATGTCCTTTGGTTGTTCAAGATCATGTTTTTCATGTTGACCTTATGGAGTTGCCTTTCTATGGTTTTGATGTAATCCTTGGTATGGATTGGCTTGCTGAGCATCGAGCTGTTGTGGATTGTGAAAGTAAGCGAGTTTCGTTGAAGCTTGCGGATGATTATGGGGTGATTGTGGATCGCTTGACGAAGTGTGCGCATTTCTTGCCTGTGCATACTATGTTTTCTTTGGATAAGCTTGCGGAGCTGTACATTGCTGAGATTGTGCGGCTGCATGGTGTGCCTAAGTCGATTGTTTCGGATAGGGATCCGAGGTTTACATCGCGGTTCTTGCAGTGTTTGCACCAAGCTTTGGGTACAAGGTTGAATTTCAGTACATCTTATCATCCTCAGTCGGATGGACAGTCCGAGCGAGTTATCCAGATTTTGGAGGATATGTTGAGGTGCTGTGTGATTGAGTTTCAAGGCTCTTGGGAGAAACATTTGCCTTTGGTGGAGTTTGCTTATAACAATAGTTATCAAGCAAGTATTCAAATGGCACCTTATGAGGCTTTGTACGGGAGGAAGTGTAGGACTCCTCTTTGTTGGGCTGAAACGGGTCAGAAGTTGGTTTCGATGCTGGCTTTGTTGAAAGGAACCACTGAGAAGGTGAAGCTCATCTGTGAGCGTTTGAAGGCAGCTTCTGATCGGCAAAAGTCTTGCGCGGATTTGAAGCGTAAGGAGATAGAGTATGCGGTGGGTGACCGTGTGTTTTTGAAGGTTTCGCCTTGGAAAAAGGTGATGAGGTTTGGCCGTAAGGGTAAGTTTAGCCCTAGGTACATTGGACCATACGAGGTGATTGAGCGTGTGGGTCCTGTTGCGTACAAGTTGAGGCTACCTCAAGAGTTGGAGAAGATTCATGATGTGTTTCATGTTTCTATGCTCCGGAAGTATAGATCAGATCCTTCGCATGTGATGCCTGTGGAGGAAGTGGAATTGAATCCGGATTTGACCTATGATGAGGAACCGGTGAAGATTCTGGATTCGGACAACAAGGTTCTTCGTGGTAAGACCATTGAGTTGGTAAAGGTGTTGTGGAAGCACCGTGGTGTTGAGGAAGCCACGTGGGAACGGAAGGATGACATGCTGAAGCAGTTTCCGTACCTCTTTCCTTCAGGTAAATTTCGAGGATGAAATTTCTTAAGGGGGGAGAGTTGTAACGCCCCGGTTTTGGGCTTAGAAGTTTTGGGTTTTGACCGGATCGGTCAAAGTGCGGTTCGAATATAAAAGAGTGAAATTAGGAAAGCCTAGTTCGAGTTGCATTAAAAATATGGAAAAATGTTCTAAAATCCTCTTTTATTATATATAAGAGTTTGGTGAAATCAATTTTACAAAATGAGGTTTGGAAGGGTGGCATTTTGGCTAGTGACCAAAATGTAATTTTCAAAAACTGTGAGACTGTTTTAAAAAGGATTGAAACTTTGAATCTTTAAGGAGCTATTTACCCAATGGGAGTTTCTCCAGATTTTTCTAAGATATTATATGATTAATTAAAGGTTTTTAAATAAAACAAAAGTGGAGGGAAGATATTTTGGCCATAACTAACTTTTCTCTCAAATCTTCCATTTTCATTTTCTCTCATTTTCTTTCAAACCAAACACCTTTTCTCCAGAGCTTTTCTCTCTGATTTTGTCACCTAAATATCTCCTTTCAATTCTCTTTTGATTGCTAATCATCTCCTCATCAAAACCTCACCATTTGCTAATTGGATTTTCAAGATTTTGGTTCCAAAAAGGGAGAAAACTCAAGTTTGGAGGGGAGTCATCTTTGGATCCAAGTGGTGGTGATCCGGAAGCTTGATTGGTGTTTCGGCAAGAGGCAAAACGGAATCGGTGAGTGGATTTTGGTTTCTAGCTTTGAAACCATTGAATTGAAGGTTTGGGAGCTTAGTTTAAGTCTAAGCAACTTAGCTAAGCTCAAGAGTAAGTTTTCGGAAAACTCTCTTGATGATGAGCCATGGATTGGTTGTATGCAATGTGGTTGTTTGCATGTTTTAAATCCTGTTTTGAAAGCATATTTAGCATGTTTATTTGCTGAGATTATAAGCCATGTGTTGAAGGATGCTCAAGGTAAGAGATCCTTGTTTTTGAACATTGTTTAAATGTGGTTTGATGCTTAAAGATCCATGATGTTTATGGCTTGGTTAAATGCTTTAAAACAATGGATTAATGTTGTTAATGATGCATATTGGCAAGTGATGTTTAAGGTCACAAAGGTGTTTAAAAGTCCTTGTGTGAGCCTTGTTTATTTAAGAACAACATGGTGGTTAAAAGACCATGGTTGGTTCTTGGTTAAGATCACCAAGGTGGTTAAAATTCCTTGGGTGAGTCTTGTGTATTTAAGGACAATATGGTGTTTAAAAGTCCATGATTGGTCCTTGGTTAAGGTTACAAAGGTGGTTAAAATTCCTTGTGTAAGCCTTGTTATTTAAGAACATCAAGGTGTTTAAAAGTCCTTGGATGGTTCTTGTTAAGGACACAAAGGTGTTTAAAAGTCCTTGTGTGGTCCTTGACATGGTGTTTAAAAGTCCATTGGGTTAAGGACACAATGGTGTTTAAAAGTACTTGTGTGGTCCTTGGAAATTATAAGATCACAATGGTGTTTAAAAGTCCATGTGTGAGTCTTATGTTGAATGTATCACTTGTGGCCAATATGACATGTTATGAACTTGAAGCATGAGTTGCTTGTTTTAAATGCTTATGAGCATGTGCAAATGATGATTTGAATTAAAGGTTATACATGTGTTTTGAATATGCATTATTGTGTGGTTTTAGCGAGCATTCCTCACTAAGCTTTTGCTTACGCTCTCTCTTTTCTTAAACCAATAATGCAGAGCATTAAAGTGCATTTGAGGGCAGCAAGGTGGTGAAGAATCCAAGTGGTGAACAAAGCTCATGTATGGTGAAGGTTTCTTAAACACTATTAGCTTTTGGTAATTTGGCAATGGGGGACCTATGTAGTTGTTTTGGGAGATGTTTTGGACTCCCTAAGTTGAATTTATGTTGCTAATAATGTTGGAACATGTAATTGACCTTTTTGAGTTGGTTTTGTTAAATTGATGCTTGAATGGTTTGCTAAGTAGGAAGCATGCCTATAGAATTGGGGTTTTTCATAATTGATGCCATGTTGATGTTTGGTTGATGCAATTATGTTCCTTGTATGTTGTATGACTTGCTGGTAAAGTTTGGTGGCGTTTGGAGCATGTTTGATAAGTCAATTGCATGATAAACTAGCTAAATTTCTGCAATCTGGGCAGCCTGTTTCGGAACAGGTGCTACCGTATCGGAACGGGGGCCTGAAATGGCCTGGGCGTTTCGAAACGGGAGGCACTGTTTCGGAACAATTTGGCCACTGCCAGGCCATGTTTCGGAACCCGTTGCGGAACGGTCCCGCATTTCGAAACAGGTCTTCCCTGTTCCGAAACACTCGACCGTTGGGCTCTGAATTTGATGGTTATATGTTTTGCAATGTTTGCGTTTTGGTCCTGAAACTTGTTTATGCAATTGTATGAGTTTGAAATGTCCTTTTGAGCTGAAATTTGGCAGTGAAGCATGAAAGATGATTAATTTCAAGTTGGTAACTTTTAATTGGGCCAGGTCCTTATAATTTTCAGAATTTACAATTTGGTCCCTAAAGTTGTAATTTGTGCAATTGAGTCCCTGAATGTTCTCTGATGGTTTTGATCTTTGAATATGATGATCTTGCGAATATATCTAGGGTTAATGTGCATCTAGACAAGATTAAAAAGAGAAAAAAGGGTCGTTAATCAAGGTTGACTTTCGGGTTGACTTTGGTTTTCCCCGTGTAATCTTCTTAATTCGGGTCAACCGTCTAGGCCGGGTTAAGGGGGTTACATTACCTCCCGCGACATACTCTGTTGTGACAGTGCCTTTAAAAATTTTAGGAACCGTTTAGAGCCTTGCTATAATTCTGATATGTAGAACACTTCTTTTGACTCTTATGATATCTAGACTTCGGTAGTGCACTGGAATAGTAATGTTTACCCACTTGAGTTGCCCTTAGAGGTGCCTATCACTGGCTCTAGGAAATGAATAAAAGAAAAAAAGATTTCAGACTCATTTGCTTGCAAAACTGCCTTACACTGATTCTAAAGAGACTTCTCTTTGAGCTTAAGTTAGAAAAAACTAAAGGAGCCTAAGAATTCCCTCCATAAAAGATGCAATTAAGTCAAGAGTCAGAAAAAAAACTAAAGGAGCCTAAGAATTGCCTCTAGAAAAAAATAAATTGGTATAAAACTCAAGTTTGTAAGCATGACTATTTTGGTAAACTAAAAGAGTCTAGGTTTATGGCTGGGTAAAGTTTCGAGTAAGATCGATTGAGTTTTTGATTGTTTTGAATAGGTTTTTAAGTGTCTTTGGGCTGAGCTACGGGTTTTTAGTGATTGTTGGTGGTTTTATTGCATTGAGATGCATTGATCCTCTATTCTTGTTTGGTATATACAGAAGAGGATTCTTTAGAAATATTTGGCGAAGTTCTGGGGACTTCAGACGCTTAATTTTTGCGTCGGCAATTGAGGTTTTGCTTGTCAGTGAGTGGAAATGGGATTTCCAGCTTTGAAACACTTTTAAAGTGGTTTGGGAACATAGTATAAGCTTGAAATGCTTTGCTAAGTTCAGAAGTAAGTAAAGTGATTTTCTCTCTCAGATGGTGCTATTTTGAGTTGGTTGATGCACTTATTTTAAAATGTATATTGTCACTATTAAAGCATGATTTGAGGCAAATAAATTGTTGTTTTTGATGATATAATGATGAAGGATGCACATGGTAAGTGTAACCCCCTTAGCCCGGCCTAGACGATTGACCCCAACTACGAAGATTACACGGGGAAAACCAAAGTCAACCTTGATTAACGACCCTTTTTTCATTTAAATATTGTCTAGATACATGTTAACCCTAAATGAGTACTCACGAATCATGATGGAGAAAGGCACATCGATCGGATAACATATGGGGACTCAACTGCACTTCACATAAGATTAGGGACCAAAATGTAATTTCTGCAAATTAGAGGGACTTCATTGATTTTAGGATTACCATTATGTAATTAGTCATGTTACATGCCTCTCTGCCAAATTTCAACTTAAAAAGACATCTCAAGCTCAAGCAAATGCAATCTCAACATTTAGGACTAAAATGTAAAGCATGCAAACATCAAAACCATTCAAATCTGGGTCCAACGGTAACCCGTTTCGAAACGCCTACTCACCGTACCGAAACGCCGTATCGGAACAGTGTTGACCATTTCGGTACGTGGGTATGTTCCGAGACCAGTTCCGAAACATGTCATTCTAGTAGCTAAAATGTATCGAAACAGCCCATACGTTTCGAAACGCCAAGGCCATTTCAGGCCCCCGTTTCGAAACACCATAGGGTTTTCCGATACACCCTGCCCAGAAACAGCAGCAAATGCTGGTTTTTCACTCAAACACATACTCAAACATGCCCCAAAGACTCTCTAACCATACCAACAAGTCATCATACATAGAAGAAACATATTTGGGACATACAAGCGCAATCATAGCATCAAACACAAAATCTCATTAGTCTAGAGGCATGCTTCCTAGTCTCAAAACCCAAATATGCAATCCAACCTCAAAACAAGAAATTAAGGCTATTTACAACCCAAGCAAGCTAAAACAAAACATGCCACAACTTTAGGGAGTTTAACAAATCTCCCAAAAACAATTCTTGGTTTCCCTTGCCAATCTATCAAAACTAAAGTGTATGAAACTTCACCATACATGAGCTTGGACTTCCTTGGATGAACTTAGCTTCCTTGATGCCCGAAAACACATCAATTATCTACATTATTGGTAAAAGAGAGAGCGTAAGCACAAATGCTTAGTGAGGCATGCTCTAAAGAAAACCAACACAATAAATCATATCTTGAAAACACTTTCTCAAAAGGTTTTAAACCATATGCTCATTCTATCTCATGCTTGAAACCTTACAAAGCAATTTCTCATTGAAAACACATGTACCTTCACTCTATCTCATGCATTTATACCAATGCAAAACTCATGGCAAAGCCAAACACATTCTTGTACTCTAAAGCATTTCATAACCAAACCACATATGCATTTCTCATAGCATAAACCATTTCATCAAAGGTTCATGTGAATAAAAAACCATAACATATTTTATATTGGCATTTCACATCTCTTTATTACTCGGATATGCGGACATCTCACTAGACACTTCTGGTGGCATCTCTCATCACCGTACTCACTCGTCTAGCAACATAGTTTCTGGTGGAATCTCACATCATCGTACTCACATGGCAGAATCTCTTATCGCTACAAAGCTTGGGTATTTCACCAAATCCTACCTGATGGAATGCCCATCATCGGTTCTCTCCCTTTGGCTTATCCAAAGAGCACGTACGAATTTTTAGTTTATAGTGCACTTTCATCCTATTGATTGATCAATTATGTTCAATAAGTATCTAAACATCTATGGCAATATATTATGTCAAATAAACATCTCACCTACTGTTTTTCATGCATTAAAACTCAACATTCTCATCTCATTTCAAAATCATAACATTTGCTATGCTTTAACATAAAAGCTCAAATCTCAACTATGCAACATGTTACTTTATGAAATCATTTCAAGCATCATCTCATGCTATAATTCATGCATAAAAACAGTAGGAATTTATCAATCTAAAACCATAAGCATGTAAAAGCATTTAAGGGGAAATCACCACATTCTAGAGAGCAATCTAGCCAATACTTACTTCTGAACATAGGAAGGTGTTTCAAACCTTTCCTAAATCCCCAAACCTTGATTCTTTGTCCCTCAAGGACTTCCAAAACCATACGCACTCATCGATCAAATTTTGCTTGTTCACCGAAACGCTATCTAAGCTTCTGGATCAACTCCCAAGGTGTCCGAAATTGTCTCCCCTATTTTAAACACATAAAAGCAGAGGATTAATGCATCATCATGCATTGAAATCATTAGCCACACACCTAAACTCGCTGCTCTACACAAAATCCACATTTCGGCTACCAAACACTACCGAAATCACTTGAAAACTTTCCAAAATCAAACCTAGCCAAGATCCATCACTTCTTATCATTTCTAAAGATCAATTAACATAAAAAACTAACACAACCACGTCCTTATACCTCCAGCTATAGCATAACACCAAAAACACCCCAAAAACCATCATTTTAACAAGCAAAACTTAGGAAAAACAAACCTATTCGGGATTGGATTGATAAAACCTCATTTAACATCCAAAATACATTAGAAAACCATCACAAAACAGAGCCCAATCAATCACCACGAAAATCTTCAAGATCTCTTCCAAAATCTTGAGTTTTAAGCCAATTTCTTGTTTCTAACATTAAAACCACTTAAAAATCATTAATAAAGGATTGATAACTTGGGAATTTTAGTAAAGAACTGATCTTTAGAAGAGAAGGATGAAGTTTACCTCTAATGGATGATTTCTCCTTGATTTGTGCAAGTTTTCTTGAAAATTCAATGTAGAAATCAAGTGGATTTGATGAGGAATTGATTAGGAATCAAAGAGTGATTGAAATCTCACCAAATGAAGTAGAAATCAAAGTGTATTTGCTGGAGAAAAAGTGTTTGGTTGAAAGTATTTTGAGATAAAATAAAATGAGGGAAAATTTGTGAAAAGTAGTTATGAAAAGTCAACGGTGGTTTTCTATTTTAATCACCTTTATTTTCTTTAATTAAAACATTAATTAAATCACCCAAATTTAGGAAAAAATCTGATGAAATCATTTTGGTAAAATTAGCTCCTTAAAGATTCAAAATTTCAATCCTTTACAAAACAATCACTGCTAAACTTTGCAAAAACTGCGATTTGGTCACTACACCAAAATGTAGTATTTCTAAACCTTATTTTATAAAATTGATTTCACCATTCTCTTTTATGTATTAAATGAGAATTTTTAGGTATTTTTCTATATTTTAAAGCATTCCAAACTAGGTGTTCCCTAAAACCCCCTTTTATATTCGAACCATTTTCCAGACCGATCTGGTTCTGACTCTAAACATCTAGGCCCAATTTTGGGGTGTTACTACTCTCCCCCTCTTAAGAAATTTCGTCCTCGAAATTTACCTGGAGGAAAAAGATAAGGAAAGTGCTTCTTCATATCATCTTTTCTTTCCCACGTGGCTTCATCAACACCACGATGCCTCCACAACACCTTAACCAGCTCAATGGTCTTACCCCGGAGAACCTTACTGTCTGAATCCAAAATCTCGACTAGCTCCTCATCATAAGTCAAATCTGGATTCAACTCAACCTCCTCCACGGGCATAACATGCGAAGGATCCGATCTATACCTCCGAAGCATGGATACATGAAACACATCATGTATCTTCTCCACCTCTTGTGGTAGCCTCAGCTTATAAGCAACATGACCGACACGTTCTATCACCTCTTATGGTCCAATATACCTAGGGTTCAACTTACCCTTCCGGCCAAATATCATCACCTTCTTCCAAGGTGAAACCTTTAAGAACACACGGTCACCCACCACAAACTCAATCTCCTTACTCTTCAAATCCGTGTAAGACTTCTGCAGATCAGAAGTTGTCTTCAACCGCTCTAAAATGAGCTTCACCTTCTCGGTGGTTCCTTTCAACAAAGCCGGCATCGAGACCAACTTCTGACCTGTTTCAACACAGTAAAGAGGAGTTATGCACTTACTCCCATACAAGGCTTCATAAGGTGCCATTTGAATACTTGCCTGGTAGCTGTTACTATAAGCAAACTCCACCAAAGGCAAATGATTCTCCCAAGAGCCTTGAAACTCAATCACGCAGCACCTGAAAATATCCTCAAGCACTTGGATAACAAGCTCAGACTGTCCATCCGTCTGCGGATGATAAGAAGTACTGAAATTGAACCGCGTACCCAATGCTTGATGTAAACACTCCCAAAACCTTGCCGTGAACCTCAGATCTCTATCTGACACTATAGATTTTGGTACACCATGCAGACGTACAATCTCAGCAATGTACAACTCTGCAAGCTTATCCAAGGTATACGTGGTATACAAAGGTAAGAAATGCACACACTTCGTAAGGCGATCCACAGTCACCCACACCGAATTCTTCTTTGATGGCGTCAAAGGCAAACCAGACACAAAGTCCATGGTGATTCTTTGCTGACCTCTACCAGGGTTACCACCCCCATGCCTAGCATCATAATGTGGCCTCCTATCCTTATGCCTCTTGTTGCGATCTCTACCATAATCGTGTTCAGTCGCTCGCTTTCCGGAGCTAGATCCACCCGCTCGACTAGCCAGATCAAGATTCGATTCATTGTCCTTGGTTCTAGTGACAAAGACATCGAAATCCGTATAATCAGCCGCAAGCATATAAGTCTTAACATCTGCTACTAGCCCATAACAGAATCATTCGCACCTCTCCCGCTCACTAGGGATTAACTCAGGCGCATACTGACTGAGGCGGACAAACTGTACTTCATACTCAGCTACTGACATGCTTCCTTGCACGAGAGACATAAACTCTCTTTTCTTCTCATCTAGGTAACGTACTCCTAGATACTTCCAATTGAACGCATTCAAGAAGAACATCCAAGTCACCTCGTCATCCTCCAACCCCGAGATAGTGGTCGTCCACCACGTATAAGCATCACCATGCAGCAATGATACAACACAACCCAGCTTCTGCACATTATTGCAGTTCATCTGACCCAGAATCCGCTTGGTGCTCTCCAACCAAGACTCAGATCCTTCTAGAGATAAGCCCCTGAACTCAGTCCCTCATAGACTGCGAAGACGCTCCAAAGGCAACCTCACATTGCCATCATCCTGATGCGTAGCTCCATGAGCTCCGGCTACGGCTACCTGGAAAGCTCCAACAATAGCCTGAATCAACATGGTCATGTCAGGAGCAGCTTGCCCCTGCACACCTTCGGGCCCAGCGACCCCAACACCAGCACCAGAGTTACCAGCTCCAGCACCACCACCACCAGGTGGTCCACCACTAGGAGAAGGAGGTAAATCCTCAACATTCTCAGCATTCTAATTATTGGTCATCGATTTAGTATTGATTCCCAGCTCTCTACGTGGCCCCATTATATAGAAAACAATGCACTGACAAAAATGCAATAAACACAATTAGGCACAATAAGGTAAGTAATCAAAGTACTCAAGCTCATTTTCGAAAACAATTGCTCTCATTAGTTTTGATATGGCAATGGGATCCCCTACCACACTCCAAACATAGCATAGAATCATAAAAACATCTCAATTGAATCATACACCACTAATCATACCTCATCCTTTTGCTAAGAAGACACATCATGCATAAACACTTACATCACTCACATATCAAACCCCAATTATTCAAAATCCAAGCTCTGATACCAACAAATGTAACCCCCTTAGCCCGGCCTAGACGATTGACCCGAACTACGAATATTACACGGGGAAAACCAAAGTCAACACGAAAGTCAACCTTGACTAGCGACCCTTTTTTTTCATTTAAATCATGTCTAGATACATGTTAACCCTAAGTGAGTACTCATGAATCATGATTGAGAAAGACACAACGATCGGATAACATATGGGGACTCAATTGAACTTCACACAATATTAGGGACCAAAATGTAATTTCTGCAAATTAGAGGGACTTCATTGATTTAGGATTACCATTATATAATTAGTCATGTTACATGCTTCTCTGCCAAATTTCAACTTAAAAAGACATCTCAAGCTCAAGCAATTGCAATCTCAACATTTAGGACTAAAATGTAAAGCATGCAAACATCAAAACCATTCAAATCTGGGTCCAACGGTAACCCGTTTCGAAACGCCTACTCACCGTACCGAAACGCCGTATCGGAATGGTGTTGACCATTTCGGTACGCGGGTATGTTCCGAGACTAGTTTCGAAACATGTCATTCTACTAGCTAAAATGTATCGAAACATCCCCATAGGTTTCGAAACGCCAAGGCCATTTCAGCCCCCCCGTTTCGAAACACCATTGGGTGTTTCAATACACCCTTCCAAGAAACAACCACAACCTTAGGGAGTTTAACACATCTCCCAAAAACAATTCTTGGTTTCCCATTGCCAATCTATCAAAACTAAAGTGTAATAAACTTCACCATACCTGGGCTTGGACTTCCTTGGATGAACTTAGCTTCCTTGATGCCCAAAAACATCTCAATTATCTGCATTATTGGTAAAAGAGAGAGCGTAAGCACAAACGCTTATTGACGCATGATCTAAAGAAAACCAACACAATAATGCACATCTTGAAAACAGTTTCTCAAAAGCTTTTAAACCACATGCTCATTCTATCTCATGTTGAAACCTTTCAAAGCAATTTCTCATTGAAAACACATGTACCTTCACTCTATCTCATGCATTTATACCAATGCAAAACTCATAGCAAAGCCAAACTCATGCTTGTACTCTAAAGCATTTCATAAACAAACCACATATGTATTTCTCATAGCATAAACCATTTCATCAAAGGTACATGTGAATCAAAAATCATAACATATTTTACATTGGCATTTCACATCTCTTTATTACTCGGATATGCAGACATCTCACTAGACACTTCCGGTGGCATCTCTCATCACCGTACTGACCCGTCTAGCAACATAGTTTCCGGTGGAATCTCACATCACTTTTCTCACGTGGGGGAATCTCTCATTGCCACAAAGTTTGGGTATTTCACCAAATCCTACCCGATGGAATGCCCATCATCGGTTCTCTCTCTTTGGCTTATCCAAAGATGACAAACGAATTTTTAGTTTATAGTGCACTCTCATCCTATTGATCGATCAATTATATCCGATAAGTATCTCAACATCTATGCCAATATATTATGTCAAATCAACATCTCACCTACTGTTTTTATGCATTAAAACTCAACATTTTCATCTCATTTCAAAATCATAACATTTGCTATGCTTTAACATAAAAACTCAAATCTCAACTATGCAACATGTTACTTTATGAAATAACTTCAAGCATCATCTCATGCTATAATTCATGCATAAAACAGTAGGAATTTATCAATCTAAAACCATAAGCATGTAAAAGCATTTAAGGGGCAATCACCACACTCTAGAGAGCAATATAACCAATACTTACTTTCAGACTTAGGAAGGTGTTTCAAACCTTTTCTAAATCCCCAAACCATGATTCTTTGTCCCTCAAGGACATCTAAAACCATACACACTCACCGATCACGTTTCGCTTGTTCGCCAAAACGCTATCTAAGCTTCCGGATCAACTCCCAAGGTGTCCGAAGATGTCTCCCATGTTTTAAACAAATAAGAGCAGAGGATTAATGCATCATCATGCATTGAAATCATTAGCCACACTCCCAAACTCGCTGCTCTACACAAAATCCACATTTCGGCTACCAAACACTACCGAAATCACCTCCAAACTCTTCCAAAACCAAACCCAGCCAAGATCCATCACTTCTAATAATTTCTAAACATCAATTAACATCAAAAACTAACACAACCACGTCCTTATACCTCCAGCTATAGCAGAACACAAAAAACACCCCAAAAACCATCATTTTTAACAAGCAAAACTTAGGAAAAACAAACCTATTCGGGATTGGATTGATAAAAAATCATTTATAACATCATTTAACATCCAAAATACATTAGAAAACTATATCAAAATAGAGCCCAATCAATCACCACGAAAATCTTCAAGATCTCTTCCAAAATCTTGAGTTTTAAGCCAATTTCTTGTTTCTAACATTAAAACCACTTAAAACTCATTAATAAAGGATTGATAACTTGGGAATTTCAGTAAAGAATTGATCATTAGAGGAGAAGGACGAAGCTTACCTCTAATGGATGATTTCTCCTAGATTTGGGCAAGTTTTCTTGAAAATTCAATGTAGAAATCAAGTGGATTTGATGAGGAATTGATTAGGAATCAAAGATTGATTGAAATCTCACCAAATGAAGTAGAAATCAAAGTGTTTTTGCTGGAGAAAAAGTGTTTGGTTGAAAGGAAATGAAATGAGGGAAAATTTGTGAAAAGTAGTTATGAAAAGTCAAAGGTGGTTTTCTATTTTAATCACCTTTATTTTCTTTAATTAAAACATTAATTAAATCACCCAAATTTAGGAAAAATCTGAGGAAAACATTTTGGTAAAATTAGCTCCTTAAAGATTCAAAGTTTCAATCCTTTACAAAACAGTCACTGCCAAACTTTGCAAAAACTGCAATTTGGTCACTACATCGAAATGTAGAATTTCCAAACCTTATTTTATAAAATTGATTTCACCATTATCTTTTATGTATTAAATGAGGATTTTTCGGTATTTTTCTATATTTTTAAAGCATCCTGAACTAGGTGTTGCCTAAAACCCCCTTTTATATTCGAACCATTTTCCAGATCGATCTGGTTCAGACTCTAAACATCTAGGCCCAATTTTGGGGTGTTACAGTAAGTGATCCTTGTAAGTATACGTTTATACTTGTGATTTTTAAGCATGATTTGTTGCTTGAGAATGAGGTTGGTAATTGATGCTTTGAAAACGGTGAAATTTGTGATGTAATGTGGTTCATATTGGCAAGTGATGATATGAAAATACTTTTAAATATGCTATCAGATATTGTTAGCCAACTATAGGATTGACTGCACTATAAACAAGTTACCTTGGATGTTGAGGGGTTGATATTGTACCGAATAACCCATCCATGTACCCTAATGATCGAGGAATGTCTAAGTTGTATTAACGGTGGAGGATAGCTCCCGCGTGTGAACCTTGTATAGTGTCTCGTCTCTCGTTATTGAGCTATACATATACTATTGAGTGGTTCATATTGTACCGAATACTCCACTACGGGTGTCACAACGGTGAAGTGTAGCTCCCGTGTGTGAGCCTTGAGATGCCGGTAGAGTGTATGAAATGTTTGGGGCAACACTTGGAAATTCGTGTATCCGATGTAGTTTTTGAGAAATGATCTTTTTGTTAATCACTTGTGAGCCAATATGAGTAATGATGTAATTTGAAATGTGTTATGTTGCATAATATTGAAAATGCATGTTTTACTCTTTAAGCTTAACATGTGTGGAAATGCTTGGAAAGGCTTAAATTGAGTTTAGCAAATGGGATTTGCTGTTGGTTTGTTAACATATGTTGCATGAGGTTTTCATGCTGATTTTGAATAAGAAAAGGGCATGGTTTTTGGATGACATGATGGATTTTAAATGATATTTGCGTTAATTGAAATACGATTTCAATGTAGTTTGGAGCTAGTTTAAATTCATTGATGATTTTTTGGTTTTGAGCATTCCTCACTAAGCCTATTGTGCTTACGTTTTTTATTCATCAATGCAGACAACTAATGTCTTTGAGGCAACACTAGCAAGGGATCGGTGAAAGACTTCGATTGAGTGTATGTTTCGTTTTTGGACTAGAGTAATAAAGGCAATGGGGGATCCATAGTTTATTTGGGAGATGTATTCAAACTCCCTATTTGAGCATGTTTAATTGCTGGTTTTTAGCATGTAAAAGGCCTTTATATGTTGGTTTAAGCTTTGATTTGAGTTTTGACTTTTGGATGGTTGATTTTCATATGAAGAATTCCTTTAGAGCTCTTTTGTGATTCTTGCCATGTCTTGTTGTTGATATTGCCATACATACTTGAGGATTGATGTTTACTTCAGTTGTATACGTGTTAGAAGTAAGTTGGTAAGCATAGAGATGTATTAGAATGAGTTAAAATAGCTAAATTTGGCATTTCAGGAATCGGAGTATCGATACCCTTATAATGATATCGGTACGACCATTGAAAATTTGAAGGGGGTATCGATACACAGGGGCGTATCGATACTGTTTTTGGTTTCTGGTTGTTACAGGTATCGATACCAGCCTTAAGGGTATCAATACCATCTCTTCAGGGCATCGATACCTGCCTTGAGGGTATCGATACCAACTTGTTGAACATGAATTTGGAGGTCGTCAAGGGAGTATCGATACTCTCTCTAAGGGTATCGATACGGTGGTAGTTAAATTGGTTAAAATGTAACTTTGAATGTTCTGAATCTTTACGTTTTGGTCTCTGAATCTTGTGGATGCAATTATGTGAGTTTGAATAATTATTTTGAGTTGAGTTTTGACAGAGATGCATGTAATATGATTAATTTAAAGAGTGGTATCTAAAATTAGTAATAGACCTCATAAATTGTAAATTTTGCAAAATGGTCCCTAATCTATGTTTGTGTACTATTCAGTCTTTTCCCGAAGTTTGTAAATATGCAATCTGATCCACTGCATCGATGGTCACATAGGTTAATAAGTTGCAGCTAGAGAAGATAAAAAGGAAAAAAATAGGATTGTTTATTTGAGTAAACTTTTCGGTTTACTTCAATATTCCCCGTGTAACCCGTTTGGTTCAGTCTATCGGCTAGACCGGGTCGAGGGGGTTACAAAATAGAAACTTGATGCTTGATTGATAATTGATACTTAGTGATTAGTGAAATGCTTGATTGAGTAACAAGCATATAATGGATTGTTCGAATGCGTAGGTATACTCCTTGATTGATGCTTGATGATGTTAGAATATGAATGTTGAAAATGTATAAAAGCTTGTGAAATACACTATTACTCACATGACTTAAAGGCTTAAATGAATTCAACTTTGATATTCTTGGTGCTTAATCACTTATGGTGTGATTGATTGAATTAAAAGACTCAATAAGTCTTTGGTTACATAGTTGGCCTTAGGTAGAATAGCTTGCCTTAGAGTCTAGAGCTCGATTATTATGGTACGTTAGTGTACCCTACTGATTGGTGTTGTAGTCACCCTACTGTTAGATACTTTGAGTATCATATTGATTTGGTACGTTATGTACCCTATTGATTGGTGTTGTGAACACCCTATTGTTAATATGTGACTAGAATACATAGTCCTACTATCTACCAAGGCAAAACAAATTGCTAAAACTCGTAATAAGACATGATATATGGATAATGATATTATATGAATAAATGAGATAAATGTTATCTTAATTGACTCATTGTTTGATAGATATGCTAATGTGGTAATGACCTTATTTGGATGGAGAAATTGTGACCAATGTGTTCATTGTGAAGTTTTGATATGATCTAACTATTGTTTGCTTGAGTTTGAGTTTGATAATAAGATTGATACTTTTGAATGGTGCATATTGGACTAGCTAGGTCTTGAATCTACTTAATTGAAAGCTTGCCTAAGATAATTTCAACTAAAATGAACAAGATCATCTATCTAATAATCTTAAGACCTTGCTAGGTAGTTGCCGCCTCACTAAGTACTTTAAGTACTTATCATTCTCGTTTCCTTCTTCCCAAACCACATGTCTAAAGTGATCAAGTTATCCAAATCTTGAGCCGAGTTTACACAAGAAAAATTAAAAAGTATACCTTGTTTTGTTCTTCTTGCACTCCTAATTGATGGCTTAGCTTTGTGTTTAGTGATTCAAGTTTCATGCATTTGGCTTATATTAAAAATGTATATGAAATGTATGTAAAAACTTGAGGTTTAGAATGTCATGTTTTATGGTACTTTGGGTATGTAAATATATCTAAGATGGTTGTAAAACTTGTATGGCTTAATAGCCCTTTTGTTATATGAATATATGAATGAAAAATAAGTAAAAGCTTGTTGAAAATATGCGAATGAATTCTGGATGTATAAGTTAGGTCTAATAGTATTCGCGTAAGTTCTTAGTGTCTTAATTATTTAGGATTCATTCGAAATGCCTTAAGTCTAATATGACCTAGTTTAATTGGAATATAATTGTTATATTAGATGAATGCTTGTATAAGTTGAATTGAGATAGAGATTTAAAATTTTGTTTAGTGCTCGAATGGTCTAGTTAAGTCTAGATGGTAACATTGAATTAGTTATCTCATTAAATTGATAATGTTAGTAATTTGTTCACCAGGTAGTTGTATGAAAAATTCAAATTGGCCTCTAAATTTACATGTCGATGTTTGGTTATAAGCTTTGACACTCCTCGCTCCTAACCCGGGCGAGGGGTGTTACATTGTCCCTGTGCATGCGACGTATACTTTGGATAAGTTGATGGGTTTGTACATTGTTGAGATAGTGCGTTTACACGGAGTGCCAAAGTCCATAGTTCCGGATAGAGATTCGTGGTTCACAATGAGGTTTTGGGAGTGCTTGCATCGAGCTTTGGGTACTCGGTTGCATTTTAGCACTTCGTATCATCCTCGTTTGAATGTCCAATCGGAACGTGTGATTCAGATTTTAGAAGGTATGTTTAGATGTTTTGTTATTGAGTTCCAAGGAACTTGGGAAAAACAATTGCCTTTGTTAGAGTTTGCATATAACAACAATTATCAAGCAAGTATACAAATGGCATCGTATGAGGCTTTGTATGGTCGAAGGTATCGTACACCTTTGTGTTGGGCTGAGGTGAGTGAGAAGCACGTTTCCTTGCCAAATGTGTTGAAAAGAACAAATGGGAAAGTGAAGCTCATTTGTGATCGTTTGAAGGCTGCCTCATATCGTTAGAAATCCTACGCAGATTTGAAGCGTAGGGAGATTGAATTTGTTGTTGGTGAGTGCGTAATTTTGAAAGTATCGCCTTGGAAGAAGGTGATGAGGTTTGGACGTAAGGGTAAGCTTAGTCCAAGGTTTATTAGGCCATATGAAGTTGCGGAGTGTGTTGGTCCTGTTGTGTATCGATTGAGGTAACCTCCCGAGTTGGGGAAAATTCATGATGTGTTTCATGTGTCGATGTTGTAGAGGTATAGGTCAGATCCATCGCATGTTATGCTAGTTGAGGAGATTGAGTTGCGACCGGGTTTATCTTATGATAGGAACCTGTTGAGATTCTTGATTCTAGTAGTAAAGTTCTTTGTTGTAAGACGATTGAACTTGTGAAGGTGTTGTGGCAACATCGAGGAGTTGAGGAGGCCACGTGACAAAGCAAAACAATCATGTTAAAGCAGTTTCCGCACCTTTTTCCTCTAGGTAAAATTTCAAGGACGAAATTTCCTAAGAGGGGAGAGTTGCAACGCCCCGATTTTGGGTCTAAAAGTTTCTAGGTTGATTTCAGGGTCCGGTGAACATAGACTAGAGATTTGCGGTAGTTCGGGAGTGGTTCATGGAAAACATGGTTCGAGATGTGATAAAATTGTGAGAAAAAAATTCTAAAATCATCTTAAAATATATAAAAGGGTGTGGTGGAGTCACTTTTGGAAGATGGACATTTCGATTTAGTGACTATTTTGTATAAAATGTAAAAACCTTTTTTAAAGGACTGTTTTGAAAGGGGCCCAAAACTTAGAATCTTTAAGGAGCTAATTCAAGAGTAATAAGCTATTCCTTTAATTGAGCATATTTTAATTTTGGTTTAATTAAAAGATTAAAAAGAGTTTTATTAAAAGGGGATTTGAAGGGTAATGTGTGACAAAGATACCGCAGAAAATAAGAAGGCATTTGAAGGTCCTGATTCAATGCTTTAAATCAATTTCCCATGCAAGGAACGAATTGAAGACTTTCGACTTCCACCACCGTTCCTACAAAGGTTGAAACGGCAGAAACAAGAATACAAATTCAAAAAGTTCCTTGATATCTTGAAGCAAGTCCACATAAACTTGCCTTTCGTAGAAGCAATAGAGAAAATGCTGAACTATGCCAAGTTCCTTAAAGACATTGTCTCTAAGAGAATAAGAATAGGGGAATTTGAAACAGTTGTTGTAACGGAAGGATGTATGGCCATGTTGTACAACCGAAGGCCACCTAAGCTGAAAAATCCCGGCAGTTTCACCATACCATGTGCGATTGGGAATCACTATGTCGGAAAGGCATTATGTGATCTTGGAGCAATCATAAGTATGATACCGAAATCAGTCTTCCAACGATTGGGGATAGAAAAGGCGAGACCTACTAAAGTGATGCTACAAATTGTTGATAGATCCTATGTTCATCTAGAGGGAAAATATGAGGATATCTTGGTAAGAGCTGATAAATTTATTTTCCATATTGACTTTATTTATTGTTTTAGACTGTGAAGTAGATGAGTTCACACCTATTATCCTTGGGAGGCCATTCCTAGCTACGAGAAGAACCTTGATCAACGTTGAGAGAGAAGAACTCACCATGAGGGTGAATGATCAACAAATCAAGTTGAATGCTTTTCATACCCTTAAGCAAACCAATGATATAGAAGAATGCCAAGTCATCCAGACCATAACCGAGTTTGACTTGGATATAGATTACGTCAACAATTTCCTCATCAATAGCTGTGAAAATTGCCTCGACAGTGCATGTAACGACTACCTCGGCAATTACTTTGACAACTACACTGACCTTAAAAAATAGAACGAAGTTGAGCAGAAATAAGCCAATTGGATAGCTAGTCATCCATGTAAGTATTTCAAATCATTAGATTACTAAGGGGAGGAAAGAAAGATTGAAAAGCCCTCTATCGAGCAACCTCCTACTCTTGAATTGAAACCATTGCCAGGGCAATTGAAATATGTTTATTTGGGAACTAATAACACATTGCACGTAATCATATATTCTAAGTTGCACCTTGAACATGAACAAAAATTGATAAACATGCTAAAGCTGCACAAAAAGGCAATGGGAAGGACAAGTAAATTAATAGGACAAGTTAGCGCCATGAGTGTTGGCAGTGATTGGAGTTCATTTTCCGAGTGGTAGGGCCGTTAAAATAGATTTATATTTATTAAACAGAAAAGTAAATTGAACCTTTGTGAACTTACAAATCCCAATTTTGAAGATTCTTTTTCAAATCAATAAGGTACCAATTTTTTAGGCGTTGTGGGGGATGCCAATCCTTCCCCATGCGTAATGGATCCCCAAACCTGTTTTCTGGTTTTTGCAAACTGAAAATGTTATTTTAATAAATAAAACATTTTATTAAAATAACCTCGTTTTAAAAGTGATCCAATCACACTTTTTCAAAAGGATTGGTGGCGACTCCGTGTTTTAGTTTTCTAAAGTTGAGCCACTTGAAAAAGGGTTGCGATATCTTGGGAACTCCTCTTGGGAAGTTTTATTTAAAAAAAAAACAAAAGTGTGCCAGGCCACCAATTGGTTTCATGCATTTTTTTAAATGGAATTTGCAAGTTCATAAAAATCTTTCAATTTATTTGTTCGTTTAATGAATACAATTCTATCTTACGCATTCTAAAATTCCTTAAAAAGCTCTGTACTAGAGCTTGTCCTGTTCGTTTAAGTGGGGGAAAAGGCTTTGCTCATGTTAGAATATCGATTTCCATATGAGCCTAGAAAGTAGCTTCGGGACTCATTCCCTTTGTCTTCGTAAGGATATTGATCCTTCGAGAAGGCATAGGTGTAACGCCCTGGTTCTGGGCCTAGATATTTTAGACATACGATCGGATCGGTCGAGAACGGTTCGAATCGCGTAAAGTGATTTAAGCAAATCAAGGACCGGGATAGGATAAAAATGTGGTAAATTGCTAAAATCCTCTAACAATATGTTTAAGTGGTTGGTTAAGTCAATTTTACAAAAAGAGTTCCGGAAAAGGGACATTTTGAGTGGTGACCAAATTGTAAAGTTTCAAAATTGTGGAAAATGTTATTTTTAAAATAGAAGCAAAAATCTTAGAATCTTTAGGGGTCTTTAAGGGAATTTGACCTTTTCTCAATATGACTTGTGTTTTAAAAGGCTTTTAATTAAATGACGTTAATTGGTTTTATTTTAATTAATTAAAAGAGGTAGTTAATGTGAGATCCTATTACGTAACTACCATTTTCTCTTCTTTTTCAGCCAAACACGATTTTCATTCTTTTCTCTCCAGAATTCTTTTCTCCCAAACATTCTCCTAAAATTTTCTAATCAATTTTCAAGAAATCCTTTCAAGCTTTTCAAGATTTGGCTAAGGAAAACTTGTCATTCATTGAGGAAAGCAAGGATTGGAGGTAAATCCCATTCTTAACCTCTAATCAAAGTTCTTTATTGAAATTTCAAGATATTTGGCTTCTAAATACTATTTTTGGTTGAGTTTTCATTATAGTTTTGATTGGAGATCAAAATCTTGTGAAATTATGGTTGAAATATTAATTTTGAGACTTGATATGTTAAGCTCTATTTTTTATTGATTTTAATTGAGTTCTGTGTTGATTAATATGTTGAAATAAAGTGTTGATAACATAGATCTCGAAATCCTTGAGATTCTTAAGTTTCTTGGCTGATTTAAGTGAGTTTTTGAGGTGAAATGGTGGAATCTTGCTTGCTGGAGGTACAAAGATGGGTTAGGTTGTTTGTTAGATGTGTTTTGGTGTTTATAATGGTTTAGAAGTGGTGTATGTTGGCTGGGCTTGGTTTACAAAGCAATCAGTTGGGTTTTCTATTGTTTGGGATGGGTAGTTTGGTGTAGTTTGGGTGAGCAACGAGATTGTGAATTGTTTCTGGTGTTGAAATGCATTTTAATGCATTTAAATCTCTTTTTTGATGTTGTGAAAACAAGGGATCTTGATCCAGGAGCAAACGAGGTGATTTTAAAGGCTCTGAAAGGGTAATTTTCATGTCGGCGAGCAAGACTTCGCGTATCGGTGAGTGGAAATGGAATTTCCTGCTTTGTAACACTTTTAGCGTGGTCTTGGGAGCTTAGTGTAAGTTTGATACACTTAGCTAAGCTCAAGAGTAAGTGATTCAGAAATCCCTGTCTCAAAAATGTGCTATGTGTGATGAAAATGCACTTGAGTTAAGTGTGGGTTTGATTACTGTTTTAAAGCATGTTTTAAGCATTAATGTTGCTGGATTTTAATGCCATTATGTTAAGGATGCACTAGGTAAGTGATCCTTGGTTTTCATATGATAAATGCATGTGATGTTAAGCATGATATGCTTGTGGAAATGGTATTGAATTTTTCTTGTAAAACAGTGAATTAATGAGGTTAAATGCTTATATTGGCAAGTGATAGAAATGGTTTTTGGTTGTGTTAGTCGGATATAGTTAGCCGGCTATAGGATTGGGTGCATCGTGAATAAATTCGCCTTGGATGTCGAGGAGTTGTGATTGTACCGTATACTCCATCCAAGTACCCTAACGATTGAGGTTAAGATCAGAACGGTGGATGTTAATTACGTGTGTGGATCTTGTGTTATGTGTCATGTGCTCTCGTTAGTGGAATTATACAACTACCGATGAGTGGTGTTGAGGGGTTGTGATTGTCCTGTTATACTCCACCACGGGTCTCACAATGATGGAGAGTTACTCTCATGTGTGAGCCTTGTGTTGTCTGGTAGTGTGTATGAAGTGTGTGGGACAACGCTTGTAATCCGTGTATGCGATTGTGTCTTTTGTGGTATGATTTATGGATTATCACTTGTGAGCCAATATAATGTTAATGATTAATGTGAAGCATGAAATGCTTGTAAATGATGCAAGAATGCATGAGATGCTTGGTAAAGCATGAGAAATGGTTTATTTGCTGTTTTAAAATGTTGCATATGAACATGTGTTTATAAGGTGCATTGATGTCTTGAGGAGACATGTTTTATGAAAAGGCATGTGTTGAAAAAATGGTGGTTTTACAAGTCTTGTGACATGCATTGATGAATGTTGTTTAGCGATCCTCACTAAGCTTTGTGCTTACGCTCATTTGTTTCATTAATGCAGAGAATTATGGGATTGAGGCAGCACACAACCAAGGGAATCCAAGCATTTTGTTTTAGCAAAGTATGTGGCTTTACTTTGGTGTAATAAGAGGCAATGGGTGGGATTTAAACCCTTGGATGGTTGTGGATGTTCCTTTTTACTTTGAGCATGTTTGGTTGTTGATCCTTGAGTTGTAAACGGCCTTTATGGATTGATTTATGTTTAAATGTTGATTTTAGCTTTGTATGGCTTTGGTGGACTAGAAAGCATGCCTATAGATTCATTATATGCATGATTGATTCTATGCTTTAGCTTTGGCTTAATAATGATGATCCTTGATGCATAAATATGTTGTATGTATGTTGTGACATGTTTTGGGATGTAATCGAACATGAAAAGATGTGAAAAACTAGAAAAATCTGTTGTCGCAAGGCAAGGCATATCGGAACGCCCTTGCCTGTTTCGGAACAGAGGCCTGGAATTGCCATGAGGTTTCAGAACGAGTATGAACGTACCGAAACGATTTTGCTACTAGAAAGGGGAGTTTCGATACGAGTCTCGGAACGCACCCGAGTATCGAAACGGTCAAACTTGTAACGCCCTGGTTTTGGGCCTAGATGTTTTGGACATCGGATCGGACCGGTCGAGAACGGTTCGAATCGCGTAAACTGATTTTAGGAAATCAAGGATCGGGATAGGATAAAATTGTGATAAAAATTGCTAAAATCCTCTAAAAATATAATTAAGAGGTTGGTCAAATCAATTTTACAAAAAGGGATTTGGAAAATGGACATTTTGAGCAGTGACCAAATTGTAAAGTTTCAAAACTAGGAAAAATGTGCTTTTTAAGGTGGAAGCCAAAATCTTAGAATCTTTAGGGGGCTTTAAGTCAATGTGACCTTTCTTCAATATGACATGTGATTTAAATGGGTTTTAATTAAATGATTTTAATTAGAATTTGATATTAATTAATTGGTAGTTAGTGGATTTTCATTTTACGTAACTACCAATTCCCTCTCGTTCTAGCCAAACACCATTTCCTCTCATTTTTTCCAGAATTCTTTCTCCCCAAAATCCTCTCAACATTTCCTAAATCTTTTTCAAGAGATCTTTTCTAATTCTTCAAGATTTTTGTAAGGAAAACTTGTCATCTATTGAAGGAAGCAAGGATTGGAGGTAAATCTCGTTCTCAACCTCTAGTCTAAGTTCTTTATTGAAACTCCCAAGATATTTGGCTTCTAATAACTATTTTTGAGTGAGTTTTCAATATAGTTTTGATTTGAGATCAAAATCTTGTGAAAATGTGGATGAAATCTTGATTTTCGGACTTGATGAGTTGGGCTCTGTTTTGTATTGATTTTAATTGAGTTCTAAGTTGATTTATATGTTAAAATGAAGTATTGATAACATAGATCCCAAAATCCTAGAGATCCTAGAGTTTTTGGTTGAATCTTGTTTGCTGGAGGTATAACGATGTATTAGGTTGTTTATTTGATGTGTTTTGTTGTTGATAGTGCTTTGGAAGTAGTGTATGTTGGTTGGGCTTGGTTTAGGAAGCAATCAATTGAGTTTTTGGTTGTTTTGGAAGGGTATTTTGGTGTAGTTTGAGTGGGCAACGAGTTTGTGATTTGTTGCTGGTGTTAGAATGAATTTTAATGCATTTAGATCTCTGTTTTGATGATGTGAAAACAGGGGATCTTGATACGGAAGCAAATGAGGTGATTTTGGAGGCCCCAAAGGTGTTACTTCTGTGTCGGCGAGCAAGGTTTCACGTATCGGTGAGTGGAAAAGAGTTTTCCAGCTTTGAAACGGTTTGAATGTGGTTTTGGGGGCTTAGTGTAAGTTTGAAACACTTAGCTAAGCTCAAGAGTAAGTAAATCTATGTTTTGGCTTAAAAATGCACTTGGTTTAAATGTGTTTTGATTACTATTTTAAGGCATGTTTTAAGCATGAATGATGATGGATTTTAATGCGATTATGTTAAGGATGCACTAGGTAAGTGATCCTTGGTTTTTATGTGTTGAATGCATATAATGTAAGCATGTTATGCTTGTGGAAATGGCATTGTGTTTATGCTTATAAAATTGTGGATTAATGTGGCTAAATGATTATATTGGCAAGTGATGTAATTGGATTTTGGCTACTTTAATCGTATATAGTTAGCCGGCTATAGGATTAGGTGCATCGTGAATAAGTCGCCTTGGATGTCGAGGGGTTGTGATTGTGTCGTAATCTCCATCCGAGTACCCTAGAGATTGAGGAATTAGAGTCACCACGATGGAGGTAGGCTCTCGTGGGTAGACTTAGTTAAGTGTCACTACGGTGGAGGAATGCTCCCGTGTGTGAGCTTGGTTAAGGTGATTACAATGGCTGAGGTAACTTCCATGTGTAAGCCTTGTTTGTGTCCCGACTCTCGCTAGTGGGTTATACAACTACCGATGAGTGATGTTGAGGGGTTGAGATTGTGCCATTAACTCCACCATGGGTGTATAGGGGTTGTGATTGTGCCATTAACTCCACCACGAGTGTTGAGGGGTTGTGATTATGTCATTTATCTCCATCACGAGTGTTGAGGGGTTGTGATTGTGCCATTTATCTCCACCTTATGTAGCCCGATAGTGTGTATGAAGCGTGTCAGTTAACGCTTGTGATCCACGTATCCGATTGTTTCAAGTGTGATGTGTTTTGTTATGATATACGTTTGAATATCACTTATGAGCCAATATGATGATGGTGACTCAGTGTTTTAATGAAGAACATTTGTTTTGTGAAAGCATGTGATGCTTCAGAATTATGCTAGAATGCACAAGATGCTTGGTTTAAGCATGAGTAAAGGTTATTGTTATTGTAATTAATGATGTTATGAGCATGTGGATTTGAAGGTGATTTTGGTGCTCTAAAGTGCATGTTTTAAAGGAAGGAAAATGTTTTCATAGGACGATGTTTTGATTTTAAAATGCATTGATGAATGTTTGGTTTTATAGCGGACATCATTAAGCTTATTGCGTATGCTCATTTGTTTCATCAATGCATAGAATTGAGCAATCAAGGCAGCCCAAGAGCAAGCGAATTCTAAGAGTTTTGGTTAAACAATGTATGTGGTTTTTCTCAAGTGTAATAAGAGGCAATGGGTGGGATTTATACTTCAGAATGTTTGAGAATGTTTCCCTTTACTTTGAGCATGTTGGGTGCCTATACTTGAGTTGTAAATGACCTTTGGTGATTGGATTTTGGTTTATATGATGTTATAGCTTGTTATGGTTTTGGTGAACTAGGGAGCATGCCTTTAGTGCCTCTACTTACGTGTTGGTTTCTACGTTTAAGCTATTGCCTCGGTATGATGATTGTTGATATGTATCCATGTTGTATTCCTGTTGCGAGATGTCTCGGGGTTGATTCGAGTGTGAAAAAGCATGAAAAACCAACATTTTCTGCTATCACAGGGCATAGTGTATCGAAACACCCTTAACTGTTCCGAAACGGGGGCCTGTAATGACCAAAGCGTTTCGGTACGGTTGAAGGTGTTTCAGAACAGTTTGGCTACTAGAGAGGCCTGTTTCGGTACTGGTCTCGGAACACACCCGAGTACCGAAATGGTCAACAATGTTTCGATACGGGCGTTTTGGTACGAGGGTTAGTGTTTCGAAACGGATGACCGTTGGATGATGATTTGAATTGTTTTGAGTTTTCATGTTTTACATTTTAGTCCTTAATGTTGTGGATGCAATTGCTTGAGCTTGGAATGTCCTTTTAACCTGAAATTTGGCAGAGAGGCATGTAATATGACTAATTTCATATTGGTAATCTTAAATTCTGCAAAGTCATTATATTTTCTAAAAATTACATTTTGGTCCCTAAAAAGTGTAATTCATGCAATTGAGTCTTTAAATGTTTTCCGATCGCTATGTCCTTCTCTCCTATGATTCTTATGTAATCACATAGGCTTAACTTTCGGGTTGACTTTGGTTTTCCTTGTGTAATCTTTGTAGTTCGGGTCAAACGTCTAGGTCGGGCTAAGGGGGTTACAAACCTGGTTTTGAAACGACCGTTTCGATACAGGTCTCTACGTTTCAGAACACCTGACCGTTGAAGTTTGAATTTGAATAGTTTCAGGTTTCTATTTCTTGCATTTTGGTCCCTGAACCTTACGTGCTTAATTAAATGAGTTTGGTTGATCTCTTTAAGTTGAAATTTACCATGTTGGTTTATTATAAGTCTAATTTTTGTTTGATAACTTTAAATCTTGTCAGTCCTTTAAATTCTGGAAATTAACATTTTATTCCCTAAAAGACGTTTCTTTGTAATTTAACCCCTGTTTGAGTTCTGTTCGCTGTGTCGCTTCCGATGAAATGTTTTTCTAATCATTTAGGTTAATCAAGTGCATCTAGATAAGTTAAAAAAAAGAAAAAAGGTCGTTAATCAAGGTTGACTTTGGTTTTCCCCGTGTAATCTTCGTAGTTCGGGTCGGGCGTCTAGGCCGGGCTAAGGGGGTTACATTTGTTGGTATCAGAGCCATGTTACGAAAGACTTGGGAATGTTGGTATGAGAAATTGATACGTGTTGATGTACGTTGTGTGAAAAGCATGCACTTGGTTGAATTTTGAAGCTTATGCTATGCTTGAGTTATGTGAATCGCATGTGGAATGGATATGATTGCGTGATGATGATGCAATGCTGTTATGTGCTGATTTGGGATGATGGAAAGCATGGTTAGCATGATGTTTCATTGTATGCTATGCTATGTTGAGGGAAATCGGGGGTGCCAATTGCCTTATTACACTAATCATATGTTTTTGCAAACTTGGATTCTTGCTTGCAACTGGCCTAAATGGTTTAACTTGTGTTTGTTGTTATGCTTTGTTTAAAATAGCACTATGGGTCTGAGAAGAGAGCTGAGGTCGAATACAATAGTACCTCTGTAACGCCATGTTTTTGGGCCTAGATGTTTTAGAGAGCAGATCGAACCGGTTGAGAACGGTTCGAATCGCGTAAGGTGGTTTTAGGAAATCAAGGATCCATATAGGATAAAAATGTTATAAAAATTGCTAAAATCCTCTAAAAATATAATTAAGAGGTTGGTCAAGTCAATTTTACAAAAAAGGTTTTGGAAAATGGACATTTTGAGTAGTGACCAAATTGTAAGATTTCAAAAATGGGAAAATGTGATTTTTAATGTGGAGGCCAAAATCTTAGAATCTTTAGGGGGCTTTAAGTCAATGTGACCTTTTCTCAATATGACATGTGGTTTAAAAGAGTTTTTAATTAAATGGTTTTTAATTTGGTTTTATATTAAAATAGTTAAAAGTAGTTGTTGGTTATTTAATTACGTAACTACCAAAATCCTTTCTCATTTCAGCCAAACGCAATTTCAGTCATCTTTTTCCAGAATTCTTTCTCCCAAAAACTCTCTCAACTTTTCCTAAATCATTTTCAAGAATACTCTTCTAGTTCTTCAAGATTTCACTAAGGAAAACTTGTCATACATTGAGAGAAGCAAGGATTGGAGGTAAATCCAGTTCTCAACCTATATTCTAAGTTCTTTATTGAATGTCCCAAGATATTTGGCTTCTAAATACTATTTTTGATTGAGTTTTCAATATAGTTTTGATTTGAGATAAAAATCTTGTGAAGTTGTGGATAAAATCTTGATTTTCGGACTTGATGAGTTGGGCTATGTTTTGTTTTGATTTTAATTGAGTTCTAAGTTGATTTATATGTTAAAATGATGTGTTGATATCATAGATCCCGAAATCCTTGAGTTTCTTGGTTGTTTTAGGTGAGATTTTGGGGTGAAATTGTGGAATCTTGCTTGCTGAAGGTATAATGTTGGGTTAGGATGTTTATTAGATGTGTTTTGATGTTGATTCTTGTTTGGAAGTGATGTATGATGGCTTGGCTTGGTTTAGGAAGCAATCGATTGAGTTTTCCGTTGTTTTGGAAGGGTATTTTGGTGTAGTTTGAGTGGGTAACGAGTTTATGAATTGTTCCCGGTGTTAGAATGCATTTTAATGCATTTAGATCTCTGTTTTGATGATGTGAAAACAGGGGATCTTGATCCGGGAGCAAACGAGGTGATTTTGGAAGCTCCGGAGGTGTAATTTTCGTGTCGACGAACAAGGCTTCGCGTATCGATAAGTGGAAATGCAATTTCTTGCTTTGTAACGCTTTGAGCGTGATCTTTGGAGATTAGTGTAAATTTGATACACTTAACTAAGCTCAAGAGTAAGTGTTTCAGTAATTCCTCTCTTGGAAATGTGCTATGTTTGATGAAATTGCACTTGAAGTAAGAGTGGATTTGTTTACTGTTTTTAAGCATGTTTAAGCATGGTTTAACGCTAAATATTAATGCCATTATATTAAGGATGCACTACGTAAGTGATCATTGGTTTTCATGTGTTGAATGCATATAATGTTAAGCATGTTATGCTTGTAGAAATGTCATTGTGGTTATGCTTGTAAAATAGTGGATTAATGTGGTTAAATGATTATATTGGCAAGTGATGAAAATGGTTTTTGGTTACTTTAATCGGATATAGTTAGCCGGCTATATGATTGGGTGCACCGTGAATAAAGTCGCCTCGGATGTTGAGGGGTTATAATTGTGTCGTAATCTCCATCCAAGTACCCTATCGATAGAGGTTAAGATCACAACGATGAATGGTTAGTCCCGTGTGTGAGTCTTGTGTATGAGTCCCATACTCTCGTTAGTGGAATTATACAACTACCGATGAGTGATGTTGAGGGGTTGTGATTGTGCCATTAATCTCCAACTTGTGTAGTCCGGTAGATTGTATGAAGCGTGAGGGCAACGCTTGTAATCCGCCTATCCGATTGTGTCTTGTGTTGAAATGGTTTATAGATTATCACTTGAGAGCCAATATAATGTAAATGAATAAAGTGAAGCATGAGATGCTTGTATATGATGAAAGGATGCATGAGATATTTGTGTATGATACAAGAATGCATGTGATGCTTGTTAAAGCATGAGCAAAGGTTTATTTGCTGATTTACAATGATGCATATGAGCATGTGGTTAAAAAGTGCATTGAGGTCTTGAGAAGACATGTTTTATAAAATGGCATGAGATGTAAATTGGTGGTTTTGCAAAGTATGAGACATGCATTGATGAATGTTGTTTAGCAATCCTCACTAAGCTTTGTGCTTACGCTATTTTGTTTCATCAATGCAGAAAACTAGGCTTTGAAGGCAGCAAGTAGGTATAAGGAATCCAAGCTTTTAATCTTGCAAAGTATGTGGTTTTGTTTTGGTGTAATAAAAGGCAATGGGTGGGTTTATGCTAATGCATGGTTGAGAATGCTTTCCCTTTTACTTTGAGCATATTTGATAGTTACTTTTGAGATGTAATTGGCCATTATGGTTTGATTTTGGACGTGGATGGTAAATTTGGCTTGCAATGGTTTTTGTGGACTAGGGAGTATGCCTTTAGAACTATATTTTCATATTGGTGACCATATCGTAGCTAATGCCTGAAAATGATAATTGTTGATTTGTATCCATGATGTATGTTTGATGTGGCATGTGTGGGAAATGATTCGAGTGTGGAAATGCATGTAAAAGCAGCGAAATCTGCTGTTGCAGGGCAAGGCGTATCAAAATGCCCTTGCCTGTTTCAGAACGGGGGCCTGAAATGGCCATAAGGTTTTGGAACGGGTGAAGGCGTATCGAGATGTTTTGGCTACTGGAAGGGGGTGTTTTGATACGGGTCTCGGAACGCACCCGAGTATCGAAACTGTCAACCCTATTTTGAAACGACTGTTTCGGTACAAGGCCATCCGTATAAAAAACGCCTGATCGTTGGATTTGAATTTAGAGCTGTTCTGAGTTTCTGTTTCTTACATTGTGGTCCTTAAATTAATAAGTTTGAATGATCCGTTTTAGCTGAATTGTAACCCCCTTAACCCGGTCTAGACGGTTGACCCGAATTAAGAAAGTCACACGGGGAAAACCAAAGTCAACCCGAAAGTCAACCTTGATTAACGACCCTTTTTTTCTTCTTTTTAATCTTATCTAGATTCACATTAACCCTAATTGTGATCATACAAACAACATACTAAAAGATCACAAACATCAGAGATCAAACAGGAACCCAATTGAACAAATTACAACTTTAGGGACCAAATTGTAAATTCTGATAAATTATGGGACTTAACCCAAATTAAAGTTACCATCTTGAAAATTGTCAGGTTTCATGCTCTCCTGCGAAATTTCAGCTCTAAAGGACATCTCAAATTCATTCAATTGATCAAACAAGATCAGGACCAAAACGTAAACCAAACAAAACATGTTAAGATACTTTTAACTGATTTTAACGGTCTGGTATCGATACGCCACATGTCGTATCGATACTCGGGGAAGGCAGTAACCAAGCCTCAGCAACGGTATCGATACGAGTTTCCCTGTATCGATACGGCCTTCATACGGTATCGGTACCTGTTCAACCGTACCGATACGCCTGGGCAGGAATGTGCATATTTGGCTCAGGCGTACCGATACGCAAGCCCGAGTACCGATACCCCTGCCTGATTTCGACTCAAAACCAACATCAAACATGCTTCAAACATCAAATTAACAACACCAAACCATTCCACTTAATCACACAACATGTAAGAACCATAATTGCATCATCAATTCAGCATTTAAACAACACATATGAAAAGCCCCAATTTATATAGCATGCTTCCTACTTAAGCTACCATTCATGCATAAACCTTCATAAGCAAGCAATAGGAATCCAATCCAAAAACCAGCAATTCATACAACATTTAACAAACTCAGGGAGTCTCAAACACCTCCCAAAACATACACAATGGTCCCCCATTGCCAAAACAACCAAAAGCTAAAAGAACTTATAAAACCTTCATACATTGAGCTTTACTTGAACTTGTTTGCTTGCCTTCACTTGCTGCCCCTCAATGTACTCTAATGCTCTGCATTATTGAATCAAGAAAACGAGAGAGCGTAAGCCAAAGCTTAGTGAGGAGTGCTCTTTTAAAACCATTCAATAATGCAATTAAAACCATTTATAAAACATGCTTATAATCATCCTTTACACATGCTCAAAGCATACTTTAAATCAAGCAATCCCATGCTTCAAATACCATTTAAACAAGCATCTCATGCTTCAACATAAACATTAAAACATGCATCTCATGCATCTCAATGTACTATACATGTCATATTGGCTCAAGTGATACATTTCATTTATGAAATCAAGTTCAACAACTTTCCCCAAGGACTTTTAAACACCTTGGCCCCAAGGACTTTTAAACACCTTGGCCATGGACTTTTAAACACCATGAATAAGGACCACACAAGGACTTTTAACCACCTTTGTGTCCAATGCTTGAATCACCCCAAGGACTTTTAAACACCTTGGCCCCAAGGACTTTTAAACACCTTGGCCCCATGGACTTTTAAACACCATGGAAAGGAGCACCTAAGGACTTTTAACCACCTTAGTGTCCGCAACAAGACTCATCCAAGGACTTTTAACCACCTTGATGATCTTAGGTAACAAGGCTCACTCAAGGACTTTTAACCACCTTAGTGACCTTCACTTTTACAAAACATCACTTGCCAATATACATCTTATACATCATATAATCCACTGTTTTAAAGCAATAAACCAAGCCATTTCATCATGCATTTCAAATCATCAAATCCACATTTACACAATGCATAAAAGCAAGGTACTCCTACCTAGAGATACCCTCAACACATGGCTTAAAACATCAGCAATTAACATGCTAAAACATCAGCAATTATCATGCTAAAACATGCTTTCAAAACAGTAATCAAAACATGCAAAACATCATTTTGCATCATACCAAACATGGCCACCACTTAGAGAGAAATCCGAAAACTTACACTTGAGCTTAGCAAAGTTGTTTAGACTTAAACTAAGCCCCCAAAACCTTGGTTTCAAAGCCGAAAACCATTTTCACAAATGCACTCACCGATTTCCACTTTGCTTCAAGCCAAAGCACCAAATCAAGCCTCCGGATCAACAATTCTTGGTTCCAAGGATGCCTCCCCTGTTTCAACACATTAAAGCAGAGGATTAATGCATCATCATGCATTAATTGCTTCAATGAAAGCACCTAAACTCGCTGCACTCACAAAACCTCCATTTTCGGCCACCAAACACAACCGAAAATGCATCCAAAACACTTCTAAACAAAGCCCAGCCATAAACCAGCAAAACCTCACTTCCATTAACATCAATTAACATCTAAAAACAACCTACAACCATCCTTATACCTCCAGCAACACCAGATCCACAAGATCACCACAAAAGCTACCTTAAAACACAAGCTAAACTTAGGAAACTCAACCTATCCGGGATTGCATCAATCAAGACTCATTTCCTTTTCAATTTAGAGATCATTTAACATCAAAAACACCTCTCAAATCACAGATTTAACAGATCAAACGAAAATCATGTGAAAACATCAAAAATCTTGCATAATTAGCCAAGATCCATAAATCAACTTAAAAGCCTTTAATTAAACATCAAATTAGGATTGGAAACTTAGGAATTTCATTAAAGAACTTGAAGTTCAGAGGAGAAGGACGTTCTTACCTCCAAACTTGTATTTCTCCACTTTTTGGAACCAAAATGCTTGTTGAAACTTGTAGAAATTGAAGAGGTTTTGAAGATACAATGATTAGGATTCAAATGAGAGTTGAAAGGAGGAATTTAGGTGAGAAAATCAGAATTGAAACTCTGGAAATGGAGTGTTTGGGTTGAGAGAAAAAGAGAGAAAGAAAATGGGAAGTTAGTTGAGAAAATGACTAAAATGAGTTTTCCCTCCTTTTTGTTATCTTTAAAATCAGATAATTGGCTTATAAAACCTTAGAAAAATCTGGAGAAATCACCTTTGGATTAATAGCTCCTTAAAGATTCAAAGTTTCAACCCTTTATAAAACAGCCACCAAACTTTCAAAAATTACATTTTGGTCACTAGCCAAAATGTCACCCTTCCGAAACTCATTTTCCAAAATTGATTTCACAGTTCACTTAATTATATTAAAAGATGATTTTAGAACATTTTTCCATATTTTTAATGCAACCCGAACTAGGCTTTCCTAATTTAACCTCTTACGATTCGAACAGCACTTTGACCACCCGGTCAACGCCCAAGACTTCCAAGCCCAAAACCGGGGCGTTACATGAATTTTGACATGCTAGCATGTTACATGACTAATTGAGGATTGGTAACTTTAAAATCATGAAAGTCCATATACTTTATGGTATTTACAGTTTAGTACCTAAAAGTCAAATGTATGAAATTGAACCCCTAATCGAACTATGATCGTTGTGCCATTTCCGCCTAATCGCTCTGTTCAACTCATAGGTTAATAATATGCATCTAGAGAAGATAAGAAAGAAAAAAGGGTGGTCAATCAAGGTTGACTTTTGGGTTGACTTTGGTTTTCCCTGTGTAATCTTCGTAGTTCGGGTTAAACGTCTAGACCGGGCTAAGGGGGTTACAACCTCAGGGTGACCAGGGTGAGCAAGGGGTTGATGTCCCTCATGGTGGAAATCTACCTCCTCCGCCACCACTTGGAGGTGGGGAGCAGGTGCAACAAGGACATGCAGGTCCAGGTTTGGGTGATTTGGTGCCATTGGTTCAGGCAATCACCGGGGTGTTTCAGGCTGTTGTGGCCGGAGCGCATGTACAGGCCCCTGCAGTTGGGCAGGCGGGCTTCTCATTAGAGAGGTTGAGCAGCCTAGGAGCTGTGGAATTCTATGGTATGTCTCTTGAGGCGTATGAGGTTTGGTTAGCAAGTCCGATCTATATCATGGATCAGATGGGCTATAATGATGTGTGCAAGCTGGGATGCGCAGTTTCTTTGTTGCATGGCGATGCCTACAGCTGGTGGACGACTACCACTGCTGGTTTTGAACCCAATGAGGTGGATTGGGAGTATTTCAGAGGTGCCTTCAAGAGGAAGTATCTATGGGTGAGATACTTGGACGAAAATAAAACTTAAAGAATTTTTAGCCCTAGACTGGCCAATTGTCGAGAAAAGCGAGTGGGTTGATATATTAAGAGACCGTCACGACGAAGACATCAAATGGAGGGTTTTGTGGATTGGCCATGCCAATGTTATGTATAGACGTGAAGATTACAACTTCTTAATGTTGTTGGGTTTATGGGGTGGAATTTGGTGGTGCTCCTTTGTTAGTGTCATGTTAGTATGGATCACGACACTTTGTTCCTTTCACCACTGGTCTCAGTACATCAGAGTTCAAATTTCAAGGTGAGTTCAAAGGAAAGGTACAAACTATTAGTAATTCATGGAACAATTGCTATTATATGAAGCTGGAGTCTAACAAACAACTGCATGTTCACCCTTGGCTATGACATTTGGAGGCGTACAAGAATGAATGATAAGATCATGCTACCTACTCCTAGGCAGGTCAAGTCCTTAGAAGAACACTTGAAAGTGGTTCCCTCCAAGGTTGATATTCTGAGAGAAGAACTGAGACGGGCCATGTTGGAAATTGAAGCTCTATAAGAACAAAACCAACGAGACAAGTTCGAGTCAAGCCTTGATGTAAAAAGGTACAACGGGGAGACGAAAAGGGTAACACAGATGTATGTGGAATTGGAAAAGAAGTTTGAAATGCAGAGGGTTGATTTCCTCAAGTTTCAAGCCACCGTACGAAATGCTGATTTAAGAAAGAGCCCAGAGCAGTGGAGACAAGAGATTGAACAAGCTGTGGCCAAAGAGAATGAGCATGGAAGGAAAGTGTAACCCCCTCGACCCAGCCTAGACGCTCAACCGAATCGAACGGGTCACAGGGGGAATATTGAAGTAAACCAAGAAGTTTATCTTAATAAACGATCCTATGTTTTCATTTTATCTTGTCTAGATGCACATTGTTACCCTATGGGTTTTGACTCGTTGTGTCAAATCGTAGCTCAAATAGACACCAAAAGAGCATTCAATTACAATCACAAGCATTTAGGGACCAAATTGTGACAAATCTTAAGTTACCATCCTTTAATTAGTCATATTACATGCCACTATGTCAAATCTTAGCTCAAATGGACACAAAAAGAGCGTTCAATCACAATCACATGCATTTAGGGACCAAATTGTAAATCTGGTAAATTATAAGGATTTACATGAAAACAAATTTACCAATCCTTAATTAATCAGGTTCCATGCATACAATTCTGATTACAGCTCTAAAAGATCATTCAAGCTTCATGTAATTGCATACATAACAATAGGGACCAAAACGTAAGAAAACAAAACCTCAAAGATGCCAAATAACTACTTTAACCGCTGGTCGTATCGATACGCCAAGGCCTGTATCGGTACATATTTGTCAAGTAAGCTCTGAGTTTTTAGATTTCCATGCATATACTGAAACAGAACCCCGTGTATAGAAATGGGCCACTTTTCCCTCTTGGACTGTATCAAAACAGGTCCCTGCGTACCGATACGCCAAGCCTATTTTGTCTTACCTGTATCGATACGATAGCCCGTATACCGAAACGTTTGGGCGTAAAATACCCTAATTTGCTGAAATAACACACTTAGATGCAATACAATCCACCTAAACATGCCTCTAACATATTTATAACATATACAAACATCAAACCCAAATCATTCATGGCATATTCAACATCATATCATGGCAATTTGCATCAAAGATAAACTATAGGCCTGCAACCTAGTAAGCAAGCCAAGGAAGGTTCCAAAATGCATAGCAAAGCATAAACCAAAAACCAAAGGGCATTTACAAGTCTAAAACAAAAATGAACACTTGCACAAATATGGAGTTTACACAAATCTCCCAAAACACAATAGATCCCCCATTGCCCTTATTACTTGTAGTCTAAACTAAGACATACTTTCTCAAATGAAGTCACTTGTGATCCCTTGTTAACTTGTTTCCTCCAAAGCCTCAACTATCTACATTGATGGGCAAATGAGAGCGTAAGCACACAAGGCTTAGTGAGGAGTGCTAAAAAACAAAACACCATCAATGAATTAAAACCATTTTCCAACTCAAAATTGAAATCTCATTTAATTAACTTAAATCATCATTCAAAAACCATCATGCCTTTAAAACCATGCACTTTCCTTAATCAAAATCAACATAATAAACCTCATGCAACATGTATCATAAATCAACAACAAGTTCCAATGCTAACACTCCATTTAAGCCTTACTATGCATAACTACCATTAGCAAAACTTAAAGAGTAAAGCATGTATAAATCATAATATACAATATAGACCATCTTATGATACATCATCAATCGTAACGCCCCGGTTTTGGGCTCAGAAGTTTTGGGCGTTGACCGGTTCGGTCAAAGTGCTGATCGAATATATAAGAGTGAATTTAGGAAAGCCTAGTTCGGGTTGCATTAAAAATATGGAAAAATGTTCTAAAATCATCTTTTAATATATAAAAGTGAACTGTGAAATCAATTTTGGAAAATGAGGTTCGGAAGGTTGACATTTTGGCTAGTGACCAAAATGTAATTTTTGAAAGTTGTGGGACAGTTTTATAAAGGATTGAAACTTTGAATCTTTAAGGAGCTATTATTCCAAAAAAAGTTTCTCCAGATTTTTCTAAGGTATTTTAAGGCTTTATTCTGATTTTAAAGATTATGAAAGTGGAGGGAAATCATTTTTACCATTTCTTAACTAACTTTCCATTTTCTCTCAATTTTCCTTTTCTCTCATTTTCTCTCAACCCAAACACACTTCTCCAGATTTCCTTTTCTGATTTTGGCATCTAAATCTCTCATTTCAACTCTCATTTGATTCCTAATCATCTCATCAACAAAACCTCTCAATTTGCAAGTTGTTTCATCAAGCTTTTTGGCTCTAAAAAGGAGAAATTCAAGTTTGGAGGTAAGAACGTCCTTCTCCTCTAAACTATCAGTTCTTTACTGAAATTCCTAAGTTCTCAATCCTTGATTTATGATTTGTGAAAGGCTTTTCAATTGAGATCTTGATTTTTGGCTTAAAATGCAAGATTTGGTGATTTTGGTGAAATTTTCGTGTGATCTGTTTAAGCAGGGTTTTGAGGTGTTAAATTGATGTTAAATGAATGCTAAATTGATTAGAAGTTGAGGTTTAATCAATGCAATCCCGGATAGGTTGAATTTCCTAAGTTTGGCTTGAGTTTTTGGTTGTTTTTGGAGTGTTTTTGGTGATCTGTTATACCTGGAGGTATAAGAATGTGTTTGTGATCATTTTGGATGTTAATTGATGTTTAAAAATGGTTAGAAGTGATGGATCTTGGCTGGGTTAAGTTTTGGAAGTGTTTGGAGGTGATTTCGGTTGTGTTTGGTAGCTGAATTGTTAGATTTGTGATGAGCAGCGAGTTGTGTTGTTGTTGCTGGTGTTCTTAATGCATAAAGATGCATTAATGCTCTGTTTATGTGTGCTTGAAACAGGGGAGTTTGATCCGTGAGCTTTGGAGGTGTTTGCGGAAGGTTTCGGATGCTTGGAAGGCTTGTTGGCTAGCCTTGTTTTGTGTATCGGTGAGTGAAGTAGGGTTTTCAGCTTTTAAACCAAGGTTTGAAGGTTTTGGGAGCTTAGTTTAAGTCTAAACAACTTTGCTAAGCTCAAGAGTAAGTAAAAGGATTTTGTAACCCCCGTAGCCCGGTCTAGACGGTTGACCCGAACTACGAAGATTACACGGGGTTCATGAAAGGCACCCGTCCCGAAACGATACACCCCTGTTCCGAAACGCCTGCACAAAATTCAGCAAACAAGCATACCTAATCATGCAATTGGACTTCCAAACAAGCTCCAAACAACACCAAACTTTACCAGCATGCAATTAAACATCTTTAAGACATATAGAAACCAACAAATCAACAAACCAACTTCACATGCAAAAAGCCCCAATTCAAAGGTCATGCTTCCTACACAAGCTATCCACTCAAGTATCAAACTTGCAAAACAAACATATAAGGTTCAATCCAAAAACCAGCAACAACAACAACACTTAACATACTTAGGGAGTCTCAAACACCTCCCAAAACATATACATTGGTCCCCCATTGCCAAAACATACAAAAGCTAAATGTTTAACAAAACCTTCCATACATTGAGCTTTACTTGAACTTGTTTGCTTGCCTTCTCTTGCTGCCCTCAATGTACTCTAATGCTCTGCATTATTGAATCAAGAAAACGAGAGAGCGTAAGCCAAAGCTTAGTGAGGAGTGCTCTTTAAAACCATTCAATAATGCAATTAAAACCATTTGCAAAACATGCATATATTCAACCTTACACATGCTCAAAGCATACTTAAAAACAAGCAATTCCCATGCTTCCACATTTCATTTAAACAAGCATCTCATGCTTCAACATAAACATTAAAATATGCATCTCATGCATCTCAATGTACTATACATGTCATATTGGCTCAAGTGATACATTTCATTTATGAAATCAAGTTCAATAACTTTCCCCAAGGACTTTTAAACACCTTGGCCCCAAGGACTTTTAAACACCTTGGCCATGGACTTTTAAACACCATGAAAGGACCACACAAGGACTTTTAACCACCTTTGTGTCCGTAGCTTGAATTACCCCAAGGACTTTTAAACACCTTGGCCCCAAGGACTTTTAAACACCTTGGCCCCATGGACTTTTAAACATCATGGAAAGGAGCACCTAAGGACTTTTAACCACCTTAGTGTCCGCAACAAGATTCATCCAAGGACTTTTAAACACCTTGATGATCTTAGGTAACAAGGCTCACTCAAGGACTTTTAACCACCTTAGTGACCTTCATTTTTACAAACCATCACTTGCCAATACACACTTTATACATCACATAATCCACTGTTTTAAAGCATTAAACCAAGCCATTCCATCATGCATTTCAAAGCATTAAATCATCATTTAACAATGCATTAAAAACAAGGTACTCTTACCTAGAGTCACCTTCAACACATGGCTTTAAACATCAGCATAAATCATGCTAAAACATCAGCAATTATCATGCTTAAACATGCTTTCAAAAACAGTAAACAAATCATGCAAAATCATCATTTTACATTGCACCAAAACATGACCACCACTTAGAGGAAAATCCGAAAACTTACACTTGAGCTTAGCAAAGTTGTTTAGACTTAAACTAAGCTCCCAAAACCTTCAATACTTGGTTTTAAGGCTGTAAATCCATTTTCACTCACCGATTACCACTTTGCTTCAAGCCAAAGCACCAAATCAAGCCTCCGGATCAACAATTCTTGGATCCAAGGATGCCTCCCCTGTTTCAACACATTAAAGCAGAGGATTAATGCATCATCATGCATTAATTGCTTCAATGCAAGCATCTAAACTCGCTGCTCTCACAAAACCTCCATTTTCGTCCTCCAAACACAACCGAAAATGCATCCGAAACACTTTTAAACAAAGCCCAGCCACAAACCAGCAAAACCTCACTTCCGTTAACATCAAAACACATCTAAAAACAACCTATAAACATCCTTATACCTCCAGCAACATCAGATCACCAAGATCACCACAAAAGCTACCTTAAAACACAAGCTAAACTTAGGAAATCCAACCTATCCGAGATTGCATCAATCAAGACTCATTTCCACATCAATTTAATGATCATTTAACATCAAAAACACTCTTCAAAACACAGATTTAACAGATCAAACGAAAATCATGTGAAATCATCAAAATCTTGCATAATTAGCCAAGATCCATAAATCAACCTTAAAACCTTTAATCAATTATCAAATTAGGATTGAAAACTTTAGGAATTTCATTAAAGAACTTGAAGTTCAGAGGAGAAGGACGTTCTTACCTCCAAACTTGAGTTTCTCCTCTTTTTGGAATAGAAAAGCTTGATGAAACTTGAAGTAATTGAAGAGGATTTGAAGATACAATGATTTGCAATCAATTGAGAGTTGAAAGGAGGATTTTAAGTGAGAAAATCAGAATGAGATCTCTGGAAATTAAGTGTTTGGGTTGAGAGAAAAAGAGAGAAAGAAAATTGGAAGTTAGATGAGAAAATACCAAAATGAGTTTCCCTCCTTTTTGATTTCTTTAAAAATCAGAATTATGTGTTAAAATATCTTAGAAAAATCTGGAGAAACTCCCTTTGGGTAAATAGCTCCTTAAAGATTCAAAGTTTCAACCCTTTATAAAATAGCCACCAAACTTTCAAAAATTACATTTTGGTCACTAGCCAAAATGTCACCCTTCCAAAACTCATTTTCCAAAATTGATTTCACAGTTCACTTAATTATATTAAAAGAGGATTTTAGAACATTTTTCCATATTTTTAATGCAACCCGAACTAGGCTTTCCTAATTTAACCTCTTACGATTCGAACATCACTTTGACCAACCGGTCAACGTCCAAGACTTCCAAGCCCAAAACCGGGGCGTTACAACTCTCCCCCCCTTAAGAAATTTCGTCCTCGAAATTTACATGAAGGAAAGAGATAAGGAAACTGCTTCAGCATATCATCCTTCCGCTCCCACGTGGCTTCCTCAACACCGCGATGCTTCCACAGCACCTTCACCAACTCAATGGTCTTGCCACGAAGAACCTTGCTATCTGAATCCAGAACCTTCACCGGTTCCTCATCATAGGTCAAATCCGGATTCAATTCCACTTCCTCCACAGGCATCACATGCGAAGGATCAGATCTATACTTCCGGAGCATAGAAACATGGAACACATCATGAATCTTCTCCAGCTCCTGAGGTAACCTCAACCGATACGCAACAGGACCCACACGCTCAACAACCTCATACGGTCCAATGTATCTAGGGCTCAGCTTACCCTTCCGACCAAACCTCATCACCCTCTTCCAAGGCGAAACCTTCAAGAACACGCGATCACCCACCGCAAACTCTATCTCCTTACGCTTCAAATCCGCGTAAGACTTCTGCCGATCAGAAGCAGCCTTCAACCGCTCACAAATGAGCTTCACCTTCTCGGTAGTCCCTTTCAACAAAGCAGGCATCGAAACCAACTTTTGACCAGTTTCAGCCCAACACAGAGGAGTCCTACACTTCCTCCCATACAGAGCCTCATAAGGTGCCATCTGTATACTCGCCTGATAACTGTTGTTGTAAGCGAACTCAACCAAAGGCAGATGCTTCTCCCAAGAACCTTGGAACTCTATCACACAGCATGTCAACATATCCTCCAAAATCTGAATAACTCGCTCAGACTGGCCATCCGACTGAGGATGACAGGATGTACTGAAATGCAACCTTGTACCCAGAGCTTGATGCAAACACTGCCAAAAACGCGATGTGAACCTCAGATCCCTATCCGACACGATCGACTTAGGCACACCATGCAACCTCACAACCTCAGCAATGTACAGCTCTGCCAGCTTATCCAAAGAGAACGTAGTATGCACAGGCAAGAAATGCGCACACTTCGTCAGGCGATCTACAATCACCCAAACAGAATTCTTCTTCGACGGAGACAAAGGTAAACCAGATACAAAATCCATGGTAACCCTCTCCCACTTCCACTCAGGGATTTTCAGCGGTTGCAACAAACCAGAAGGAACCTGATGTTCAGCCTTGACTCGCTGACACACCAAACACTTGCTCACGAACTCTGCCACATCCTTCTTCAGACCTACCCAATAGTACTCATCACGAAGATCGCGATACATCTTTGTACTACCAGGATGCATAGCAAAAGGACTGCTATGACCTTCAGCCAGAATAGCACGCCTCAACTCAGCATCTGCAGGCACTACTATCCGAGTACCAAAACACAACACTCCATCCTCATTAAAACAGAAATCCGAAGGTCTACCCTCCGCGATATCCTGAACATGAGACACCAAGGAATCATCCAACAACTGCTTATCCTTGATCAACTGAACCAACGACGGTTTCACTTGCAACTCAGCAACAAGACCACCATCCTGCGATATGCTCAAGCTAGCAAACATAGCTCTCAACTCAACAGCTACCTTTCTACTCAAGGCATCCGCAACAACATTGGCCTTTCCAGGATGATACTCTATCGTCAGATCATAATCCTTGAGCAACTCCAACCAACGTCGCTGCCTGAGATTCAACTCCTTCTGAGACATCAGATACCTCAAACTCTTGTGATCCGTGTACACAGTACACTTCTCACCATACAGATAATGCCTCCAGATCTTCAGAGCAAAAACCACTGCAGCCAGCTCAATATCATGCGTAGGATAATTGCGCTCATGCACCTTCAACTGCCGCGACGCATAAGCCACAACCTTACCCTCTTGCATCAGCACACACCCCAAACCAACATAGGATGCATCACTGTAGACTACAAACTCTTTCCCTGATTCAGGCTGAATCAAGATAGGAGCCTGCGTCAAAGCCATCTTCAGCTTCTCAAAAGCTTGCTGTCTCGCTTCTGTCCACTCATACTTAACATCTTTCTGCAGCAACTTCGTCAAAGGAGCAGCAATCTTGGAAAAACCATCCACAAACCTTCGGTAGTATCCTGCCAAACCAAGGAAACTACGAACCTCCTGAACAGACTTAGGAACTTTCCAATTCATCACCGCTTCAATCTTCTGAGGATCAACACGAATCCCCTCAGCTAAGACCACATGCCCAAGAAAAACCACCTCTCTAAGCCAGAACTCACACTTGCTCAGCTTAGCATAAAGCTGATTCTCCAACAAAGCTTGCAACACAATCCTCAAATGCTCTTCGTGCTCTTCCTCAGTACGCGAGTACACAAGGATATCATCAATGAACACCACAACGAACTTGTCCAGGTATTCATGAAAAACACGATTCATCATGTCCATGAAAGCAGCAGGAGCATTTGTCAGACCAAACGTCATCACAAGGAACTCATAATGCCCATACCTTGTCTTGAAAGTTGTCTTAGGCACATCCACATCCTTCACCTTCAATTGATAATACCCTGACCTCAAGTCAATCTTAGAGAACACAGCAGCTCCCCGAAATTGATCAAAGAGATCATCAATCCTCGACAAAGGATACCGATTCTTGATAGTCAGCTGGTTCAGCTGACGGTAATCAATGCACATCCTCATCGTGCCATCTTTCTTCTTCACAAACAAGACAGGAGCACCCCAAGGCGAAACCCTCGGCCGGATGAAACCACGATCAAGCAGCTCTTGCAACTGCGTCTTCAGCTCTTTCAGCTCCTTAGGTGCCATTCTATAGGGAGTAATGGACACAGGAGTGGTATTCTCATACAGCTCAATACCAAACTCCACCTCGCGATTAGGAGGTAACCCAGGCAACTCCTCAGGAAAAACATCAGGAAACTCCTTCACAACCCTGATATCCTGCACCCTCAGCTCCTTCGAACTAGGATTCATCACAAAAGCCAGAAAAGCTTCACAACCTTGCCTCAGCATCATGCTCGCCTCCAAGGTAGAAACAACATTGGCAAGAAATTTCACATTCTCACCAACTACCACCACTTCATAATCATCCGCAAGCTTAAGCGAAACCCGCTTATTCTCACAATCCACAACAGCACGATGCTCAGCAAGCCAATCCATACCAAGGATCACATCGAAACCATAAAAGGGCAACTCCATAAGATCAACATGAAAGACATGCTCTTAAACAACTAAAGGACACCTTCTATAAAGCTTACGAGTCACAACAGTTTCACCAAAAGAACTAGTGACTCTAACACCAACATCCAAAGACTCAACAGGCAAACCAAGCAACTCAGCATGTTCACGAAGAATGTATGAATGCGTAGATCCAGAATCAATCAAAGAAAACAATGACAAGGATTGCAAAGTAAAGGTACCTGCAATCACATCAGCATCATTCCTTCCCTCGCGCTGAGCATACACCCTCGCTTGGCCACCACCCTCAGGTTGAATAGCCACAACATGAGCTACTCCGCGACCACCTTCCTCTCGCCTCTGAAAATTACCACGGCCGCGCCCACGACCTCTCTGCGGTGCTGCAACAGGAGCACGCTCTTGACCACCAGCCATCCTCGGACAATCACGCCTCAAATGGTCAGCAGAACCACAGTTCCAACACTCATAACCAGCTGCCACCACAGGAGCTTGCACCTCCCTCCCAGCACGAGGACAGTCACGCTTCAAGTGACCACGGGAACCACAAATCCAACAAGCACTAGGGTCAGCTCTAGCATTGCCACCCTTAGCAGGTGCACCTCCACCTCTCTTAGACGAGGACTGAAACCTCTGATCACGCCCCCTCTTGTTCCGTCCACCGGAACTATACTCAGCAGCTCTCTTCCCAGAACTAGCTCCAGCACCTTTAGCAGACAAACTCAGATTCATCTCAATGTCCTTGGATCGGCTAACCAACACATCGAAATCATTGTACTCCGCAGCCAACATATAGGTCTTAACTTCCGTCACCAAGCCATAACGGAACCTTTCGCACCTCTCGCGCTCATCAGGTATCAGCTCCGGTGCATACTGACTGAGACGTACGAACTGTACCTCATACTCAGCCACACTCATGCTCCCTTGAGTCAGAGACAAGAATTCACGCTTCTTCTCGTCCAGATATCTAACTCCCAGATATCTCCTCTTGAACGCATGCTGAAAGAACGTCCAAGTAACATCAGCATCAACCATCCCAGAGATTGTGGTCGTCCACCACGTATAAGCATCACCTTGCAGCAGCGACACCACACATCCCAGCTTTTGCACATCAGTGCAACTCATCTGTCCCAAGACACGCTTGGTACTCTCCAACCATGCTTCTGACCTCTCCGCTGACATACCCCTAAACTCAGTCCCACCAAGACTGCGCAAACGCTCTAAGGGTAATCTAGCTCCAGCATCTCCCTGATGCCCAGCTCCTCGAGCTCCAGTTACTGCTGCTCGAAATGCACCCGCAATAGCTTGTACCAGCACAGACATGTCAGGCATCGCCTGCCCCTGACCAACTTCAGGTCCTGCAGCTCCAGCACCAGCTGCCTCAGCTCCAGCTGCCTCAGCTCCAGCTCTTTCCCTCTCCGCACCACCACCACCAGGTGGAGGAGGAGGTAACACAGCACTACCCGTGTGCTCATCATTCACATTCCCCTCCGGGGTCGTAGCTCTCGCGCTACTCCTTAACTCTCTACGTGGTGCCATATTTTACCATGCATAACAATACAAATAAAACAAGTCAGGACCAGCAAGGTAAGCAAATTCCAAGTATTCAAGCTCAATTTCTTTCAAAAACAACATCATCTCTTTAGCTTTTGTTTGGCAATGGGTACCCTCATCATGCATCATCACAACATACATCACATACACATCATCATCTCATATCACTGAACATGCTTTCATACAACAAGCATACAAACCAAACCATGCTTCAATCATGCATACACACATTCCCAATTTCTCGAGAACTCAGCTCTGATACCACCAAATGTAACCCCCGTAGCCCGGTCTAGACGGTTGACCCGAACTACGAAGATTACACGGGGAAAACCAAAGTCAACCCGAAAGTCAACCTTGATTAACGACCCTTTTTTTTGCTTTTTAATCTTATCTAGATGCACATTAACCTTAATTGTGATCATACAAACAACATACTAAAAGATCACAAACATCAGAGATCAAGCAAGGACCCAATTGAACAAATTACCACTTTAGGGACCAAATTGTAATTTCTGATAAATTAAGGGACTTAACCCAAATTAAAGTTACCATCTTGAAATTAGTCAGGTTTCGTGCTTCTCTGTGAAATTTCAGCTCAAAAGGACATCCACAGCTCATGCAATTGATCAAACAAGATTCGGGACCAAAACACAAACAAATCAAAACATATAACTACCATGTCAGCCCCCTAACGGTCGACCGTTCCGGAACAGGCTAACCCTGTTCCGAAACACGGGCCGTTCCGAAACGGGTTCCGGAACGTGGCTCGACAGAGGCCAAACCGTTTCGAAACGGTGCATACCGTTTCGGACGCCTGGGTTCATGAAAGGCACCCGTTCCGAAACGATACACCCCTGTTCCGAAACGCCTGCACAAAATTCAGCAAACAAGCATACCTAATCATGCAATTGGACTTCCAAACAAGCTCCAAACATCACCAAACTTTACCAGCATGCAATTAAACATCTTTAAGACATATAGAAACCAACAAATCAACAAACCAACTTCACATGCAAAAAGCCCCAATTCAAAGGTCATGCTTCCTACACAAGCTATCCACTCAAGTATCAAACTTGCAAAACAAACATATAAGGTTCAATCCAAAACCCAGCAACAACAACAACACTTAACATACTTAGGGAGTCTCAAACACCTCCCAAAACATATACATTGGTCCCCCATTGCCAAAACATACAAAAGCTAAATGTTTAACAAAACCTTCCATACATTGAGCTTTACTTGAACTTGTTTGCTTGCCTTCTCTTGCTGCCCTCAATGTACTCTAATGCTCTGCATTATTGAATCAAGAAAACGAGAGAGCGTAAGCCAAAGCTTAGTGAGGAGTGCTCTTTAAAACCATTCAATAATGCAATTAAAACCATTTGCAAAACATGCATATATTCAACCTTACACATGCTCAAAGCATACTTAAAAACAAGCAATTCCCATGCTTCCACATTTCATTTAAACAAGCATCTCATGCTTCAACATAAACATTAAAATATGCATCTCATGCATCTCAATGTACTATATATGTCATATTGGCTCAAGTGATACATTTCATTTATGAAATCAAGTTCAATAACTTTCCCCAAGGACTTTTAAACACCTTGGCCCCAAGGACTTTTAAACACCTTGGCCATGGACTTTTAAACACCATGAAAGGACCACACAAGGACTTTTAACCACCTTTGTGTCCGTAGCTTGAATTACCCCAAGGACTTTTAAACACCTTGGCCCCATGGACTTTTAAACACCATGGAAAGGAGCACCTAAGGACTTTTAACCACCTTAGTGTCCGCAACAAGATTCATCCAAGGACTTTTAAACACCTTGATGATCTTAGGTAACAAGGCTCACTCAAGGACTTTTAACCACCTTAGTGACCTTCACTTTTACAAACCATCACTTGCCAATACACACTTTATACATCACATAATCCACTGTTTAAAGCATTAAACCAAGCCATTCCATCATGCATTTCAAAGCATTAAATCATTGTAACCCCCGTAGCCCGGCCTAGACGGTTGACCCGAACTACGAAGATTACACGGGGAAAACCAAAGTCAACCCGAAAGTCAACCTTGATTAACGACCCTCTTTTTTTTTTCTTTTTAATCTTGTCTAGATGCACATTAACCTTATATGTGATCACACAACCACCATGCTCAAGATCACAAACATCAGAGATGAAACAGGGACCCAACTGAACAAATTACAACTTTAGGGACCAAATTGTAATTTCTGAAAACTTTAAGGACTTAACCATATTTTAAGTTACCAACTTAAAATTAATCATGTTACATGCTTCCCTGCCAAAATTCAGTTCAAACGGACATCCCGAACTCATACAATTGCACAAACAAGATTCAGGACCAAAATGCAAACTTTACAAAACATTTGAAGATTCTTTTAACCGAAATAACAGAACCCGTATCGATACGCCTGAAGTCGTATCGATACACGGGGAAGGCAGTAACCAAACTCGAGCAACGGTATCGATACGGTATCCCCTGTACCGATACGGCATTCAAACTTTTCCCAGATTTGTATCGATACCCGCACACCCGTACCGATACGCCTAGGCAGAAATGAGCATATTTAGCTCAGGCGTATCGATACGCAAGCCCGAGTACCGATACCCCTGCTTGAAATAGACTTGAAAACATCAACAAACATGCTTCAAACCTCAAATAAACATCACCAAATCATACCACATAGTCAAACAACATGCAAGGACCACAATTGCTTCATCAATTCAACATATAACCAACACATATGAAAAGCCCCAATTCTATAGGCATGCTTCCTACTCAAGCAACCATTTAAGCACAAACCTTTCAAAGCAACCTCAATTAAACCAATTCATGTTTCACAACATTAACAACAGTACTTAAACATTCTTGATCAACTCATACGATCACAATAACAACAATCCGAGAGATTCTACCCCATTGCCCTTATTAACTATAGCTAATCACCGAGACATACATCTCCATTGGAGTCCACCTTGAATCCCTTGCTCCTTGCTGTCAAAACTTCAAGAATCTGCATTGATGGACAAAAAAAAGAGCATAAGCACATAATGCTTAGTGAGGAATGCTCAAAACCAAAACACCATCAATGCAGCGGGTCTTTAAAACACTTTAAAACCAACCCGATTTGCTTACCAAAACCATGTTCGAAAACTCTTTCAACATCAAGCTCAAAACATGCATAAACACCATATGCCAAGCTTAAACAAAACCATGGAAAACACATCCTTTCCACAACATACCTTTCTTTAACTTGAAAACCACATCAAGCAAGAAACCATTTAAACCATAGTTCAATTAAACCATTTCATGCATTTAATCAAGGCATCATAAAACCATAACATCATAATCACATGCCTTTATCAACATGTCATACATGACTTCAATGCAACATAGGTAATCCATGCTCTCATGCATCATTTATCAAATGATAACCAACACTTGTTCAACATACAAGTAGCATGCTTTTACTAGCATCATACACATCTCATGCAACAATGCATCTTACCAAGCAATCTCATGCTTCTCATGCAAACATGCATCAATTCAAGCATCTCATGCTTCACATGCAACCATGCATCATTTCAAGCAATCTCATGCTTAACATGATCAAGAACATTATATTGGCTTCCAAGAGATCAACCATATTCACATTCCAACTTTCAACCCGATCGGATACGCGGATCACAAGCGTGTCCCAACGCTTCCTACACACTACCCAATCCAAGGTCTTCCCGTGGGCAACAACCTCCACTGACCTCAATCTCCTAAGGTTCCCATGTATGGACTTTTAAACACCATACAACCTTAGCTTTTCCTCAAGGTTACCATGTATAGACATACACCCTTGACATGCACAAGGTCTTCCCGTATGGACTTTCAACCACCATACAACCTTTGCATAACCGATTGGTAGTTGTAGACATCATCTAACGAGATCCGGGACATCACACACAAGATCCACACATGGACTTAACCATTGCCATTGTGATCTTAACAAGTACAAGGTTCTCACATAAGGACTTTTAACCACCTTATAACCTTTACTTAACAAAGGTCTACCGTGGGCAACAACCTCCACTACGACCTTAAGCAACCGAGGTCCTCCCGTGGGCACACCCTCCACTGACCTCATCTCGTTAGGAATACTTGAGGGGAGTTTACCCGGTCCTCACTTGACCACTCCGCCATCAAGGCGACTTTATTCACGGTGCACCCAATCCTATAGCCGGCTAATTATACCCGATCAACGAACCAAGAACCATTCACATCTCTTGCCAACATAACCATCTTACCATAATATCCAATGTTCCACATGCATAAACACGATGCAAGGTCATCACATCATTAGCTCAATGATTCACATGCATACACATAATGCAAAACCATCACATCATTAGCTCAATGATTCACATGCATAAACAATATGCAAAGGGTACAATTATCATCATTAATCATCATCAACTCACTGTTTTTAAGCATAATACAAAGCCAATGAACAACATGCATCACTATGCATCAAAATCACAATTTCCAAAAACATAACCAAGGATCTTTTACCTTGAGCATCCTTTTCAATTGACTTTCAAAACCAGCATTAAACCATGCTAAAACATGCTTACAAAACAGAATTAAACCATGCAAAAACACTTGCATAATAATCATCAACCACATTTGATTTTAAAACCAAATCACGCACAATTCCAAGGCAAAAACCCCTTTACTTACTCTTGAGCTTAGCAAAGTTGTTTAGACTTAAACTAAGCTCCCAAAACCTTCAAACCATGTTTCAAAAGCTGAAATCCCAACTCCACTCACCGATTACCAAACAAGACTAGCCAACAAGCCTTCCAAGCTTCCGAAACTTTCCGAAAACACCTCCAAAGCTCAAGGATCAACCTCCCCTGTTTCAAGCACATAAAAACAGAACATTAATGCATCCATATGCATTAAAACACCAGCAACATCAACACAACTCGCTGCTCTTCACAAAACTAGCAATTTGGCTACCAAACACAACCGAAATCATCTCCAAACACTTCCAAAACTTAACCCAGCCAAGATCCATCACTTCTAACCATTTTTATACATCAAATAACATGCAAAATGATCACAACCACGTCCTTATACCTCCAGGTATAACAGATCACCAAAAACACTCCAAAAACAACCAAAAACTCAAGCAAAACTTAGGAAATTCAACCTATCCGGGATTGCATTGATTAAACCTCAACTTCTAATCATTTTAGCATTCATTTAACATCATTTTAACACCTCAAAACCCTGCTTAAACAGATCACACGAAATTTTCACCAAAATCACCAAATCTTGCATTTTAGCCAAAAATCAAGATCTCAATTGAAAAGCCTTTAATAAAACATGAATCAAGGATTGAGAACTTAGGAATTTCAGTAAAGAACTGATAGTTTAGAGGAGAAGGACGTTCTTACCTCCAAACTTGAATTTCTCCATTTTAGAGCCAAAATGCTTGATGAAACAATTTGTAAATTGAGAGGTTTTGATAATGAGATGATTAGGAATCAAATGAGAGTTGAAATGAGAGATGTAGATGTCAAAATCAGAGAAAGAAATCTGGAGAATTTTGTTTGGGTAGAGAGAAAATGAGAGAAAAGAGAATTTGAGAGAAAATAGAAAATTAGTTGGAAATTGGTTAAAATGATTCCCCTCTCTTTTCTTAATCTTTAAAATCAGATTTTAGACTTAAAATATCTTAGAAAAATCTGGAGAAATCCCTTTTGGAATAATAGCTCCTTAAAGATTCAAAGTTTCAATCCTTTATAAAACTGTCCTGCAACTTTCAAAAATTACATTTTGGTCACCAACCAAAATGTCAACCTTCCGAACCTCATTTTCCAAAATTGATTTCAGAGTTCACTTATATATATTAAAAGATGATTTTAGAACATTTTTCCATATTTTTAATGCAACCCGAACTAGGCTTTCCTAAATTCCCTCTCATATATTCGATCAGCACTTTGACCGAACCGGTCAACGCCAAAACTTCTGAGCCCAAAACCGGGGCGTTACAACTCTCCCCCCCTTAGGAAATTTCGTCCTCGAAATTTCAACCGGCGAAAAGAGAACAGAACCTTCTCAAGCATCACACAAAGCAACACAAAGCCTTAACCAACACCACTGATCACTTTCCACACAAAACCTCCACCATATACTGTTCACAAATCCAAACTCTCAAAGGTAACCACGACTTAACCTTCCACACAACCAGACAATACACAAACCAACGTCAACCTGAGAAACTTCAGCTCTTACAGCAAACAACACTGTAATACACATCTTCCAAAACTTGTCTACACAAAGACAACAACCAAACCATCTCAGCCACTAGGCAACCTCTCAACCTCAACAACTCTTGCGATTCCCAAACCTTTCCCAAAGATTTTCCCAGCAAGCAGAAATCCTTAAACATCAACTGTTCACACAAACTCTCTAACGAAGCTGGCAATCCTTACATCCATCAAAACATTACCATAACAGCCCACCAGCACCAAAAACCAGAATCACATCACAACCTCAACTTGAAACCTTCAGCCGTTCCACATACCATCAACAGACTTCAAACAAAACTTCTTAACCACAACTAGCCAACCACTGCTCACAAGAACTCAAACAACCAACGAAAACCTTCGATCTTTCACAGCCCTTTCACTACATACTTAACCAGAACACTTGCATTACCAGAACATCACTGAACCAAAACACACACAACAGCTTCAGAACTCTTCAAAGATTGCTAAGAACCAACACAACCCTTCACAACAACTTAAAAGCTAAACCACTTCAGCACCCGGAAACTCAACCACCAAGCTACAACAACACTTAGCACCAAGGAACAACCACTTCCTTTAAACCAAACAACCCACTTAGCTGATACAAACCACCACCGATACCTTCCACCACCAAACCACTAAACTCTCAAAGCAACAAACACTTTCCTTCTACCAACAAGCCATTCCACTCTCACCATCACAAACAACTAGATAACAAACTCTAGCACTTCTAACTCCCACTCTTAGCACCAAACAACCTCTAAAAACCATCATCCCACCTAAACCAACCACAACACTAACAGATTCGATTAGTTATTAGGGTATGTGAACATCGTATGCATGATCACCTACATGCCCTATCAATGCCTGATGTACATGTATGCAAAACCTCTAATGTCATGCCACATGTATGCATGGCCCAACATATATAATATAGTATATAACAATGATTTAACTGTGCATGATTGCCAGTTCACACCCTCCAATAACATCCTCAAAATCTGTCTAAGAACAACCTCCTTACTTATCTTTAACTTAACTATCTCCATCACATCAACAACCATTAACCACAAGATACTTACCCAAGCCCTCTTCACACCTAAGATATCACCAAACCACAACTATCATTACCCCAAACATGCTAGCAACAAGACTAAACTTACCACGCAAGGAAAAAAAACCAACAGAAACCAAACTAAGCAACTAAAGCAAAGATCACTTAACAAGGTTACCTGAAAACATAACACCACTCTGAAGCTTCATCGAACGAGCTCTCTTCCTTGCAAAACCAACATCCTTCGGTTGCACCCTTGCAGCACCAGCTAACACACCTGGGTCACCACCAACTCCTTGCGATAAGAAACCTTGACTGTTCCGCGCCAACATCAAGCAATCACGCTTCATGTGTCCAGCAGACCCACACTTCCAGCAAACTTCATTTCCCAAACTTTTCACAACCTTCTGCTTTTTCTGCCACTTCTGAACCTCGCCTCGGTCGCGCCCACGACCTTTCTGAAATCCTTTGGCTAACACCAAAGCTGACTTCACTCCAAGAGGACAATCACGCCTAATATGCAACTTAGAACCACATCTCCAGCAAACACTTGTGTCCCAACATTTTCCAACATGTTGCCTTTTACAATGGTCACAAACAGATGACTGAGCTTCCACTCCTTGCTCAGGCAACACTTGCTCACCAACAGCATTAGCCACACCTTGCTCAACCCTTGGAAATTCCCTTCCAAGATACCTTTCATAGAAAGCAGATACAAAGAAATTCCAATCAATATCAAGGATATGTGACGCCACAGCCACAGATGTCCACCAAGAACAAGCATCCCCCAGCATCAGAGAAACAACACTCCCCAGCTTACAGGCATAATCACAGCCTTCCTGATCCAAAATCAGAACTACATTGGCCAACCAGACCTCAAACATCTCCGGGGAAGAACCATGGTACTCTACAGCACCCAAATCAAACAAATGCTGTTTCGGCAAACCCACACATTTAGCCAGCACATCCACTGATTCTACCTCAACCGTAGCCTGAGATGTTCCCAACACCTCCTGATCAACAGATAAAGAACTTTCCATCCCGGAACCAGCTTCCTTCCCTTGCCTTACCATCTCAACTCCAGTCACAAAAGACTGAGACAAAACACCTTTACAAAAGGGCGAATCCTTTGACTCAACAACCTGCCCCAAGGCAGCCACCATCTCACTCATCCTCCACTCTTTCATCATTTTTGCCATACCACTAACAACAAACAACATACAATCACAACAAACAACAAAACCTGTTAGACCAGCATTAAGCAAGGATTCAACTCCAACTCTAAAATAACACAATAGCTATATTAATAAGGCAATGGGTATCCCGAATCCTCCCCCTTTACATGACATAACAGCCAACACAACATAGATATCACAACATCAAGCATATCAATAACATACCTTGATCATGCTTACACCAAACAGCATCCAACAGCACTAGCACATTAGCAACATAACATGCTCAAAACACATTTATCATGCATAGCATCAGCTCATGGCATCAACACATATCCACATGATCTCAACCAAGATTCATAACCACAAATCATGCTTGCATACACCAGCAACATGCTCGAAAACATCAACAGCATACTCAGAAACACATGCTTCAACCAGCTTCCAACCATACAACAAGGTAAACATCAAACACACTTACCACAACAACTTACCGTTTTCCCCAACCTTCGCAACTCAGCTCTGATACCACCAAATGTAACCCCCGTAGCCCGGCCTAGACGGTTGACCCGAACTACGAAGATTACACGGGGAAAACCAAAGTCAACCCGAAAGTCAACCTTGATTAACGACCCTCTGTTTTTTTTTCTTTTTAATCTTGTCTAGATGCACATTAACCTTATATGTGATCACACAACCACCATGCTCAAGATCACAAACATCAGAGATGAAACAGGGACCCAACTGAACAAATTACAACTTTAGGGACCAAATTGTAATTTCTGAAAACTTTAAGGACTTAACCATATTTTAAGTTACCAACTTAAAATTAATCATGTTACATGCTTCCCTGCCAAAATTCAGTTCAAACGGACATCCCGAACTCATACAATTGCACAAACAAGATTCAGGACCAAAATGCAAACTTTACAAAACATTTGAAGATTCTTTTAACCGAAATAACAGAACCCGTATCGATACGCCTGAATTCGTATCGATACACGGGGAAGGCAGTAACCAAACTCGAGCAACGGTATCGATACGGTATCCCCTGTACCGATACGGCATTCAAACTTTTCCCAGATTTGTATCGATACCCGCACACCCGTACCGATACGCCTAGGCAGAAATGAGCATATTTAGCTCAGGCGTATCGATACGCAAGCCCGAGTACCGATACCCCTGCTTGAAATAGACTTGAAAACATCAACAAACATGCTTCAAACCTCAAATAAACATCACCAAATCATACCACATAGTCAAACAACATGCAAGGACCACAATTGCTTCATCAATTCAACATATAACCAACACATATGAAAAGCCCCAATTCTATAGGCATGCTTCCTACTCAAGCAACCATTTAAGCACAAACCTTTCAAAGCAACCTCAATTAAACCAATTCATGTTTCACAACATTAACAACAGTACTTAAACATTCTTGATCAACTCATACGATCACAATAACAACAATCCGAGAGATTCTACCCCATTGCCCTTATTAACTATAGCTAATCACCGAGACATACATCTCCATTGGAGTCCACCTTGAATCCCTTGCTCCTTGCTGTCCAAACTTCAAGAATCTGCATTGATGGACAAAAAAAAGAGCGTAAGCACATAATGCTTAGTGAGGAATGCTCAAAACCAAAACACCATCAATGCAGCGGGTCTTTAAAACACTTTAAAACCAACCCGATTTGCTTACCAAAACCATGTTCGAAAACTCTTTCAACATCAAGCTCAAAACATGCATAAACACCATATGCCAAGCTTAAACAAAACCATGGAAAACACATCCTTTCCACAACATACCTTTCTTTAACTTGAAAACCACATCAAGCAAGAAACCATTTAAACCATAGTTCAATTAAACCATTTCATGCATTTAATCAAGGCATCATAAAACCATAACATCATAATCACATGCCTTTATCAACATGTCATACATGACTTCAATGCAACATAGGTAATCCATGCTCTCATGCATCATTTATCAAATGATAACCAACACTTGTTCAACATACAAGTAGCATGCTTTTACTAGCATCATACACATCTCATGCAACAATGCATCTTACCAAGCAATCTCATGCTTCTCATGCAAACATGCATCAATTCAAGCATCTCATGCTTCACATGCAACCATGCATCATTTCAAGCAATCTCATGCTTAACATGATCAAGAACATTATATTGGCTTCCAAGAGATCAACCATATTCACATTCCAACTTTCAACCCGATCGGATACGCGGATCACAAGCGTGTCCCAACGCTTCCTACACACTACCCAATCCAAGGTCTTCCCGTGGGCAACAACCTCCACTGACCTCAATCTCCTAAGGTTCCCATGTATGGACTTTTAAACACCATACAACCTTAGCTTTTCCTCAAGGTTACCATGTATAGACATACACCCTTGACATGCACAAGGTCTTCCCGTATGGACTTTCAACCACCATACAACCTTTGCATAACCGATTGGTAGTTGTAGACATCATCTAACGAGATCTGGGACATCACACACAAGATCCACACATGGACTTAACCATTGCCATTGTGATCTTAACAAGTACAAGGTTCTCACATAAGGACTTTTAACCACCTTATAACCTTTACTTAACCAAGGTCTACCGTGGGCAACAACCTCCACTACGACCTTAAGCAACCGAGGTCCTCCCGTGGGCACACCCTCCACTGACCTCATCTCGTTAGGAATACTTGAGGGGAGTTTACCCGGTCCTCACTTGACCACTCCGCCATCAAGGCGACTTTATTCACGGTGCACCCAATCCTATAGCCGGCTAATTATACCCGATCAACGAACCAAGAACCATTCACATCTCTTGCCAACATAACCATCTTACCATAATATCCAATGTTCCACATGCATAAACACGATGCAAGGTCATCACATCATTAGCTCAATGATTCACATGCATACACATAATGCAAAACCATCACATCATTAGCTCAATGATTCACATGCATAAACAATATGCAAAGGGTACAATTATCATCATTAATCATCATCAACTCACTGTTTTTAAGCATAATACAAAGCCAATGAACAACATGCATCACTATGCATCAAAATCACAATTTCCAAAAACATAACCAAGGATCTTTTACCTTGAGCATCCTTTTCAATTGACTTTCAAAACCAGCATTAAACCATGCTAAAACATGCTTACAAAACAGAATTAAACCATGCAAAAACACTTGCATAATAATCATCAACCACATTTGATTTTAAAACCAAATCACGCACAATTCCAAGGCAAAAACCCCTTTACTTACTCTTGAGCTTAGCGAAGTTGTTTAGACTTAAACTAAGCTCCCAAAACCTTCAAACCATGTTTCAAAAGCTGAAATCCCAACTCCACTCACCGATTACCCAACAAGACTTCCAAGCTTCCGAAACTTTCCGAAAACACCTCCAAAGCTCAAGGATCAACCTCCCCTGTTTCAAGCACATAAAAACAGAACATTAATGCATCCATATGCATTAAAACACCAGCAACATCAACACAACTCGCTGCTCTTCACAAAACTAGCAATTTGGCTACCAAACACAACCGAAATCATCTCCAAACACTTCCAAAACTTAACCCAGCCAAGATCCATCACTTCTAACCATTTTTATACATCAAATAACATGCAAAATGATCACAACCACGTCCTTATACCTCCAGGTATAACAGATCACCAAAAACACTCCAAAAACAACCAAAAACTCAAGCAAAACTTAGGAAATTCAACCTATCCGGGATTGCATTGATTAAACCTCAACTTCTAATCATTTTAGCATTCATTTAACATCATTTTAACACCTCAAAACCCTGCTTAAACAGATCACACGAAATTTTCACCAAAATCACCAAATCTTGCATTTTAGCCAAAAATCAAGATCTCAATTGAAAAGCCTTTAATAAAACATGAATCAAGGATTGAGAACTTAGGAATTTCAGTAAAGAACTGATAGTTTAGAGGAGAAGGACGTTCTTACCTCCAAACTTGAATTTCTCCATTTTAGAGCCAAAATGCTTGATGAAACAATTTGTAAATTGAGAGGTTTTGATAATGAGATGATTAGGAATCAAATGAGAGTTGAAATGAGAGATGTAGATGTCAAAATCAGAGAAAGAAATCTGGAGAATTTTGTTTGGGTAGAGAGAAAATGAGAGAAAAGAGAATTTGAGAGAAAATAGAAAATTAGTTGGAAATTGGTTAAAATGATTCCCCTCTCTTTTCTTAATCTTTAAAATCAGATTTTAGACTTAAAATATCTTAGAAAAATCTGGAGAAATCCCTTTTGGAATAATAGCTCCTTAAAGATTCAAAGTTTCAATCCTTTATAAAACTGTCCTGCAACTTTCAAAAATTACATTTTGGTCACCAACCAAAATGTCAACCTTCCGAACCTCATTTTCCAAAATTGATTTCACAGTTCACTTATATATATTAAAAGATGATTTTAGAACATTTTTCCATATTTTTAATGCAACCCGAACTAGGCTTTCCTAAATTCCCTCTCATATATTCGATCAGCACTTTGACCGAACCGGTCAACGCCAAAACTTCTGAGCCCAAAACCGGGGCGTTACAATCATCATTTAACAATGCATTAAAAACAAGGTACTCTTACCTAGAGTCACCTTCAACACATGGCTTTAAACATCAGCATAAATCATGCTAAAACATCAGCAATTATCATGCTTAAACATGCTTTCAAAAACAGTAAACAAATCATGCAAAATCATCATTTTACATTGCACCAAAACATGACCACCACTTAGAGGAAAATCCGAAAACTTACACTTGAGCTTAGCAAACTTGTTTAGACTTAAACTAAGGTCCCAAAACCTTCAATACTTGGTTTTAAGGCTGTAAATCCATTTTCACTCACCGATTACCACTTTGCTTCAAGCCAAAGCACCAAATCAAGCCTCCGGATCAACAATTCTTGGATCCAAGGATGCCTACCCTGTTTCAACACATTAAAGCAGAGGATTAATGCATCATCATGCATTAATGGCTTTAATGAAAGCATCTAAACTCGCTGCTCTCACAAAACCTCCATTTTCGGCCTCCAAACACAACCGAAAATGCATCCGAAACACTTCTAAACAAAGCCCAGCCACAAACCAGCAAAACCTCACTTCCGTTAACATCAAAACACATCTAAAAACAACCTATAAACATCCTTATACCTCCAGCAACATCAGATCACCAAGATCACCACAAAAGCTACCTTAAAACACAAGCTAAACTTAGGAAATCCAACCTATCCGGGATTGCATCAATCAAGACTGATTTCCACATCAATTTAATGATCATTTAACATGAAAAACACTCTTCAAAACACAGATTTAACAGATCAAACGAAAATCATGTGAAATCATCAAAATCTTGCATAATTAGCCAAGATCCATAAATCAACCTTAAAACCTTTAATCAATTATCAAATTAGGATTGAAAACTTTAGGAATTTCATTAAAGAACTTGAAGTTCAGAGGAGAAGGACGTTCTTACCTCCAAACTTGAGTTTCTCCTCTTTTTGGAATAGAAAAGCTTGATGAAACTTGAAGTAATTGAAGAGGATTTGAAGATACAATGATTTGCAATCAATTGAGAGTTGAAAGGAGGATTTTAAGTGAGAAAATCAGAATGAGATCTCTGGAAATTAAGTGTTTGGGTTGAGAGAAAAAGAGAGAAAGAAAATTGGAAGTTAGATGAGAAAATACCAAAATGAGTTTCCCTCCTTTTTGATTTCTTTAAAAATCAGAATTATGTGTTAAAATATCTTAGAAAAATCTGGAGAAACTCCCTTTGGGTAAATAGCTCCTTAAATATTCAAAGTTTCAACCCTTTATAAAATAGCCACCAAACTTTCAAAAATTACATTTTGGTCACTAGCCAAAATGTCACCCTTCCAAAACTCATTTTCCAAAATTGATTTCACAGTTCACTTAATTATATTAAAAGAGGATTTTAGAACATTTTTCCATATTTTTAATGCAACCCGAACTAGGCTTTCCTAATTTAACCTCTTACGATTCGAACAGCACTTTGACCAACCGGTCAACGTCCAAGACTTCCAAGCCCAAAACCGGGGCGTTACAGAGTTTCACTCTTGAATTGTGTTGTGATTTGGTTTCAAAAGCAAATGTGGTTGATGATTGAAATGCATGTGTTTTGCATGGTTTAATTCTGTTTTGTAAGCATATTTTAGCATGGTTTAATGCTGGTTTTGAAAGCCGTGTGTGAAGGATGCTCAAGGTAAGAGATCCTTGGTTTTTATACATTGAAAATGTGGTTTTGATGCATGGTGTTGCATGGTGTTTCATGGCTTTGTGTAATGCTTTAAAACAGTGAATTGATGATGATAAATGATGGTTTTGCATATTGGTTATGCATGTGAATCATTGGATTAATGTGGAATGGTTTTGCATATTGGTTATGCATGTGAATCATTGGATTAATGTGGAATGGTTTTGCATATTGGTTATGCATGTGTAACATTGGACTAATGTGGTAAGATGGTTATATTGGCAAGTGATGTAAGTGGTTCTTGGTTCGATGATCGGATATAGTTAGCCGGCTATAGGATTGGGTGCACCGTGAATTAAGTCGCCTTGGAGGTGGAGTGGTCAAGAGTGGACCGGAAAAGCTCCCTTCAAGTATCCTAACGAGATGATTGAGGTCATAATGGAGGTGTTGCCCATTCGAGGACCTTGGTTGAGCAAAGGTTATATGGTGGTTAAAAGTCCATATGTGAGAACCTTGTGCTTGTTGAGATCACAATGGCGGTGTTAAGTCCATGTGTGGATCTTGTGTAGGGTGTCCCGGATCTCGTTAGTGATGTTCTACAACTACCAATCGGTGAATGCAAAGGTTGTATGGTGTTTGAAAGTCCATACATGGGAATCTTGTGCATGTCAAGGTTGTATGGTGGTTAAAAGTCCATACATGGGAACCTTGGGGAAAAGCTAAGGTTGTATGGTGTTTAAAAGTCCATACATGGGAACCTTAGGATGTTGAGGTCAAATGGTGGTTAAAAGTCCATTTGGGAGACCTTGGATTGGTAGGGTGTAGGGAGTGTAGGGACAACGCTCGGAATCCGCGTATCCGATTGGATGTTGAGTTGAAAAGTGGATGTGGTTGATCACTTGAATGCCAATATGATATTCTTGATTGTAAAGAAGCATGGGATGCTTGAAATGATGCATAATTGCATGTGAGGCATGAGATGCTTGGAAAAGATGCATGGTTGCATGTAAAGTGTATAATGCTTGTGAATGCATGTTTACTTATTAAGTTGAACAAGTGTTGATTATCATTTGGTAAATGATGCATGTGAGCATGAAATATCTTTATTGCATTGGAGTCTTGTAAGACTTGTTTTTAAAGGCAAGTGAAGATGATGTTATGGTTCTTATGTTGCCTTGGTTAAATGCATGTGATGGATTATTTGAGTTATGGTTTTAAAAAGGTTTCTTGCTTGAAATGGCTTTCAAGTTTAAGAAAGGTATGTGGTGAAATGGGAGTGTTTTCCTTGGTTTTGCTTTAAGCTTTGCATAAGGTGTTTATGCATGGATTGGCTAAATGGTTGATTTTTGTGAGTTGTGCTTTGAAAAGGTTTTCTTAGCTTGCTAAGCTAAGGGTTGGTTTTCATGTATGTGCAATGCATGGTTTTAAGCATGTTGTTGAAAATGGTTTTCAAACATGGCTTTGGTAAACAAATCGGGTTTGTTTTTAAAGGTGTTTAATGACCCGCTGCATTGATGGTGTTTTGGTTTTGAGCATTCCTCACTAAGCATTATGTGCTTACGCTCCTTTTTGTCCATCAATGCAGATTCTTGAAGTTTGGACAGCAAGGAGCAAGGGATTCAAGGTGGACTCCAATGGAGATGTATATCTCGGTGAATAGCTATAGTTAATAAAGGCAATGGGGTAGAATCTCTCGGGTTTATGTGTATGTAATCGTATATGTTTGATCAAGAATGTTTTAATGTTGTTGCTAATGTTGTTGGAACATGAATTGGCTTAAATAAGAATGATTTGGAAGGTTTGTGCCTAAATGGTTGCTTGTGTAGGAAGCATGCCTATAGATTTGGGGCTTTTCTTATATGTTGTGTTTCTGTTGAATTGTTGATGCAAGTATGTCTCATTTATGTTGAATTGCATGTTGGTAAAGTTTGGTGGCTTTTGGTGCATGATTGGATGGTCAATGATGTGTTTGAGTGAGCAAAATGCATCAATCTGGGCTAGGCGTTTCGGAACAGATGACACCGTTTCGGAACGGGTGCCCTGCATAAACCCAGGCGTCCGAAACGGGTGCCACCGTTCCGAAACGGAAAGCATTCTGCCAGACCCCCGTTGCGGAACGCGTTGCGGAACGGCCCCGTGTTTCGAAACGGGCTTTGCCAGTTTCGGAACGGGTGACCGTTGGGGGCTGACATGGGCGGTTAAATGTTTCAAAATGTTTGCATTTTGGTCCTGAATCTTGTTTGTGCAATTGTATGAGTTCGGGATGTCCGTTTGAGCTGAAATTTGGCAGAGAAGCATGAAACGTAATTAATTTTAAGTTGGTAACTTAAAATTTGGTTAAGTCCTTAAAGTTTTCAGAATTTACAATTTGGTCCCTAAAGTTGTAATTTGTTCAATTGGGTCCCTGTTTGATCTCTGATGTTTGTGATTTTTGAGTATGATGTTTGTGTGATCACAATTAAGGCTAATGTTCATCTAGACAAGTTTAAAAAGAAAAAAAGGGTCGTTAATCAAGGTTGACTTTAGTTTTCCCCGTGTGACTTTCTTAATTCAGGTCAACCGTCCAGACCGGGTTAAGGGGGTTACATTTGGTGGTATCAGAGCTGAGTTGCGAATGTTTGGGGAAAACGGTAAGTTGTTGTGATGTGTGTTTGATGTTTACCTTGATGTGTGGTTGAAAGTTGGTTGAAACACGTGTTTCTGAGCAAATTGTTGATGTTTCTGAGCATGATGCTGATGTATGCAAGCATGTTTTGTGGTTATGAATCTTGGTTGAGTTTATGTGGTTATGTGTTGATGCTGTGAGCTGGTGGTATGCTTGATGAACGTGTAATGAGTATGTTATGTTGATAGTATGCTGATGCAAATGGATGCTGTTTGGTATAAGCATGATCAAAGTATGTTGTTGATATGCTTGATATTGCGTTATCCATGTTTGTGTTGACTGTTATGTCATGTAAAAGGGGAGGATTCGGGATACCCATTGCCTTATTAATATAGCTGTTGTGTTATTTGGAGTTGGAATTTGAATCCTTGCTTAATGCTGGTCTAACTGGTTTGTTTGCTTGTTGTGATTGTTTGTCGTTGTTAGTGGTATGGCAAAGTCGATGAAAGAGTGGCAGTTGGGTAAGATGGTTGCTGCCTTGGGGCAGGTTGTTAGGGCAAGGAATTCACCCTTTTGTAGAGGTGTTTTGTCTCAGTCTTCTGTGCCTAGTGTTGAAGTGGTAAGGCAAGGGAAAGAAACTGGTTCAGTGAAGAAAAGTTCATTATCTGTTGAGCAGGAGGTGTTGGGAACATCTCAGGCTGTGGTAGAGGTAAAGTCAGTGGATGTGCTGGCTGTGGGATGTGAGGGTTTGCCGAAGCAGCGTTTGCTTGATTTGGGTGCTGTGGAGTATCATGGTTCTTCGCCGGAGATGTTTGAGGCCTGGTTGGCCAATGTGGTTCTGATTTTGGATCAGGAAGGCTGTGATTATGCCTGTAAGCTGGGGAGCGTTGTTTCTTTGATGTTGGAGGATGCGTGTGTCTGGTGGACGTCTGTGGCTGTGGCGTCACATATTCCTGATATTGATTGGGATTTCTTTGTATCGGCCTTTTATGGGAGATATCTTGGAAGGGAATTTCCAAGGGTTAAGCAAGGCGCGGGTAGTGCTGTTGCGGGGCAAGTGTTGCTTGGGCAAGGAGTGGAAGTTCAGCCACCGGTATGTGACCGTTGTGAAAGACGCCATGTTGGAGGTTGTTGGGGGGCAAGTGTTTGCTGGAATTGTGGTTCTAAAGTGCATGTTAAGCGTGATTGTCCACATGGAGTGAAGTCAGCTTTGGTGTTAGCCAAAGGGTCTCAGAAAGGTCGTGGGCACGGCCGAGGCAAGGTTCAGAGGTGGCAGAAAGAGCAGGAAATTGTGAAGAGTGTGGGAAAGGAGAGTTGCTGGAAATGTGGGTCTGCTGGACACATGAGACGTGATTGTTTGGCTCGGAACAGCCAAGGTTCTTTACCGCAAGGAGTTGGTGGTGACCCTGGTGTGTTAGCTGGTGCTGCAATGGTGCGGCAGGAGGATGATGGTTCTGCAAGGAAGAGAGCTCGTCTGATGAAGCTTCAGGGTGGTGTTGTGTTTTTAGGTAACCTTGTTAAGTAGTCTTTGTTCTAGTTACCTTTGTTTGGTTTCTGTTGTTTTTCCTTGCGTGGTAAGTTTAGTCTTGTTGCTAGCATGTTTGGGGTAATGGTTGTAGTTTGGAAGAATCTTTGGTGTGAAGAAGGTTTAGTGAGTATCTTGTGGTTAATGGTTGTTGGTGTGATGGAGTTAGATAAGTTAGAGGTGAGGTAGGAGGTTGTTCTTAGACAGATTCTGAGAATGTTATTGGAGGGTGTGAACTGGCATTCATGCACAATTAAAATCATTGTTATATGCTACATTATATATGTGCTGGTCCATGCATACATGTGGCATGACATTAGAGGTTTTGCATACATGTACATTAGGCATTGATAGGGCATGTAGGTGATCATGCATACGATGTTCACACTCGCTAATAACTAATCGAATCTGTTAGTGTGGTGGTTGGTTTGGATGATGGATTTTTAGAGGTTGTTTGGTGCTGAGTGAGAGTTAGAAGTGTTGGAGTTTGTTAAACTAGTTGCTAGTGATAGTGAGAGTGGTATAGCCTGTTGGTAGAAGGATAGTGTTTGATGCTCAGAGAGTTTAGTGGTTTGGTGGTGAGGAGTATCGGTTGAGTTTAGTATCGGTTATGTGGTTTGTATAGCTAAAAGGAAGTAGTGGTTCCTTGGTGCTAGTGATGTTGCAGCTTAGTGGTTGTGTTTTTCAAGTGCTGAGGTAGCTTAGCTTTTAAGTTGTTGTGGAAGGGTTGTGTTTGTAAGTGTTGGTTCTTAGCAACCTTTGAAGAGTTGAGAAGATAATCTGTGTGTTTAAGCTGGGCGATGTTCTAGTAAGGCAAGTGTTGTGGTCAAAGCTTGAAGTGGAAGGACAATGAAAGACCGAAGGCTTTCGTTGGTTGTTTGGGTTCTTGTGAGAAGTGGTTGGCTGGTTGTGGTTAAGAAAGTTCCGTTTGAAGTCAGTTGGTGGTGTGTGGAACGGCTGACGAATTCAAGTTGGGGTTGGGATGTAATTTTTGGTATCTGGATGAGTAGTCCTGGTGAGCTGTTATGGTAATGTTAGCGGCAGATGTGAAGGATTGTCAGCTTCGTTGAAGGGTTTGGGTAACCAGTTGATGTTTAAAGATTTTTGCTTGTTGGGAAAATCTTTGGAAGAGGTTTGGGAGTCGCAAGAGTTTTAGAAGCAGAGAAGTTGCCTAGTGGCTGAATTGGTTTGGTGGTTGTCTCTCTGTAGACAAGTCTTGGGAGTTGTGTGTTACAGCGTGGTGTGCTGTAAAAGTTGAGGTTCTTCAGGTTGATGTTGGGGCTGTGTACAGTCCGGTTATGTGAAGATTAAGTTGTGGCTGTCTTTGTGTGTTCTGGATTTTGTGAACAACATGTAGTGGTGTTGGGTTTGGTGGAGGTTTTGTGTGGAATGTGTTCAGTGAGGTTGAGGCGGTTTTGTTGTCTTGTGTGTTGCTTTGAGAAGGTTGTGGTTCTCTTTTCGCCGGTTGAAATTTCGAGGACGAAATTTCCTAAGGGGGGGAGAGTTGTAACGCCCCGGTTTTGGGCTCAGAAGTTTTGGGCGTTGACCGGTTCGGTCAAAGTGTTGATCGAATATATAAGAGTGAATTTAGGAAACCCTAGTTCGGGTTGCATTAAAAATATGGAAAAATGTTCTAAAATCATCTTTTAATATATAAAAGTGAACTGTGAAATCAATTTTGGAAAATGAGGTTCGGAAGGTTGACATTTTGGCTAGTGACCAAAATGTAATTTTTGAAAGTTGCGGGACAGTTTTATAAAGGATTGAAACTTTGAATCTTTAAGGAGCTATTATTCCAAAAAGAGTTTCTCCAGATTTTTCTAAGGTATTTTAAGGCTTTATTCTGATTTTAAAGATTATGAAAGTGGAGGGAAATCATTTTTACCATTTCTTAACTAACTTTCCATTTTCTCTCAATTTTCCTTTTCTCTCATTTTCTCTCAACCCAAACACAATTCTCCAGATTTCCTTTTCTGATTTTGGCATCTAAATCTCTCATTTCAACTCTCATTTGATTCCTAATCATCTCATCAACAAAACCTCTCAATTTGCAAGTTGCTTCATCAAGCTTTTTGGCTCTAAAAAGGAGAAATTCAAGTTTGGAGGTAAGAACGTCCTTCTCCTCTAAACTATCAGTTCTTTACTGAAATTCCTAAGTTCTCAATCCTTGATTTATGATTTGTTAAAGGCTTTTCAATTGAGATCTTGATTTTTGGCTTAAAATGCAAGATTTGGTGATTTTGGTGAAATTTTCGTGTGATCCGTTTAAGCAGGGTTTTGAGGTGCTAAATTGATGTTAAATGAATGCTAAATTGATTAGAAGTTGAGGTTTAATCAATGCAATCCCGGATAGGTTGAATTTCCTAAGTTTGGCTTGAGTTTTTGGTTGTTTTTGGAGTGTTTTTGGTGATCTGTTATACCTGGAGGTATAAGAATGTGTTTGTGATCATTTTTGATGTTAATTGATGTTTAAAAATGGTTAGAAGTGATGGATCTTGGCTGGGTTAAGTTTTGGAAGTGTTTGGAGGTGATTTCGGTTGTGTTTGGTAGCCGAATTGTTAGATTTGTGATGAGCAGCGAGTTGTGTTGTTGTTGCTGGTGTTCTTAATGCATAAAGATGCATTAATGCTCTGTTTATGTGTGCTTGAAACAGGGGAGTTTGATCCATGAGCTTTGGAGGTGTTTGCGGAAGGTTTCGGATGCTTGGAAGGCTTGTTGGCTAGCCTTGTTTTGTGTATCGGTGAGTGAAGTTGGGTTTTCAACTTTTAAACCAAGGTTTGAAGGTTTTGGGAGCTTAGTTTAAGTCTAAACAACTTTGCTAAGCTTAAGAGTAAGTAAAAGTATTTTCACTCTTGAATTGTGTTGTGATTTGGTTTCAAAAGCAAATGTGGTTGATGATTGAAATGCATGTGTTTTGCATGGTTTAATTCTGTTTTGTAAGCATATTTTAGCATGGTTTAATGCTGGTTTTGAAAGCCGTATGTGAAGGATGCTCAAGGTAAGAGATCCTTGGTTTTTATACATTGAAAATGTGGTTTTGATGCATGGTGTTGCATGGTGTTTCATGGCTTTGTGTAATGCTTTAAAATAGTGAATTGATGATGATAAATGATGGTTTTTCATATTGGTTATGCATGTGAATCATTGGATTAATATGGAATGGTTTTGCATATTGGTTATGCATGTGAATCATTGGATTAATGTGGAATGGTTTTGCATATTGGTTATGTATGTGTAACATTGGACTAATGTGGTAAGATGGTTATATTGGCAAGTGATGTAAGTGGTTCTTGGTTCGATGATCGGATATAGTTAGCCGGCTATAGGATTGGGTGCACCGTGAATTAAGTCGCCTTGGAGGTGGAGTGGTCAAGAGTGGACCGGAAAAGCTCCCTCCAAGTATCCTAACGAGATGATTGAGGTCATAATGGAGGTGTTGCCCATTCGAGGACCTTGGTTGAGCAAAGGTTATATGGTGGTTAAAAGTCCATATGTGAGAACCTTGTGCTTGTTGAGATCACAATGGCGGTGTTAAGTCCATGTGTGGATCTTGTGTAGGGTGTCCCGGATCTCGTTAGTGATGTTCTACAACTACCAATCGGTGAATGCAAAGGTTGTACGGTGTTTGAAAGTCCATACATGGGAATCTTGTGCATGTCAAGGTTGTATGGTGGTTAAAAGTCCATACATGGGAACCTTGGGGAAAAGCTAAGGTTGTATGGTGTTTAAAAGTCCATACATGGGAACCTTAGGATGTTGAGGTCAAATGGTGGTTAAAAGTCCATTTGGGAGACCTTGGATTGGTAGGGTGTAGGGAGCGTAGGGACAACGCTCGGAATCCGCGTATCCGATTGGATGTTGAGTTGAAAAGTGGATGTGGTTGATCACTTGAATGCCAATATGATATTCTTGATTGTAAAGAAGCATGGGATGCTTGAAATGATGCATAATTGCATGTGAGGCATGAGATGCTTGGAAAAGATGCATGGTTGCATGTAAAGTGTATAATGCTTGTGAATGCATGTTTACTTGTTAAGTTGAACAAGTGTTGATTATCATTTGGTAAATGATGCATGTGAGCATGAAATATATTTATTGCATTGGAGTCTTGTAAGACTTGTTTTTAAAGGCATGTGAAGATGATGTTATGGTTCTTATGTTGCCTTGGTTAAATGCATGTGATGGATTATTTGAGTTATGGTTTTAAAAAGGTTTCTTGCTTGAAATGGCTTTCAAGTTTAAGAAAGGTATGTGGTGAAATGGGAGTGTTTTCCATGGTTTTGCTTTAAGCTTTGCATAAGGTGTTTATGCATGGATTGGCTAAATGGTTGATTTTTGTGAGTTGTGCTTTGAAAAGGTTTTCTTAGCTTGCTAAGCTAAGGGTTGGTTTTCATGTATGTGCAATGCATGGTTTTAAGCATGTTGTTGAAAATGGTTTTCAAACATGGCTTTGGTAAACAAATCGGGTTTGTTTTTAAAGGTGTTTAATGACCCGCTGCATTGATGGTGTTTTGGTTTTGAGCATTCCTCACTAAGCATTATGTGCTTACGCTCCTTTTTGTCCATCAATGCAGATTCTTGAAGTTTGGACAGCAAGGAGCAAGGGATTCAAGGTGGACTCCAATGGAGATGTATATCTCGGTGAATAGCTATAGTTAATAAAGGCAATGGGGTAGAATCTCTCGGGTTTATGTGTATGTGATCGTATATGTTTGATCAAGAATGTTTTAATGTTGTTGCTAATGTTGTTGGAACATGAATTGGCTTAAATGAGAATGATTTGGAAGGTTTGTGCCTAAATGGTTGCTTGTGTAGGAAGCATGCCTATAGATTTGGGGCTTTTCTTATATGTTGTGTTTCTGTTGAATTGTTGATGCAAGTATGTCTCATTTATGTTGAATTGCATGTTGGTAAAGTTTGGTGGCTTTTGGTGCATGATTGGATGGTCAATGATGTGTTTGAGTGAGCAAAATGCAGCAATCTGGGCTAGGCGTTTCGGAACAGATGACACCGTTTCGGAACGGGTGCCCTACATAAACCCAGGCGTCCGAAACGGGTGCCACCGTTCCGAAACAGAAAGCATTCTGCCAGACCCCCATTGCGGAACGCGTTGCGGAACGGCCCCGTGTTTCGAAACGGGCTTTGCCAGTTTTGGAACGGGTGACCGTTGGGGGCTGACATGGGCGGTTAAATGTTTCAAAATGTTTGCATTTTGGTCCTGAATCTTGTTTGTGCAATTGTATGAGTTCGGGATGTCCGTTTGAGCTGAAATTTGGCAGAGAAGCATGAAACCTGATTAATATTAAGTTGGTAACTTAAAATCTGGTTAAGTCCTTAAAGTTTTCAGAATTTACAATTTGGTCCCTAAAGTTGTAATTTGTTCAATTGGGTCCCTGTTTGATCTCTGATGTTTGTGATTTTTGAGTATGATGTTTGTGTGATCACATTTAGGGCTAATGTGCATCTAGACAAGTTTAAAAAGAAAAAAAAGGGTCGTTAATCAAGGTTGACTTTCGGGTTGACTTTGGTTTTCCCCGTGTGACTTTCTTAATTCGGGTCAACCGTCCAGCCGGGTTAAGGGGGTTACATCAATTCTATTGGATTACAAGTGATCATTAAACAAGTTCATATCTCGAAACCACAAATCAGATCCACGGATTCAACGAGTGTTAACACAACACTTCAAGCCATCTCAATCAGAATTTGGTACAATAACAACCAAGTGGTACAATAACAACCATCGGGGACTCCAACCCCATTCATCAGTTAGACACTTAACCCAATAACAAGAGACAGGACACCAACCTCCTCGAGTGTTAGGGTACTTGGACGGAGACACGGGACACCAACCCCTTGACATCCAAGGCGACTTTTTATAGTGCACTCAATCCTATAGCCGGCTAACTATGACTGATATCATTTATAAACCATTTCACAACACCACTTGCCAATATAATTCACATTTAACCACATAACTCACTTTTTTCAAAGCATCACCAACAAATCATATTTAAAAGCATTAAACCATGCTTTAAATCACAAGTATAAAATGTATACTTACAAGGATCACTTACAATGTGCATCCTTCATCATCACATCATTAAAAATAGTAGGCCACTTACTTTAAACATGCCTTAAGAGTAGGTAACAAGAATTTAAAATCAAGTGCATTAAACCATTACAAAATAGCACCACCGAGAGAGAAATTTCCTCATACTTACTTGCCGAACTTAGACGAGCTTTTCAAGCTTACATCTAAGTTCCCAAACCACTTTTATATCATTTCAAAGTGGAAATCCACATTCTCACTCACTGACACGCGAAACCTTGATTAGTCGGCGCGAAACTAAGCGTCTGAAGCTCTCAAAACTTCATCGATGGCTTCCGAAATGTTCTACCCTATTTTAACCACATAAGAATAGAGGATTAAGGAATCACAATGCATTAGAAACTCCAGCAAACAATCCTACCACGTTGCGCTGCCCAAAACCACAAAAACACTGATATAAAACAACTGAAAACACCATCGATTACACTAAAAACTCAACCCAGCCAAAACCTAACACTTCCAACCATTTATAAACATTGATTAACATCCAAAATCAACCTATTAACATCCTTATACCTCCAGCACCCCCAAAATCACATTAACACCACAAAACCTCAATTTTAACAACCTAGACAACTAGAGATCCACTTAGTTTCAGGATTACCACCATGCTTAAACCTCAATATAAACATTATTAATCTTCCCAAACATGATTAAAATCAATCATAACCCAGCCAAAACAGATCCAATACGAAAATTGCACAAAATCATCATTTAAAGCTTGATTTAGTCATTTTCTTTAAATCAATTACAAAACCTTGTTAAGAAACAAAATAAAAGTGTCAAATACTTAGGAATTTCATTAAATAACCATGATTAGAAGAGAAGCACGAAAATTACCTCTAATCCCTTGATATTCCTTAAATTGACAAGATTTGATAAAAAAAATCTCCAAGATTCCAATGAGATAAGTTGAGAAAACTCTATAGCAATCATTTGAAAACCAAAATAGAATGGAAAGGAAAAGATCTCTGAAAGTTTTTAAAGAAAATAGTGATTGGCTGATGAGAAAAGAGAGAAAATGGAAGTTCCGTCAAAAATGGATTTGTAAAAGCTAAATCACATTTTAACCAAAACTCTTTTAACATTTTTAATTAAATCATAATTAGAACATGTAAATTAATGAAGCAGCAAATTATTACAATATTAGCTCCCTAAAGATTCTAAGTTTCAGCTCTTTACAATTTAGTCATTAAAAATAGTTTTACACTTTTTACGTTTTAGTCACTAAACTGAAATGTTAACCTTCCAAAAGCCATTTTCCAAAATTGACTTCACCACCCACTTTTACACATTCAAAAAGGATTTTAGAAAATTTTCTAATATTTCTATCACTTTACAAACCACTTCACAAACCACATTTTCTCTGAACCAATCCCGAACTAACTCGAATCTCCAGTCTAGGCTCTACGAACCTTAAAAGAAACCTTGAAAACTCTTAGGCCAAAAACCAGGGCGTTACAGAAAGAAATTTTGAAGTATAGGTGGGCCCTCGCAGAAAAGAAAAAAGGGAAACAAGTGGAAGAAAGTGAGAGGAGTAAACGAACCCTTGAAATAGAAAAGGAAAATGTAGCTGATTGGAAAAGGAAGGCCCATGACTACAAGATTCGTTTGTTAGAGTTGCAGTCAGCCTATGATGAGACCCGTGAGAAGCTGAAACAAAGTTAGGCTTTTGTTTCTGAGTTGCAAGCCAAGATAGAGGATCTGAACAAGACGCTTCACAAGCTGCAGAGTGATCAAACTTTTGAGGAACTTCAGGCTAGTTTTAACAAAAATGATTTCTTAAAAGAACGAGTAGTGGAAATGGACAACATCATCCAAGAATATAGAATGAAGATCTTATTCCTTGAAGATGTTGCTGAAAGAGGAAATGACTAATGGTTCACTTGTCTCGGAGACAACTCTAGAAGATTCCAAGAACGAGATGAGTTTGATAGGACGCTGATGACTCAGATCCAAGATGTGGCTAGGCATGTAGTGATGTTAGCAACTAAAGCCACAAATCTCCGTCGTTACATTAGGCCTATAGGAGAAGTAGAACCAAGGCCTACATGGTTAATAGAAGAAATCAAGGGGTTGGGTGTTGCGTGTAAAAGAGTCTATCGCAAATAGGTGCAAGTGTACACGTCAGAAGTAATAAAGTGATAGGAAGTATCAGATATCGTCTCAACAGGGACTGGAAATACTTCTATCCTTAGATTGCTGCACAAGAAAAGAATTAAGTTTAAATAAATGTTTGGAGAAATCTTGAGAATAAGCTAAAGTAAAAGATAAAGTAATCAGATTTAGAAAATAGCCTGGTATGGATTTGCTCAGTAGTGCAAGTGTTGCATTGTTCAGAAGGCTTTCTGTTGCGTCTGTCGCCGTGCCTGTCGCGGCAACACTTGTCGCGGCAGAGGTCTATCGATGTCGCGGCAACGATTAAAATCTCTGTACTCCAAGTTCAGCAAGAATCGTTGTTGTGACTTGTCCTATCCCTAGATCCAAGTTCTGTTGATGAACACGTCTTAGATGATACATCCCGGCGTGAATCGAAGGATGAACACCGATGTTTATGAATTCTTCTTTAACTTCTTAATCTTGCATCTATCCCTATGCCAAGATGGTTTAACCATAAACTGGAAAACACATATTTACTCCTTTCGAATACTTAACTCTCCCAATATTATGTAAATGGATGACCTCACAATGCTCTCACGATTCTTTTATGAAATGTTGAAACCAGAGTAAATAAACTTGAAGCTTTTATTACTTGAATAGAAAAATGCCTATGAAATAATACAATCCTTACAACTACTTTACAATATCAACCCTTAACCCATGGGGAAGTTTAGAACATGATGGAGAATAGATACAACGAAGGGTTTTGGGGGAAGACGGCTAGGAGTAGGATATCCCCCTCTAGGTCGAATTACGAACCTATATATAGACCTTGTGTCCAAGTTTTCTAGCATGGCAAGAATACTAGTTTAAATTAAAGTACAATTCTATTAAGGACTAAATCTTCTGAGTAGGTGTCTTTAATCCGTCCTCTTTTCATGCTTTGACTTTCTTCCTCGAACTTTGGACCCGACATTCCTTCTGCTTCAGGGCTTAGAAAAATATGGGAGTAGTCCACGAAAGACTGGCTTAAAATCCTTTATCTGTCAAGCTCCACTTTGCTTTTCCTCCTCAATGTTCCGCTATCGTCATCACTGCCACGACATGCAGTGTTTTACATCCTTCCGCTCCAGCTCCGCAACTCGCCTCTGTTTCTTTGCTGCCCTGGATGCTGTCGCGGCAGATACCTGTAAAAATTGACCGAAAGCAGCAGCATCTGTGCAGTTTTATTTAATTGTGATGTGTATGCAAAAACCTATCTTAAAATGCGACTAAACATGCTTGAGTGCAGCAAAAATATGAATATATGAGGGTTAAAATATATAACTTTTATGCACTCAACATTGGGTACTCGGGATGAGATGTACACGTAGAATTAAAACTTCTTGTAATAAAGGACCTTTCGTATTCGAATAAAGTTGTTTCTTGAACAAGTATTTTATGAAACTAATGACCCTTCGTTTCCATTCATTTGCATCATGTTTGTTTGTTTTTCTCTGTTGCATACATTCATGACATAATAAGGAACTAACTTAAACAAAAAAATGATGGAAATAACCCTTCAAAATAGCCAAAACAACTCAAAAGTACAATACTCGTTCCCAAGTCAGAGCAATGGATATGGAAAAGAGATTAAAAACTCTGAGAAACCAACCACAAAAGCACCCAAGACAGGATGGAGAAGATTAAAATTGATCTGAAGCAGGAAATAAAGTTACCTCATCAGAAGACGGCGAGTCATATTGCATCCATGTTGGGGTTCAATGATCCAGATGTAGTTGAAGTAGGAGAAGATACTGGCACACTACTGTGGTTTCTGGAATGGCTTTTCAGAATGAGGCTGCCTTCAAAGCCAAAACCCATGTCCACTTTGTTGAATCCTATGTTTGCATCCCAAATGGAGAATTTAACAATTATGAGGTACCTGACCTAGATGAAATTGCTGACAAAGCCAAAAGTTGAGAAGAAGTGGGAAGATAGATATGAGAAGCTCGAAGGAATGATCAAATCCTTCCAAGAGGGAAGTATTCAAGGCGGAAAGGATGTCAAAGACCTGAGCTTGGTGACAAACCTAGTTGTGCCACAAAAATTTAAAGTTCCAGACTTTGAAAAATACAATGGAACCACATGCCCTTCTGCACATCTAACCATGTACTGTAGGAAGATGTCAATGTACCTGGACAACGAGAAGTTACTCATCCACTGCTTCTAGGACAGTCTGGTACAGTCAGCTGCACGTTGGTACATGCAGCTAAGCCGAGTCAACATTAGGTCGTGGAATGATTTATCTAGAGCATTTAGCGAACAATACAAAACATGTCTCTGATATGGTTCCAACCCGATTAGTCCAGCAAGGGATGGGATAGAAGCATCATGAGAGCATTCTCTAGTACGCACAAAGGTGGAAGCATGTAGCTGCTCAAGTTCAGCCACCACTACTAGAGAATGAGATTACTCGAATGCTTGTAGAAACATTGAAGGGCTCTTTCTATGATCGCATGATAAACCATGCAACCAAAAGTTTTGCAGACATGTTAATGATTGGGGAGTTAATCTTGGCAGCAGTCAAAAGTGGAAAGCTGGATGGAGGGGAGACGAAGAAATCCTACAAGAAGAGGGAGAGTGAAGTCAATGCCACAAATGTCTACAACCCCAATTATTCGAAGGGATTAGTTTTCAACAAGTCCAACGTTCTGACTACTGCTCTAGCCACATCGAATTTTCCAAAATAGGAACAAAGTATCAAGGGAATTCGAAGCATTATTTCCCTCCTATTCTAATGACATATGTAGAGTTATTTTCTAAACTTGTCAAATCCCAAATGGTGCTACCATGACATGTCCCTCCCTTCTCACCTCCATAACCACCATGGTACGATGAGAAGGCACAATGAGAATACCACACAACAATTAGGGGGTATACCATTGATAATTGCACCACATTTAAAAGGGTGGTGGACGATCTAAGGAAGTCAGACATGTTATCTTTTGACACGTCTGAAGAAAATTGTAACCATTTTCCGAATCACCAGAAGGCAGGAGTAAATGTAGTCTTTGAGGAAAAAGACAAGATAATTAAAGAATATGTTAATGAGGTTGGAGCACCCATGAAGTGGTTATGGGACCAAATGGTGGAAGTGGGAATGTTGAAGGAGAGGCCGAAGATTTGAATATTTAAGATTGTTGTAGCACCCCAATTTTGGTCTTAGAAGTTTAGGGTCTGAACCGGACTGGTCTAAGAAACGGTTCGAATATAAAAGGGAGTTTTAAGGAAAGCCTACTTCGGGATGCTTTAAAAATATAGAAAAATATCTAAATATTCTTATTTAATATATAAAGGTGAATGGCAAAATCAATTTTACAAAAGGGGGTTTGGAAATACTACATTTCGATGTATTGACCAAATTGTGATTTTTGCAAAGTTTAGTAGTGACTATTTTGTAAAGGATTGAAACTTTGAATCTTTAAGGAGCTAATTTATCAAAAATGTTTTCATCAGATTTTTCCTTAATTTGGGTGATTTAATTAATTATTTAATTTTATAAAAGAAAGATGATAAACTACCTTTGACTTTTATAACCACTTTTCTCTAATTTTCTCTCATTTCATTTTCTCTCAAATCCTATCAACCAAACACTTTTTCTCCAGCAAAATTCACTTTGATTTTTACTTCAATTGATGAGATTTCCATCACTCATTGATTCCAAATCAATCTTTCAACAAATTCACTTGATTTCTACATTGTATTATCATGGAAACTTGCCCAAATCAAGGAGAAATCATCTTTTAGAGGTAAGATTGTTCTTATCCTCTAAATACTCTGTTCTTTACTGAAATTCCCAAGTTTTCAATCCTTTATTAAAGTTTTATGAACGGTTTTAACGTTAGAAACAAGATTTTGGCTTAAAACTCAAGATTATGGAAGAGATCTTGAAGTTTTTCGTGGTAATTAAATGGGCTCTGTTTTGAGATTATTTTCTAATGTATTTTGGATGTTAAATGATGTTAGAAATGAGGTTTTATCAATCCAATCCTGAATAGGTTGTTTTTCCTAAGTTTTTGATTGTGATAATAGTGGTTTTTGGGTGATTTTGGTGTTCTGTTATAGCTGGAGGCATAAGGACGAGATTAAGGTTGTTTTTGATGTTAATTGATGTTTAGATATGATTAGAAGTGATGGATCTTGGCTGGGTTATGTTTTGGAAGAGTTTGGAGGTGATTTCGGTAGTGTTTGGTAGCCGAAATGTTGGTTTTAGGTAGAGCAGCGAGTTTAGGAGTGTTGGCTGAATATTTCAATGCACGATGATGCATTAATCCTCTGCTTTTATGTGTCTAAAATAGGGGAGACACTCGAAAGCTTAATTGGCGTTTCGGCATGTAACGCCCCGGTTTTGGGCTTAGAAGTCTTGGGCGTTGACCGGTTGGTCAAAGTGCTGTTCGAATCGTAAGAGGCTAAATTAGGAAAGCCTAGTTCGGGCTGCATTAAAAATATGGAAAAATGTTCTAAAATCATCTTTTAATATAATTAAGTGAACTGTGAAATCAATTTTGGAAAATGAGTTTTGGAAGGGTGACATTTTGACTAGTGACCAAAATGTAATTTTTGAAAGTTTGGTGGCTGTTTTATAAAGGGTTGAAACTTTGAATCTTTAAGGAGCTATTTACCCAAAGGGAGTTTCTCCAGATTTTTCTAAGATATTTTGAGTTATAATTCTGATTTTAAAGATAACAAAAAGGAGGGAAATCTCATTTTGGCTAATTTCATAACAAACTTTTCTATTTTCTTTCTCTCTTTTTCTCTCAACCCAAACACTCCATTTCAAGAGATTAGATTCTGATTTTCTCACCTAAAATCCTCCTTTCAACTCTCATTTGATTCCAAATCATTGTTTCTTCAAAACCTCTTCAATTGCTACAAGTTTCATCAAGGTTTTTCATTCCAAAAAGAGGAGAAACTCAAGTTTGGAGGTAAGAACGTCCTTCTCCTCTGAACTTCAAGTTCTTTACTGAAATTCCTAAGTTTTCAATCCTAAATTGATGTTTAATTAAAGGCTTTTAAGTTGATTTATGGATCTTGGCTAATTACGCAAGATTTTGATGATTTCACATGATTTTCGTTAGATCTGTTAGATCTGTGATTTGAGAGGTGTTTTTGATGTTAAATGATCTCTAAATTGATAAGGAAATGAGTTTTGATTGATGCAAACCCGGATAGGTTGAGTTTCCTAAGTTTAGCTTGTGTTTTAAGGTAGTTTTTGAGGTGATCTTGGTGATCTGATGTTGCTGGAGGTATAAGAATGTTTGTAGGTTGTTTTTAGATGTTTAATGATGTTAATGGAAGTGTGGATTTGCTGGTTTATGGCTGGGCTTTGTTTAGAAGTGTTTTGGATGCATTTTCGGTTGTGTTTGGTGGCCGAAAATGGAGGTTATATGAGAGCTGCGAGTTTAGGTGCTTTCATTGAAGCAATTAATGCATGATGATGCATTAATCCTCTGCTTTAATGTGTTGAAACAGGGGAGGCATCCTTGGATCCAAGAATTGTTGATCCGGAGGCTTGATTTGGTGCTTTGGCTTGAAGCAAAGTGGAAATCGGTGAGTGCATTTTGTGAAAATGGATATTCAGCTTTAAAACCAAGGTTTGAAGGTTTTGGGAGCTTAGTTTAAGTCTAAACAACTTTGCTAAGCTCAAGTGTAAGTTTTCGGATTTACTCTCTAGTGGTGGCCATGACTTGGATGTGATGCATAATGATGATTGCATGTTTTAATTACTGTTTTGAAAGCATGTTTTAGCATAATAATTGCTGATGTTTTAAGCCATGTGTTGAAGGTAACTCTAGGTAGGAGTTCCTTGATTTTATACATTGTAATGATGTGGTTTAATGCTTTGAAATGCATGATGAAAATGGCTTGGCTTAATGCTTTAAAACAGTGGATTATATGATGTAAAATATGTATATTGGCAAGTGATGTTTTGTAAAAGTGAAGGTCACTAAGGTTGTTAAAAGTCCTTGAGTGAGCCTTGTTACTTAAGATCATCAAGGTGGTTAAAAGTCCTTGGATGAATCTTGTTGCGGACACTAAGGTGGTTAAAAGTCCTTAGGTGCTCCTTTCCATGGTGTTTAAAAGTCCATGGGGCCAAGGTGTTTAAAAGTCCTTGGGGCCAAGGTGTTTAAAAGTCCTTGGGGTGATTCAAGTATTGGACACAAAGGTGGTTAAAAGTCCTTGTGTGGTCCTCATTCATGGTGTTTAAAAGTCCATGGCCAAGGTGTTTAAAAGTCCTTGGGGCCAAGGTGTTTAAAAGTCCTTGGGGAAAGTTATGGAACTTGTTTTATGAAATGAAATGTATCACTTGAGCCAATATGACATGTAAAGTATATTGTGAAGCATGAGATGCTTGTTTTAATGATTATGTTGAAGCATGAGATGCTTGATTAAATGTATTTTGAAGCATGGAATTGCTTGTCTTAAAGTATGCTTTTGAGCATGTACAATGGTTGATTATAAGCATGTTTTGTAAATGGTTTTAATTGCATTATTGAATTGTTTTTAAAGAGCATGCCTCACTAAGCTTTTGCTTACGCTCTCTCGTTTTCTTAATTCAATAATGCAGAGCAATAGAGTACCTTGAGGGCAGCAAGAAAGGGCAAGCAATCAAGTTCAAGTAAAGCTCAATGTATGAAGGTTTTATAAGTACTTTTAGCTTTTGGTTGATTTGGCAATGGGGGACCAATGTGTATGTTTTGGGAGGTGTTTGAGACTCCCTAAGTATGTTAAATGTTGATCTAAATTGCTGGTTTTTGGATTGAATCCTTACTTGCTTGGCTATGAAGGTTTATGCATAAATGGTTAGCTTAAGTAGGAAGCATGTCATTTAAATTGGGGCTTTTCATATGTGATGGTTATGTGTTGAATTGATGATGCATTTATGGTCCTCGCATGTTGGTTGATTATGTGGTATGATTTGGTGTTGTTAATTTGAAGTTTGCTGCATGTATGATGATGATTTTGAGTCGAAATCAGGCAGGGGTATCGGTACTCGGGCTTGCGTATCGATACGCCTGAGCCAAATATGCACATTTCTGCCCAGGCGTATCGGTACGGTTGAGTGGGTATCGATACCGTATGAAGGCCGTATCGAAACGCGGGACCTCGTATCGATACCATCGCTGGAGTTTGGTTACTGCCTTCCCCACCGTTAATTCGGTTGAAAGTATCTTTATATGTTTTGTTTTGTTTACGTTTTGGTCCTGAATCTTGTTTGATCAATTAAATGAGTTTGAGAAGTCCTTTTGAGCTGAAATTTCACAGAGAGGCATGAAACCTGACTAATTTCAAGATGGTAACTTTAATTTGGACTAAGTCCTCATATTTATCAGAAATTACAATTTGGTCCCTAAAGTTGTAATTTGTTCAATTGGGTCCCTGTTTGATCTCTGATGCTTGTGATCTTTGAGTATGTTGTTTGTGTGATCACAATTAGGGTTAATGTGCATCTAGATAAGATTAAAAAAAGGGTCGTTAATCAAGGTTGACTTTCGGGTTGACTTTGGTTTTCCCCGTGTGACTTTCTTAATTCGGGTCAACCGTCTAGGCCGGGTTAAGGGGGTTACACGGCAAGCAAGCGAAACGAAATTGGTGAGTGCGTATGGCATTAAAAGTCCTTGAGGGACAAAGAACCAAGGTTTGAAACACCTTCCTAAGTCCGGAAGTAAGTAATGTCTAGATTGCTCTCTAGAATGTGGTGTTGCCCCTTAAATTGCTTTTACATGCTCATGGTTTTAGATTGGTAAATTCTGTAACGCCCCGGTTTTGGGCTTAGAAGTTTTGGGCGTTAACCGGTTCGGTCAAAGTGTTGTTCGAATATAAAAAGGTGAAATTAGGAAAGCCTAGTTCGGGTTGCATTAAAAATATGGAAAAATGTTCTAAAATCCTCTTTTAATATATATAAGTGAACTGTGAAATCAATTTTACAAAATGAGGTTTGGAAGGGTGACATTTCGGCTGGTGACCAAAATTAATTTTTGAAAGTTGCGTGACTGTTTTAAAAAGGATTGAAACTTTGAATCTTTAAGGAGCTATTTACCCAAAGGGAGTTTCTCCAGATTTTTCTAAGATATTTAATGTTTTAATTTTGAGTTTTAAAACAAAAGAAAAGTGGAGGGAAGTTATTTGCAACTAACTTTCCATATTTTCCAATTTTACTTTCTCTCATTTTCTCTCAACCCAAACATCTTTCTCCAGAACTTTTCCTCTGTTTTGTCATCTAAATCACTCATCTCAATTCTCTTTTGATTGCAAATCATCTCATCAACAAAACCTCACCAATTGCTAATTGGATTTTCAAGATTTTGGTTCCAAAAAGGGAGAAACTCAAGTTTGGAGGTAAGAACGTCCTTCTCCTCTAAACTCTCAGTTCTTTACTGAAATTCCTAAGTTCTTAATCCTTAATTGGTGTTTTGTAAGTGGTTTTTGAAGTTGTATAAAGGATCTTGGATTAAAATGCAAGATTTGGTGATTTTTGGTGGATTTTCGTATGATCTGTTTAAGCAGGGTTTTGAGGTGTGTTTTGTTGTTAAATGAATGCTAAATTGATTAGAAGTTGAGGTTTAATTAATGCAATCCCGGATAGGTTGAATTTCCTAAGTTTTACTTGAGTTTTTGGTTGTTTTTGGAGTGTTTTTGATGATCTGTTATGGCTGGAGGTATAATGACGTGTTTGTGATCATTTTGGATGTTAATTGATGTTTAAAAATGGTTAGAAGTGATGGATCTTGGCTGGGTTAAGTTTTGGAAGTGTTTGGAGGTGTTTTCGGTTGTGTTTGGTAGCCGAATTGTTGGATTTGTGATGAGCAGCGAGTTTAGTTGTGTTGCTGGTGTTTTTAATGCATAATGATGCATTAATCCTCTGTTATTGTGTGCTTGAAACAGGGGAGTTTGATCGTAAGCATTAGAGGTGGTGCGGAAGGTTTCAGATGCTTGGAAGGCTTGTTGGTTAGCCTTGTTTTGTGTATCGGTGAGTGAAGTTGGGTTTTCAGCTTTTAAACCAAGGTTTGAAGGTTTTGGGAGCTTAGTTTAAGTCTAAACAACTTAGCTAAGCTCAAGAGTATGTAAATGGATTTTCGCTCTTGGTTTGTGTTGTGAATTTGGTTTTAAAAGCAATTGTGATTGATGGTTGCAATGCATGTGATTTGCATGTTTTAAATTCTGTTTTGAAAGCATATTTAAGCATGGTTTAATGCTGGTTTTGAAAGCCATATGTGAAGGACACTCAAGGTAAGAGATCCTTGGTTTTATACATTGAAATTGTGGTCTTGATGCATGGTGTTGCATGATGTTTAATGGCTTTGTGTAATGCTTTAAAAACATAGGATTGTTGATGGTAAATGATGGTTTTTGCATTACGGTTATGCATGTGAATCATTGGACTAATGTGGTAAGATGGTTATATTGGCAAGTGATGTAAGTGGTTCTTTGTTTCTTTGATCGGATATAGTTAGCCGGCTATAGGATTGGGTGCACCGTGAATAAAGTCGCCTTGGATGTGGAGTGGTTAAGAGTGAACCGGTAAACTCCATCCAAGTATCCTAACGAGATGGTTAAGGTCATAATGGAGGTTGAGTGCCAATTCGAGGGCCTTGGGTAAGCAAAGGTAATAATGGTGGTTAAAATTCCATTAGTGGACCTTGTGCTTGTTAAGATCACAATGGTGGTGTAAAGTCCATGTGTGGATCTTGTATAGGGTGTCCCGGATCTCGTTAGTGATGTTATACAACTACCAATCGGTGATGCTAAGGTTGTATGGTGTTTAAAAGTCCATACATGGGAACCTTGTGCATGTTAAGGTTATATGGTGTTTAAAAGTCCATATATGGGAACTTTGTGTAAGTTAAGGTTGTATGGTGTTTAAAAGTCCATACATGGGAACCTTGTGAAAGTTAAGGTTGTATGGTGATTAAAAGTCCATACATGGGAACCTTGAGGAAGATAAGGTTGTATAGTGGTTAAAAGTCCATAAACGTGAACCTTGTGAATGGTGAGGTCAAATGGTGGTTAAAAGTCCATTTGGGGACCTTGGATTGGTAGTGTGTATGAAGCGTAGGGACAACGCTTGTGATCCGCGTATCCGATTGGATGTTGAGTTGAAAAGTGGATTTGGATTATCACTTGAAAGCCAATATGATGTTCTTGATTATATTGAAGCATGAGATGCTTGGAATGATGCATGGTTGCATGGGAAGAGCATAATGTATTAAGTATGCATGTTTGCTTGTTAAGCTTGAACAAGTGTTGATTATCTATTGAGAATGATGCATGTGTGCATGAAATCTCTTTAGTGCATTGAAGTCTGGCTAAGACTTGTTTTTAAAGGCATATGATGCAAATGTTGATGATGAGGTTCATATGTTGCATTTGTTTAATGCATGTGTTGGATTGTTTAAATAAATGGTTTTAAAAGGGTTCTTGTTTGAAATGATAACCAAGTAAGAGGAATGTATAATGTGAAGCGGAAGTGTTTTCCAAGGTTTTGAATTTAACTTTGCATTTGGTGTTTATGCATTGAAAGGTTAAATTGATGTTTTGCAAGTTGTGCTTTGAAAAGGTTCACTTAGCTTGCTAAGCTAAGGGTTGGTTTTCATGTTTGAGCAATGCATGACTTTGAGCTTGTTGTTGAAAATGGTTTTCAAACTTGCTTTGGTTTATCAAATCGAGTTGCTTTTGAAAGAGGTTTTATGACTCGCTGCATTGATGGTGTTTTGGTTTTGAGCTTACCTCACTAAGCATTATGTGCTTACGCTCCTTTTTGTCCATCAATGCAGATAAGTGAAGTTGGAACAACGAGGAGCAAGGGATTCAAGAAGGACTCCACTTGAGATGTATGTCTCGGTTAATAGCTATAGTTAATAAAGGCAATGGGGGAAGAATCTCTTATGTTGTTGTGCAACGAGATTGTGTATGTTGGATAAGTTTGGTATATGTTGTTAAATCATGTGGATTAATGTTGCAATGTTTGGATCATCTTATGCTTAAGTTGCTTTGCTATGCTTCTTGTTTAAAAGCATGAATGAGCTTTGAATGTGTTTAATGTGTTGGTGCACCTAGGGGTGATCATGTATCTAGATTTTGATGCATATATGTTCCTTATGTGTTGAGTAACTTGCTGGTGTGGTTTGATTGCGTTTGGAGCATGTTTGGTTGGCCAATTGTGTGTTTGAGCAAGCATATCTTTGCATTCTGTGCAGGTCGTTTCGGAACAGTTGTTACCGTTTCGGAACGGGTGCCTTGTAGCAACCCAGGCGTCCGAAACGGGTGACACCGTTTCGAAACGGGAAGCCCTCTGCCAGCCCTCGTGTAACCCCCGTAGCCCGGTCTGGACGGTTGACCCGAACTACGAAGATTACACGGGGAAAACCAAAGTCAACCCGAAAGTCAACCTTGATTAACGTCCTTTTTTTTTCCTTTTTAATCTTGTCTAGATGCACATTAACCTTATATGTGATCACACAAACACCATGCTCAAAGATCACAACCATCAGAGATCAAACAGGGACCCAATTGAACAAATTACAACTTTAGGGACCAAATTGTAATTTCTGAAAACTTTAAGGACTTAACCAGATTTTAAGTTACCAACTTAAAATTAATCAGGTTTCATGCTTCTCTGCCAAATTTCAGCTCAAACGGACATCCCGAACTCATACAATTGCACAAACAAGTTTCAGGGCCAAAATGCAAACATTTTGAAACATTTAACCGCCCATGTCAGCCCCCAACGGTCACCCGTTCCGAAACAGGCCAAGCCCGTTTCGAAACACGGGGCCGTTCCGCAACGCGTTCCGCAACGGGGGTCTGGCAGAATGCCTTCCGTTTCGGAACGGTGGCACCCGTTTCGGACGCCTGGGTTCATACAGGGCTCCCGTTCCGAAACGGTGTTACCTGTTCCGAAACGCCTAGCCCAGAATGCTGCATTTTGCTCACTCAAACACACAATTGAACATTCAAACATGCTCCAAAAGCCACCAAACTTTACCAACATGCAATTCAACATAAAAGAGACATACTTGCATCAACAATTCAACAGAAACACAACATATAAGAAAAGCCCCAAATCTATAGGCATGCTTCCTACACAAGCAACCATTTAGGCACAAACCTTCCAATTCAAACTCATTAAAGCCAATTCATGTTCCAACAACATTAGCAACAACATTTAAACATTCTTGATCAAACATATACGATCACATACACATACCCCCGAGAGATTCTACCCCATTGCCCTTATTAACTATAGCTATTCACCGAGACATACATCTCCATTGGAGTCCACCTTGAATCCCTTGCTCCTTGCTGCCCAAACTTCAAGAATCTGCATTGATGGACAAAAAGGAGCGTAAGCACATAATGCTTAGTGAGGAATGCTCAAAACCAAAAAAACACCATCAATGCAGCGGGTCATTAAAATACTTTAAAAATAAACCCGATTTGATTACCAAAACCATGTTTGAAAACCCTTTTTCAACATCAAGCTCAAATCATGCATAAACACCATATGCCAAGCTTAAACAAAACCATGGAAAACACTCCCATTTCACAACATACCTTTCTTAAACTTGAAAACCATATCAAGCAAGAAACCTTTTAAAACCATAGCTCAAATATTCTATCACATGCATTTAACCAAGGCAACATAAAATCATAACATCATCTTCACATGCCTTTAAAAACAAGTCTTACAAGGCTCCAATGCAACATAGGTATTTCATGCTCACATGCATCATTTACCAAATGATAACCAACACTTGTTCAACTTAACAAGTAACATGCATTCACTAGCATCATACACTTTTCATGCAACAATGCATCTTTTCAAGCATCTCATGCTTCACATGCAAACATACATCATTTCAAGCATCCCATGCTTCACATGCAACCATGCATCATTTCAAGCATCTCATGCTTCACATGCAACCATGCATCATTTCAAGCATCTCATGCTTCTTTATGATCAAGAACATTACATTGGCTTCCAATTGATCAACCACATCCACCTTTCAACTCAACAACCCGATCGGATACGCGGATTCCGAGCGTTGTCCCTACGCTCCCTACACCCTACCAATCCAAGGTCCTCGAATGGGCAACACCTCCATTATGACCTCAACAACCAAGGTCCTCGAGTGGGCAACAACCTCCACTATGACCTCATCATCCTAAGGTTCCCATGTATGGACATTTAAACACCATACAACCTTAGCTTTTTCCCCAAGGTTCCCATGTATGGACTTTTAACCACCATACAACCTTGACATGCACAAGATTCTCCCGTATGGACTTTTAACCACCATACAACCTTTGCATAACCGATTGGTAGTTGTAGAACATCACTAACGAGATCCGGGACATCCCACACAAGATCCACACATGGACTTAACACTGCCATTGTGATCTCAACAAGTACAAGGTTCTCACATATGGACTTTTAACCACCATATAACCTTTACTCAACCAAGGTCCTCGAATGGGCAACACCTCTATTATGATCTCATCAACCAAGGTCCTCGAGTGGGCAACAACCTCCACTATGACCTCATCTCGTTAGGATACTTGAAGGGAGCTTATCCGGTCCACTCTTGACCACTCCACCTCCAAGGCGACTTTATTCACGGTGCACCCAATCCTATAGCCGGCTAACTATATCCGATCAACAAACCAAGAACCATTTACATCACTTGCCAATATAACCATCTTACCATATTAATCCAATGTTCCACATGCATAAACATAATGCAAAACCATCACAACATTAGCTCAATGATTCACATGCATAACCAATATGCAAAACCATTACCTCATTAATCCAATGATTCGCATGCATAACCAATATGCAAAAGGTAACATTTAGCATCATCAATTCACTGTTTTAAAGCATCATACAAAGCCATTGATCAACATGCAACACTATGCATCAAAACCACATTTACCTTATACAAAACCAAGGATCCCTTACTTGAGCATCCTTCTCAAATGACTTTCAAAACCAGCATTAAACCATGCTAAAACATGCTTACAAAACAGAAATTAAATCATGCAAAACACATGCATTTCAATCATCAACCACATTTGCTTTTAAAACCAAATCACTCACAATTCAAGAACAAAAACCCATTCACTTACTCTTGAGCTTAGCAAAGTTGTTTAGACTTACACTAAGCTCCCAAAAACCTTCAAACCTTGTTTTAAAAGCTGAAATCCCAACTTCACTCACCGATAACCAAAACAAGACTAGCCAACAAGCCTTCCAAGCTTCCGAAACCTTCCGCAAACACCTCCAAAGCTCACGGATCAAACTCCCCTGTTTCAAGCACACAAAAACAGAACATTAATGCATCCTTATGCATTAAAACGCCAGCAACAACAACACAACTCGCTGCTCATCACAAATCTAACAATTTGGCTACCAAACACAACCGAAATCACCTCCAAACATTTCCAAAACTTAACCCAGCCAAGATCCATCACTTCTAACCATTTTTATACATCAATTAACATACAAAATGATCACAAACACGTCCTTATACCTCCAGGTATAACATATCACCAAAAACACTCCAAAAACAACCAAAAACTCAAGCCAAACTTAGGAAATTCAACCTATCCGGGAATGCATTGATTAAACCTCAACTTCTAATCAATTTAACATTCATTCAACATCATTTTGACACTCCAAAACACTGCCCAAACAGATCACACGAAAATTTCACCAAAATCACCAAATCTTGCATTTTAGCCAAAAATCAAGATCTCAATTGAAAAGCCATTAACAAAACATAAATCAAGGATTGAGAACTTAGGAATTTCAGTAAAGAACTGATAGTTTATAGGAGAAGGACGTTCTTACCTCCAAACTTGAATTTCTCCATTTTAGAGCCAAAAAGCTTGATGAAACAACTTGCAAATTGAGAGGTTTTGTTGATGAAATGATTAGGAATCAAATGAGAGTTGAAATGAGAGATTTAGATGCCAAAATCAGAGAAGGAAATCTGGAGAATTTTGTTTGGGTTGAGAGAAAATGAGAGAAAAGGAAAATTGAGAGAAAATGGAAAATTAGTTAAGAATTTGGTTAAAATGATTTCCCTCCCTTTCTTAATCTTTAAAAATCAGAATAAAGCCTTAAAATATCTTAGAAAAATCTGGAGAAATCCTTTTTGGAATAATAGCTCCTTAAAGATTCAAAGTTTCAATCCTTTATAAAACTGTCCCGCAACTTTCAAAAATTACATTTTGGTCACTAGCCAAAATGTCAACCTTCCGAACCTCATTTCCCAAAATTGATTTCACAGTTCACTTATATATATTAAAAGATGATTTTAGAACATTTTTCCATATTTTTAATGCAACCCGAACTAGGCTTTCCTAAATTCACTCTTATATATTCGATCAGCACTTTGACCGAACCGGTCAACACCCAAAACTTCCGAGCCCAAAACCGGGGCGTTACAACTCTCCCCCCCTTAGGAAATTTCGTCCTCGAAATTTCAACCGGCGAAAAGAGAACCACAACCTTCTCAAAGCAACACACAAGACAACACAACCACCTCAACATCACTGAACACATTCCACACAAAACCCCCACCATACACTGTTCACAAATCCAAACTCTCAAGGTAACCACGACTTAACTTTCCACATAACCGGACTGCACACAATCCCAACATCAACCTGAAAAACTTCAGCTCTTACAGCAGACAACACTGTAACACACAACTCCAAAGACTTGTTCACACAGAGACAACAACCAATCCAACTCAGCCACTAGGCAACCTCTTCTCTTCTAAAACTCTTGCGACTCCCAAACCTCTTCCAAAGATTTTCCCAACAAGCAAAAATCCTTAAACATCAACTGTTTACTCAAACTCTTCAACGAAGCAGACAATCCTTCATATCTGCCCAAAAACATTACCATAACAGCTCACCAGGACTACTCACCCAGATACCAAAAATTACTTCACAACCCCAACTTGAAATCGTCAGCCGTTGCACACACCACCAACTGACTTCAAACGGAACTTTCTTAACCACAACCAGCCAACCACTTCTCACAAGAACCCAAACAACCAACGAAAACCTTCGATCTTTCACAGCCCTTTCACTACAAACTCAAAAGCTAAACTACTTCAGCACTTGGGAACTCAACCACTAAGCTGCAACATCACTTAGCACCAAGGAACTACCACTTCCTTTTAGCTAAACAAACCACTTAACCGATACTAACCTCAACCGATACCCTTCACCACCAAACCGCTAAACTCTCTGAGCATCAACACTATCCTTCTACCAACAGGCTATTCCACTCTCACTATCACTAGCAACTAGTTTACCCAACTCCAACACTTCTAACTCTCACTCAGCACCAAACAACCTCTAAAAACCCATCATCCCACCTAATCCAACCACAACACTAACAGATTTGATTAGCTATTAGCGAGCGTGAACATCGTATGCATGATCACCTACATGCCCTATCAATGCCTGATGTACATGTATGCAAAACCTCTAGTGTCATGCCACATGTATGCATGGACCAACATATATAATATAGCATATAACAATGATTTTAACTGTGCATGAATGCCAGTTCACACCCTCCAATAACGTCCTCAAAATCTGTCTAAGAACAACCTCCTAACTCACCTTTAACTTATCCAACTCCATCATACCAACAACCATTAACCACAAGGTACTCACTTAAGCCTTCCTCACACCCAAGATGTCACCAAACCACAACTACCATTACCCAAACATACTAGCAACAAGACTAGACTTACCACACAAGGAAAACCAACAGAAACCAAACCAAGGTAACTAAAGCAAAGATCACTTAACAAGGTTACCTGAAAGCACAACACCACCATGAAGCTTCATCAGACGAGCTCTCTTCCTTGCGGAACCATCATCCTCCTGCCGCACCATTGCAGCACCAGCTAACACACCAGGGTCACCACCAACTCCTTGCAATAAAGAACCTTGGCTATTCCGGGCCAACATCAAACAATCACGCCTCATGTGTCCAGCAGACCCACATTTCCAGCAAACTTCATTTCCCAAACTCTTCACAACCTTCTGCTTTTTCTGCCACCTCTGAACCTTGCCCCGGCCGTGCCCACGACCTTTCAAAGATCCTTTGGCTATCACCGAAGCTGACTTCACTCCATGAGGACAATCACGCTTAACATGAACTTTAGAACCACAATTCTAGCAAACACCTGCGCCCCAACAATTTCCAACATGTTGCCTTTTACAACGGTCACACACAGATGGCTGAGCCTCTACTCCTTGCTCAAGCAACACTTGCCCCACAACAGCACTACCCACGTCTTGCTTAACCCCTGGAAATTCCCTTCCAAGATACCTTTCATAAAAAGCCGACACAAAGAAATCCCAGTCAATATCATGGATATGTGACGCCACCGCCACAGATGTCCACCAAGCACAAGCATCCTCCAGCATCAAAGAAACAACACTCCCCAGCTTACAGGCATAATCACAGCCTTCCTGATCCAAAATCAGAATCACACTGGCCAACCAGGCCTCAAACATCTCCGGTGTAGAACCATGATATTCCACAGCACCCAAATCAAGCAAACGCTGCTTCGGCAAACCCTCACATTTAGCCAGCACATCCACTGATTTTACCTCAACCGCAGCCCGAGATGTTCCCAACACCTCCTGAACAACAGATAATGAACTTTTCATTACAAAACCAGCTTCTTTCCCTTGCCTTACCACTTCAACTCCAGGCACAGAAGACTGAGACAAAACACCTTTACAAAAGGGTGAATTCTTTGCCTTAACAACTTGCCCCAAGGCAGCAACCATCTCACTCAACCACCATTCTTTCATCGACTTTGCCATACCACTAACAACAACAAACATACAATCACAACAAGCAAACAAACCAGTTAGACCAGCATTAAGCAAGGATTCAAACTCCAACTCCAAAATAACACAATAGCTATATTAATAAGGCAATGGGTACCCCGAATCCTCCCCTTTACATGACATAACAGTCAACACAACATAGATATCACAACATCAAGCATATCAACAACATACCTTGATCATGCTTACACCAAACAACATCCAATTGCACCAGCATATTAGCAACATATCATGCTCAATACACATTCACCATGCATAACATCAGCTCATAGCATCAGCACATATCCACATAAACTCAACCAAGATTCATAACCACAAAACATGCTTGCATACATCAGCAACATGCTCAGAAACATCAACATCATACTCCAAAACACATGTCTCAACCAACTTTCAACCACATAACAAGGTAAACATCAAACACACATCACAACAACTTACCGTTTTCCCCAACCTTCGCAACTCAGCTCTGATACCACCAAATGTAACCCCCGTAGCCCGGTCTGGACGGTTGACCCGAACTACGAAGATTACACGGGGAAAACCAAAGTCAACCCGAAAGTCACCCTTGATTAACGACCCTTTTTTTTTCTTTTTAATCTTGTCTAGATGCACATTAACCTTAGATGTGATCACACAAACACCATGCTCAAAGATCACAACCATCAGAGATCAAAGAGGGACCCAATTGAACAAATTACAACTTTAGGGACCAAATTGTGATTTCTGAAAACTTTAAGGACTTAACCAGATTTTAAGTTACCAACTTAAAATTAATCAGGTTTCATGCTTCTCTGCCAAATTTCAGCTCAAACGGACATCCCGAACTCATACAATTGCACAAACAAGTTTCAGGACCAAAATGCAAACATTTTGAAACATTTAACCGCCCATGTCAGCCCCCAACGGTCACCCGTTCCGAAACAGGCCAAGCCCGTTTCGAAACACGGGGCCGTTCCGCAACGCGTTCCGCAACGGGGGTCTGGCAGAATGCCTTCCGTTTCGGAACGGTGGCACCCGTTTCGGACGCCTGGGTTCATACAGGGCTCCCGTTCCGAAACGGTGTTACCTGTTCCGAAACGCCTAGCCCAGAATGCTGCATTTTGCTCACTCAAACACACAATTGAACATTCAAACATGCTCCAAAAGCCACCAAACTTTACCAACATGCAATTCAACATAAAAGAGACATACTTGCATCAACAATTCAATAGAAACATAACATATAAGAAAAGCCCCAAATCTATAGGCATGCTTCCTACACAAGCAACCATTTAGGCACAAACCTTCCAATTCAAACTCATTAAAGCCAATTCATGTTCCAACAACATTAGCAACAACATTTAAACATTCTTGATCAAACATATACGATCACATACACATCAACCCGAGAGATTCTACCCCATTGCCCTTATTAACTATCGCTATTCACCGAGACATACATCTCCATTGGAGTCCACCTTGAATCCCTTGCTCCTTGCTGCCCAAACTTCAAGAATCTGCATTGATGGACAAAAAGGAGCGTAAGCACATAATGCTTAGTGAGGAATGCTCAAAACCAAAAAAAACACCATCAATGCAGCGGGTCATTAAAATACTTTAAAAACAAACCCGATTTGATTACCAAAACCATGTTTGAAAACCCTTTTTCAACATCAAGCTCAAATCATGCATAAACACCATATGCCAAGCTTAAACAAAACCATGGAAAACACTCCCATTTCACAACATACCTTTCTTAAACTTGAAAACCATATAAGGCAAGAAACCTTTTAAAACCATAGCTCAAATATTCTATCACATGCATTTAACCAAGGCAACATAAAACCATAACATCATCTTCACATGCTGTTGAGTGTGTAAAAGTTCTATCATTTACACCTTTTTAAACCCATATTTCTGCTGCATTCAAGCATCATTGCATTGCATTTAGGTTAGTTTTCAATAAAACATCACAATTATATAAAAGGCACGGATTCTACTGAAAGATGGTTATTTTTGCAGGTATCTGTCATAGTAGATGTCGAAGGCAGGCGCAGAGCAGATAAGCAGGAGAGCTGAACTGGACAAGCAGCTGAAGAAGACGAACCTGTCATGGACCTGTCGTGACAGCATGGTGACAGCAGATTCATGAAGAGGAAAAAGTGAAATGGACCTCGATAGATAGAGAAAAATCTGCTCGTCTGTCGTGTGGAAGCCGAATATTTTTCCAAGCCCCGGATCAAGAGATATGTCAAGCCAAAGCTCATAGGAGAGGAAATCCCTAAAAGCAAGGATGCGGCTGGAAAGTAGGAGACTTTAGAGATTTAGTATTTATTAGAATCTTACTTTTAATTAAAGTTGTAATCCTTGTTACCTTAGATAACTTGAGCCCAAAGCTAATATAAAGGGCATAGATTAAACCTAGGGCATAGCCGACTACCCCATAACCGAAACCAAATCCCTGCCGTTTACCTGTCACCGATATGTTCTAAATTCCCCCTAGGGCTACGGGTTGTTTTGTAAAGTAGTTGCAAGGGTTGCTTTGTTTTAGGATTTTTCAAGTTCAATAAAATAAACTTCAAGTTCTTTTATCTTGGTTTTAAACATCTTGCAAGAGCATCGGGAGAGCATTGTGAGGTTATCCATTTACTTAGCATCGGGAGAGTTAAGTATACGAAAGAGATAAAAGCGCGTTCTCTAGTTTATAGTTGAACCATCTCGTGCTTAGGGATAAGGCGAGGTTAAGTGGCTAAGGAAGAATTCATACACATCGGTGTTCATCCTTCGATTCACGCCGGGAGGTATCATCAAAGACGTGATCATCGACAGACTTGTGCCTAGGGATAGGGCAAGGCAGATCAAGGATTCTTGCCAAACTTGAAGTACAGAGTTAGTGATCGCTGCCGCGACAGCTAACGGACAGACGCCGTGACAGGTGCTGTCGGCGACGGGTGCGACGACAGAACTGGAGATCCTAAGCAATTCAATACCTGCACTACCGAGCAACTCAATACCAGCCCATTCTCTCCATCTTGATATCTCAAATCCTTTTAAATACGTTTTTATTTTATTATTCTCGTGACAACTCTTAATTATTTCTTTTACTTCGTGCAGTGAAATAAGGTGAAGTCATTAGCCCAATCCCTGTGGAGACGATATCCGATACTTCGTATCACTTTACTACTTGCGTCGTGTATACTTGCACTACAATTGCGATAGACTATTTTACACGCAACAAGTTTTTGGCGCCGTTGCCGGGGATTGGCAACATAACTACACCTTTCTTTCCTTGCACTTTTTGTTTTTATTTTCGTTTTTGTTTTTGTTTTTATTTTTACTTTTCTTTAATTTTTCTTTTGTATTTTAAACTCTTGCTTTTCACAAGGTTTTCCTGTTTATGCGCAGATCGAAAAGAGGTGAAGATCCTGAGTATAAATTAGATCCGGAGATTGAACGTTCCTTTAATCTCAAGAAACAGATTCGCCACCTTTTAGACCGAAACGAATACCTTGAAGAACAGCTAGAGCACATGGCCCGTAATCAGCCTGTCGGTGAAGAAATCCCGCCTGTCGGTGACCCGCCTGCGGCAGGTGGATGACGGTCATGTCGTGACTACATGCTGAACGATCATGTAGAGCTGGAGACCACGCTGCCGGATATTGACGTTGACAACTTCGAGCTTAAACCTGACATGTTTAGTATGATCAACAATGCCGGGCATTTTGGTGGTTCTGCGACAGAAGATGCTAGGGAGCATCTCAAAACGTTCCAAGAGATCTGTGGTTCGTTTAGACTACCAGGAGTTAGTCCGGAGATACTGAGGCTTCGGTTATTCCCCCATTCATTGAGGGATAGAGCTAAAACTTGGTGGAATAAACTTACACCGGGTTCTATCATGACTTGGGCAGATTTAACTCGTGAATTTTTGTCTTGTTTTAATCCTTCACATTTAGCTGAGCGATTACGTAATGAAATTGCTACTTTTCAACAGGAAGATGACGAGTCAATGCACGAGGCCTGGGACAGATTCACAACTCTTCTACGAAACTGCCCAATGCATGGATTCCCCGTCTGGAATCAGGTAACTAAGTTCTATAATGCTGCTAACTTACAAACTCGCATTCGAATTGATTCTGCAGCGAATGGACTATTATTGGATAAAGATCCGGACGAGGCCCTGCAAGTTTTGAAACATCTGGCTAAGAATGAGGAGCAGTTTCCAACCGCTAGAAGAGGGGGTAAACGGGTACTTGCTGTCAAGGATTATGAGGCCGACAACACTATGAAATCACAGGTAGCATTCCTCACTAAAGCCATGAAACACTTATTGAGTGAAGAGGAAGTACGAGGGTTTGCTGTCGAGGAAGTTTGTGCTACATGTGAGGGAAATCATAGTAGGGATGAGTGCCCTATAAATATAGAAGAAGGAAAATATGTTGGAAATTACAAGCCAAACTACAATTCCAACAATTACAACCCTAATTGGAGGAAAGACCCCAAATTTTCCTGGAGTAACCCTAACAATGCCCTAAATCCGCAAGCATATAATCAGAATCAGGGGGGTCCTAGATTGTTGACGCGACAGCAGCCGCAGCCGCAAAACCTACCGCAGAACCTGCCGCCTCAGCAACAACAGCAGCCACCACCTGCCACGAGTAGTATATTGGAGCAGACTCTGGCCACCTTTATGTCTCAGACCGGCACGTATATGGATAACATCAATAAGTTTGTCAAGAAAACGGAAGACTTTATGGATGAAACTAAGATGAGAATGACAAACCATGAGGCCACCTTGAAATCTCTAGAGACACAAATGGGTCAGGTGTCGCAGCATATTAAGCCACGGCAGAATGGAGGATTCCCTAGCAATACTGAAAATGCTAGAACGCCCCCTCATGAGCAATGTAAGGCGATTACTACTAGGAGTGGGAAAAAGTTACCAGGGCCGGAAAAGGAAGCTGAAACAGAAAAGAAACCTGCCTTGGATAAGCCTGCCGAGGAAGCTGCCCCGACAGGTAATGAACAGACTGCTGCCGATGAGCCTGTCACGACAGCAGAAGCGACAAAGGAGAAAAAAGATGAGTATCGACCTCAGATTCGCATGCAGTGGGAAGGACGCATTGCTGATTACCGTCCTCCACCACCTTTTCCGCAACGGATACAGCAAGCTAAGCATGAATCTCAACTTAAAAAGATTTATGATATTTTTAAACAGGTTCATATCAATATTCCGTTGTTAGATGCTGTTAGGGAAATGCCCGGTTATGCTAAATTTCTCAAGGATGTCATGTCTAAAAAATCTAAACTTGGGGAATTTGAAACGGTAAGGATGCAAGAAGGCTGCATGAGTATTCTTCATCGACAACCACCCCAGAAAAAGAAGGATCCGGGGAGCTTTCTCATACCTTGCGTAATCGGCGATAAATTTGTGGGTAAGGCATTATGTGATCTTGGTGCTAGTGTTAATCTAATGCCCAAATCTGCTTTTCAGAAATTAGGTATTGGCAAGGCGCGGCCCACGACAGTTACCGTACAGCTAGCCGACCGCTCTTACGTTCACCCCGAGGGAAAAATTGAAGACATCTTGGTAAGAGTGGATAAACTTATTTTTCCTGCTGACTTTCTTATTTTAGATTGTGAGGCAGATGAGAACGCACCAGTCATCCTAGGGCGACCCTTCTTAGCCACGGGAAGATCATTGATTGATGTGGAGAAAGGAGAACTCACCATGCGTGTAAACGATCAAGAAATTAAGCTGAATGTTCTCCAAGCAATGAAACATGCTGATGTGGATGAAGAATGCAAGGCCATCATCGAGGTGACCTTTGATCAACCCTGCATCAGGTCGAGCTGCCGGGATATAAAATTTGGTCACTGCTGCGACAGCCATTTACAAGCCTGTCACGACAGCAACGACGACAGCACCGACAACAGCAACTCCTCTGAATCCGATACATCTGATACTGAAGTTCATGAGGAGGTAGACTGGTTAGACCATCGCCCAGGTAAGTTATTCGAACCCTTGAATTACACTTCGGATAACCATTTAATCCAAAAGCCATCTACTGTTGAACCACCTGTCTTAGAACTTAAGCCCCTGCCAGGGCAGCTTAAATATGCTTATCTTGGTAGTGATAAAACACTGCCCGTAATCATCTCTGCTAAGCTGCCGCAGGAACAGGAACGACAGCTGATCGACATGTTGAGGCAGCATAAAAGGGCGATAGGATGGACTATAGCAGACATTCAGGGCATTAGTCCGGCATTCTGTATGCACAAAATCCTCCTAGAGGAAGATCATAAGCCGACTATTGATGCCCAAAGGCGGTTAAACCTTGCAATGAAGGAGGTAGTGCGTAAAGAAATAATTAAATGGTTAGATGCTGGTATTATTTACGCCATCTCCGATAGCAAATGGGTAAGCCCGGTGCAATGTGTTCCCAAGAAAGGAGGCATGACTGTGATAACCAACGAAAACAATGAGTTAATCCCAACCAGGACTGTGACCGGTTGGAGGGTTTGTATGGACTATCGGAAGCTTAACAAAGCTACCCGAAAAGACCACTTTCCTTTACCCTTTATTGATCAAATGCTTGATAGATTAGCGGGTAAACCTTACTATTGTTTTCTTGATGGTTACTCAGGTTATAACCAAATCGCTATTGCACCAGAGGATCAAGAGAAAACGACTTTCACCTGCCCTTACGGAACATACGCATTTAGGAGGATGCCGTTTGGACTCTGTAACGCACCTGCCACCTTCCAAAGGTGCATGATGGCAATATTCTCCGACATGGTAGAGGACTTCCTTGAGATCTTCATGGATGATTTTTCTGTCTTTGGAGACGATTTTGAGAGCTGTCTTGGCAACCTTCAAAAGAAGTCGACAGGGCAAAGATTGAAGTCATAGAGAAGCTGCCGCCGCCAACCACAGTCAAGGGCATTAGGAGTTTCCTAGGGCATGCTGGTTTCTATAGGAGATTTATCGCAAATTTTTCAAAAATCACGAAGCCCCTATGTCATCTCTTAGAGCAGAACCGACCCTTTGACTTTAATGAAGAATGTACTGAAGCATTCAAGGTTCTGAAGGAAAAGCTAGTGACAGCCCCCATAGTACAGCCACCAGACTGGACACAACCGTTTGAGATCATGTGTGATGCCAGTGACTATGCTGTCGGGGCAGCACTTGGGCAGCGTAAGGACAGGCTGTTTCATGTCATATATTATGCCAGCAAAACATTGAATGATGCCCAAGTGAACTATACCACCACAGAAAAGGAGCTGTTAGCTGTGGTGTTCTCCATCGACAAGTTTCGTTCTTATATACTTGGAACGAAGGTTATAATACACACCGACCACTCTGCCCTCAAGTATTTATTTGCAAAAAAGGATGCAAAGCCTAGGTTGATACGGTGGATCTTACTATTACAAGAGTTCGACCTTGAAATCAAAGATAAAAAGGGGACAGAAAATCAGGTGGCAGATCACTTGTCGAGGTTGGAGATGGGACAGAGTCTACCTGTAGATGAGACACACATACTAGAGACCTTCCCAGATGAGCAGCTCTTTGCTGCTGCAATAGCTGTCGCGACAGCCATGGCGGCAAGTAAGTCTTCTAACCTTCCCTGGTATGCTGATTTCGTTAATTTTATAGTTAGCGGAATATTACCTTCTGATCTTACTTATCAAGCCAGGAAGAGGTTTCAAAATGATGTTAAACATTATTATTGGGACGAACCTCTTCTTTTCAAATTGTGCGCAGATCAGGTTATAAGGAGATGTGTACCACAAGAAGAACAAGAAGACATTCTCCATCACTGTCATGCTTCACAATATGGAGGACACTTAGGAGGTAATAAAACTGCTGCCAAGGTGCTGCAGTCAGGCTTTTACTGGCCGACACTGTATAAGGACGCACAAGAATTTTACAAAAACTGTGACAGGTGCCAGCGGACAGGTAACATCTCAAGGAGAAACGAGATGCCACTGCAGAATATTTTAGAAGTCGAAATCTTCGACGTTTGGGGGATTGATTTTATGGGACCTTTTCCATCTTCATGTGGAAATCTTTACATCCTCCTCGCAGTAGATTATGTCTCCAAGTGGGTAGAAGCAATCGCAACTCAAAAGAATGATGCCAAAACGGTTCAAAAGTTTTTGCACAAAAACATCTTTTCTAGATTTGGCATCCCTAGAGCGATTATCAGTGATGAAGGGAGACATTTCGATAACAGGGTAATTGCTGCCGCCTTGAAGAAATATGGTGTCAAGCACAGGATAGCGACAGCATACCACCCACAGACCAATGGACAGGCTGAGATTTCCAACAGGGAAGTGAAGAACATTCTTGAAAAGATGGTTAAACCAACTAGGAAAGATTGGTCTCTACTTCTGAATGATGCATTATGGGCATACAGGACAGCTTTCAAAACTCCATTAGGCATGTCTCCATTTCGGTTAATCTATGGGAAAACCTGCCACCTGCCTGTCGAGATAGAACACAAGGCATATTGGGCAATCAAGGCAGTAAACATGGACTTAGACAAGGCAGGCCAGAAAAGGTTGTTAGATTTAAATGAGATCGATGAAATACGGACGATGGCCTACAACAACGCAAGAATATACACGGAGAAAACAAAGAAGTGGCATGACAAGAAGTTGCTGCCACGTCAGTTCTGCCCAGGGCAGCTTGTACTGTTGTTTAATTCTAGGTTGAAACTCTTCCCAGGAAAGCTCAAATCTAGATGGTCTGGCCCGTTCCAAGTGGTTGAAGTTTTTCACCATGGTGCCATTACAATTCAATCATTAAAAGACGGGCACCAATTCAAAGTTAATGGACAACGCCTCAAGCATTATCAGGGGACTGAAGCCCCAGGAATACAGGAAGTGGTTACCTTAGGTGATGCCCCACAAGGCATCCCTAATTTAACCTAGTTTTTATATTTATTTTATTTTATTAGTATTATTAGGAATAAGATTTATTTTAATAATGTTTTGTTTTTAATTTCAGTTTTTAGGAAATAAAGGAGTCAAGTGAGAAAGAAGAAGTGGCCCAAGACCACCGCCCATCCACCAGCCCAATAAAGCCCATTTATGATAACATGTCGCTTCGGCTGCCGGCGCAGACGGATTTGACAGGCTGTCAACAGACGCACAGCAGACGAAGAAGCGTGCGGCAGACGCTCAGCAGACGCATTAATGCACGTCAGACGCGTCAGACACGCAATATCCAATCTGCTGCCCCGTTATTCCCGCCTGCCGTTGCGGCATTAAATGGGCAGCTACTCGACCGCTATATAAACCCCTTCTCCCTTTCATTTTTCCTCACTTCTGATTTTTTCTCTCTTGTATTCTCTTCTAGTTTATCTACTTTCTTTTTTTTCAGCCCTTGCAACCAAAAATGTCTTCACGACAAACTCGTCAGAATGCTGCTGCCGCCTCTTCTTCAGCAGCAGCATCCCCGTTCGCCAACAAGGAACTATGGGAAGAACGGAGCTTCATCTATAACAGAGATGCCCCTCTTTTTGGACTCCGGCCGTTCATTATGAAGGCCATTACGGAACAACTTTGGGAAGACTTTGCCGAGCAGCCGGCAGAGCTTAACGACACTCTGGTCAGGGAATTCTATGAGGCGATCGAAAGTAAGACGGCGACATCTGTCGTCGTCCGAGGAGTGACAGTTCCCTTCACCGCCAGCAGCATCAACCATGTATTCGGCCTCTTCTTTGGCCCCACTGACGATGCTCATCAACAGTTTTGGGACTCCCTCGACGCTGCCGGCCATGATGCTGTCATGAGGGAATTGACAGAGGAGGGCACGACCTGGAGCACCAGCAAGAAGAACCCCAACTCCGTCAACCGGGCGGAGCTGCTCCCTGAGGCAAAACTATGGAACGCTTTTATCAAAAAGCGTATCCTGCCCTCATCCCACCACACGACAGTCAACAGGCAGCGGCTGGCCCTCATCCACTCTATCATGCATGACAGGCCGATCAACGTGGGCAGGTACATGCGAGACAGCATTCTCGATTGTGCCTTCAGAACAGATTCACGACTATGCCTGCCCTTCACCATCACTGCCCTCTGTCGCTGCGCTGCCGTACCGGAGGACCCTTCAGACAAAATCAAGAAGGGCAGCGGCTGGACCGACAGCAACATCTCCAGCCTCATGGAGATCATCGTCGTATCGCCCTTCAACGCCTTTGATCCAAACGCCCCACCTGCTGAGTCTGATGATGAACCTGCCACCGAAGCTGCGACCAACAACGCTCCGGCAGATCAGAACGCCCACATCTTAGCTGCCATCTTGAGGATAGAGGAGCGCCAGATGGGTTTAATGACATTCATCCGCGACTTCTCCAATGCAACGGTAAACTTCATTACCAACACTTTGAATTTTTCGGATGTCATTTTCCCCACCTTCCCCGCCCATTACTTTAATATCCCCTCTCCCACTCCCACACCACCTGTCTCTCCCCACGGAGAATCTGCCTCCTCCACACCCTCTCCGACAGCAGCCGGCGGCCCACTGGCAGACACTTCTCCTCGAGGCACCAAGCGAGCTGCCACTGACGACAGCCCTCTTGTCCGGAGAAACTTGGACAGCGCCTTCACTCGGGTGAAAAGAATCAAACATGTGGCCAACAAGAGGATGCTGTCCAAAGCAATTACGAGTAACAGTTGGGACAGCAGCAGCAGTTCTGATGTCCGACTAGTGGAGCCACCTGCCCTTCAACCTGCTGACGACCCTGTCCACCAACCAGAGGAAGTACCTGCACCTCAACAGGCTGATGAACCTGTTGACCAACCTGCCCAGGAACCTGCCCAGCCACCTCCCCAACGCAGACGCTACCATCAGATCCGCGTCAGCAGCAGCAGCGAGGACAGCGCATAAAATTTAAGTTTTTATTTCTTTTACTCCTCTTATTGCTGCCTGCCCTTATATATTGTGATGTACTTTTATTTTTCATGTTTTTCTTTATTTGTTTTAGTGTCATTTTGCATTGAGGGCAATGCAACCCTCGGGTTTGGGGGTGGCAACCCTCCATATTTAATGGAGTCTTTAGCACATCTTTTGTTTAATTGTTATGTCTTATTAGTTAGTTATTTTCTTTCAAAAAAAATCAGAAAAATCAGAAAATTTGAACTGTTGGCTTAAAACTGTGAAGTTAACTTACCTGTCATAACGGCTCTGTCGTGGCAGCATCTTTAGGACAGGTTAAGGAAAAGTTTAGAGCCTTTCTATAGTTCTGAAAACTTAAACACTTTTGTGACTGTTATAATGCTTAGACTTCTTTTAGCCAAACTAGAATAGGAAGCTTAGAACTTGGATAGCCCCTAGAGGTGCCTAACACTGGCTCTAGGAAAGAAGTTTAGCAAAAGAAAATCAAAAACCTAGAGGTGCCCGAAACCGGCTCTAGGAAGCTAACTAGAGGTGCCCAAAACTGGCTCTAGAAAATCTTAGCTTGAAAATAGAAGAAAAAGCATGAAAATATGCCTTCTAAAAGAAAGTAAACTTTGGCATAAAATTCAAGTTAAGGAGTTGAATATTCTAGTGAAACTAAGAGAGTCTTAGCTTATAACTGTTCACAAGCATGCACACACTGCACGAGAGCTATAGGGAGATTCCGGACAGATCCTAACCCTTCCGACAGGTTGTTGCCGCCATAGAGAATGAGCGACAGGAGAGGGACAGTTCACTGTTTGAAGGCCAACACAAAAATTTTCAGTTTTCTTTTAAGTCTTCATTGCTTGAGGGCAAGCAAAAACTTGAGTTTGGGGGTGTGTTGAGTGTGTAAAAGTTCTATCATTTACACCTTTTTAAACCCATATTTCTGCTGCATTCAAGCATCATTGCATTGCATTTAGGTTAGTTTTCAATAAAACATCACAATTATATAAAAGGCACGGATTCTACTGAAAGATGGTTATTTTTGCAGGTATCTGTCATAGTAGATGTCGAAGGCAGGCGCAGAGCGGAACTGGACAAGCAGCTGAAGAAGACGAACCTGTCATGGACCTGTCGTGACAGCATGGTGACAGCAGATTCATGAAGAGGAAAAAGTGAAATGGACCTCGATAGATAGAGAAAAATCTGCTCGTCTGTCGTGTGGAAGCCAAATATTTTTCCAAGCCCCGGATCAAGAGATATGTCAAGCCAAAGCTCAAAGGAGAGGAAATCCCTAAAAGCAAGGATGCGGCTGGAAAGTAGGAGACTTTAGAGATTTAGTCTTTATTAGAATCTTACTTTTAATTAAAGTTGTAATCCTTGTTACCTTAGATAACTTGAGCCCAAAGCTTATATAAAGGGCATAGATTAAACCTAGGGCATAGCCGACTACCCCATAACCGAAACCAAAACCCTACCGTTTACCTGTCACCGATATGTTCTAAATTCCCCCTAGGGCTACGGGTTGTTTTGTAAAGTAGTTGCAAGGGTTGCTTTGTTTTAGGATTTTTCAAGTTCAATAAAATAAACTTCAAGTTCTTTTATCTTGGTTTTAAACATCTTGCAAGAGCATCGGGAGAGCATTGTGAGGTTATCCATTTACTTAGCATCGGGAGAGTTAAGTATACGAAAGAGATAAAAGCGCGTTCTCTAGTTTATAGTTGAACCATCTCGTGCTTAGGGATAAGGCGAGGTTAAGTGGCTAAGGAAGAATTCATACACATCGGTGTTCATCCTTCGATTCACGCCGGGAGGTATCATCAAAGACGTGATCATCGACAGACTTGTGCCTAGGGATAGGGCAAGGCAGATCAGGGATTCTTGCCAAACTTGAAGTACAGAGTTAGTGATCGCTGCCGCGACAGCTAACGGACAGACGCCGCGACAGGTGCTGTCGGCGACGGGTGCGACGACAGAACTGGAGATCCTAAGCAATTCAATACCTGCACTACCGAGCAACTCAATACCAGCCCATTCTCTCCATCTTGATATCTCAAATCCTTTTAAATACGTTTTTATTTTATTATTCTCGTGACAACTCTTAATTATTTCTTTTACTTCGTGCAGTGAAATAAGGTGAAGTCATTAGCCCAATCCCTGTGGAGACGATATCCGATACTTCGTATCACTTTACTACTTGCGTCGTGTATACTTGCACTACAATTGCGATAGACTATTTTACACGCAACACATGCCTTTAAAAACAAGTCTTACAAGACTCCAATGCAACATAGGTATTTCATGCTCACATGCATCACTTACCAAATGATAACCAACACTTGTTCAACTTAACAAGTAACATGCATTCACTAGCATCATACACTTTTCATGCAACAATGCATCTTTTCAAGCATCTCATGCTTCACATGCAAACATACATCATTTCAAGCATCCCATGCTTCACATGCAACCATGCATCATTTCAAGCATCTCATGCTTCACATGCAACCATGCATCATTTCAAGCATCTCATGCTTCTTTATGATCAAGAACATTACATTGGCTTCCAATTGATCAACCACATCCACCTTTCAACTCAACAACCCGATCGGATACGCGGATTCCGAGCGTTGTCCCTACGCTCCCTACACCCTACCAATCCAAGGTCCTCGAATGGGCAACACCTCCATTATGACCTCAACAACCAAGGTCCTCGAGTGGGCAACAACCTCCACTATGACCTCATCATCCTAAGGTTCCCATGTATGGACTTTTAAACACCATACAACCTTAGCTTTTTCCCCAAGGTTCCCATGTATGGACTTTTAACCACCATACAACCTTGACATGCACAAGATTCTCCCGTATGGACTTTTAACCACCATACAACCTTTGCATAACCGATTGGTAGTTGTAGAACATCACTAACGAGATCCGGGACATCCCACACAAGATCCACACATGGACTTAACACTGCCATTGTGATCTCAACAAGTACAAGGTTCTCACATATGGACTTTTAACCACCATATAACCTTTACTCAACCAAGGTCCTCGAATGGGCAACACCTCCATTATGACCTCATCAACCAAGGTCCTCGAGTGGGCAACAACCTCCACTATGACCTCATCTCGTTAGGATACTTGAAGGGAGCTTATCCGGTCCACTCTTGACCACTCCACCTCCAAGGCGACTTTATTCACGGTGCACCCAATCCTATAGCCGGCTAACTATATCCGATCAACAAACCAAGAACCATTTACATCACTTGCCAATATAACCATCTTACCATATTAATCCAATGTTCCACATGCATAAACATAATGCAAAACCATCACAACATTAGCTCAATGATTCACATGCATAACCAATATGCAAAACCATTACCTCATTAATCCAATGATTCGCATGCATAACCAATATGCAAAAGGTAACATTTAGCATCATCAATTCACTGTTTTAAAGCATCATACAAAGCCATTGATCAACATGCAACACTATGCATCAAAACCACATTTACCTTATACAAAACCAAGGATCCCTTACTTGAGCATCCTTCTCAAATGACTTTCAAAACCAGCATTAAACCATGCTAAAACATGCTTACAAAACAGAAATTAAATCATGCAAAACACATGCATTTCAATCATCAACCACATTTGCTTTTAAAACCAAATCACTCACAATTCAAGAACAAAAACCCATTCACTTACTCTTGAGCTTAGCAAAGTTGTTTAGACTTACACTAAGCTCCCAAAAACCTTCAAACCTTGTTTTAAAAGCTGAAATCCCAACTTCACTCACCGATAACCAAAACAAGACTAGCCAACAAGCCTTCCAAGCTTCCGAAACCTTCCGCAAACACCTCCAAAGCTCACGGATCAAACTCCCCTGTTTCAAGCACACAAAAACAGAACATTAATGCATCCTTATGCATTAAAACGCCAGCAACAACAACACAACTCGCTGCTCATCACAAATCTAACAATTTGGCTACCAAACACAACCGAAATCACCTCCAAACATTTCCAAAACTTAACCCAGCCAAGATCCATCACTTCTAACCATTTTTATACATCAATTAACATACAAAATGATCACAAACACGTCCTTATACCTCCAGGTATAACAGATCACCAAAAACACTCCAAAAACAACCAAAAACTCAAGCCAAACTTAGGAAATTCAACCTATCCGAGATTGCATTGATTAAACCTCAACTTCTAATCAATTTAACATTCATTTAACATCATTTTGACACTCCAAAACACTGCCCAAACAGATCACACGAAAATTTCACCAAAATCACCAAATCTTGCATTTTAGCCAAAAATCAAGATCTCAATTGAAAAGCCATTAACAAAACATAAATCAAGGATTGAGAACTTAGGAATTTCAGTAAAGAACTGATAGTTTAGAGGAGAAGGACGTTCTTACCTCCAAACTTAAATTTCTCCATTTTAGAGCCAAAAAGATTGATGAAACAACTTGCAAATTGAGAGGTTTTGTTGATGAAATGATTAGGAATCAAATGAGAGTTGAAATGAGAGATTTAGATGCCAAAATCAGAGAAGGAAATCTGGAGAATTTTGTTTGGGTTGAGAGAAAAGGAAAATTGAGAGAAAATGGAAAATTAGTTAAGAATTTGGTTAAAATGATTTCCCTCCCTTTCTTAATCTTTAAAAATCAGAATAAAGCCTTAAAATATCTTAGAAAAATCTGGAGAAATCCTTTTTGGAATAATAGATCCTTAAAGATTCAAGTTTCAATCCTTTATAAAACTGTCCCGCAACTTTCAAAAATTACATTTTGGTCACTAGCCAAAATGTCAACCTTCCGAACCTCATTTCCCAAAATTGATTTCACAGTTCACTTATATATATTAAAAGATGATTTTAGAACATTTTTTCCATATTTTTAATGCAACCCGAACTAGGCTTTCCTAAATTCACTCTTATATATTCGATCAGCACTTTGACCGAACCGGTCAACACCCAAAACTTCCGAGCCCAAAACCGAGGCGTTACACCTCGTTTCGGTACGCGTTGCGGAACGGCCCCGCGTTTTGAAACAGGCTCTCCCTGTTTCGGAACACCTGACCGTTGGGGGCTGACATTGGCAGTTATATGTTTTGAAATGTTTACGTTTTGGTCCTGAATCTTGTTTTGGTTCTTGTATGAGTTTGGGAAGTCCGTTTGAGCTAAAATTTGGCAGTGAAGCATGAAATGTGACTAATTTCAAGATGGTAACTTTGAATCGGGCTAAGTCCTTGTAATTTGCAGAATTTACATTTTGGTCCCTAAAGTTGTAAATTGTTCAATTTGGTCCCTGTTTGATCTCTGATGTTTATGATCTTTGAGCATGTTGTTTGAGTGATCATCACTAGGGTTAATGTGCATCTAGACAAGTTTAAAAAAAAGGGTCGTTAATCAAGGTTGACTTTCGGGTTGACTTTGGTTTTCCCCGTGTGACTTTCTTAATTCGGGTCAACCGTCTAGACCGGGTTAAGGGGGTTACATTTGGTGGTATCAGAGCTGAGGTTGCGAATGCTTGGGGAAAACGGTAAGTTGTGGTAGTATGTGTTTGATGTCTATCTTGATGTGTGGTTGAAAGCTGGTTGAAACACGTGTTTCTGAGTAAGTTGTTGGTGTTTTCAAGCATGCTTTGTGGTTATGAATCATCGCTGAGTTAATGTGGATTTGTGCTGATGTTGAGAATTGATTTTATGCATAATGAAAGTGCTATGAGTATGATATGTTGATATTATGTTGTTGTAAGTGGATGTTGTTTGATGAAAGCGTGATTGAATGTGTTGCTTGATATGCTTGATGTTGTGATATCCATGTTTGTGTTGACTGTTATGTCATGTGATAGGGGAGGATACGGGATACCCATTGCCTTATTACTATAGCTATTGTGTTATTATGGAGTTGGAGTTTGAATCCTTGCTTAAAGCTGGTCTAACTGATTTGTTTGTTTTGTTGTGATTGCTTGCTGTTAATAGTATGGCGAAATCGATGAAGGAATGGCAGTTGGGTGAGATGGTTGCTGCTTTAGGGCAGGTTGTTAAGGCGTGGAATTCACCTTTTAGTGGAGGTGTTTTGCCTCAGTCTTCTGTGCTTGGTGTTGAGGTATTGAGACAGGAGGGAGAAGTTGGTTATGTGATGAAGAGTTCATCACCTGTTGTTCAAGAGGTGTTGGGAACATCTCAGGCTGTGGTAAAAGTAAAGTCGGTAGATGTGCTGGCTGCGGGATGTGTGGGTTTGTCAAAACAGCGTTTGTTTGATTTGGGTGCTGTGCAATATCATGGTTCGTCACCTGAGACGTTTGAGGCCTGGTTGGCCAGTGTGATTCTGATTTTGGATCAGGAAGGTTGTGATTATGCCTGTAAGCTGGGGAGCGTTGTCTCTTTGATGTTGGAGGATGCATGTGCCTGGTGGACATCTGTGGCGGTGGCATCGCACATCCATGATATTTATTGGGACTTCTTTGTGTCTTCCTTTTATGAAAGGTATCTTGGAGGGAAATTCCCAAGGGATAAGCAGTGTGATGGTAGTGCAAATCTAGGGCAAGTGCTGGTTGAACAGGGAGTGGAAGCTCAACTACCGGTGTGTAATCGTTGTGGGAGGCGCCATGTTGGAGGTTGTTGGGGCACAGGTGCTTGTTGGAACTGTGGTTCTAAAGAGCATGTGAAGCGTGATTGTCCTCTTGGAGTGAAGTCAGCTTCAGTGGTAGCCAAAGGGTCTCTGAAGGGTCGTGGGAACGGCCGAGACAAGGTTCGAAGGTGGCAGGAAGAGCAGAAAGTTGTGAAGAGTTTGGGAAAGGAAATCTGTTGGAAATGTGGGTCTGCTGGACATATGAGGCGTAGTTGTTTGAAGTTGGCTCGGAACAGCCAAGGTTCCTTATCGCAAGGAGTTGGTGATGACCTTTGTGTGTTAGCTGATGCTGCAGCGGTGCGGCTGGAGGATGATGGTTCCGCGAGGAAGAGAGCTCGTCTGATAAAGCTTCAGGGTGGTGAGGTGTTTTCAGGTAACCTTGTTAAGTAACCTTTGCCTAGCTATCTTAGTTGGTTTCTGTTGGTTTACCTTGCGTAGGGAGTATGATCTTGTTGCTAGCATGCTAAGGTAGTTGTTGTTGTTGTTTTTGTTTGGAAACATCTCTAGTGTGAAGTAGGCTTAAGTGAGTATCTTGTGGTTAATGGTTGTTGGAATGATGGAGTTAGACAAGTTAGAAGTGAGGTAGGAGGTTGTTCTTAGACGGATTCTGAGGATGTTATTGGAGGGTGTGAGCTGGCATTCATGCACATTTAAAATCATTTGTTATATACTATATTATATATGTGTTGGTCCATGCATACATGTGGCATGACATTAGAGGTTTTGCATACATGTACATCAGGCATTGATAGGGCATATTGGCGACCATGCATACGAATGATCACACTCGCTAATAACTAATCGAATCTGTTAGTGTTGTGGTTGGGTTAGGTTGAATGATGGGTTTTTAGAGGTTGTGTTGGTGCTGAGTGGAAGATAGAAGTAATAGAAAGTATTAGGCTAGTTGCTAGTAATAGTGAGAGCGGTATAGCACGTGGTAGAAGGAAAGTGTTTGATGCTTGAAGAGTTTAGTGGTTTGGTGGTAAGGAGTACTGGTTGAAGTTAGAATCAGTCAGGCGGTTAGAATAGTTAATAGAAGGGGTGGTTCCTTGGTGATAAGTGATGTTGCAGGTTAGTGGTTGTGTTCCTAAAGTACTAAGGTAGCTTAGCATTAATCTTGTATGTAGAAGGGTTGTTTATGTAAGTGTTGGTTCTTAGCAACCTCTGAGGAGTTGAGAAGATGATATGTACGTTCGAGTTGGGCAATGTTTTAGTAAGCCAAGTGTTGTGGTCAAAGTTTGAAGTGGAGAGGCAATGAAAGATCAAAGGTCAGTGTTGGTTGGAAGGATTCTTGTGAGAGGTGGTTGGCTGGTTGTGGTTAAGTAAGTTTCGTCTGAAATCAGCTGGTGGTGTAATGGAACGGCAGGCGGAGTCAAGTTGGGGTTGTGATGTAAGTTTTGGATTGTTGGTGAGTAGCCCTGGTGAGTCATTATGGTTATAATAGCGGCGGATGTGAAGGATTGTCGGCTTTATGATGAGGAGTTTGGGTAAGCAGTTGGTTCTTAAGAATTTTTGCTTGATTGGAAAATCTTTGAAGGAAGTTAGGGAGTTTGTAAAGAGTTTTAGAAGTAGTGAAGGTTGTAGTTTACATGGTGGTTGAATTGGATTGGTTGGTGTCACTGTGTGAACAAGTTTGGGAGTTGTGTGCTAAGGTGTTGTATGCTGTTAAAGTTTGAGGTTCTTCAGGATGTTGTTGGGGCTATGTGCAGTTCGGAAGTGCGAAAGGTTAAGATGTGGTTAACATTTGAGTGTTCTGGAATTTGTGAACAGCATGTAGTGGTGTTGGGTTCGGTGGAGTTATGTGTGGAAAGTGTTCAGTGGTGGTTGAGGCTTGTGTTGCCTTGTGTGCTGATTTGAGAAGTTTAGTTGTTCTCTTTTCGCCAGTTGAAATTTCGAGGACGAAATTTCCTAAGAGGGGGAGAGTTGTAACGCCCCGGTTTTGGGCTTAGAAGTTTTGGGCGTTGACCGGTTCGGTCAAAGTGCTGTTCGAATATAAAAAGGTGAAATTAGGAAAGCCTAGTTCGGGTTGCATTAAAAATATGGAAAAATGTTCTAAAATCCTCTTTTAATATATATAAGTGAAATGTGAAATCAATTTTACAAAATGAGGTTTGGAAGGGTGACATTTTGGCTGGTGACCAAAATGTAATTTTTGAAAGTTGCGTGACTGTTTTAAAAAGGATTGAAACTTTGAATCTTTAAGGAGCTATTTACCCAAAGGGAGTTTCACCAGATTTTTCTAAGATATTTAATGTTTTAATTCTGATTTTTAAAACAAAAGAAAAGTGGAGGGAAGTTATTTGCAACTAACTTTCCATATTTTCCAATTTTACTTTCTCTCATTTTCTCTCAACCCAAACATCATTCTCCAGAACTTTTCCTCTGATTTTGTCATCTAAATCACTCATCTCAATTCTCTTTTGATTGCAAATCATCTCATCAACAAACCTCACCAATTGCTAATTGGATTTTCAAGATTTTGGTTCCAAAAAGGGAGAAACTCAAGTTTGGAGGTAAGAACGTCCTTCTCCTCTAAACTCTCAGTTCTTTACTGAAATTCCTAAGTTCTTAATCCTTAATTGGTGTTTTGTAAGTGGTTTTTGAAGTTGTATAAAGGATCTTGGCTTAAAATGCAAGATTTGGTGATTTTTGGTGGATTTTCGTATGATTTGTTTAAGCAGGGTTTTGAGGTGTGTTTTTGTTGTTAAATGAATGCTAAATTGATTAGAAGTTGAGGTTTAATTAATGCAATCCCGGATAGGTTGAATTTCCTAAGTTTTACTTGAGTTTTTGGTTGTTTTTGGAGTGTTTTTGATGATCTGTTATGGCTGGAGGTATAAGGACGTGTTTGTGATCATTTTGGATGTTAATTGATGTTTAAAAATGGTTAGAAGTGATGGATCTTGGCTGGGTTAAGTTTTGGAAGTGTTTGGAGGTGTTTTCGGTTGTGTTTGGTAGCCGAATTGTTGGATTTGTGATGAGCAGCGAGTTTAGTTGTGTTGCTGGTGTTTTTAATGCATAATGATGCATTAATCCTCTGTTATTGTGTGCTTGAAACAGGGGAGTTTGATCCGTGAGCATTAGAGGTGGTGCGGAAGGTTTCGGATGCTTGGAAGGCTTGTTGGTTAGCCTTGTTTTGTGTATCGGTGAGTGAAGTTGGGTTTTCAGCTTTTAAACCAAGGTTTGAAGGTTTTGGGAGCTTAGTTTAAGTCTAAACAGCTTAGCTAAGCTCAAGAGTAAGTAAATGGATTTTCGCTCTTGGTTTGTGTTGTGAATTTGGTTTTAAAAGCAATTGTGATTGATGGTTGCAATGCATGTGATTTACATGTTTTAAATTCTGTTTTGAAAGCATATTTAAGCATGGTTTAATGCTGGTTTTGAAAGCCATATGTGAAGGACACTCAAGGTAAGAGATCCTTGGTTTTATACATTGAAATTGTGGTCTTGATGCATGGTGTTGCATGATGTTTAATGGCTTTGTGTAATGCTTTAAAAACAGAGGATTGTTGATGGTAAATGATGGTTTTTGCATTACGGTTATGCATGTGAATCATTGGACTAATATGGTAAGATGGTTATATTGGCAAGTGATGTAAGTGGTTCTTGGTTTCTTTGATCGGATATAGTTAGCCGGCTATAGGATTGGGTGCACCGTGAATGAAGTCGCCTTGGATGTGGAGTGGTTAAGAGTGAACCGGTAAACTCCATCCAAGTATCCTAACGAGATGGTTAAGGTCATAATGGAGGTTGAGTGCCCATTCGAGGACCTTGGGTAAGCAAAGGTAATAATGGTGGTTAAAATTCCATTAGTGGACCTTGTACTTGTTAAGATCACAATGGTGGTGTAAAGTCCATGTGTGGATCTTGTATAGGGTGTCCCAGATCTCGTTAGTAATGTTATACAACTACCAATCGGTGATGCTAAGGTTGTATGGTGTTTAAAAGTCCATACATGGGAACCTTGTGCATGTTAAGGTTATATGGTGTTTAAAAGTCCATATATGGGAACCTTGTGTAAGTTAAGGTTGTATGGTGTTTAAAAGTCCATACATGGGAACCTTGTGAATGTTAAGGTTGTATGGTGATTAAAAGTCCATACATGGGAACCTTGAGGAAGATAAGGTTGTATGGTGGTTAAAAGTCCATACATGGGAACCTTGTGAATGGTGAGGTCAAATGGTGGTTAAAAGTCCATTTGGGGACCTTGGATTGGTAGTGTGTATAAAGCATAGGGACAACGCTTGTGATCCGCGTATCCGATTGGATGTTGAGTTGAAAAGTGGATTTGGATTATCACTTGAAAGCCAATATGATGTTCTTGATTATATTGAAGCATGAGATGCTTGGAATGATGCATGGTTGCATGGGAAGAGCATAATGTATTAAGTATGCATGTTTGCTTGTTAAGCTTGAACAAGTGTTGATTATCTATTGAGAATGATGCATGTGTGCATGAAATCTCTTCAGTGCATTGAAGTGTTGCTAAGACTTGTTTTTAAAGGCATATGATGCAAATGTTGATGATGAGGTTCATATGTTGCATTTGTTTAATGCATGTGTTGGATTGTTTAAATAAATGGTTTTAAAAGGGTTCTTGTTTGAAATGATAACCAAGTAAGAGGAATGTATAATGTGAAGCGGAAGTGTTTTCCAAGGTTTTGAATTTAACTTTGCATTTGGTGTTTATGCATTGAAAGGTTAAATTGATGTTTTGCAAGTTGTGCTTTGAAAAGGTTTACTTAGCTTGCTAAGTTAAGGGTTGGTTTTCATGTTTGAGCAATGCATGACTTTGAGCTTGTTGTTGAAAAGGGTTTTCAAACTTGCTTTGGTTTATCAAATCGAGTTGCTTTTCAAAGAGGTTTTATGACTCGCTGCATTGATGGTGTTTTGGTTTTGAGCTTACCTCACTAAGCATTATGTGCTTACGCTCCTTTTTGTCCATCAATGCAGATAAGTGAAGTTGGAACAGCGAGGAGCAAGGGATTCAAGAAGGACTCCACTTGAGATGTATGTCTCGGTTAATAGCTATAGTTAATAAAGGCAATGGGGGAAGAATCTCTTATGTTGTTGTGCAACGAGATTATGTATGTTGGATAAGTTTGGTATATGTTGTTAAATCATGTGGATTAATGTTGCAATGTTTGGATCATCTTATGCTTAAGTTGATTTGCTATGCTTCTTGTTTAAAAGCATGAATGAGCTTTGAATGTGTTTAATGTGTTGGTGCACCTAGGGGTGATCATGTATCTAGATTTTGATGCATATATGTTCCTTATGTGTTGAGTAACTTGCTGGTGTGGTTTGATTGCGTTTGGAGCATGTTTGGTTGGCCAATTGTGTGTTTGAGCAAGCATATCTCTGCATTCTGTGCAGGTCGTTTCGGAACAGTTATTACCGTTTCGGAACGGGTGCCTTGTAGCAGCCCAGGCGTCCGAAACGGGTGACACCGTTTCGAAACGGGAAGCCCTCTGCCAGCCCTCGTTTTGGTACGCGTTGCGGAACGGCCCCGCGTTTCGAAACAGGCTCTCCCTGTTTCAGAACACCTGACCGTTGGGGGCGTACATTGGCAGTTATATGTTTTGAAATGTTTACGTTTTGGTCCTGAATATTGTTTTGGTTCTTGTATGAGTTTGGGAAGTCCGTTTGAGCTAAAATTTGGCAGTGAAGCATGAAATGTGACTAATTTCAAGGTGGTAACTTTGAATCGGGCTAAGTCCTTGTAATTTGCAGAATTTACATTTTGGTCCCTAAAGTTGTAAATTGTTCAATTGGGTCCCTGTTTGATCTCTGATGTTTATGATCTTTGAGCATGTTGTTTGAGTGATCATAACTAGGGTTAATGTGCATCTAGAAAAGTTTAAAAAAAGGGTCGTTAATCAAGGTTGACTTTCGGGTTGACTTTGGTTTTCCCCGTGTGACTTTCTTAATTCGGGTCAACCGTCTAGACCGGGTTAAGGGGGTTACAAATTCCTACTATTTTTATGCATGAATTATAGCGTGAGATGATGCTTGAAATGGTTTCAATAAGTAACATTTTGCATGGAGGAGATTTGAGCTTATTTGTTGAAGTGTAGAAAATGTTATGGTTTTGAAAAGAGATGAGAATGTTGAGTTTTAATGCATGAAAAACAGTAGGTGAGATGTTGATTTGACATAATATATTGGCATAGATGTTGAGAAACTTACTGGATATAATTGATCGATCAATAGGATGAGAGTGCACTATAAACTAAAAATTCGTACGTGCTCTTTGGTTAAGCCAAAGGGAGATATTCCGATGATGGGCATTCCATCGGGTAGGACTTGGGAAATACACATGCTTGGTGGCGATGAGAGATTCCACCATGTGAGTACGGTGATGAGAGATTCCACCGGAAACTATGTTGCTAGACGAGTGAGTACGGTGATGAGAGATGCCACCGGAAGTGTCTAGTGAGATGTCCCCATATCCGAGTAATAAATAGATGTGAAATGCCAATATTAAAATATGTTATGGTTTTGATTCACATGTACCTTGATATAATGATTTATGTTATGAGAAATGCATATGTAGTTTGTTTATGAAATGCTTTAGAGTACAAGCATGATTTTGGCCTTGCCATGGGTTTTGCATTGGTTTTAATGCAGGAGATAGAATGAAGGTACATGTGGTTTCAATAAGAATTGCTTTGTAAGTTTTCCAAGCATGAGGAAGAGATGAGCATGTGGTTTAAAAGCTTTTAATGAAAGTGTTTTCAAATGTGCATTATTGTGTTGATTCTTTTCAGAGCATGCCTCACTAAGCATTTGTGCTTACGCTCTCTCTTTTACCAATAATGCAGATAATTGAGGTGTTTTGGGGCATCAAGGAAGCTAAGTCCATCCAAGGAAATCCAAGCTCACGTATGGTGAAGTTTTCATACACTTTAGTTTTGATAAATTGGCAATGGGAAACCAAATCTTGTATTTGGGAGATATGTTAAACTCCCTAAAGTTGTGGCAAGTTGGTTTTGGGCTTGATAGATTGCAAATGGTTCGGTTTGCTCGTTTTGAGGTTGGTTTGCTTTTGTGTTTTGATATTAGGAAGCATGCCTCAAGACTAACAAGATTTCATGTTTGAGGTTATGTTTGTGTTTGTGTGTTCCAAATGGGTACCTTATATGTATGTTGACTTGTTGGTATGGTTAGGGAGTCTTTGGGGTGTGCTAGATCAAGTTTTCGAGTGAAAATCCAGTCCTTGCTGCTGTTTCTGGGCAGACCGTATCGAAACACCCTCTAGTGTTCCGAAACGGGGGCCTGTAATGGCCTTCGTGTTTCGAAATGGTTGAGGCTGTTCTGAAACGTTTTGGCTACTGGAATGTCATGTTTCGGAATGGGTATCGAAACGGGTGTGCGTTTCGATCCAATTTTTCGATACGGCAGGTAGGTGTTTCGAAACAGCTGACCGTTGGGTACCAATTTGAATTGTTCTGATGTTTGCATGTTTTACTTTTTAGTCCTAAATGTTAAGATTGCAATTGCTTGAGCTTGAGATGTCCAATTAAGATGAAATTTGGAAGAGAAGCATGTAATATGACTAATTTCAAATTGGTAACATTAAAATCAATAAAGAATTTCAAATTTACAGAAATTATATTTTGGTTCCTAAACTCGTATAAAATGCAATTGAGTCCCTATATGTTATCCGATCGCTGTGCCTTTCTCAATCGTATATTATGAGTACTCAACTAGGGTTAGCGTGTATCTAGACAATATTAAAATGAAAAAAAGGTTGTGAATCAAGGTTGACTTTCGGGTTGACTTTGGTTTTCCTCGTGTAACCTTTGTAGTTTGGGTCAACCGTCTAGGTCGGGCTAAGGGGGTTACATTTGGTGGTATCAGAGCTTGGTTCTCGAATAATTGGGGTTTGATAGGTGCATGATGTGTGTGTAATTGCATGATGTGTCTTTTGGGTGAAAGAATATTGTGTGAATAATGATGTTTGGTTCAATTGTGATATGTTGTGATGCTATGCTATGGTTGAAGTGAAATAGGGAATCCCATTGCCAAATCAAAACTAATGAAGAAAAATTGTTTTCGAAGATGAGCTTGAGTACTTGGATTACTTACCTTATTGTGCCTAATTATGTTTATTGCATTTTTGTCAGTACATTGTTTTCCTATATAATGGGGCCACGTAGAGAGCTAAGAATCAATACTAGATCGACCGTTGCTAATGAGAATGAGGAGAATGCTGAGAATCTACCTCCTCCCCCTAGTGGTGGACCACCCGGTGGTGGTGGTGCTGGAGCTGGTAATGATGGAGCTGGCGCTGGGGTTGTTGGACCCGAGGGTGTGCAAGGGCAAGCTGCTCCTGACATGACCATGTTGATTCAGGCTATTGCTGGAGCTTTCCAGGCAGCAGTAGCTGGAGCTCATGGAGCCGCGCATCAGGATGATGCCAATGTGAGGTTGCCTTTGGAACGTCTTCGCAGTCTAGGAGGGACTGAGTTCAGAGGTTTATCCTTAGAAGGATCTGAGTCTTGGTTGGAGAGCACCAAGCGAATCTTGGGACAGATGAAATGCAACAATGTGTAGAAGCTAGGTTTTGTGGTATCACTATTGCATGGTGATGCTTATACGTGGTGGACAACCACTATCTCTGGAATGGAGGACAATGAGGTGACTTGGAAGTTGTTCTTGAATGCGTTCAAGCGAAAGTATTTGGGTGTACATTACCAAGACGAGAGGAAAGAGAGTTTTTGTCTCTTATGCAAGGTAGCATGTCTGTAGCGGAGTATGAGATTCAGTTTGTTCGCCTCAGTCAGTATGCACCTGAGCTAATCCCTAATGAACGGGAGAGGTGTGAACGATTCCGATATGGTTTGGTAACGGATGTGAAGACTTTTATCCTTGCGGCTGATTACTCAGATTTTGATTTCTTGGTCTCTAGAGCCAAAGACATTGAGTCAAATCTTGGTTTGACTAGTCGAGCGGGTGGATCTAGCTCTGGGAAGCGAGCGACAGAACGCGATTATGGTAGAGATCGCAATAAGAGGTATAAGGATAGGAGGCCACACTATGATGCTAAGCGTGGGGGTGGTAACCTTGGTAGAGGTCAGCAAGGACCTAATACTGTTCTGAGGAATCCTAAATGTAACCGTTGTGGTAGACTGCATGGTGGTGAGTGTTGGGGTAATCTTGGCACATACTGGAATTGCTGGAACCGTTGACATTTGAAGAAGGATTGTCCTCAGCCTTTGAAGGAGGGACAAGCTCGGGTGAGAGCAGCTGAGCCACAGAGAGGTTGTGGGCGCGGCCGTGGTAATTTTCAGCGCAGAGAGGATGGTGGCAGGAATGTAGCACATGTTGTGGCCATTCAACCTGAGGGTGGTGGTCAGGCTCGTGTGTATGCTCAACGTGAGGGAAGGAATGATACGGATGTGATCGCAGATACTTTTACTTTACAATCCTTGTCATTACTTTCTTTGATTGATTCTGGATCTACACACTCATACATATTGCGTGAACATGCTCAAATGCTTGGTTTACCTGTTGAGTCTTTGGATGTTGGTGTGCGTGTGACTAGTTCCTTTGGTGAAACGGTTGTGACGCGAAAGTTGTATAGGGGATGTCCCTTGGAAGTGCAAAATCATGTCTTTCTTGTTGATCTCATGGAATTGTCATTCAATGGATTTGATGTAATCCTTGGTATGGATTGGCTTGTTGAGCATCGATCTATAGTAGATTTTGAAAGCAAGCGGGTTTCGTTGAAACTTGCGGATGTTTACGAAGTGGTGGTTGTGGGTGAGAATGTGAAGTTTCTGGCCAATATGGTGTCTACATTGGAAGCAAGTCGAATGCTGAGGCATGGTTGCGAGGCTTACCTAGCCTTTGTGATGAATCCTAGTTTTAAGGAATTGCGTGTTCAAGATATAAGAACTATACGCGAGTTCCCTGGAGTGTTCCCGGAGGAGTTACTTAGATTGCCACCTAGTAGAGAAGTGGAATTTGGAATTGAGCTGTATGAAAACACAACTCCGGTGTCAATTGCTCCCTATCGCATGGCACCTAAAGAGCTAAAGGAGTTGAAGACACAACTTCAGGAGTTGCTTGACCGTGGCTTCATTCGCCCTAGTGTGTCACCTGGGGGTGCACCGGTCTTATTTGTGAAGAAGAATGATGGCACTATGAGAATGTGCATTGATTATCGTCAGCTGAATAAGTTGACCATCAAGAATAGGTACCCTTTGCCAAGGATTGATGATCTTTCTGATCAGTTTCGGTGAGCAACTATGTTTTCCAAGATTGACTTAAGGTCAAGAAACTATCAACTTAAGATGAAACACGTGGATATGCCGAAAACAACCTTTAGAACGAGGTATGGGCATTATGAGTTTCCTGTAATGTCGTTTGGCTTGGCGAATGCTCCTGCTGCTTTAATGGACATGATGAATAGAGTGTTCCATGAATACTTGGACAAGTTTGTTGTGGTGTTCATCGACGATATCCTTCTGTACTCTCGTACTGAGGAGAATCATGAAGGTTACTTGAGGATTGTCTTGTAAGCGCTTCCAGAAAATCAGCTTTATGCTAAGCTGAGCAAGTGTGAGTTTTGGCTAAAGGAAGTTGTGTTCCTTGGTCATGTGGTTTCGGCCGAGGGGATTCGTGTTGATCCTCAGATGATTGAGGCGGTGATGAATTGCAAGCCTCCTAAGTCCGTTCATGAAGTCCATAGTTTCCTTGAGTTGGTAGGATATTACCAGAGGTTTGTGGATGTATTTTCAAAGATTGTCGCCCCTTTGACAAAGTTGTTGCAAAAAGATGTCAAGTATGAGTGGACGGAAGCAAGAGAACAAGCTTTTGAGAAGCTTAAGGCAGCTTTGACACAAGCTCCTATCTTGGTTCAACCTGAATCAGGAAAATAGTTTGTGGTGTACAGTGACGCATCCTATGTTGGTTTGGGGTGTGTGCTAATGCAAGAGGGTAAGGTGGGGGCTTATGCATCGCGACAGTTGAAGGTGCATGAGCGCAATTATCCTACACATGATATTGAGTTAGTTGTGGTGGTGTTTGCTTTGAAGATCTGTAAACATTATCTATATGGTGAGAAGTGTACTGTGTACACAGATCACAAGAGTTTAAAGTATTTAATGTCTTAGAAAGAGTTGAATCTTAGGCAACGACTTTGGATGGAGTTTCTTAAAGATTACCATTTAACGATCGAGTACCATCCGGGAAAAGCTAATGTTGTGGCGGATGCCTTGAGCAGGAAAGTGGAAGTAGAGTTAAGGGCTATGTTTGCTAGCTTGAGCATTTCGGGAGATGGAGGTCTTGTGGCTGAGTTGCAAGTGAAACCATCCTTGGTTCAGTTGATAAAGGATAGGCAGTTGTTGGATGATTCTTTGGTGCCACATGTTCAGGTTATTGTTGAGGATAGGCCACCGGATTTTTGTTTTAATAATGATGGAGTTTTATGTTTCGAAAGACGGATAGTAGTGCCGGATGATGTAGAGTTGAGGAGTACTATTCTGACTGAAGCTCATAGCATTCCTTTTGCTATGCATCCTGGTAGTACAAAGATGTATCGTGATCTGAAGGATGAGTACTATTGGGTGGGATTGAAGAAAGATGTTGCGGAGTATGTGAGTAAGTGTATGGTTTGTCAGTGGGTTAAAGCTGAGCATCAGTTTCCTTCAGGGTTGTTGCAACCGTTAAGGATTCCTTAATGGAATTGGGAAAGAATCACCATGGACTTTGTGTCTGGTTTACCTTTGTCGCCATCGAAGTAGATTTCGGTGTGGGTGATTGTGGATAGCCTTACAAAGTGTGCGCATTTCTTACCTGTGCATACTACGTATACATTGGATAAGCTTGCAGACTTATACATTGCTGAAATTGTGCGTTTGCATGGTGTACCTAAATCTATAGTGTCGGATAGAGATCCGAGGTTTACATTGCGATTTTGGGAATGTTTACATCAGACTTTGGGTACGCGGTTGAATTTCAGTACTTCTTATGATCCACAGTCGGATGGACAATCTGAACGTGTTATCCAAGTTCTTGAGAATATGTTAAGGTGCTGCGTGATTGAGTTTCAAGGCTCTTGGGAGAAGCATTTGCCTTTGGTGGAGTTTGCTTATAATAATAGCTATCAGGCAAGTATTCAAATGGCGCCTTATGAGGCCTTGTATGGAAGGAAGTGCAGAACTCCTCTGTGCTGGGCAGAAACATGTCAGAAGTTGGTCTCGATGTCGGCTTTGTTGAAAGGAACCACCGAGAAGGTGAAGCTCATTTGTGAGCGATTGAAGGCAGCTTCTGATCGACAGAAGTCTTACGCGGATTTGATGCGTAAGGAGATTGAGTTTGCGGTGGGTGACCGTGTGTTCTTGAAGGTTTCGCCTTGGAAGAAGGTGATGAGATTTGTCTGGAAGGGTAAGTTAAGCCCTAGGTATATTGGACAATATGAAGTGATAGAACGTGCAGGTACTGTTGCTTATAAGCTGAGGCTACCACAAGAGTTAGAGAAGATACATGATGTGTTTCATGTCTCCATGCTACGGAGGTATAGATCGGATCCTTCCAATGTTATGCCTGTGGAGGAAGTTGAGTTGAATCCAAATTTGACATATGATGAGGAGCCGGTTGAGATTCTGGATTTGGACAATAAAGTTCTTCGAGGTAAGACCATAGAGTTGGTTAAGGTGTTGCGGAGGCATCGTGGTGTTGAGGAAGCCACGTGGGAAAGAAAAAATGACATGAAGAAGAAGTTTCCTTACCTTTTTCCTCTAGGTAAATTTCGAGGACGAAATTTATTAAGAGGGGGAGAGTTGTAAGACCCCAATTTTGGGCTTAGAAGTTTAGGGCCTGAACCGGACTGGTCTGAGAAACGGTTCGAATATAAAATGGAGTTTTAAGGAAAGCCTACTTCGGGATGCTTTAAAAATATAGAAAAATATCTAAAAATTCTTATTTAATATATAAAGGTGAATGGAGAAATCAATTTTACAAAAGGGGGTTTGGAAATACTACATTTCGATGTAGTGACTAAATTGCGATTTTTGCAAAGTTTAGTAGTGACTATTTTGTAAAGGATTGAAACTTTGAATCTTTAAGGAGCTAATTTACCAAAAATGTTTTCACTAGATTTTTCCTTAATTTGGGTTATTTAATTAATGATTTAATTTAATAAAAGAAAGATGATAAACTACCATTGACTTTTATAACCACTTTTCTCTAATTTTCTCTCAAATCCTATCAACCAAATACTTTTTCTCCAGCAAAATTCACTTTGATTTTTACTTCAATTGATGAGATTTCCATCACTCATTGATTCCTAATCAATCTTTCAACAAATTCACTTGATTTCTACATTGTATTTTCATGGAAACTTGCCCAAATCAAGGAGAAATCATCTTTTAGAGGTAAGATTGTTCTTCTCCTCTAAATACTCAGTTCTTTACTAAAATTCACAAGTTGTCAATCCTTTATTAAAGTTTTATGACTGGTTTTAATGTTAGAAACAAGATTTTGGCTTAAAACTCATGATTTTGGAAGAGATCTTGAAGTTTTTCGTGGTAATTGATTGGGCTCTGTTTTGAGATGGTTTTCTAATGTATTTTGGATGTTAAATGATGTTAGAAATGAGGTTTTATCAATCCAATCCCGAATAGGTTGTTTTTCCTAAGTTTTTTATTGTGATACTGGTGGTTTTTGGGGTGATTTTGTTGTTCTGTTATAGTTGGAGGTATAAGGACGAGATTAAGGTTGTTTTTGATGTTAACTGATGTTTAGAAACGATTAGAAGTGATGGATCTTGGCTGGGTCATGTTTTGGAAGAGTTTGGAGGTGATTTCGATAGTGTTTGGTAGCCGAAATGTTGGTTTTAGGTAGAGCAGCGAGTTTAGGAGTGTTGGCTGAAGATTTCAATGCATGATGATGCATTAATCCTCTACTTTTATGTCTCTAAAATAGAGGAGACATCTTCGGACACTTTTGGAGTTGATCCGGAAGCTTAATTGGCGTTTCGGCAAGCAAGCGAAACGAAATTGGTGAGTGCGTATGGCTTTAAAAGTCCTTGAGGGACAAAGAACCAAGGTTTGGGGATTTAGGAAAGGTTTGAAACACCTTCCTAAGTCCGAAAGTAAGTAATGGCTAGATTGCTCTCTAGAATGTGGTGTTGCCCCTTAAATTGCTTTTACATGCTCATGGTTTTAGATTGGTAAATTCCTACTATTTTTATGCATGAATTATAGCGTGAGATGATGCTTGAAATGGTTTCAATAAGTAACATTTTGCATGGTGGAGATTTGACCTTATTTGTTGAAGTGTAGCAAATGTTATGGTTTTGAAAAGAGATGAGAATGTTGAATTTTAATGCGTGAAAAACAGTAGGTGAGATGTTGATTTGACATAATATATTAGCATAGATGTTGAGAAACTTACCGAATATTATTGATCGATCAATAGGATGAGAGTGCACTATAAACTAAAAATTCGTACGTGCTCTTTGGTTAAGCCAAAGGGAGATATTTTGATGATGGCATTCCATCGGGTAGGACTTGGGAAATACCCAAGCTTGGTGGCGATGAGAGATTCTGCCATGTGAGTACGGTGATGAGAGATTCCACCGGAAACTATGTTGCTAGACGAGTGAGTACGGTGATGAGATATGCCACCGGAAGTGTCTAGTGAGATGTTCGCATATCCGAGTAATAAATAGATGTGAAATGCCGATATAAAAATATGTTATGGTTTTGATTCACATGTACCTTGATATAATGATTTATGTTATGAGAAATGCATATGTAGTTTGTTTATGAAATGCTTTAGAGTACAAGCATGATTTTGGCCTTGCCATGGGTTTTGCATTGGTTTTAATGCATGAGATAGAATGAATGTACATGTGGTTTCAATAAGAATTGCTTTCTAAGTTTTCCAAGCATGAGAAAGAGATGAGAATGTGGTTTAAAAGCTTTTAATGAAAGTGTTTTCAAATGTGCATTAATGTGTTGGTTCTTTTTAGAGCATGCCTCACTAAGCATTTGTGCTTATGCTCTCTCTTTTACCAATAATGCAGATAATTGAGGTGTTTTGGGGCATCAAGGAAGCTAAGTCCATCCAAGGAAATCCAAGCTCACGTATGGTGAAGTTTTCATACACTTTAGTTTTGATAAATTGGCAGTGGGAAACCAAATCTTGTATTTGGGAGATATGTTAAACTCCCTAAGGTTGTGGCATGTTGGTTTAGGGTTAATGAATGAAAATGAATGAAAAAGAACTTGAGTTTTTTGATGAGGGCAATAAGGGGTGTGTGTGTGGGATGTTTGTGCAAAGGAGGAGTCATCCTCTAAAAGAGATTATGCTGGAATAAAACCCTGGTTATCAAAGCCAAGGCAAAGACAAATGAATCCATCCGAGGAGTAATCCTGAAGCTTATAAATAAGGCACCGACTTCATTTCCATAGAAGGACAGCAAGCAAGTCCCACAGAATTATGCTTGCTTAGTAGTAGCTCTAGAGGGAACACATGTTGAAGAAAAAGCAAACGGTGAACCAGTCAATGAGGTGAGCCGTTTCACAAGGAGTGGAAGGCTCTATTCCCAGCCGACAGCAGAAGATAGAGATGCAACGTAAAGGAAGGTTGCTGTCGAGGAGCTAGGGAAAGAAGATGATAGAGACTTCTTCAAAGAAAAGACAATGGTATATCATGAGCCAATGAAGGAACTAGAGGCTCAAGAATTCTTGAAGATTTTAAAGCATAGTGAATATAGCGTGGTGGAGCAACTCCGCAAGTTCCCGACCATAATTTCTATGTTATCTTTGTTGTTAAGCTCTAAAGGCCACCGTGAGGCCCTGTTAAAGATTATAAACCAAACATTCGTACATAAGGAGATCACGACCGACAACATGGACATGTTGGTCGGTAACATTGCTGCCAACAAATTTATTTTGTTCAATGACGAAGAAATACTAGGAGAAGGAAGGGGATCGTGCAAAGCCCTGCACATCACAACAAGATGCAAAGGATACATGTTTCCAGGTGTCCTTATAGATAATGGGTCAACCTTGAATGTTCTACCATTAGCAACACTGAAAATGTAACCCCTTCAACCCGGTCTGGGTGAAAGACAGAACCGAACGGGTCACATGGTAAATATTGAAGTAAACCGACAAAGTTTACCTCAATAAACAACCCTTATTTTTTTCGTTTTATATTTTCTATATGCACATCATTAGCCTAAGTGTAAAGACTTGTAGTAGAATAATTAATATCTCATGCAAACATCAATTTAAAAGAACTTCTTCAATTTTTAAGTTACCAACATTTAATTAGTCACATTATATGCCACTCTGTCAAATCTCAGCTCAAAATGATCATCCAAGCTCATATAATTGGATCTACAACATCCAGGGACTGAAACGTAAATAATCATATCTTTAAAAGATTCCAATAACCAACTTAACAGCTGGACGTTTCGAAAGAAAGAGCCTTGTATCGGAATGCCTAGTTTCGAAACAGGTCTTGGTGTTTCGAAACTAGAGGTCGTATCGAAACAACCTCCAACCATTTTCGGTACACAAAATTCTAGTAGCTAAAATTTGCGAGCATGTTTCGATACTCCCCTTCCCGTTTAGAAACTCTATGCCCATTTCAAGGTCATCGTTTCGGTACGGCCTTAGGCGTATCAAAATACATGACCTGAAATGTCACATTTTTGCTAGTTTTTGTCACTTTAATGCATCCAAAACCATCCAAAAAGTTTCCAACATACATACAATGTATCTAAACATTAGTCCTCGGTCATTCATGGCATATTCATTATCATAACATGGCAAATTGCATCAAAGGTAAACTATAAGCATGCAACCTAGTGACAAGCCAAGTAAGATACCAAAATGCAAAGTAAAGCATAAACCAAATACCAAAGGCCATTTACAAGTCTAAAACAGCAAATCAAACTTACTCAATAGGGTGTTTACACAAATCTCCCGACAACACAACGGATTCCCCATTGCCCTTATTACTTTAGTCTAAACCGAAACATACTTTCTTAAACGAAGTCTCTTGGAATCCCTTGCTACTTGCTGGCTCCAAAACCTCAATTATCTACATTGATGGACATATGAGAGCGTGAGCACACAAGGCCACATTGAAATCACATTTTAATTACTTCAAAACATCAATTCAAAACCATGCGCTTTTCTTAATAAAAAATCAACATATAAACCTTATGCAACATGTATTATGAATCAATAGCAAATCCCAATGCTAACACTCAATTTAAGTCTTCCCACTCATAACTTCCATATGCAAAGCTTAAAGAGTAAAGCATACATTTACACATTGTGCATCATAAACCATTTCATTTGCATCATCGATTATATTGGCTTACTAGTGATCATCAACATGCTCATTTCTCAAAACAACATCAGATACGCAGATTCACAAGTGTTGTCCCAACACTTCATACATTCTCACCGACATCTCAAGGTTCACACATGAGAGCTACGCTCTACCGTTGTGACACTCGTGGTGGAGTATTCGGTACACTGTATAAACTCCTCAACACCACTCATTGGTAGATGTATAATAACGAGATATGGGACACCACACACTTTCCTCAATCATTAGGGTACTTGGATGGAGTATTCGGTACAACATCACTTGCCAATATAATTCACATTTAATCACATACCTCATTGTTTTCAAAGCATCATCAATAAATCATTTTCCAAAGCATTAAACCATGTTTAAAATCACAAGTATAAAACATATATTTACAAGGATCACTTACCATATGCATCCTTCACCATTCCAACATTTAAAAACAGCAAACTGCGTGCTTTAATAATGCTTTAACAATAGGTAAACATGGAATTAAAATTAAGTGCATAAACCAACCCAAAATAGCACAACCGAGATAGAAATTCCTTATACTTACTTTCGAATTAGGAAAGCGTTTCAAGCTTACATCAAAATTCCCAAGACCACCTTTAAAGTGTTTCAAAGCTGAAAATCACGTTCTCATCACTGACACGCGAAAACTTGACTAGCCGACGTGAAATTAAGCGACCGAAGCTCACGAAACTTCACCGATTGCTATCGATACATTATCCCCTGTTTATACCACACAAGAACAGAGGATTAATTTGTAACCCCCTTAACCCGGCCTAGACGGTTGACCCGAATTAAGAAAGTCACACGGGGAAAACCAAAGTCAACCCGAAAGTCAACCTTGATTAACGACCCTTTTTTTCTTTTTACTCTTGTCTAGATGCACATTAACTCTAGTTATGGTCATTCAAACAACATGCTCAAAGATCATAAACATCAGAGATCAAACAGGGACCCAATTGAACAAACTACAACTTTAGGGACCAACTTATAAATTCTGCAAATTATAAGGTCTTAACCCAAATTAGAGTTACCAACTTGAAATTAGTCAAGTTTCATGCTTCTCTGCAAAATTTCAGCTCAAAAGGACTTGCCAAACTCATACAATTGCACAAACAAGATTTAGGACCAAAACGCAAACATTCCAGAACATATAACTACCAATGTCAGCCCCCAACGGTCAGGTGTTCCGAAACAGGGAGAACCTGTTTCGAAACGCGGGGCCGTTCCGCAACGCGTACCGAAACGAGGGCTGGCAGAGGGCTTTCCGTTTCGAAACGGTGTCCTCCGTTTCGGACGCCTGGGCTATTACAGGGCACCCGTTCCGAAACGGTAGCTGCCGTTCCGATACGGCCTGCACGAAATGCAGCAAAATGCTTGCTTAAACACACAATTGACCAACCAATCATGCTCCAAATGCTACCAAACTTAACCAGCAACTCATACAACATACAAGAGACATAATTGCATCAACCAATCAACATTTAAGCATCAAATATGAAAAGCCCCAATTCTAATGGCATGCTTCCTACTCAAGCAAACCATTCAAGCATAAAACCTCCAAATCAACACATAATGACCAAATACAAAATCCAGCATTGTTAACATCATCACACAAACTTAGGGAGTTCAAAACATCTCCCAACACATCCACATAGGTCCCCCATTGCCAAATGCCAAAAGCTAAAATGTATAAGAAAACCTTCCCATACTTGAGCTTAATTTCCACTTGATTGCTTGCCTTCCTTGCTGCCCTCAATGCACCTTAATGTTCTGCATTATTGGTTTAAGAAAAAGAAGAGAGCATAAGCAAAAGCTTAGTGAGGAATGCTCATTAAAAACCATTCAATAATGCATTTATAAAACTCAATTATAAAACATACTTCGAAACATCATTTAGACATGCTTACTAGCATTCTTAAACAAGCATTACATGCTTCCATATCAATACATGTCATATTGGCCACAAGTGATAAATTCAATCTTTTTAAAACAAGATCAACATAAGACTCACACATGGACTTTTAAACACCATTGTGATCTTATAATTCACAAGGACCACACAAGGACTTTTAAACACCTTTGTGTCCTTTACAAGTTTCACCCCAAGGACTTTTAAACACCTTGGCCCATGGACTTTTAAACACCTTGGCCCATGGACTTTTAAACACCATGGCAAGGACCACACAAGGACTTTTAAACACCTTTGTGTCCTTAACAAGAACCATCCAAGGACTTTTAACCACCTTGATGTTCTTAAGTAACAAGGCTCACTCAAGGACTTTTAACCACCTTAGTGACCTTAACAAGAATCACTCATGGACTTTTAACCACCAAGAAGTTCTTAGAATCCACAAGGCTCACTCAAGGACTTTTAACCACCTTAGTGACCTTAACCTTTTTCAAAACATCACTTGCCAATATACATCATTATCATCAAATAATCCACTGTTTTAAAGCATTTAACCAAGCCATAAACATCATGCATTTTTAAGCATCAAACCACATTTAAAAAATGTTCAAAAACAAGGAACTCTAACCTTGAGCTTCCTTCAACATATGGCTTACAAAATCAGCAATAACCATGCTAAATCATGCTTTCAAAACAGAATTTAAAACATGCAATAAACCACATTGCACAACATCCAAACCATGGCCACCACTAGAGAGTTTTTCCGAAAACTTACACTTGAGCTTAGTAAAGTTGTTTAGACTTAGACTAAGCTCCCAAGACTTTGGTTTCAATGCCGAAAACCCAATTTCACTCACCGATTCCACTTCGCCTCTTGCCGAAGCACAAATCAAGCTTCCGGATCACCACCACTTGGATCCAAAGATGACTCCCCTGTTTTAAACACATCAAAGCAGAGGATTAATGCATCATCATGCATTAATAGCTTCAATGAAAGCACCAAAACTTGCTGCTCTCATCCACACTCCATTTTCGGTCACCAAACACAACCGAAAATGCATCCAAACAACTCCTCAACAAAGCCCAGCCATAAACCATCAAAACTAAACATCCTTTAACATCATTTAACATCTAAAAAGAACCTATTAACATCCTTATACCTCCAGCAACAACAGATCCACAAGATCACTCCAAAACAACCAAGAATCACAAGCTAAACTTTGGAAATTCAACCTATCCGGGATTGCATTAATTAAAACTCAATTCCTTATCAAATTAACATTCATTTATCATCAAATTAACACCTTAAAACACAGCCCAAACAGATCCAACGAAAATCCATCAAAAATCATCAAATCTTGCATTTAAAGCCAAGATCCACCACACAACTTTAAAACCACTTATAAATCATCAATTTAGGATTGAGAACTTAGGAATTTCAGTAAATAACTGAGAGTTTAGAGGAGAAGGACGTTCTTACCTCCAAACTTGAGTTTCTCCCTTTTTAGAACCAAAAAGCTTGAAGAATCAACTAGCAAATGGTGAGGTTTTGTTGATGAGATGATTAGCAATCAAAAGAGTATTGAAAAGAGAGATTTAAGTGACAAAATCAGAAGAAAATCTCTGGAGAAAAGATGTTTGGGTTGAGAGAAAATGAGAGAAAGAAAAATGAGATTTTAGGAAAATTAGTTAGAAATAACTTCCCTCCATTTTTTCTTTTGTTTAAAATCAGAATTAAATCACTAAATATCTTAGAAAAATCTGGAGAAACTCCATTTGGGTAAATAGCTCCTTAAAGATTCAAAGTTTCAATCCTTTTTAAAACAGTCACGCAGTTTTCAGAAATTACATTTTGGTCACTAGCCAAAATGTCACCCTTCCAAAACTCATTTTGTAAAATTGATTTCACAGTTCACTTATATATATTAAAAGAGGATTTTAGAACATTTTTTCCATATTTTTAATGCAACCCGAACTAGACTTTCCTAATTTCACCTTTTTAGATTCGAACAGCACTTTGACCGAACCGGTCAATGCCCAAAACTCCTAAGCCCAAAACCGGGGCGTTACATAATTCATCTCAATGCAATAAAATCTCCAGCAAACATACCTACCACGTTGTTCTGCCCAAAACACCAAAACGCCTATCTCCAGGCAAAACCTAGCACTTCCATCCATTTTTAATCATCAATTAACATCCAAAATAAACCTATTTGCAACCTTATATCTCCAGCAACCTCAATTTCACATTAACACCACAAAAACCCAATTCTAACAACCTAAACAACTAGAGATCCAACTAGTTTCGGGATTAACATGATCAAATCTTCATTTCAACATTAATAATCTTCCAAAACATGATTAAACTCAATCATAAACCATCCATAACAGATCCAATACGAAAATCATTCAAAATTACCATTTTAAGTCTGTTTTAGTCATTTTCTTCAATTCAATTACAAAACCTTATTAAGAAACATAAATAAAGAGACAAATACTTTGCAATTTTATTAAAGAACCTTGATTAGAGGAGAAGCACGAAAATTACCTCTAATCCCTTGCTATTCCTTCAATTGACAAACTTTTGATGAAAACTTCAAGAATCCTTTGAGATAAATTGACGAAATACCAAAGAAATCATTTGCAAATTAAAGTGAAATGGAAAGATGAAAATCTCTGGAAATTATGAGAGAAAATTAAAGTTACGTAAAAAATAGATGTATAAAACTAAATCCCCTTTTAATAAAACTCTTTTTAATCTTTAAAATAAACCACAATTAAATTATGATCAATTAAGGGAATAGCTGATTACTCTTGAATTAGCTCCTTAAAGATTCTAAGTTTTGGGCCTCTTTCAAAACAGTCCTTTAAAAAAAGTTTTTACATTTTTACGAAATAGTCACTAAATCGAAATGTCCATCTTCCAAAAGTGACTCCACCACACCCTTTTATATATTTTAAGATGATTTTAGAATTTTTTTAACAATTTTATCACATCCCGAACCATGTTTTCCCCGAACCACTCCCGATCTAACCCAAATATCTAGTCTATGTTCATCGGACCCTTAAATCAACCTAGAAACTTTTAGGCCCAAAATCGGGGCGTTACAACTCTCCCCTCTTAGGAAATTTCGTCCTTGAAATTTTACCTCGAGGAAAAAGGTGCGGAAACTGCTTTAACATGTATGTTTTGCTTTGTCACGTGGCCTCCTCAACTCCTCGATGTCGCCACAACACCTTCACAAGTTCAATCGTCTTACCACGAAGAACTTTACTACTAGAATAAAGAATCTCAACAGGTTCCTATCATAAGACAAACCCGGTCGCAACTCAATCTCCTCAACTAGCATAACATGCGATGGATCCGACCTATACCTCTGCAACATCGACACATGAAACACATCATGAATTTTCCCCAACTCAGGAGGTTACCTCAATCGATACACAACAATACCAACACGCTCTGCAACTTAATATGGCCCAATAAACCTTGGACTAAGCTTACCCTTACGTCCAAACCTCATCACCTTCTTCCAAGGAGATACTTTCAAAATTACGCAATCACCAACCGCAAATTCAATCTCCCTACGCTTCAAATCTGCGTAGGATTTCTGACGGTATGAGGCGGCCTTCAAACGATCACAAATGAGCTTCACTTTCTCATTACTTCTTTTCAACACATTAGGCAAGGAAACGTACTTCTCACCCATCTCAACCCAACACAAAGGCGTACGACACCTTCTACCATACAAAGCCTCATATTATGCCATTTGTATACTTGCTTGATAATTGTTGTTATATGCAAACTCTACCAAAGCCAATTGTTTTTCCTAAGTTCCTTGGAACTCAATAACACAACATCTCAACATATCTTCCAAAATCTGAATCACACGTTCAGATTGGACATTCGAACGAGGATGATATGAAGTGCTAAAATGCAATTGAGTACCCAAAGCTCGATGCAAGCACTCCCAAAACCTCATTGTGAACCACGAATCTCTATCCAAAACTATAGACTTGGGCACTCCGTGCAAACGCACTATCTCAACAATGTACAAACCAACCAACTTATCCAAAGTATACGTCGTATGCACAGAGACAATGTAACACCCCTCGTCCGAGTTAGGAGCGAGGAGTGTCGAAGCTTATAACCAAACATCGACATGTAAATTTAGAGGCCAATTTGAATTTTTCATACAACTATTTGGTGAACAAATTACTAACATTATCAATTTAATGAGATAACTAATTCAATGTTACCATCTAGACTTAACTAGAAAATTCGAGCACTAAACAAAATTTTAAATCTCTATCTCAATTCAACTTATACAAGCATTCATTTAATATAACAATTATATTCCAATTAAACTAGGTCATATTAGACTTAAGGCATTTCGAATGAATCCTGAATAATTAAGACACTAAGAAGTTATTCGAATAATATTAGATCTAACTTAAACATCCATAATTCATTCGCATATTTTCAACAAGCTTTTACTTATTTTTAATCCATATATTCATATAACAAAAGGGCTATTAAGCCATACAAGTTTTACAACAATCTTAGATATATTTACATAACCAAAGTACCATAAAACATGACATTCTAAACCTCAAGTTTTTACATACATTTCATATACATTTTTAATATAAGCCAAATGCATGAAACTTGAATCACTAAACACAAAGCTAAGCCACCAATTAGGAGTGAAAGAAGAACAAAACAAGGCATACTTTTTAATTTTGCTTGTGTAAACTCGGCTCAAGATTTGGATATCTTGATCACTTTAGACACGTGGTTTGGGAAGAAGGAAACGAGAATGATAAGTACTTAAAGTACTTAGTGCGGCGGCAACTACCTAGCAAGGTCTTAAGATTATTTGATAGATGATCTTGTTCATTTTAGTTGAAATTATCTTAGGTAAGCTTTCAATTAAGTAGATTTAAGACCTAGATAGTCCAATATGCACCATTCAAAAGTATCAATCTAATTATCAAACTCAAACTCAAGCAAACAATAGTTAGATCATATCAAAACTTCACAATGAACACATTGGTCACAATTTCTCCATTAAAATAAGGTCATTACCACATTAGCATATCTATCAAACAATGAGTCAATTAAGATAACATTTATCTCACTTATTCATATAATATCATTATCCATATATCATGTCGTATCACGAGTTTTAGCAATTTGTTTTGCCTTGGTAGATAGTAGGACTAGGTATTCTAGTCACATATTAACAGTATGGTGTTCACAACACCAAACAATAGGGTACATAACGTACCAAATCAATATGATACTCAATGTATCTAACAATAGGGTGTCTACAACACCAATCAGTAGGGTACACTAACGTACCACAATAATAGAGCTCTAGACTCTAAGGCAAGCTATTTTACCTAAGGCCAACTGTGTAACCAAAGACTTATTTAGTCTTTTAATTCAATCAATCACACCATAAGTGATTAAGCACCAAGAATATCAAAGTTGAATTCATTTAATCCTTTAAGTCATGTGAGTAATAGTGTATTTCACAAGCTTTTATACATTTTCAGCATTCATATTCTAACATCATCAAGCATCAATCAAGGAGTAAACGTACGCATTCTAACAGTCCATTATATGCTAGTTACTCAATCAAGCATTTCACTAATCACTAAGTATCAATTATCAATCAAGCATCAAGTTTCTATTTTGTAACCCCTCGACCCGGTCTAGCCGATAGATCGAACCGAACTGGTTACACGGGGAATATTGAAGTAAACCGAAAAGTTTACTCCAATAAACGATCCTATTTTTTTTCCTTTTTATCTTCTCTAGATGCAACTTATTAACCTATGTGACCATCGATGCAGTGGAACAGATTGCATATTTACAAACTTCGGGAAAGGACTAAATAGCACACAAACATAGATTAGGGACCATTTTGTAAATTTTACAATTTATGAGTTCTATTACTAATTTTAGATTACCACTCTTTAAAATAATCATATTACATGCATCTCTGTCAAAACTCATCTCAAAATAATTATTCAAACCTACATATTGCATACACACGATTCAGAGACCAAAATGTAAAGATTTAGAACATTCAAACCTTAGAGAGAGAATCGATACTCCCTCGACGACCAACCTCCAAAGTCAAGTTCAACAAGTTGGTATCGATACCCTCAAGGCAGGTATCGATGCCTTGAAGAGATGGTATTGATACCCTTAAGGTTGGTATCGATAGCTGTAAAACCAGAAACAAAAACAGTATTGATACGCCCTTGTGTATCGATACCCCCTTCCAATTTTCAAAGGTCGTACCGATATCATTACAAGGGTATCGATACTCTGATGCCTGAAATGCCAAATTTAGCTATTTTAACTCATTTTAATACATCCCTATGCTTACCAACTTACTTCTAACATGTATACAACTGAAGCAAACATCAATCCTTAACTATATATGGCAATATCAACAACAAGACATGGCAAGATCACCAAAGAGTTCTAAAGGAATTCTTCATATGAAAATCAACCATCCAAAAGTCAAAACTCAAATCAAAGCTTAAACCAACATATAAAGGCCTTTTACAAGCTAAAAACCAGCAATTAAAGTTGCTCAAATAGGGAGTTTGAATACATCTCCCAAATAAACTATGGATCCCCCATTGCCCTTATTACTCTAGTCCAAAAAACGAAACATACACTTAATCGAAGTCTTTCACCGATCCCTTGCTAGTGTTGCCTCCAAGACTTTAGTTGTCTGCATTGATGAATAAAAAAGTGTAAGTACCATAGGCTTAGTGAGGAATGCTCAAAACCAAAACATCATCAATGAATTTAAATTGGTTCCAAACTACATTGAAATCTTATTTCAATTAACGCAAGTATCATTTAAAATCCATCATGCCATCCAAAAACCATTCCTTTTTCTTATTCAAAATCAGCATGAGAACCTCATGCAACATGTGTTAACAAACCAACAGCAAATCCCATTTGCTAAACTCAATTTAAGCTTTTCCAAGCATTTCCACACATGTTAAGCTTAAAGAGTAAAACATGCATTTTCAATATTATGCAACATAACACATTTCAAATTACACTATTACTCATATTGGCTCACAAGTGATTAGCAAAAAGATCATTTCTCAAAAACCACATCGGATACACGAATTTCCAAGTGTTGCCCCAAACGCTTCATACACTCTATCAGCATCTCAAGGCTCACACACAGGAGCTACATTTCACCGTTGTGACACCCGTAGTGGAGTACTCGATACAATATCAACCCCTCAACACCACTCAATAGTAGATGTATAGCTCGCTAACGAGAGACGAGACACTATACAAGGTTCACACGCGAGAGCTATCCTCCACCGTTAATACAACTTAGACATTCCTCGATCATTAGGGTAATTGGGTGGAGTATTCGGTACAATCTCAACCCCTCAACATCCAAGGCAACTTGTTTATAGTGCACTCAATCCGATAGCTTGCTAACTATATCTGATCGCATTTTTAAAAGTACTTTCATATCATCACTTGACAATATGAACCACATTTCATCACAAATTTCCTTGTTTTCAAAGCATCAATTACCAACCTCATTCTCAAGCAACAAATCATGCTTAAAAATCACAAGTATAAATGTATACTTACAAGGATCACTTACTGTAACACCCCAAAATTGGGCCTAGATGTTTAGAGTCTGAACCGGATTGGTTTGGAAAATGGTTTGAATCTAAAAGGGTGTAACACCCCAATTTTGGGCTTGGAAGTTTAGGGTCTGAACCGGACCAGTCTGATTTTTGGTTCGAATATAAAAGGTGGTTTTAGGGAAAACCTAGTTCTAGATGCTTTAAAAATATGGAAAAATATCTAAAAATCCTCTTTTAATATATATAAGAGAGTGGTGAAATCAATTTTACAAAATAAGGTTTGGAAGTGTGACATTTCGAAATAGTGACTAAAATGTAATTTTTGAAAAGTTCAGTGGTGACTGTTTTGTAAGGATTGAAACTTTGAATCTTTAAGGAGCTAATTTACCCAAGGAAGGATTTCTCCAGATTTTTCTTAGATTTTAACGACTTAATTAATGTTTAATTAATTTAATGAAAAGGAGAAAAACCAATTTTGAGATTTCATAACTAACATTTGTTAAAACTCTCATTTCATTCTCTCAAAATTCCCTCAGCCAAACACATTTCTATAGAAACATATCTTTTGATTTTCACACTAAATGATGAGGTTTCAATCATCAATTGATTCCTAATCCTTTCTACATCAAATCCTCTTCATTTGCTTATTGAATTTTCAAGGATTTTGGCTCTAATCAAGGATAAATCTACATTTAGAGGTAAGGATGTTCTTCTCCTCTAAATACTCAGTTCTTTACTGAAATTCCCAAGTTCTCAATCCTTAATTAAAGTTTTATAAAAAGGTTTTAATGATATGAACTTGATTTTGGCTTAAAACTCAAGATTTATAAGAAATCTTGAGGAAATTTGTGGTAATTGTTTGGGCTCTGTTTTGAGATGGCTTTTTAATGTATTTTGGTTGTTTAATGATGTGTAATTGAGGTTTAATCAATGCAATCCCGAATAGGTTGATTTTCCTATGTTTTTGCTTGTGAAAATGGTGGTTTTAGGGTGATCTTGGTGTTCTGTTATAGCTGGAGGTATAAGGACGAGTTTAGGTTCTTTTTGGATGTTAATTGATGTTTAAGAATGTTTAGAAGTGATAGATCTTGGCTGGGTAATGTTGTGGAGGAGTTTGGAAGTGATTTCGGTTGTGTTTGGTAGTCGAAATGTTAGTTTTGATCCGGAGGCTTGAACGGATCCTTGTGGTGTTGATCCGGAGGCTTGAACGGCGTTTCGGCAAGCTTGCGAAACAGAATTGGTGAGTGGAGTTGGATTTCCAGCGTTGTATCGAATGTTTGATGGTTTGGGAGCTTAGTTTAAGTCTAATCAACTTAACTAAGCTCAAGAGTAAGTTTTCGGAAAAACTCTCTTGGATGAGTCATTGATTGGTTCGATGCATTTGTTGATAATTGCATGTTTAAATTCTGTTTTGAAAAGCATGTTTAGCATGGTTAATGCTGGTTATGAAAGTCATTTGTTGAAGGGTGCTCAAGGTAAGAGATCATTGGTTTGATTTGCTAAAAATGTGGATTGATGCACAATGATGCATGTTGTTAAATGGCTTTGTTTTAGATGCTTTAAAACAGTGGATTATTGATGATAATTAATGTATATTGGCAAGTGATGTGTTGGTTTAAAAGTACTTGAATCAGATATAGTTAGCTGGCTATAGGATTGGGTGCACCATGAATTAAGTCGTCTTGGATGTTGAGGGGTTGAAATTGTACCGTAAACTCCATCCAAGTACACTAACGAGATGGTTAAGATCACAATGGTGGTTAAAAGTCCATGTGTTGATCTTGTGTTGAGTGTCCCGTGTTCTCGTTCGTGATGTTATACAACTACCGATGAGTGATGTGGAGGGGTTGTGATTGTACCGTTAAACTCCATCACGGGTGTTGAGGGGTTGTGATTGTACCGGTAAACTCCACCTTGTGTGTTCGGTAGTGTGTATGAAGCGTATGGGACAACGCTTGTAATCCGCGTATCCGATTGTGTTTTTGTTGTAAATGGTTATGGTATCACTTGGAAGCCAATATGACATGTTGATGTTAAAGAAGCATGAGATGATTGATGTGTATGCATTGTTGCATGATTAATGATAATTATGTGTTAAAAGGCTTTGTGGAAAGTGTTTTTATAAAATGCATTATTGTGTTGTTCCTTTAGAGCATGCCTCACTAAGCATTTGTGCTTACGCTCTGTTTCTTGAACCAATAATGCAGATAATTGAGGTGTTGAGGGCAGCAAGGATGCTAAGAATCCAAGAGATAGCTAAGCTCATGTATCGTGACTTTTTCACAACGTTATTAGTTTTTGGTATTTGGCAATGGGAACCTAGGTTGTGTTTTTTTGGAGATGTTTTGGACTCCCTAGTTGTGGCATGGTGCCTTAAATGCTTTGGATATGTAAATGGCCATTTGGTGCTTGCTTTGATGCTTAAATGGTTGTTTGGCTTGGTTATTAGGGTGCATGCCTATAGACTTGTAGATTTTCCTAATTGATGCCATGAATGTGTTTTGATGATGTAAATACGTACCTTATATGTATGATGACCTGTTGGCATGAATAGGGAGTCATTAGGATGTGTTTGGGTGGTTAATTGTATGTTAAACCAGCAAAATCTGCATTTTCTGGGCAGTCTGTATCGGAACGGGCACTAACGTTTCGAAACGGGGGCCTATAATGGCCTTCGTGTATCGAAACGGATAGGGTAGTTCTGAAACGCTTTTGCCACTGCCAAGCCCTGTTTCGGTACAGGTCTCGAAACTAACCCGAGTTTCGGAACGGTCAACCCCCGTTCCGAAACAGATGACCATTGGACACTAATTTGAATGGTTTAAGGTTTGCAAGCTTTACGTTTTAGTCCTGAATTTTGTATTTGCAATTGCTTGAGTTTGAGATGTCCGTATAAGATGAAATTTGACAGGGAAGCATGTAATATAATTAATTTGATATTGGTAATTTAAAAATCAGCTAAGTCCTTCATCTTTCCAAAATTTACAATTTGGTCCCTAACTTTTGTATGTTGGGCAATTGAGTCCCTTATTGCTTTCTGATCGCTGTGCTTTTCAAGTATGTTTTTCTCAAGGGTATGCATAGGGTTAATGTGCATCTAGATAAGATTAAAAAGAAAAAAAAAAGAGGGTCGTTAATCAAGGTTGACTTTCGGGTTGACTTTGGTTTTCCCCGTGTAATCTTCGTAGTTCGGGTCAACCATCTAGGACGGGCTAAGGGGGTTACATTTGGTGGTATCAGAGCTGAGTTCTCGAGTAAATGGGAATGGTTATGTGGGTGATGTGTGTATGATTGCATGATGTGTTTTTTTGAATGAAAGTGTGATGTGTGAATTGTAAAGTAAGTTACAATTGTGATGCATGCTGTGATGAAGCATGTTAGAGGAACCCACTGCCATATCAAAACTAATGAAATGAATTGTTTTGACTGAAAATGAGCTTGAGTACTTGGATTTTTTACCTTGCTGAGCCTGATTATGTTTATTGCATTTGTGTTAGTGCATTGTTTTAGTGAATGGGACCTCGTAGAGAGACGAGAATTAATACGCGAGTTATGGCTCAGAACAAGAATGAGAACGATGCTGATAATGTTGTGGATATACCTCCTCCTCCTGGTGGTGGACCGCCCGGTGGTGGTGGTGCTGGAGGTGATGGAGCTGGGGTCGCTGGACCTGAAGCTGGGCAGGGGCAAGCTGCTCCTGACATGACAATTTTGATTCAGGCTATTGCTGGAGCCTTTCAGGCAGCAGTAGCTGGAGCTCATGGAGCTGGGCATCAGGGTGATGCTAATGTGAGATTACCTTTGGAACGTTTGCGCAGTCTAGGAGGGATTGAGTTCAGAGGTTTGTCTGCTGAGGGTTCCGAATCTTGGTTGGAAAGTACCAAGAGGATATTGGGACAGATGAACTGCAATGATGTGCAGAAGTTAGGATGTGTGGTATCGCTGTTACATGATGATGCGTATACCTGGTGGACGACCACTGTCTCCGGAATGGAGGAAGCTGGTGTAACTTGGACGTTCTTTCTGAACACGTTCAAGCGGAAGTATCTAGGTGTGCGATATCTGGATGAAAAGAAAAGAGAGTTCATGTCTCTTATACAAGGAAGCATGACGGTGGCTGAGTACGAGATCCAATTTGTCCGTCTCAGTCAGTATGCACTTGAGCTTATTCGGGATGAGCGGGAGAGGTGTGAGCGTTTCCGATATGGTTTGGTGACAGATGTAAAGACCTTTATGCTTGCCACTGAGTGCACTGATTTTGATGTGCTGGTTAGTAGGGCGAAGGACATTGAGCCGAATCTGGGTTTGTCTTCTAGGAGTGTTGGTTCTGGCTCGGGCAAGAGAGCTGTTGAGTATAGTTCCGGTGGAGGACGGCACAAGAGAGGACGAGATAGGAGGTATCAGTCCTCGGCTAGGCGTGGTAGTGGAGGGCATGGTGCGCCTGTTCAGGGAGATAGGGCGAGAGCTGATCAGAACACTTACTGGGCGTGTGGATCGCGTGGTCATTTGAGGCGTGATTGTCCTCGGGCAGCGAGAGAGGTGCAGGCTCCTGTGGCAGTGACTGGTAATTCGTGCTGGAATTGTGGTTCGGCAGACCACATAAGGAGGGAGTGTCCTTTGTTAGCCGATGGTGGTCAGGGACGTCCACCTAGAGTTGTTGTACCACAGAGAGGTCGTGGGCGCGACCGTGGTAACTTTCAGCGCAGAGATGATGGTGGAAGGAATGTGGCACATGTGGTGGCTCTCCAACTTGAGGGTCCTGGCCAGGCTCGAGTGTATGCTCAGCGAGAGGGGACGAATGACACAAATGTGATCGCAGGTACCTTCACTTTGCAATCCTTGTCATTACTTTCCTTGATTGATTCTGGATCTACACACTCATACATATTGCGTGAACATGCTCAATTGCTTGGTTTGCCTGTTGAGTCTTTGGATGTTGGTATGCGTGTAACTAGTTCCTTTGGTGAGACCGTTGTGACACGGAAGTTATATAGAAGATGTCCCTTGGTTGTTCAAAATCATGTTTTTCATGTTGATCTCATGGAATTGCCATTCTATGGTTTTGATGTAATCCTTGGTATTGATTGGCTTGTTGAACATCGGGCTGTGGTGGATTTTGAGAACAAGCGAGTTTCGTTGAAGCTTGCGGATGATTATGAGGTAGTGGTGGTTGGTGAGAATGTGATGTTTCTTGCCAATGTGGTGTCTTCTTTGGAGGCAAGCCGAATGCTGAGGCAAGGTTGTGAAGCCTACCTATCCTTGGTGATGAATCCTAGCTCTAAGGAGTAGCGAGTTCAAGATATCAGGACTGTGCGAGAGTTTCCTGGTGTGTTTCCGGAGGAGTTGCATAGGTTACCTCCTAATCGAGAAGTGGAGTTTGGGATTGAGCTGTATGAAAACACAACTCCAGTGTCCTTTACTCCTTATCCAATGGCACCTAAGGAGTTGAAGGAGCTGAAGATGCAACTTCAGGAGTTGCTTGATCGTGGTTTCATTAGGCCGAGTGTGTCACCTTGGGGTGCACCGGTCTTGTTTGTGAAGAAAAAGGATGGCACTATGAGAATGTGCATCGATTACCGTCAGCTTAACAAGTTGACTATCAAGAATCGGTATCCAATGCCGAGGATTGATGATCTTTTTGATCAATTTCGGGGAGCGGCTGTGTTCTCTAAGATTGACTTAAGGTCAGGGTATTACCAGCTCAAGGTGAAGGATGTGGATGTGCCAAAGACAGCCTTCAGAACGAGGTATGGGCATTATGAGTTCCTTGTGATGTCGTTTGGTCTGACGAATGCTTCTGCAGCTTTTATGGACATGATGAATAGAGTGTTCCATGAAAATTTTGACAAGTTTGTTGTGGTGTTCATTGATGATATCCTCGTGTACTCTCGTACTGAGGAGGAGCATGAGGGGCATTTGAGGATTGTGTTGCAGGCTTTGTTGGAGAATCAACTTTATGCTAAGCTGAGTAAGTGTGAGTTTTGGCTCAGGGAAGTTGTGTTCCTTGGTCATGTGGTTTCTGCTGAGGGGATTCGTGTTGATCCTCAGAAGATTGAGGCAGTAATGAATTGGAAGCCTCTTAAGTCTGTTCATGAAGTCCGTAGTTTCCTTGGTTTGGTGGGATACTATCGGAGGTTCGTGGATGGATTTTCAAAGATTGCTGCACCTTTGATGAAGTTGTTGTAGAAGGATGTCAAGTACGAGTGGACGGAAGCGAGACAGCAGGCTTTTGAAAAGCTGAAGGCAGCTTTGACGCAAGCTCCTATCTTGGTTCAGCTTGAATCAGGGAAAGAGTTTGTGGTGTATAGTGACGCATACTACGTTGGTTTGGGTTGTATGTTGATGCAAGAGGGTAAGGTGGTGGCTTATTCATCGCGACAGTTGAAGGTGCATGAGCGCAATTATCCTACGCATGACATTGAATTGGCTGCGGTGGTTTTTGCTTTAAAAATTTGGAGACATTACCTGTATGGTGAGAAGTGTACGGTGTACACGGATCACAAGAGTTTGAAGTATCTGATGTCTCAGAAAGAGTTGAATCTTAGACAACGACGTTGGGTGGAGTTGCTTAAAGATTACGATCTGACGATCGAGTACCATCCGAGAAAAGCCAATGTTGTAGCGGATGCCTTGAGTAGGAAGGTGGCAGTGGATTTGAGGGCTATGTTTGCCTGCTTGGCATTTCGCGAGATGGCGGTCTTGTGGCTGAATTGCAAGTGAAACCATCCTTGGTTCAGTTGATAAAGGATAAGCAGTTGTTGGATGATTCCTTGGTGCCACATGTTTAGGATATTGCTGAGGATAGGCCATCGGATTTCTGCTTTAATGATGATGGAGTTCTATGTTTTGGGAGTCGGATAGTAGTGCCCAATGATGCTGAGTTGAGGCGTGCTATTCTGACTGAAGCTCATAGTAGTCCTTTTGCTATGCACCCTGGTAGTACAAAGATGTATCGTGATCTTAAGGATGAGTACTACTTGGTGGGATTAAAGAAAGATGTTGTTGAGTATGTGAACAACTACATGGTTTGCCAGCGAGTTAAGGCTGAGCATCAGTTTCTTTCTGGGTTGTTACAACCGTTGAGGATTCCTGAGTAGAAGTGGGAAAGGATTACCATGGACTTTTTGTCTGGTTTGCCTTTGTCGCCATCGAAGAAGAATTCGGTGTGGGTGATTGTTGATCGCCTTACGAAGTGTGTGCATTTCTTACCTGTGCATACTACGTACACTTTGGACAAGCTTGCAGAGTTGTACATTGTTGAGGTTGTGCGGCTGCATGGTGTGCCAAAGCCTATAGTGTCGGATCGAGATCTGAGGTTTACATCGCGTTTATGGGAATGTTTACATCTTGCTTTGGGTACACGGCTGAATTTCAGTACTTCTTATCATCCACAGTCGGATGGACAGTCTGAGCATGTTATCCAAGTGCTGGAGGATATGTTGAGGTGCTGTGTGATTGAGTTTCAAGGCTCGTGGGTGAAGCATTTGCCTTTGGTCGAGTTTGCTTATAACCATAGCTACCAGGCAAGTATTCAAATGGCACCTTATGAAGCCTTGTACGGGAGGAAGTGCAGAACTCCTCTTTGTTGGGCTGAAACAGGTCAGAAGTTGGTATCGATGCCAGCTTTGTTGAAAGGAACCACCGAGAAGGTGAAGCTCATTTGTGAGCGGTTGAAGGCAGCTTCTGATCGACAGAAGTCTTACGCGGATTTGAAGCGTAAGGAGATTGAGTATGCGGTAGGTGACCGTGTGTTTTTGAAAGTTTCGCCTTAGAAAAAGGTGATGAGGTTTGGCCGAAAGGGTAAGTTGAGCCCTAGGTACATTGGACCATATGAGGTGATTGAGCATGTGGGTCTTGTTGCGTACAAGTTGAGGTTGCCGCAAGAGTTGGAATAGATTCATGATGTGTTTCATGTCTCTATGCTTCGGAGGTATAGATCGGATCCTTCGCATGTTATGTATGTGGAAGAAGTGGAGTTGAATCCAGACTTGACCTATGATGAGGAGCCGGTGGAAATTCTGGATTCAGACAGTAAAGTTCTTCGAGGTAAAACCATTGAGTTGGTAAAGGTGTTGTGGAAGCATCGTGGTGCTGAGGAAGCCACATGGGAACGAAAGGATGACATGGTGAAGAAGTTTACGTACCTCTTTCCTCCAGGTAAATTTCGAGGATGAAATTTCTTTAGGGGGGATAGTTGTAACACCCCAATTTTGGGCTTGGAAGTTTAGGGTCTGAACCGAACCGGTCTGATTTTCGGTTCGAATATAAAAGGTGGTTTTAGGGAAAGCCTAGTTTGGGATGCTTTAAAAATATGGAAAAATATCTAAAAATCCTCTTTTAATATATATATAAGAGAGTGGTGAAATCAATTTTACAAAATAAGGTTTGGAAGTGTGGCATTTCGAAATAGTGACTAAAATGTAATTTTTGAAATGTTCAGTGGTGATTGTTTTGTAAGGATTGAAACTTTGAATCTTTAAGGAGCTAATTTACCCAATGAAGGATTTGTCCAGATTTTTCTTAGATTTTAATGACTTAATTAATGTTTAATTAATTTAATGAAAAGGAGAAAAACCAATTTTGAGATTTCATAACTAACTTTTGTTAATACTTTCTCATTTCATTTTCTCTCAAAATTCCCTCAGCCAAACACATTTCTACAGCAACATTTCTTTTGATTTTCACACTAAATGATGAGGTTTCAATCATCAATTGATTCCTAATCCTTTCTACATCAAATCCTCTTCATTTGCTTATTGAATTTTCAAGGATTTTGGCTCTAATCAAGGAGAAATCTACATTTAGAGTTAAGGATGTTCTTCTCCTCTAAATACTCAGTTCTTTACTGAAATTCCCAACTTCTCAATCCTTAATTAAAGTTTTGTAAATGGTTTTAATGATATGAACTTGATTTTGGCTTAAAACTCAAGATTTGGAAGAAATCTTGAGGAAATTCGTGGTGATTGTTTGGGCTCTGTTTTGAGATGGCTTTTTAATGTATTTTGGTTGTTTAATGATGTGTAATTGAGGTTTAATCAATGCAATCCCGAATAGGTTGATTTTCCTAAGTTTTTACTTCTGAAAATGGTGGTTTTTGGGGTGATCTTGGTGTTCTATTATAGCTGGAGGTATAAGGACGAGTTTAGGTTCTTTTTGGATGTTAATTGATGTTTAAGAATGTTTAGAAGTGATGAATCTTTGCTGGGTAATGTTGTGGAAGAGTTTAGAAGTAATTTCGGTTGTGTTTGGTAACCGAAATGTTAGTTTTGGTGAGAGCAGCGAGTTTAGGTGTAATGGCTGAAGATTTTAATGCATGATGTTGCATTAATCCTCTGCTTTGATGTGTTTAAAACAGGGGAGACATATTCGGATCCTTGTGGTGTTGATCCGGAGGCTTGAACGGCGTTTCGGCAAGCTTGCGAAACGGAATTGGTGAGTGGAGTTAGATTTCCAGCTTTGTATCGAATGTTTGAAGGTTTGGGAGCTTAGTTTAAGTCTAATCAACTTAACTAAGCTCAAGAGTAAGTTTTCAAAAAAACTCTCTTGGATGAGCCATGGATTGGTTCGATGCATTTGTTGATAATTGCATGTTTAAATTCTGTTTTTAAAAGCATGTTTAGCATGGTTAATGCTGGTTATGAAAGCCATTTGTTGAAGGGTGCTCAAGGTAAGAGATCCTTGGTTTGATTTGTTAAAAATGTGGATTGATGCATAGTGATGCATGTTGTTAAATGGCTTTGTTTTAGATGCTTTAAAATAGTGGATTATTGATGATAATTGATGTATATTGGCAAGTGATGTGTTGGTTTAAAAGTACTTGAATCAGATATAGTTAGTCGGCTATAGGATTGGGTGCACCGTGAATTAAGTCGCATTGGATGTTGAGGGGTTGAAATTGTACCGTAAACTCCATCCAAGTACACTAACGAGATGGTTAAGATCACAATGGTGGTTAAAAGTCCATGTGTGGATCTTGTGTTGAGTGTCCCGTGTTCTCGTTAGTGATGTTATGCAACTACCGATGAGTGATGTGGAGGGGTTGTGATTGTACCGTTAAACTCCATCACGGGTGTTGAGGGGTTGTGATTGTACCGGTAAACTCCACCGTGTGTGTTCGGTAGTGTGTATGAAGCGTATGGGACAACGCTTGTAATCCGTGTATCCGATTGTGTTTTTGTTGTAAATGGTTATGGTATCACTTGGAAGCCAATATGACATGTTGATGTTAAAGAAGCATGAGATGCTTGATGTGTATGCATTGTTGCATGATTAATGATGTTTATGTGTTAAAAGGCTTTGTAGAAAGTGTTTTTATAAAATGCATTATTGTGTTGTTCCTTTAGAGCATGTCTCACTAAGCATTTGTGCTTACGCTCTCTTTCTTGAACCAATAATGCAGATAATTGAGGTGTTGAGGGCAGCAAGGAGGCTAAGAATCCAAGAGAAAACTAAGCTCATGTATGGTGACTTTTTTCACAACGTTATTAGTTTTTGGTATTTGGCAATGGGAACCTAGGTTGTGTTTTTGGGAGATGTTTTGGACTCCCTAGTTGTGGCATGGTGACTTAAATGTTTTGGATATGTAAATGGCCATTTGGTTCTTGCTTTGATGCTTAAATGGTTGTTTGGCTTGGTTATTAGGGTGCATGCCTATAGACTTGTAGATTTTCCTAATTGATGCCATGAATGTGTTTTGATGATGTAAATACGTACCTTATATGTATGATGACCTGTTGGCATGATTAGAAGTCATTGGGATGTGTTTGGGTGGTTAATTGTATGTTAAACCAGCAAAATCTGCATTTTCTAGGCAGTCCGTATCGGAACGGGCACTAACGTTTCGAAACGGGGGCCTGTTATGGCCTTCGTGTATCGAAACGGATAGGGCTGTTCCGAAACGCTTTTGCCACTGCCAAGCCCTGTTTCGATACAGGTCTCGAAACGAACCCGAGTTTCGGAACGTTCAACCCCCATTCTGAAACAGATGACCGTTGGCACTGATTTGAATGGTTTATGGTTTGCAAGCTTTACGTTTTAGTCTTGAATTTTGTATTTGCAATTGCTTGAGTTTGAGATGTCCGTATGAGGTGAAATTTGACAGGGAAGCATGTAATATGATTAATTTGATATTGGTAATTTAAAAATCAGCTAAGTCTTTCATCTTTCCAGAATTTACAATTTGGTCCCTAACTTTTGTATTTTGGGCAATTGAGTCCCTTATTGCTTTCCGATCGCTGTGCTTTTCAAGTATGTTTTCCTCAATGGTACGCCTACGGTTAATGTGCATCTAGATAAGATTAAAAAGCAAAAAAAGAGGTTCGTTAATCAAGGTTGACTTTAGTTTTCCCCGTGTAATCTTCGTAGTTCGGGTTAACCGTCTAGGCCGGGCTAAGGGGGTTACAAAGGGGTTTTAGGGAACACCTAGTTCGGGATGCTTTAAAAATACAGAAAAATACCCAAAAATCCCCATTTAATACATAAAAGAGAATGGTGAAATCAATTTTATAAAATAAGGTTTGGAAATACTACATTTCGGTGTAGTGACCAAATCGCAATTTTTACAAAGTTTAGCAGTGACTGTTTTGTAAAGGATTGAAACTTTGATTCTTTAAGGAGCTAATTTTACCAAAATGTTTTTCCTAAATTTGGGTGATTTAATTAATGATTTAAATAAAGAAAATAAAGGTGATTAAAATAGAAAACCACCTTTGACTTTTCATAACTACTTTTCACAAAATTTCCCTCATTTCATTTTCCCTAAAAATCCTTTCAACCAAACACTTTTTGTCATGCAAATACACTTTGATTTCTACTTCATTTGGTGATATTTCAGTCACTCTTTGATTCCTAATCAAATCCTCATCAAATCCACTTGATTTCTACATTGAATTTTCACGAAAACTTGCCCAAATCAAGGAGAAATCATCCATTAGAGGTAAGCTTCGTCCTTCTCCTCTAATGATCACTTCTTTACTGATATTCCCAAGTTATCAATCCTTTATTAATGATTTTTTAGTGGTTTTAATGTTAGAAACAAGAAATTGGCTTAAAACTCAATATTTTGGTAGAGATCTTGAAGATTTTCGTGGTGATTGATTGGGCTGTGTTTTGAGATGGTTTTCTAATGTATTTTGGATGTTAAATAATTTTATAAATGAGGTTTTATCAATCCAATCCCGAATAGGTTTGTTTTTCCTAAGTTTTGCTTGTGAAAATGATGGTTTTTGGGGTGTTTTTGGTGTTCTGCTATAGCTGGAGGTATAAGGACGTGGTCGGTGAGTTCGTATGGTTTTAAAAGTCCTTGAGGGACAAACAATCAAGGTTTGGGGATTTAGGAAAGGTTTGAAACACCTTCCTAAGTCCGGAAGTATGTATTGGCTAGATTGCTCTCTAGAATGTGGTGATTCCCCCTTAAATGCTTTTACATGCTTATGGTTTTAGATTGATAAATTCCTATTGTTTTTGTAACACCCTAAATTTGGGCTTAGAAGTTTAGGGTCTGAATCGGACCGGTCTGATTTTCGGTTCGAATATAAAAGAAGGTTTTAGGGAAAGCCTAGTTTGGGATGCTTTAAAAATATGGAAAAATATCTAAATATCCTCTTTTAATATATATAAGAGAGTGGTGAAATCAATTTTACAAAATAAGGTTTGGAAATACAACATTTTGGAATAGTGACTAAAATGCAATTTTTGAAAAGTTCAGTGGTGATTGTTTTGTAAGGATTAAAACTTTGAAACTTTAAGGAGCTAATTTACCCAAAAAGGATTTCTCCAGATTTTTTCCTTAATTTAAGTGATTTAATTAATGTTTAATTAATTAAATGAAAAAGGGGAAACCACTTTTTAGATTTTCATAACTAACTTTTCTTAAAATTTTCTCATCTCTTTTTCTCTCAAAATTCCCTCATCCAAACACTTTTCTCCCGCAACTTTTCCATTGATTTTCAATTCAATTGATGAGATTTCAATCATCAATTAGTTCCCAAATCATCTTGCATCAAATCCTTTTGATTTGCTTATTGGATTTTCAAGAAAATTGGCTCAAATCGAGGAGAAATCACCATTTAGAGGTAAGGTTGTTCTTCTCCTCTAAATACTCAGTTCTTTACTTAAATTCCCAAGTTATCAATCCTTAATTTAAGTTTTATAAATGGTTTTAATGATAGGAACTTGATTTTGGCTTAAAACTCAAGATTTGGAAGAAATCTTGAAGAAATTCGTTTTGATTGTTTGGGCTCTGTTTTGAGATGAATCTTAAATGTATTTTGGATGTCTAATGATGTGTAATTGAGGTTTTATCAATGCAATCCCGAATGGTTTGATTCATCTTCTTCATAATTTGTTATGTTATGCTCTTTGATCAAAAGCAAGATCATGTGTTGGATGTGTTGAATGAGGTGCACCTAAGGTTTGATTTGTATCTAGTTTTTAATGCAATTTGGTAGTTATGATGCTTGGCATGTTGTTGATATGTTGAGGAATGGTTTGAAGTATGTTTGTCGGTGTTTGGATGTGTAAAACCAGAATTTTCTGCTGTTTCTGGGCAGGGTGTATCGAAACACCCTTGGCTGTTTCGAAACGGGTGCATGAATTGGCCTGGGCGTTTCGAAACGGCTAGAGGTGTTTCGAAACACTTTGGCTACTGGAGGTGCCCGTTTCTGAACTAGTTTCGGAACATACCCGCGTTTCGAAACGGTCAACACCGTTTCGATACGGGTGTACGACACGGGTGTTTCTATACGGGTGTCAGTGTTTCGAAACAAGTGACCGTTGGACAGCTTTTGCATGCCTTACATGTTAGTCCTAAAAGTTGTAATTGCAATTGCCTGAGCTTGAGATGTCTTTTTAAGCTGAAATTTAGCAGAGATGCTCGTAATATGATTAATTGAGGTTTGGTAAAACTAAAATTTTTGAAGTCCTTTTATTTTCCAAAATTTACATTTTGGTCCCTAAAAGTGTATTTCTTGCAATTGAGTCCTTAAACGTTTCCGATCGCTGTGTTTTTCTCTTCCGAGGTTCGTGGGCTTTCACATAGGCTTAATCCACATCTAGAGAAGTTTAAAAAAAGAAAAAAGGGTCGTTAATCAAGGTTGACTTTCGGGTTGACTTTAGTTTTCCCCGTGTGATCTTCGTAGTTCGGGTCTAGCGTCTAGGTCGGGCTAAGGGGGTTACAGTTTTTATGCATGAATCATAGCATGAGATGATGCTTGAAATGATTTCATATAGTAACATGTTGCATAATTGAGATTTGAGCTTTTATGTTAAAGCATAGCAAATGTTATGATTTTGAAATGAGATGAAAATGTTGAGTTTTAATGCATGAAAAACAGTAGGTGAGATGTTGATTTGACATAATATATTGACATAGATGTTGAGATACTTACCGGATATAATTGATCGATCAATATGATGAGAGTGCATTATAAACTAAAAATTCATACGTGCTCTTTGGATAAGCCAAAGAGAGAGAACCGATAATGGGCATTCCATCGGGTAGGATTTGGTGAAATACCCAAGCTTTGTGGCGATGAGAGATTCCGCAATGTTAGTACGGTGATGTGAGATTCCACCGGAAACTATGTTGCTAGATGAGTGAGTACGGTGATGAGAGATGCCACCGGAAATGTCTAGTGAGATGTCCGCATATCCGAGTAATAAAGAGATGTGAAATGCCAATACGAAATATGTTATGGTTTTTGATTCACATGTACCTTTGATGAAATGGTTTATGCTATGAGAAATGCATATGTGGTTTGTTTATGAAATTCTTTATAGTACAAGCATGAGTTTGGCTTTGCCATGAGTTTTGCATTGGTATAAATGCATGAGATAGAGTGAAAGTACATGTTTTTTCAATGAGAAATTGCTTTGAAAGGTTTCGAGCATGAGATAGAATGAGCATGTGGTTTAAAAGCTTTTGAAAAATTGTTTTCAAGATGTGCATTATTGTGTTGGTTTTCTTTAGAGCATGCCTCAATAAGCATTTGTGCTTACGCTCTCTCTTTTACCAATAATACAGATAATTAAGGTGTTTTCAGGCATCAAGGAAGCTAAGTTCATCCAAGGAAGTCCAAGCTCATGTATGGTGAAGTTTCATACACTTTAGTTTCGATAGATTGGCAATGGGAAACCAAGAATTGTTTTTGGGAGATGTGTTAAACTCCCTAAGGTTGTGGCTGTTTCTGGGCAGGGTGTATCGAAACACCCTATGGTTTTTCGAAACGGGGGCCTGAAATGGCCTTGGCGTTTCGAAACGTATGGGGTTGTTTCGATACATTTTAGCTACTAGAATGACATGTTTCAGAACTGGTCTCGGAAAATACTTGCGTACCGAAACGGTCAACACCGTTCCGATACGGCGTTTCGGTACGGTGAGTAGGCGTTTCGAAACGGGTTACCGTTGGACCCAGATTTGAATGGTTTTGATGTTTGCATGCTTTACATTTTTGTCCTAAATGTTGAGATTGCAATTGCTTGAGCTTGAGATGTCTTTTTAAGTTGAAATTTGGCAGAGAAGCATGTAACATGACTAATTCGATAATGGTAATCCTAAAATCAATGAAGTCCCTCTAATTTGTAGAAATTACATTTTGGTCCCTAATCTTGTGTGTAGTGCTATTAAGTCCCCATATGTTATCCGATCGTTGTGCCTTTCTCAATCATTATTCGTGAGTACTCACTTAGGGTAAAATGTATCTAGACAAGATTTAAAAGAAAAAAGGGTCGTTAATTAATGTTGACTTTCGGGTTGACTTTGGTTTTCCCCGTGTAATATTGGTAGTTCGGGTCAATCGTCTAGGCCGGGCTAAGGGGGTTACAGTTGTTGGTATCAGAGCTTGGTTTTTGAATAATTGGGGTTTGATATGTGAGTGATGTAAGTGTTTATGCATGATGTGTCTTCTTGGCGAAAGAATGATGTATGATTAGTGGTGTATGATTCAATTGAGATGTTTTTGTGATGCTATGCTATGTTTGGAGTGTGGTAGGGATCCCATTGCCATATCAAAACTAATGAGTGGAATTGTTTTCGAAAATGAGCTTGAGTACTTTGATTACTTACCTTATTGTGCCTAATTGTGTTTATTGCATTTTTGTCAGTGCATTGTTTTCTATATAATGGGGCCACGTAGAGAGTTGAGAATCAATACTAGATCGATGACCGATAATGAGAATGTTGAGAATGTTGAGGATTTACCTCCACCTTCTGGTGGTGGACCACCCGGTGGTCGTGGTGCTGGAGCTGGTAAAGTTGGTGCTGGTGCTGGGGTCGCTAGACCCGTGGGTGCGCAGAGGCAAGCTGCTCCTGACATGACCATGTTGATTTAGGCTATTGCTAGAGCTTTCCAGGCAGCAGTAGCTGGAGCTCATGGAGCTGCGCATCAGGATGATGCCAATGTGAGGTTAACTTTGGAACGTCTTCGCAGTTTAGGAGGGACTTAGTTCAGGGGCTTATCTCCAGAAGGATCCGAGTCTTGGTTGGAGAGCACCAACTGGATTCTGGGTCAGATGAACTGCAATAATGTGCAGAAGCTGGGTTGTGTTATATCACTATTGCATGGTGATGCTTATACGTGGTGGACGACCACTATCTCGGGGTTGGAGGATGACGAGGTGACTTGGACGTTCTTCTTGAATGCATTCAAGCGGAAGTATCTGGGAGTACGTTACCTAGATGAGAAGAAAAGAGAGTTTATGTCTCTCGTGAAAGGAAGCATGTCAGTCGCTGAGTATGAAGTACAGTTTGTCCGCCTTAGTCAGTATGCGCCTGAGTTAATCCCTAGTGAGCGGGAGAGGTGCAAATGATTCCATTATGGGTTAGTAGAGGATGTTAAGACTTATATGCTTGCGGCTGATTATACGGATTTCGATGTCTTGGTTACTAGAGCCAAAGACATTGAATCGAATCATGGTCTGGCTAGTCGAGCGGGTGGATCTAGCTCCAAAAAGTGAGCGGCTAAACGCGATTATGGTAGAGATCGCAACTAGAGGCATAATAATAGGAGGTCGCATTATGATGCTAGGCATGGGGGTGGTAACCCTGGTAGAGGTCAGCAAGGACCTAATGTTGTTCTGAGGACTCCTTAGTGTAACCATTGTGGTAGACGGCATGGTGGCGAGAGTTGGGGTAACCTTGGGACATGCTGGAATTGTGGGAACCGTGGACATTTGAAGAAAGATTGTCCTCAGCCTCTGAGAGAGGGACAAGCTCCGGTGAGAGCAGCTGATCCATAGAGAGGTCGTGGCCGCGGCCGTGGTAATTTTCAGCGTAGAGATGATGGTGGCAGGAACATAGCACATGTTGTGGCCGTTCAACCTGAGGGTGGCGGTCAGGCTCGAGTGTATGCCCATCGTGAGGGAAGGAATGATACGGATGTGATCGCAGGTACCTTTACTTTGCAATCCTTGTCATTACTTTCTTTGATTGATTCTGGATCTACACACTCGTACATATTGCGTGAACATGCTCAAATGCTTGGTTTACCTGTTGAGTCTTTGGATGTTGGTATGCGTGTGACTAGTTTCTTTGGTTTAGACGATTGTAACGCGGAAGTTGTATAGGAGATGTCCCTTGAAAGTGAAAAATCATGTTTTTCTTGTTGATCTCATGGAATTGCCATTCAATGGATTTGATGTAATCCTTGGCATGGATTGGCTTGTTGAGAATAGAGCTGTAGTGGATTTTGAAAGCAAGCGAGTTTCGTTGAAACTTGCGGATGACTATGAAGTGGTGGTAGTGGGCGAGAATGTGAAGTTTCTTGCCAATGTTGTGTGTACATTGGAAGCAAGTCAGATGTTGAGGCAGGGTTGCGAGGCTTACCTAGCCTTTGTGATGAATCCTAGTTCCAAGGAGTTGCGTGTTCAAGATATAAGAACTGTACGTGAGTTCCCTGGAGTGTTTCCGGCGGAGTTACCTAGATTGCCGTCTAGTCGAGAGGTGGAGTTTGGGATTGAGCTGTATGAAAACACAACGCTGGTGTCCGTTGCTCCCTATCGCATGGCACCTAAGAAGCTGAAGGAATTGAAGATGCAACTTCAGGAGTTGCTTGACCGTGGCTTCATTCGGCCTAATGTGTCACCTTGGGGGTGCATCGGTCTTGTTTGTGGAAAAGAAGGATGGCACTATGAGAATGTGCATCGATTATCGTCAGCTGAATAAGTTGACTATCAAGAACAAGTATCCTTTTCCGAGAATTGATGATCTTTTCAATCAGTTTCGGGGAGCGATTGTGTTTTCAAAGATTGACTTGAGGTCAGGGTACTATCAGTTTAAGGTGAAAGATGTGGATGTGCCGAAAATAGCCTTTAGAACGTGGTATGGGCATTATGAGTTCCTTGTAATGCTGTTTGGCTTGACGAATGCTCCTGCTGATTTCATGGACATGATGAATAGAGTGTTCCATGAATACTTGGACAAGTTCGTTTTGGTTTTTATCGATGATATCCTTGTGTACTCTCGTACTGAGGAGGAGAATGAAGGTCAATTGAGAGTTGTTTTGCAAGCGATCTTGGAAAATCAGCTTTATGCTAAGCTGAGAAAGTGTGAGTTCTGGCTAAAGGAAGTTGTGTTCCTTGGTCATGTGGTTTCGGCTGAAGGGATTCGAGTTGATCCTCAGAAGGTTGAGGCGGTGATGAATTGGAAGCCTCCTAAGTTTGTTCATGAAGTCCGTAGTTTCCTTGGGTTGGCAGGATATTACCGGAGGTTTGTGGATGGATTTTCAAAGATTGTTGCCCCTTTAACGAAGTTGTTGCAAAAAGATGTTAAGTATGAGTGGACGGAAGCGAGACATCAAGCTTTTGAGAAGCTTAAGGAAGCTTTGACGCAAGCTCCTATCTTGGTTCAACCTGAATCATGAAAAGAGTTTGTGGTGTACAGTGACGTATCCTACGTTGGTTTGGGGTGTGTACTAATGCAAGAGGGTAAGGTGGTGGCTTACGTATCGGGACAGTTGAAGGTGCATAAGCGCAATTATCCTACGCATGATATTGAGTTAGCTGCGGTGGTTTTTGCTTTGAAGATCTAGAGACATTATCTTTATGGAGAGAAGTGTATTGTGTACACGGATCACAAGAGTTTGAAGTATTTGATGTCTTAGAAAGAGTTGAATCTTAGGCAGCGGCGTTGGGTGGAGTTGCTTAAGGATTACGATCTAACGATCGAGTATCACCCGGGAAAAGCTAATGTTGTGGCGGATGCCTTGAGCAGAAAAGTGGCGGTAGAGTTAAGGGCTATGTTTGCTAGCTTGAGCATTTCGCGAGATGGAGGTCTTGTTGCTGAATTGCAAGTGAAACCATCTCTAGTTCAGTTGATAAAGGATAAGCAGTTGTTGGATGATTCTTTGGTGCCACATGTTCAGGATATTGTTGAGGATAGACCATCAGATTTTTGTTTTAATGATGATGGAGTTCTATGTTTTGGGAATCGGATAGTAGTGCCAAATGATATGGAGTTGAGGCGTACTATTCCGACAAAAGCTCATAGTAGTCCTTTTGCTATTGTGGAACTAATGTTTTGATATAATAATTGAAAAATGTTTTGGAATAATTTGAAAAGAATTTAAAACTTGTTTTAAGTCCAAACAACTTGAAATTATGTTTGAGGCATTTTAAGAGGTTTTTGGCAAAGATTTTTCATGTTTTAAACAGCCAAACTTGTGATTTCAGAGCACCAGTATCGATACGGTTGTACCCGTACCGATACCATTTTGCCTCAGTTTGGCCACTGTCAAAACCCGTATCGATACAAGGGTTTAGTGTATCGATACGGAGAGGGGTTGTTTCGATACGCCATGTCAGCGTACTGATCCCTTTTCAACTACCCCAACGGCTATTTCCCAACGGCTATTCAAATATGGACTCGTACCGATACGCCCTCAAGCGTATCGATACGCCTATGCTAGCAAGAGCCCAACGGCTATTTCCTCAAGAAGGCCGTATCGATACCATTCCACGTGTATCGATACTTGTAGCTGCAGAACAGCATTTATGAAGGGAAATAAAGTCCTCAACGGCTCCAATTCATCCCCAACAGCTAGTAACGGCTACAAACTCATTTGGGAGTATAAAAGGGACCTCCAAGCATCAAGAGAAGGCTAATGCTCATATTGTCAAACATCAAATGATCAAGAAATTGTCTTAGTGCTTAATTTGTCATTTCTTGTATAGACAAACACTAGTGAGCCAAAATTGTTAAATTTGCTCAAATGTTTTAGGTTTTGGGTGAGTGCTTCATTGTGCAAACAAACACCTATTAGAGGGTTTAAGTTTGCTTTCATTGTCTCTTTGTAAAAGAGGGTTTTGATCAAGGCTTTGGGTAGAAGCTTGATCGGTTGTAAGGGTTTCCTCCTAATCCTAGAAAAGGGGACGAATCAATTAGTGGATTGATTGTGAAATCCTTAGTGGGGAGCTAAGGTAGTGGATGTAGGTGCTTGTTAGAAGGCCGAACCACTATAAATCATTGTGTCTTTATTCTTTCTAGCTTCCACAACCCTTCCACCCAAAAATCCATCTCTCCACCACTTGGTGAGCTAATTTGGTTGATCGAATCGAGCCCCACACTTCCCAACAGCTATGCACCCTGGTAGTACAAAGATGTATCGTGATTTGAAGGTTGAGTACTATTGGGTGGGTTTGAAGAAAGATGTTGCGGAATATGTGAGTAAGTGCATGGTTTGTCAGTGGGTTAAGGCTGAGCATCAGTTTCCTTTAGGGTTGTTGCAACCGTTGAGGATCCCTGAATGGAAGTGGGAAAGAATCACCATGCACTTTGTGTCTGGTTTGCCTTTGACGCCATCAAAGAAGAATTCGGTGTGGGTGACTGTGGATCGCCTTACGAAGCGTGCGCATTTCTTACCTGTGCATACAACGTATACCTTGGATAAGCTTCCAGAGCTGTACATTGCTGAGATTGTACGTCTGCATGGTGTACCAGAATCTATAGTGTGGGATAGAGATCCGAGGTTCACGGCAAGGTTTTGGGAGTGTTTACATCAAGCATTGGGTACGCGGTTCAATTGCCATACTTCTTATCATCCGCAGACGGATGGACATTCTGAGCGTGTTATCCAAGTCCTTGAGGATATGTTGAGGTGTTGCGTGATTGAGTTTCAAGGCTCTTGGGAGAAGCATTTGCCTTTGGTGGAGTTGGCTTATAATAACAGCTATCATGCAAGTATTCAAATGGCACCTTATGAAGCCTTGTATGGGAGGAAGTGCAGAACTCCTCTTTGTTGTGCTGAAATTGTTCAGAAGTTGGTCTCGATGCCGGGTTTGTTGAAAGGAACCACCGAGAAGGTGAAGCTCATTTGTGAGCAGTTGAAGGCAGCTTCTGATCGGCTGAAGTCTTACGCGGATTTGAAGCGTAAGGAGATTGAGTTTTTGGTGGGTGACCGTGTGTTCTTAAAGGTTTCACCTTGGAAGCAGATGATGAGATTTGGCCGGAAGGGTAAGTTGAGCCCTAAGTATATTGGACCATACGAGGTGATAGAACGTGTGGGTCCTATTGCTTATAAGCTGAGGATACCACAAGAGTTAGAGAAGATACATGATGTGTTTCATGTATCCATGCTTCAGGGGTATAGATCGGATCCTTCGCATGTTATGCTCGTGGAGGAGGTTGAGTTGAATACAGATTTGACTTATGATGAGGAGCCAGTCTAGATTTTGGATTCGGGCAGTAAGGTTCTCCGGGGTAAGACCATTGAGCTGGTTAAGGTGTCGTGGAGGCATCGTGGTGTTGAAGAAGCCACGTGGGAAAGAAAAGAGGATATGAAGAAGCAGTTTCTTTACCTTTTTCCTCCAGGTAAATTTTGATGACAAAATTTCTTAAGAGGGGGAGAGTTGTAACACCCCAAAATTTGGCCTAGATGTTTAGAGTCTGAACCAGATCAGTCTAGAAAATGGTTCGAATCTAAAAGTAGGTTTTAGGGAACACCTAGTTTGGGATGCTTTAAAAATATAGAAAAAAATACCTAAAAATCCTCATTTAATACATAAAAGAGAATGGTGAAATCAATTTTATAAAATAAGGTTTAGAAATACTACATTTCGGTGTAGTGACCAAATCATAGTTTTTGCAAAGTTTAGCAGTGACTGTTTTGTAAAGGATTGAAAGTTTGAATCTTTAAGAAGCTAATTTTACCAAAATATTTTCATCAGATTTTTTCCTAAATAAAGGTGATTAAAATAGAAAACCACCTTTGACTTTTCATAACTACTTTTCAAAAATTTTCCCTCATTTCATTTTCTCTCAAAATCCTTTCAACCAAACACTTTTTCTCCAGAAAATACACTTTGATTTCTACTTCATTTGGTGAGATTTCAATCACTCTTTGATTCCTAATGAATTCCTCATCAAATCCACTTGATTTCTACATTGAATTTTCAAGAAAACTTGCACAAATCAAGTAGAAATCATCCATTAGAGGTAAGCTTTGTCCTTCTCCTCTAATGATTAGTTCTTTACTGAAATTCCCAAGTTATCAATCCTTTATTAATGATTTTTAAGTGGTTTTAATGTTAGAAACAAGAAATTGGCTTAAAACTCAAGATTTTGGAAGAGATCTTGAAGATTTTCGTGGTGATTGATTGGGCTCTGTTTTGAGATGGTTTTCTAATGTATTTTGGATGTTAAATGAGGTTATAAATGAGGTTTTATCAATCCAATCCCGAATAGGTTTGTTTTTCCAAAGTTTTGCTTGTTAAAATGATGGGTTTAGGGGTGTTTTTGGTGTTATGCTATAGTTGGAGGAAAAAGGACGTGGTTGTGTTAGTTTTTGATGTTAATTGATGTTTAGAAATTATTAGAAGTGATGGATCTTGGATGGGTTTGGTTTTGGAAGAGTTTGGAGGTGATTTTGGTAGTGTTTGGTAGCCGAAATGTGGATTTTGTGTAGAGCAGCGAGTTTAGGTGTGTGGCTAATGATTTCAATGCATGATGATGCATTAATCCTCTGCTCTTATGTGTTTAAAACAGGGGAGACATCTTCGGACACCTTGGGAGTTGATCCGGAAGCTTAGACAGCGTTTCGATGAACAAGTGAAACGTGATCGGTGAGTGCGTATGGTTTTAGAAGTCCTTGAGGGACAAAGAATCAAGGTTTGGGGATTTAGGAAAGGTTTGAAACACCTTCCTAAGTTCGAAAGAAAGTATTGGCTAGATTGCTCTCTAGAATGTGGTGATTGCCCCTTAAATGCTTTTACATGCTTATGGTTTTAGATTGATAAATTCCTATTGTTGTTATGCATGAATTATAGCATGAGATGATGCTTGAAATGATTTCATAAAGTAACATGTTGCATAGTTGAGATTTGAGCTTTTATGTTAAAGCATAGCAAATATGATGATTTCGAAATGAGATGAGAATGTTGAGTTTTAATGCATGAAAACAGTAGGTGTGATGTTGATTTGACATAATATATTAGCATAGATGTTGAGATACTTACCGGATATAATTGATCGATCAATAGGATGAGAGTGCACTATAAACTAAAAATTCATACGTGCTCTTTGGATAAGCCAAAGGGAGAGAACCGATGATGGGCATTCCATCGGGTAGGATTTGGTCAAATACCCAAGCTTTGTGGCGATGAGAGATTCCGCCATGTGAGTATGGTGATGTGAGATTACACCAGAAACTATGTTGCTAGACAAGTGAGTACGGTGATGAGAGATGCCACCGGAAGTGTCTAGTGATATGTCTGCATATCCGAGTAATAAAGAGATGTGAAATGCCAATATAAAATATGTTATGGTTTTTTATTCACATGTACCTTTGATGAAATGGTTTATGCTATGATAAATGTATATGTGGATTGTTTATGAAATGCTTTAGAGTACAAGCATGAGTTTAGTTTTTCCATGAGCTTTGCATTGGTATAAATGCATGAGATAGAGTGAAGGTACATGTGTTTTCAATGAGAAATTGCTTTGTAAGGTTTCAAGCATGAGATAGAATGAGCATGTGGTTTAAAAGCTTTTGAGAAACGGTTTTCAACATGTGCATTATTGTGTTGGTTTTCTTAAGAACATGCCTCACTAAGCATTTGTTCTTACGCTCTGTCTTTTACCAATAATGCAGATAATTGAGGTGTTTTCAGGCATCAAGGAAGCTATGCTCATCCAAGGAAGTCCAAGCACATGTATGGTGAAGTTTCATACAGTTTAGTTTTGATAGATTGGCAATGGGAAACCAAGAATTGTTTTTGGGAGATGTGTTAAACTCCCTAAGGTAGTTTTGAGGTTGGATTGCCTATTTGGGTTTTGAGACTAGGATGCATGCCTCTAGACTAATGAGATTTTGTGTTTGATGCTATGATTGCACTTGTATGTCCCAAATATGTTTCTTGTATGTATGATGACTTGTTGGTATTATTAGAGAGTCTTTGGAGCATGTTTGAGAATGTGTTTGAGTGAAAAACCAGCATTTGCCGTTGTTTCTAGGTAGGGTGTATCGAAACACCCTATGGTGTTTCGAAACGGGGGCCTGAAATGGCCTTGGCGTTTCGAAACGTATGGGGCTATTTCGGTACGGTGAGTAGGCGTTTCGAAACGGGTTACCGTTGGACCCAGATTTGAATGGTTTTGATGTTTGCATGCTTTACATTTTAGTCCTAAATGTTGAGGTTGCAATTGCTTGAGCTTGAGATGTCTTTTTAAGTTGAAATTTGGCAAAAAGCATGTAACATGACTAATTACATAATGGTAATCCTAAAACCAATGAAGTTCCTCTAATTTTCAGAAATTACATTTTGGTCCCTAATCTTGTGTGAAGTGCAATTGTGTCCGCATATGTTATCCGATCGCTATGCCTTTCTCAATCATGATTCGTGAGTACTCACTTAGGGTTAACATGTATCTAGACAAGATTTAAATGAAAAAAGGGTCGTTAATCAAGGTTGACTTTCGGGTTGACTTTGGTTTTCCCCATGTAATCTTTGTAGTTCGGGTCAATCTTCTAGGCCGGGCTAAGGGGGTACTTACCATGTGCATCCTTCATCATTATATCATCAAAAACAACAATTTATTTGCCTGAAATCATGCTTTAATAGTGACAATATGCATTTTAAAATAAGTGCATCAACAAACCCAAAATAGCACCATCCGAGAGAGAAAATCACTTTACTTACTTCTGAACTTACCAAAGCATTTCAAGCTTACACTAAGTTCCCAAACCTGTAACCCCCTTAACCCGGCCTAGACAGTTGACCCGAATTAAGAAGTTTACACGGGGAAAACCAAAGTCAACCCGAAAGTCAACCTTGATTAACGACCCTTTTTTTTCTTTTTAATCTTATCTAAATGCACATTAACCCTAGATATGTTCACACAATCAGCATACTCAAAGATCATCGCAATCAGAAAACATTTAGGGACTCGATTGCACAAAACATGAATTTAGGGATCAAATTGTAAATTCTGAAAATTATAAGGACTTAGCCAACTTTAAAGTTGCCAATATGAAATTAATCATATTTCATGCTTCTCTGCCAAATTTCAACTCCAACGGACTTCTCAAACTCATTCAATTGCATAAACAAGGTTCAGGACCAAAACGCAAAGGTTTCAAAACATCTAACCAACAATTTCAGTGCCCAACGGTCGAGTGTTCCGAAACAGGAAGAATCCGTTCCGAAACGCGGGACGGTTCCGAAACCAGTTCCGGAATAGGGCCTGGCAATAGCATTTTCGTTCCGGAACGGTTCCTCCCGTTTCGAAACGCCTAGGCCATTTCAGCCCCCCCCCCCCCCGTTCCGATACGGTAGCACCCGTTCCGATACGACCTGCCCAGATTGTAGACATTTTGCTGGTTTAACATACAATTGACCCATAAAACATGCTCCAAAGGCAACCAATTCATACCAGCAAGTCATTCAACACTCAAGGAACATAATTGCATCAAAATCTAGATACAAAACCACCCCTAGGTGCACCAACTCATTCAACACATTCATCACTCAATCATGCTTTTAAAACAAGAAGCATAGCATAACGACTTAAGAATACGAAGATTCAAACGTTGCAAACATTAAACCACATAGTTCAAAATCATAAACCAAACTTGTCCAACATACACAATCTCATTAAACATCAACATAAGAGATTCTTCCCCCCATGGCCTTTATTATCTATAGCTATTGAACGAGACATACATCTCAAGTGGAGCTCTCCTTGAATCCCTTGCTTCTCGCTGTTCCAACTTCAAATATCTGCATTGATGGACAAAAAGGAGCGTAAGCACATAATGCTTAGTGAGGAATGCTCAAACCAAAACACCATCAATGCAGCGAGTCATAAAACCTCTTTTAAAAGCAACACAATTCAATAAGCCAAAGCAATGTTTGAAAACACCTTTCTTTAACAACATGCTTTAAATCATGCATTTCTCAAACATGAAAACCAACCCTTAGCTTAGGAAAGCTAAGTAATTCACTTCAAAGCACAACCTTGCAAAACCATCAATTTGACCATTCTATGCATGAACATCATATGCAAAGTTAAATACAAGATCTTTGGAAAACACTTCCACTTCACATCATGCCTTTCTCATACTTTGAAAATCATTTCAAGCAAGAAACCTTAGAAACCACTTACTCATTCAATCTACCTTATGCATTAAACAAATGCAACATATGAACCACAAAATCAATATTTGCATCACATGCCTTTAAAAACAAGTCTTTGCAAGACTTCAATGCACTAAAGAGATTCCATGCACACATGCACCATTCTCAATAGATAATAAACACTTGTTCAAGCTAACAAGTAAACATGCATTCATAAAACATTACACACTTCTCATGCAACCATGCTTCATTTCAAGCATCACATGCTTCATCATAATCAAGAACATTATATTGGCTTCCAAGTGATAATTCACAAACCATCATAACGCAAGACTCAATCGAATACGCGGATCACAAGCGTTGTCCCCACGCTTCATACACACTACCAATCTCAAGGTCCCCAAATGGAATTTTAACCACCATTTGACCTTACCATACACAAGGTCCTCATATGGAATTTTAACCACCATATGACCTTAATATTCACAAGGTCCTCATATGGAATTTTAACCACCATATGACCTTAATATCACTCATTGGTAGTTGTATAACATCACTAACGAGATCCGGGACATACAACACAAGATCCACACATGGACTTTACACCACCATTGTGATCTTAACAAACACAAGGTCCTCAAATGGAATTTTAACCACCATTATGACCTTAACATACACAAGGTCCTCAAATGGAATTTTAACTACCATTATGACCTTAACACAAGACCCACCCATGGAATTTTAACCACCATGGTGTTCTTAACCATCTCGTTAGTGTACATGGATGGAGTTACTGGTTCAATCACAATCACTCCACATCCAAGGCGACTTTATTCACGATGCACCCAATCCTATAGCCGGCTAACTATATCAAATTAAAGTAACCAAGAACCACTTATATCACTTGCCAACATACCATTTTACCACATTAATCCATTGTTTTACAAGCATAACCAAAATGCCAAAACCACCAATTACCATCATCAATCCACTGTTTTTGAAGCATTACACAAAGCCATTAAACAACATGCAACACTATGCAACAATTCCACAATTCCAATGTACAAAACCAAGGATCTCTTACCTTGAGCATCCTTCACACATGGCTTTCAAAACCAGCATTAAACCATGCTAAAATATGCTTTCAAAATCGAATTTAAAACATGCAATTCACATGCATTGCATCCAACAATCACAAGTGCTTTAAAAACCAATTCACACACAAACCAAGAGAGAAATTCCATTTACTTACTCTTGAGCTTAGTTAAGTTGTTTAGACTTAAACTAAGCTCCCAAAACCTTCAAACCTTGGTTTAAAAGCCGAAAACCCAACTTCACTCACCGATACACAAAACAAGGCTAGCCAACAAGCCTTCCAAGCATCCGAAGCCCTCAACGCCTCCTCTATTGCTCACGGATCATTCTCCCCTGTTTCAAGCACATAACAACAGAGGATTAATGCATCATAATGCATTAAAAACACCAGCAACACACCTAAACTCGCTGCTCTTTGCAAATCCAACATTTCGGCTACCAAACACAACCGAAATCACCTCCAAACACTTCCAAGACTTAACCCAGCCAAGATCCATCACTTCTAACCATTTATAAACATCAATTAACATCCAAAATGATCCCAACCACGTCCTTATACCTCCAGCATTAACAAAACACCAATATCACCCCAAAAACCACCTTTTTCACAAGTAAAAACTTAGGAAAATCAACCTATCCGGGATTGCATTGATTAAACCTCAATTTCTCATCAATTATACATTCATTTTACATTAAAATGACATCTCAAAATAGAGCCCAATCAACTATTACGAATTTCTTCAAAATTAAATCCAAATCTTGCATTTTAAGCCAAAATCAAGATCTCAACATCAAAACCTTTAATAAAACTCGAATCAAGGATTGAGAACCTGGGAATTTCAGTAAAGAATTGAGAATTTAGAGGAGAAGGACGTTCATACCTCTAAACTTGAGTTTCTCCCTTTTTGGAACAAAGATTCTTGAAAATTCAATAAGCTAATGCCAAGGTTTTGTTGTAGAATTGATTAGAGATCAAATGAGGATTGAAATCTCATCTTTAGTTGTCAAAATCAGAGGGAATTTTGCTGGAGAAATGTGTTTGGGTTGAGAGAAAAGTTGAGAGAAAAGAAAATGGAAAATTTGAGAGAAAAGTTAGTTATGGCCAAAATATCTTTCCCTCCCTTTTACCTTTATTTTAAAACCATTAATTAATTGATAAATATTCAGAAAAAATCTGGAGAAACTCTTTTGGGTAAATAGCTCCTTAAAGATTCAAAGTTTCAATCCTTTTGAAAACAGTCACCCAGTTTTCAAAAATTACATTTTGGTCACTAACCCAAAATGTCACTCTTTCAAACCTCATTTTGTAAAATTGATTTCACCTTTCTCTTATATATAATAAAAGAGGATTTTAAGACATTTTTCCATATTTTTAATGCAACCCGAACTAGGCTTTCCTAAAAATCACCTTTTATATTCGAACCGCACTCTGACCGGCCCGGTCCAAACCCAAAACTTCTAAGCCCAAAATTGGGGCGTTACAACCACTTTAAAAGTGTTTCAAAGCTTGAAATCCCATTTCCACTCACCGACAAGCAAAACCTCAATTGCCGACGCAAAAATTAAGCGTCCGAAGTCCCCGGAACTTCGCCAAATATTTCTAAAGAATCCTCTTCTGTATATTCCAAACAAGAACAGAGGATTAATGCATCTCAATGCAATAAAACCACCAACAATCACTAAAAACCCACAACTCTGCCCAAACACAGTTAAAAACATATTCAGAACAATCGAAAACTCAATCGATCTTACTCGAAACTTAACCCAGCCATAAACCATCACTTCCAATCACTTTTAACCATCAATCAACATCCAAAAACACCCTAATTACATCTAATAACTCCTAGCAGCACTAGATTCACATTTCCAAGCCAAAAACCCTTAACTAATAACCTAAACTTTTAGAGATCCAACCTAATCCGTGATTATTATGATTGAGCCTTTATTTCAACAACATTTAATATCCAAAACAATGCCCAAACGAAAATCTTGGAAATCAGCAAATAAAGCCATTTTTAGCCAATTTTCCATTAATCAACTATAAAAGAAAGTTATTAAACATATTTAGGAGGCACAAGAATTGTGAATTTCATTAAAGAACCTTGATTAAAGGAGTTAAATAAAATCTTACCTCTAACCTTGCCTTTTCTCCTCAAAAGACAAGATTTTGATGAAATCTTCAAGTAAACTCAATGATAAATGATAGGAGAATCAAAGAACTCTTTAGCTATTCTAAAATGATTAGAAAAGATGGAAAATCTCTATGGTTTTAGAAAAGAAAGAGTGTTTGGCTGAGTGCAAAATGAGAGAAATTAGTTACGTAAACTCTTTTCTTGTTTTAATTAAAATTCCCTTTTTAATTTGAAACCCTTTTTAAAATCTTTTTATTAGAATAATTAAAATGGACAATTTGAGAGAAAAGACCCACAAAAAGATATAAGCTCCCTAAAGATTCTAAGTCTTGTCCTCTTTTCATTTTGGTCCTTTAAATCCAACTTTGCACTTTTTACAAAATGGTCACTTTCCGAAATCTTAACTTTCCAAGACTCGTTTTATAAAATTAATTTTACCAACCTTCAATATATACTTTTAAAACATTTTATAAATTTTTCTCATGACTTTAACCCATCTTGGACTATAATTTCCCTGAACTGCTTCTAAAGGCTCTAATCTTCAATTCTAGGTTCGACTAACCCAAACCGATGCCTAAAACATCTAGGCCCAAAACTGGGGCGTTATAGAAATAGAGGTTTTGCAATATAATTGTGTTGGAAAGCTCTTAATCAATTAAATGAACTTCTAAAATTTTATTAAAGATTGTTTTGTGGTCCTTTTGTAGAGGTTTCGGAAGAGCGAGTCTAAATGGACCTTACAATGGTCCCGTTGGAATTTTAACTGTGTAAAAAGTACAGAAATTGGGTTTTTGAAATATAATTATTTTGAAAAGCTTCTAATCAATTATATGAAATTCTAAAATTTTATTAAAACTTGTTTTGCGGTCCTTTTTGCAGAGGTTTCAGAGAGCGGGTCTAAATGGGCCTTACAATGGACCCGTTGGAATTATAACTATGTAAAGAGTACAGAAATTGAGTTTTTACAAACTAATCATGTTGAAAATATTGTAATAAATTATATGAACACCTAAAATTGATTAAAACTTGTTTTGCGGTTCTTTTTGTAGAGGTTTCAGACGAGGGGGTCTAAATGGATCTTACAATGGGCCTGCTGGAATTTTAATTGAGTAAAAAGTACAAAAATAAATTTTTGCAATATAATTGTGTTGGAGAGCTTCTAATAAGTTATATGAACTCCTTAAATTTTATTAAAACTTGTTTTGCGATCATTTTTAGTGGTTTCGGACGAGCGGGTATAAATGGGAATTACAATGGACCCATTAGAATTTTAATTGTGTGAAAAGTACAGAAATTGAGTTTTTGTAGTATAGTCGTGTTGAAAATCTTGTAATCAATTATATTAACACCTAAAAATAGATTAAAACTTATTTTGTGGTCCTTTTTGTAGAGGTTTCAGACGAGCGATTCTAAATGGACATTACAATGGACAATTTTAACTGAGTAAAAAGTACAGAAATAGAGGTTTTGTAATATAATTGTGTTGAAAAGCTCATAATCAATTATACGAACTCCTTACATTTTATTAAAACTTGTTTTGCGGTCATTTTTATAGAGGTTTCGGACGAGCGGGTATAAATGGGTCTTACAATGGACCCGTTGGAATTTTAACTATGTAAAAAGTATAAAAATTGAGTTTTTGAAATATAATTGTGTTGAAAAGCTCCTAATCAATTATATGAACTCTAAAATTTTTATTAAAACTTGTTTTGTTGTCCTTTTTGTAGAGGTTTTGGACAAGCGGGTCTAAATGGTCCTTACAATGGACCCGTTGGAATTTTTTTTGAAGAAATTGGGCCTCATTAAAAACCCCGCTAACACCCCCAGGTTCAAAGAACTTGGAGGCCCCTAAGGGGAAAAAAGAGTACATATATATATTACTATGATCAAGATTGAATATCTGCGAGTACAAAGCTACGGATAAAATCTGGATAAAGGGTACCAAAGGGTAAAGAAGTCATGGTACAAAGAGCACAAGTAGATAAAGTGTGAGCAGCAACATTGGCCTCTCTGTTTATAAAAAAACCTTGAGCTTGTGGAGATGAAGCGAGCACGTCCCGCGCCTGTAAGAGGATAGGGCCTATGGTGGAAAGATCCAAGCCCGATCGATTAAGCCTATTTGCAATGGATGCACAATACGTCTCAAAGATCAAATTGGATATACCTTGTTCTTGGGCAAAAGTGATGCCAGCAATAATAGCATGGCTCTCAGCCGTGGCAACGTCATAGCAGCTTCCCAAGGGATAGGCTAGACCGCCAAATACATCTCCCAAATCGTCACCAATAAAAGCCCCGTCCACATTAACTTTCAGAGACCCCGGAGGGGCCTGCCTCCAACGAGGTTGAGAGAGAAGAGGACGATCTTACGGAGTGAGATGGGTAGAAGAGCTAGTGTTGCGTGTAAAAGAGTCCTATCGCAAATAATGCAAGTGTACACGACACAAGTAGTAAAGTGATACTAGGAGTATCGGATATCGTCTCCACAGGGACTGGAAATAACTGTATCCTTGAATTGCTGCACAAAAGAGAAAAATAGTTTAATTGGATTGTGAAGTAAACTTGATAAACAATTAAAATAAAAGAGTAAAGAATCAGGTTTAAGAAATAGGTCGGTATTGATTTGATCAGTAGTGCAAGTGTTGCACTGTAAGAGAAACTTCTATTCTATCGTCGTCCCTGTCGCGGCAGAAGTCTGTTGATTTCGCGGCAGCGATCACACAACTATGCACTTCAAGTTTGGAAAGAATCCCTGCTATGACTTGTCATATCCCTAGGCCCAAGTTCTGTTGATGGACACTTCTTGGATGATACCTCCTGCCGTAAATCGAAGGGTGAACACCAATGTTGTTGAATTCTTCCTTAGCCACTTAACCTCGTACTTATCCCTAAGCCGAGATGGTTTAACCATAAACTGGAAAACACGTATTTATTCCGTTCGTATGCTTGACTCTCCTGATATCAAACAAATGGATAACCTCACAATGCTCTCCTGATACTCTTGCGAGATATGAAAACCAGAATAAATAAACTTGAAGTTTTTATTGCTTGAATAGAAAATTCCTAAAATAGTACAATCCTTGCAACTACTTTACATAATCAACCCTTAGCCCTAGGGGAGTTTAGAACATGATGAAGAGGGGAAAACGACAAGGGTTTTGGGGAAGATGGCTAGGAATGAGATATCCTTCCCTAGGTCGAGTTACATGTCTTTATATAGGCCTTGGGTCCAAGTTTTCTAATATGGCAAGAATACAAGTTTAATCTAAAGTACAACTTTATTGGAGATTAAATCTTCTTAGTATATGCCTTTAATTCATCCTCTTTTCTTGCCTTGAGTTTCTTCCTTGGACTTTGGTCTTGGCCTTCATTCTGCCTCAGGGCTCAGAAAAATATAGGAGTGGCCCATGACAGACCGGCTTGAATTCCTCCATCTGTCAAGCTCCACTTTACTTTTCCACTTCGCTCGTCTGTCGTCATGGCTACCACGGTAGTGGCCACGACAGCGTTTGTTCCTCGACTCTAGTTCTGTGATCAAGCTCTGCTCCTTTGCTGCCTTGAGTCAGCCTCAGTAGATACCTATAAAAGTGACCAAAATTAGTAGCAACTTTGCCATTTATCTCATTGTGATGTATATGCATAAATCTATCCTAAATGCAATGAAATATGCTTGAATGTAGCATAAATATGGGTAAATGAGGGGTAAAATATAGAACTTTTATACACTCAACACAACCCCAAACTCAAGTTCTTGCTTGCCCTCAAGCAAATATGACTTTAATTAAAAATAGGGTAAACTACTGCAGGGGTCACTTTCGTTTCCTGTTTGTACAGATTTAGTCACCACTTTTGAAAAGTGCCAATAAGTGGTCATCTACGTTTTCAATTTGTAAAGACTTGGTCACTCCGACGTTATAGTCCGTTAGTCCCTTAACGGATTGCTGATATGGCGGAATTAATTAACGAAAAAATAAAGATAAATTACTGCTATAGCCATTAAAATTTATCTCATGTATATTTTTTCTCCTCAATTTAAAAAAGTAAACATTATAGTCACTAATAAAAATGTTTCTTTATAATTTCACCCTTAAATTTTTAAAAATTCATTTTTCAATCCTAAAACTTTACAATCAATTAGTACAATAATATTATAAATGCTTAGATGAAAAATAGGTGCCCAAAGTATACCCTTTGAAACTTAGGTGCCCAAATTGCTCCTATTTAATAACTCAAACTTAAAAATTTAGTCCACTAACTACTAAAAAATTAGAGTTATTGGAATTTCTATTTTATAATTCAAACTTTATTTTGAATTTTTGAGTCGAGTTTATAAAATTATGAGTCGAGTATTTTCACATCAAACCAAAAAATTTAATTTTTTCGAGTCAAGTGGAGTTATTGGAATTTCTATTTTATAATTCAAACTTTATTTTGAATTTTTGAGTCGAGTTTATGAAATTATGAGTCGAGTATTTTCACATCAAACCTAAAAATTTATTTTTTTTCGAATCAAGTCGAGTGTTGCACTTCCCTACATATAATTTTTAATTTTAATCCGTATTTGTCCCAACTCAGCGCCTTGATCGATATCAACTTTTGGACAATGTTGATTTCATTTCACGTCTACTGCTCTGCTTTCACACCTAGCTTATGGGTTAGTATCTTTTGCTTTGCACAGGATAAAACATCTATGCCATATGAACCAGTTTACATCGATACACAAGCAAGGTATATTTTTTGTGATTAAATGGTTAGTGAAGAGCACATTTTATTATATATATATATATATATATATATATATATATATATATATAAATTATATACATATAATATGGCAGTATTCAAGATGGAAATTGGTTGTGGTTTTATGGGTGATATTTATTGTAGCATTTCATGCTTGGGACAAACACGGATTAAAATTAAAAATTATATGTAGGGAAGTCCAACACTCGACTTGATTCGAAAAAATTAAATATTTAGGTTTGATGTGAAAATCTCGACTCATGATTTCATAAACTCGACTCAAAAATTCAAAATAAAGTTTGAATTATAAAATAGAAATTCCAATAACTCGACTTGACTAGAAAAAATTAATTTTTTTGGTTTGATGTGAAAATACTCGACTCATAATTTCATAAACTCGACCTAAAAATTCAAAATAAAGTTTGAATTATAACATAGAAATTCCAATAACTCGAATTTTTTAGTAGTTAGTGGACTAAATTTTTAAGTTTGAGTTATTAAATAGGAGCAATTTGGGCACCTAAGTTTCAAAGGGTATTCTTTGGGCACCTATTTTTCATCTAAGCATTTATAATATTATTGTACTAATTGATTGTAAAGTTTTAGGATTGAAAAACGAGTTTTTAAAATTTTAAGGGTTAAATTATAAAGAAACGTTTTTATTAGTGACTATAATGTTTACTTTTTTAAATTGAGGAGAAAAATGTACATGAGATAAATTTTAATGGCTATTGCAGTAATTTATCCTTATTTTTTCGTTAATTAATTCTGTCACATCAGCAATCTGTTAGGGGACTAACGGACTATAACGTCGGAGTGACCAAATCTTTACACATCGAAAACGTAGATGACCACTTATTGGCACTTTTCAAAAGTGGTGACTAAATCTGTACAAACGGGAAACGAAAGTGACCTCTGCAATAGTTTACCCTATAATTTATTACGATCTTTTAAACACTATTATAATGCAAAAACTCAATTTATGTCCTTATTACTCAGTTAAAAGTCCAACGAGTCCATTTTAAGGCCCATTAAGACCCGCACTACCGAAACCTCTACAAAACAGACAGAAAACAAGTTTTAATCAAATTTTAGGAATTCATATAACTTATTACGGGATTTTCAACCAAATTATATTGCAAAAACTCAATTTCTATATTTTTTACTCAGTTAAGAGTTTAGGGTCTGAATTGGACCGGTCTGAGAAACGGTTCGAATATAAAAGGGAGTTTTAAGGAACACATAGTTCAGGATGCTTTAAAAATATAGAAAAAAATCTAAAAATCATCATTTAATATATATATAAGTGAATGGTGAAATAAATTTTACAAAATAAGGTTTGGAAATACTACATTTCGATGTAGTGACCAAATCGCAGTTTTTACAAAGTTTAGTAGTGACTGTTTTGTAAAGGATTGAAACTCTGAATCTTTAAGGAGCTAATTTACCAAAAATGTTTTCATCAGATTTTTCCTTAATTTGGGCGATTTAATTAATGATTTAATTAAATAAAATAAAGGTGATAAACTACCTTTGACTTTCACAACCACTTTTCTCTAATTTTCTCTCACTTCATTTTCTCTCAAAATCCTATAAACCAAACACTTTTTCTCCAGCAAAATTTACCTTGATATCCACTTAATTTGATGAGATTTCCAACACTCATTGATTCCTAATCAATCTTGCAACAAATCCACTTGTTTTCTACATTGTATTTTCATGGAAACTTGACCAAATCAAAGAGAAAACATCTTTTAGAGGTAAGATTGTTCTTCTCCTCTAAATACTCAGTTCTTTACTGAAATTCCCAAGTTGTCAATCCTTTATTTAAGATTTATGAATGTTTTTGATGTTGGAAACAAGAATTTGGCTTAAAACTCAAGATTTTGGAAGATATCTTGGAGATTTTCGTGGTAATTGATTGGGCTCTGTTTTGAGATGGTTTTCTAATGTATTTTGGATGTTAAATGATGTTAGAATTGAGGTTTTATCAATCCAATCCCGAATAGGTTGTTTTCCTAAGTTTTTGCTTGTGAAAATGGTGGTTATGGGGTGTTTTTGGTGTTCTGTTATAACTGGAGGTATAAGGATGATTTTAGGGTTGGTTTTGATGTTTATTGATGTTTAGAAATGATTAGAAGTGATGGATCTTGGCTGGGTTAAGTTTTGGAAGGGTTTGGAGGTGATTTCGGTTGTGTTTGGTAGCCGAAATGTTGTGGTGAGGTAGAGCAGCGAGTTTAGGAGTGTTGGCTGAAGATTTCAATGCATGATGATGCATTAATCCTCTGCTTTTATGTGTCTAAAACAGGGGAGACATCTTCTGACACTTTTGGAGTTGATCCGGAAGCTTAATTGGCGTTTCGGCGAGCAAGTGAAACGTAAATTGGTGAGTGCGATTGGGTTAGAAGTCCATGAGGACAAAAATACAAGGTTTGGGGATTTAGGAGAGGTTTGAAACACCTTCCTAAATCCGAAAGTAAGTATGGTTTGAATTGCTCTCTTTAAAGTGGTATTTGCCCCTAAAAATGCTTTTACATGCTCATGGTTTGAGATTGATAAATTTCTAGTGTTTGTATGCATGATTTATAGCATGAGATTATGCTCGTAGAGATGTCATGAGATGGCATGTTGCATTGAAGAGGTTTGAGCTTTTTGTTTGAAGCAAAGTATGATTTATGTTTTGAAATGTGATGAGAAAACCTTTGAGTAATATTGCATGAAAAACAGTAGGTGTGATGATGTTTTAACACATTATATTGGCATATATGTTGAGAAACTTACTGGATATAATTGATCAATGAATAGGATGAGAGTGCACTATAAACTAAAAATTCGTACGTGCTCTTCGGTTAAGCCAAAGGGAGATATTCCGATGATGGGCATTCCATCAGGTAGGACTTGGTGAAATACCCAAGCTTTGTGGCGATGAGAGATTACGCCATGTGAGTACGGTGATGAGAGATTCCACCAGAAGCCATGTTGCTAGACAAGTGAGTACGGTGATGCGAGATTCCACCGGAAGCCATGTTGCTATACAAAAAGACTAGAAAAAAAAGTTTTAATCAAATTTTAGGAGTTCATATAATTGAATACGAGCTTTTCAACAAGATTATATTGCAAAAGCTCAATTTCTGCATTTTTAATCAGTTAAAAGTGCAAAGGGACCATTTTATGGCCCATTTAGACCCGCTCGCCCGAAACTTCTACAAAAAGGACTGAAAAACAAGTTTTAATCAAACTTTAGGAGTTCATATAATTGATTTTGATCTTTTCAACATGACTATATTGCAAAAGCTCAATTTATGTACTTTTTACTCAGTTAAAAGTCCAACGGGTCAATTTTACATCCAATTTAGACCCGCTCCTCCTAAACCTCTATAAAAAGAACCGAAAACAAGTTTTAATCAAAATTTAGGTGTTCGTAACATTTATTATGATCTTTTCAACATGATTATATTGCAAAAACTCAATTTATGTCCTTTTTACTAAGTTAAAAGTCCAACGGGTCCATTTTAAGGCCCATTAAGACCCGCTCTCCCGAAACCTCTACAAAAGGACTGAAAAACAAATTTTAATCAGAGTTTAGGAATTCATATAATTGATTGCGGGATTTTTAACAAGATTATATTGCAAAAACTCAATTTATGTACTTTTTACACAGTTAAAAGTCCAACGAGTCAATTTTACGGCCCATTTAGACCCGCTCACCCGTAACCTCTACAAAAAGGATCGAAAAACATGTTTTAATCAAATTTTTGGAGTCCATATAATTGATTACATCTTTTCAACACGACTATATTGCAAAAACTCAATTTATGTACTTTTTACTTAGTTAAAAGTCCAACGTGTCATTTTTATGGCTCAATTAGACCTGCTCGTCCAAAACCTCTATAAAAAGGACCAAAAACAAGTTTTAATCAAAATTTAGGAGTTCATATCTTTGATTATGATCTTTTCAACACGATTATATTGCAAAAACTCAATTTATGTAATTTCTACTCAGTTAAAAGTCCAACGGGTCCATTTTACGGCCCATTCAGACTCGCTCACCCGAAACCTCTACAAAAAGGACTGAAAAACAAGTTTTAATAAAAAAATTAGGAGTTCATATCATTGATTATGATCTTTTAAACACGATTATATTGCAAAAACTCAATTTATGTCCTTTTTACTTAGTTAAAAGTCCAACAAGTCCATTTTAATGCCCATTTAGACCCGCTCGCCCAAAACCTCTACAAAAAGAGCCGAAAAACTAGTTTTAATCAAATTTTAGGAATTCATATAATTGATTACGAGCTTTTCAGCAAGATTATATTGCAAAAACTCAATTTCTATATTTCTTACTCTGTTAAAAGTACAACGGGTCCATGTTACGACCCATTTGGACCCGCTCGCCCGAAACCTCTACAAAAAGGATCGAAAACAAGTTTTAATCAAACTTTAGGAGTTCATATCACTGATTACGAGCTTTTCAACACGATTATATTACAAAAACTCAATTTATGTTCTTTTTACTCAGTTAAAAGTCCAACAGGTCAATTTTATGACCCATTCAGACCCGCTCCCCTGAAACCTCTACAAAAAGGACCGAAAAACATGTTTTAATCAAAATTTGAGAGTTCATATAATTGATTACGATCTTTTCAACACGACTATATTGCAAAAGCTCAATTTATGTACTTTTTACTTAGTTAAAAGTCCAACGGGTCATTTTTACGGCCCATTTAGAGCCGCTCGTCCAAAACCTCAACAAAAATGACCGAAAACAAGTTTTAATAAAAATTTAGGAGTACATATCATTGATTATGTTCTTTTCAACATGATTATATTGCAAAAACTCAATTTATATCTTTTTAACTCAGTTAAAAGTCCAATAGGTCCATTTTAAGGCCCATTAAGACCCGCTCGCCCAAAACCTATACAAAAAGGACCGAAAAACAAGTTTTAATAAAATTTTAGAAATTCATATGATTGATTACGGGCATTTCAACAAGATTGTTTTGCAAAAACTCAATTTCTGTATTTTTTACTAAGTTAAAAGTCCAATGGGTCCATTTTACGACCCATTTAGACCCACCCGCCCGAAACCTCTACAAAAATGATCGAAAAACATGTTTTAATCAAATTTTAGGAGATCATATATCTGATTACGAGCTTTTCAACACGATTATATTGCAAAAACACAATGTATGTACTTTTTACTCAGTTAAAAGTCCAACGGGTCCATTTTACGGCCTATTTAGACCCGCTCACCCGAAACCTCCACAAAAAGAACTGAAAAACAAGTTTTAATCAAAATTTAGGAGTTAATATAATTTATTACGAGCTTGTCAACAATATTATATTGCAAAAACTCAATTTATGTATTTTTTACTCAGTTAAAAGTCCAACGGGTCTATCTTACGGCCCATTTAGACCCGCTCGTTCGAAACCTCTACAAAAAGGACCGAAAACAAGTTTTAATCAAATTTTAGGAGTTCATATATTTTTTACGATCCTTTCAATATGACTATATTTCAAAAACCCAATTTATATACTTTTTACTCAGTTAAATGTCCAACAGGTCTATTTTACAGCCCAATTAAACCCGCTTGTCTGAAACCTCTACAAAAAGGACCGAAAAACAAATTTTAATAAAAAATCAGGAGTTCATATCATTGATTATGATCTGTTCAACAAGATTATATTGCAAAAACTCAATTTATGTCATTTTTACTCAGTTAAAAGTACAACGAGTCCATTTTAAGGCCCATTTAGACTCGCTCACCCGAAACCTCTGCAAAAAGAACCGAAAAACAAGTTTTAATCAAATTTTAGGAATTCATATAATTGATTAAAAGATTTTCAACAAGATTCTATTGCAAAAACTCAATTTCTATATTTCTTATTATGTTAAAAGTCCAACGGGTCAATTTTACGGCCCATTTAGACCCGCTCGCACGAAACCTCTGCAAAAAGGATCGAAAAACATGTTTTAATCAAATTTTACGAGTTCATATCACTGATTACGAGATTTTCAACACGATTATATTGCAAAAACTCAACTTATGTACTTTTTACTCAGTTAAAAGTCCAACAGGTCTAATTTATGGCCCATTTAGACCCGCTCGCCCGAAACCTCTACAAAAAGGACTGAGAAACAGGTTTTAATCAAATTTTGAGAGTTCATATAATTTATTACGAGTTTGTCAACAAGATTATATTGCAAAAACTCAATTTCTGTATTTTTGACTCAGTTAAAAGTCCAACGGGTCATTTTACGGCCCACTTAGACCCGCTCGTTCGAAACCTCTACAAAAAGGACCAAAAACATGTTTTAATCAAATTTTAGGAGTTCATATATTTGTTTACGATCTTTTCAATACGAATATATTGCAAAAACCCAATTTATGAAATTTTTACTCAGTTAAATGTCCTACGGGTCTATTTTACGGCCCATTTAGACCCGCTCGTCCGAAACCTTTACAAAAAGGACCGAAAAACAAGTTTTAATAAAAAATTAGGAGTTCATATCATTGATTATGATCTGTTCAACACGATTATATTGCAAAAACTCAATTTATGTCATTTTTACTAAGTTAAAAGTCCAACGAATCCATTTTAAGGCCCATTTAGACCCACTCGCCCGAAACCTCTACAAAAAGAACCGAAAAAAGTTTTAATCCAATTTTAGGAATTCATATAATTGATTACGAGCTTTTCAACAAGATTATATTGCAAAAACTCAATTTCTGTATTTCTTACTATGTTAAAAGTCCAACGGGTCAATTTTACGACCCATTTAGACCCGCTTGCCAGAAATCTCTACAAAAAGGATCGAAAAACATGTTTTAATCAAATTTTACGAGTTCATATCACTGATTACGGGATTTTCAACACGATTATATTGCAAAAACTCAACTTATGTACTTTTTACTCAGTTAAAAGTCCAACAGGTCTATTTTACGGCCCATTTAGACCCGCTCGCCCAAAACCTCTACAAAAAGAACTGAAAAACAAGTTTTAATCAAATTTTAGGAGTTCATATAATTTATTACGAGTTTTTCAACAAGATTATATAGCAAAAACTCAATTTATGTACTTTTTACTCTGTTAAAAGTCCAACTGGTCAATTTTACGGCCCATTTAGACCCGCTCGCCCAAAACCTCTACAAAAAGGACTGAAAAACAAGTTTTAATCAAATTTTAGGAGTTCATATAATTTATTACGAGTTTGTCAACAAGATTATATAGCAAAAACTCAATTTATGTACTTTTTACTCTGTTAAAAGTCCAACTGTCTATTTTACGGCCCATTTAGACCCGCTCACCCGAAACCTCTACAAAAAGGACTGAAAAACAAGTTTTAATCAAATTTTAGGAGTTCTGATAATTTATTACAAGTTTTTCAACAAGATTATATTGCAAAAACTCAATTTCTATATTATTGACTCAGTTAAAAGTCCAACGGGTCTATTTTACAGCCCATTTAGACCCGCTCATTCGAAACCTCTACAAAAAGGACCTAAAAACAAGTTTTAATCAAATTTTAGGAGTTAATATCATCGATTACAAGCTTTTCAACACGATTGTATTGCAAAAACTCAATTTATGTCCATTCTACTCAATTAAAAGTCAAACAGATCAATTTTACGGCCCATTTAGACCCATTTAGACATGCTCGTCCAAAACCTCTACAAAAGGGACCAAAAACAAGTTTTACTCGAATTTTAGGTGTTCATATCATTGATTATGATCTTTTCAACGTGATTAATTCCAAAAACTCAATTTATGTCCTTTTGTCCATTTTAAGGCTCATTAAGACCCGCTCGCCCGAAACCTTTAAAAAAAGGACCGAAAAACAAGTTTTAATCAAAGTTTAGGAATCCATATAATTGATTATGATCTTTTTAACACGACTATATTGCAAAAGCTCAATTTATGTACTTTTAACACAGTTAAAAGTCCAAAGGGTCAATTTTACGGCCCATTTAGACTCGCTCGTCCTAAACCTCTACAAAAAGGACCGGAAACAAGTTTTAATCAAAATTTAGGTGTTCATATCATTTATTATGATCTTTTCAACATGATTATATTGCAAAAACCCAATTTATGTCCTTTTTACTAAGTTAAAAGTCCAACGAGTCCATTTTAAGGCCCATTAAGACCCGCTCTCCCGAAACCTCTACAAAAAGGACCGAAAAACAAATTTTAATCAGAGTTTAGGAATTCATATAATAGATTACGGGCTTTTCAACAAGACTATATTGCAAAAACTCAATTTCTGTATTTTTTACTCAGTTAAAAGTTCAACGAGTCCATTTTACGGTCATTTAGACCTGGTCACCCGAAACCTCTACAAAAAGGATCGAAAAACATGTTTTAATCAAATTTTAGGAGTTCATATCACTGATTACGAGCTTTTCAACAGGATTATATTGCAAAAACTCAATTCATGTACTTTTTACTAGGTTAAAAGTCCAACGGCTCAATTTTACAGGCCATTTAGACCCGCTCGTCTAAAACCTCTACAAAAAGGACTGAAAAATAAGTTTTAATCAAATTTTAGGAGTTCATATAATTGATTACAAGCTTTTCAACAAGATTATATTGCAAAAAACTCAATTTATGTACTTTTAACATAGTTAAAAGTCCAACGGGTCCATTTTATGGCCCATTTAGACCCGCTCGACTGAAACCTCTACGAAAAGGACCGAAAAACAAGTTTTAATCAAATTTTAGGAGTTCATATAATTGATTACGATCTTTTCAACACGACTATATTGCAAAAGCTCAATTTATGTACTTTTTGATTAGTTAAAAGTCCAACGGTCATTTTACGGTCCATTTAGACCTGCTCGTCCAAAACCTCAACAAAAATGACCGAAAAGAAGTTTTAATCAAAATTTAGGAGTTCATATCATTGATTATGATGTTTTCAACAGGATTATATTACAAAAACTCAATTTATGTCCTTTTTACTCAGTTAAAAGTCCAACGGGTCCATTTTAAGGCCCATTAAGACTCGCTCGCCCGAAACATCTACAAAAAGGACCGAAAAACAAGTTTTAATAAAATTTTAGGAATTCATATGATTGATTACGGGCTTTTCAACAAGATTGTATTGCAAAAACTCAATTTATGTATTTTTTACTCAGTTAAAAGTCCAATCGGTTCATTTTACGTCCCATTTAGACCCACCCGCACAAAACCTCTACAAAAAGGACCAAAAAACAAGTTTTAATCAAAATTTAGGAATTCATATGATTGATTACGGGCCTTTCAACAAGATTGTATAGCAAAAACTCAATTTATGTATTTTTTACTCAGTTAAAAGTCCAATCGGTCCATTTTACGTCCCATTTAGACCCACCCGCAAAAAACCTCTACAAAAAGGATCGAAAAACAAGTTTTAATCAAATTCTAGGAGTTCATATCCCATTTAGAATTGCTCCCCTGAAACCTCTACAAAAAGGACTGAAAAACAAGTTTTAATCAAATTTTAGGAGTTCATATAATTTATCACGAGCTTGTCAACAAGATTATATTGCAAAAAAACCAAATTTCAGTATTTTTTACTCAGTTAAAAGTCCAACGGGTCTATTTTACGGCCCATTTAGACCCGCTCGTTCGAAACCTCTACAAAAAGGAACGAAAACAAGTTTTAATCAAATTTTAGGAGTTCATATATTTGTTTACGACCTTTTCAATACGACTATATTGCAAAAACTTAATTTATGTACTTTTACTCAGTTAAATGTCCAACGGGACTATTTTACGGCCCATTTAGACCCGCTCGTCCGAAACCTCTACAAAAAGGACCGAAAAACAAGTTTTAATAAAAAATTAGGAGTTCATATCATTGATTATGATCTTTTCAACACGATTATATTACAAAAACTCAATTTATGTCATTTTTACTCAGTTAAAAGTCCAAAGAGTCCATTTTAAGGCCCATTTAGATCCGCTCGCCCGAAACCTCTACAAAAAGAACCGAAAAACAAGTTTTAATCAAATTTTAGGAATTCATATATTTGATTACGAGCTTTTCAACAAGATTATATTGCAAAAACTCAATTTATGTTTTTCTTACTCTGTTAAAAGTCCAACGAGTCAATTTTACGGCCCATGTAGACCCGCTCGCCCGAAACCTCTACAAAAAGGATCGAAAAACATGTTTTAGTCAAATTTTAGGAGTTCATATCACTGATTACGAGCTTTTCAACACGATTATATTGCAAAAACTAGAATTATGTACTTTTTACTCAGTTAAAAGTCCAACGGATTTATTTTACGGCCCATTTACACCCGCTCGTCCGAAACCTCTACAAAAGGACCGAAAAACAAGTTTTAATCAAATTTTAGGAGTTTATATCATTGATTACGAGCTTTTCAACACGATTATATTGCAAAAACTCATTTTACTTACTTTTTACTCAGTTAAAAGTCCAACAGGTCCATTTTACGGCCCAATTAGACCTGCTCGCCCGAAACCTCTACAAAAGGACCCAAAAACAAGTGAAATCAAATTTTAAGAGTTCATATAATTTATTACGTGCTTTTCAACATGATTATATTGCAAAAACTGAATTTCTGTATTTCTTACTTAGTTAAAAGTCCAATGGGTCCATTTTACGGCCCATTTAGACCCGCTCGTCCGAAACATCTACAAAAAGGACCGAAAAACAAGTTTTAATAAAATTTTAGGAGTTCGTATAATTTATTTCAATCTTTTCAACCCGATTATATTGTAAAAACTCAATTTATGTACTTTTTACTCAGTTAGAAGTCCAACTGGTAGTTAAAATTCCAACGGGTTTGGGTGGGATGGTTCTCAAAATTCTCTCAACTCTCACGGGTTCCTTTCTCGGTTTTGTTTCTGCATTTTACCTTTCCCTATTCTTTTGCATTTCTTTCCACCTTTCCGCCTTATCCTTTTTCTCTTTCCCCCATTACGTCATCTTCAACCGTCTCTCCCCCCTCTCTGCCGCCTAACCGAGTGATACATAGAGACAACCACGAACACAAGGAACAAGTTCTTAACGGTAAAGATGTTTTGAGGGCTATCCCACCCCACCCCCGATTGTTTTCTCAATTTTTTTAATTTCATTATTTCATTTTGCTCACTGGTTCTCCACCACTAACTTCTATCCTCTTCTTTTTTACGAGATCTGTTCCTCCCCGACTTGGAATCTTCCTCTTTCGTCTTCGATGAAGTCTAAGCCCCATCTCAAGCACAGATCCATGATACCTGCCCTCTTTTCCTTTTCATCATTTTATTTTATAAGTTTGGATTTCTCTAAATTTTTCATTTATGTGTTAATTCACATCCCTATCCCCCCTTGTTGCAGATTCGACATGTCGTGCGAGCGAGGCGATTGGGATTCCCAGATCCGCCCCCATCCCGAACAGCATCTCAATCAGAGTCTGGCCACTCCTTGGCTGGCGGAACTCTCCCTCTTGGGGCTCTTAAAAATCCTAAAACAAATCTGCGATTTGGGTTTTCTCCCCTCCGATTGGGGTTTATTCTCCTCTGATTTGGATTTTCCCCCTCCGATTTGGGTTTATTCTCCTTCGTTTTGCCTTTCCATCTCATAATTTTGATTAGGGTTTATTATGTATTCCTTTTTGCTAAGTTCTTTGTTTTTCTCCAGATTCGACCCGAGGCCTCACCTGTTCACTGTCGAGATGCAATGGAAATTCAGTGGCCATCAACGACGAACATCGGTACAACTCCATTTCCTTTCTTTTGTTCTTTATTCTTATTGACTTTCGTTTATGTCTCCAATTCTGCTCTTTCTTACTCTTCGCTATCTGTAATAATATTAATTTTGTTATGCAATCCCTTTTGTTATGAAATTCCTTTATTATCTCTGGTTCATGCTCTTTTTGTTTGTAACATCTTTGATTTACGCACTGCTAATTTGTAATAATGTTAATTTTTCTTTGCTTACCATTTCTATGTATATCTTTGATATGTGCAATTTCTATAGTCAATACATGATCATGCTCATAACTTGTACTTCTTCTTGCTATTTCAGTATATCCAGGCCTATTTTTTGGTCCTTAATCCAGATTCATTACTGCCTTTATTCTTGGTCAGGGACTGTCATGTCCATCCTACCATCCTGGTTTTTTCAATCCCTTCTAGGGAATTTTACAACAACCCACTTAGTGGTACATCGATGCTTTATTCTTGCCCTGACTCATCTTCTCATGTACCATTTTTTAGCTTCTATAATTCACGGTCACAATCTTTACCCTTTTTGTTGCAGCTTCATTTTAACCATCTGCCTCTTGTCTATCCTTCTCTGTTATCTCCCTTTCATGATTATTCTCTCCCTATTTATTACCATGCTTCTGCATATGTCTCTTTCGTCCCTCTATATCTCTTTTGCTACAACTTCCTCATTGCTCTTTTCTGCTTATCTCCCTTTTGTTTATATGCTAACTTCTTTATGTTCATCCCTCGTAATGATCTCTCTACCCATCACCTGGTGCCTTCCATTATTTTTGTTGATGCGTCTTTGTCTCCGTTCTCTTATGCTCTTGTTATTGATCCTTTCTCTAATCCTTTTTTCTTCAATCCATCTGCTACTCGATATTATATTCGTAAATTCATAGGTCCTATTTCTTCAATCCTTTTGTCTATTTTACGGCCCATTTAGACCCGCTCGTCCGAAACCTCTACAAAAAGGACCGAAAATAAGTTTTAATCAAAATTTAGGTGTTCATATCATTGATTATGATCTTTTCAACCTGATTATATTGCAAAAACTCAATTTATGTCCTTTTGTCCATTTTAAGGCTCATTAAGACCCGCTCGCCCGAATCCTCTACAAAAAGGACCGAAAAACAAGTTTTAATAAAATTTTAGGAATTCATATAATTGATTACGGGTTTTTCAACAAGATTATATTGCAAAAACTCAATTTTTGTATTTTGTACTTAGTTAAAAGTCAAACGAGTCCATTTTACGGCCCATTTAGACACGCTTGCACGAAACCTCTACAAAAAGGATCGAAAAACATGTTTTGATCAAATTTTAGGAGTTCAAATCACTAATTACGAGCTTTTCAACACGATTATATTGCAAAAACTCAATTTATGTACTTTTTACTCGGTTAGAAGTCCAACGGCTCAATTTTACAACCCATTTAGACCCGCTCGTCCGAAACCTCTACAAAAAGGACAGAAAAACAAGTTTTAATCAAATTTCAGGAGTTCATATAATTGATTATGAGCTTTTCAACAAGACTATATTGCAAACACTCTATTTATGTACTTTTTATACAGTTAAAAGTCCAACATGTCCATTTTACGGCCCATTTAGATCCGCTCGCCCGAAACCTCTACAAAAAGGACCAAAAACAAGTTTTAATCAAATTCCAGGAGTTCAAATATTTGATTACGACCTTTTCAACTCGAGTATATTGCAAAAACATAATTTATGTACTTTTTATTTAGTTAAAAGTCCAACAGGTCATTTTTACGGCCCATTTAGACCCGCTCTTCCAAAACCTCAACAAAAAGGACCGAAAACAAGTTTTAATCAAAATTTATGAGTTCATATCAATGATTATGATCTTTTCAACACGATTATATTGAAAAATCTCAATTTATGTCCTTCTACTCAGTTAAAAGTCCAACGGGTCCATTTTAAGGCCCATTAAGACCCGCTCGCCCGAAACCTCTACAAAAAGGACCGAAAAACAAGTTTTAATAAAATTTTAGGAATTCATATGATTGATTACTAGCTTTTGAACAAGATTGTATTCCCAAAACTCAATTTTTGTATTTTTTACACAGTTAAAAGTCCAACAGGTCCATTTTACGACCCATTTAGACCCACTCGGCCGAAACCTCAACAAAAAGGACCGGAAAACATGTTTTAATCAAATTTTATGAGTTCATATCACTGATTACGAGGTTTTCAACACGATTATATTGCAAAAACACAATTTATTACTTTTTACTCAGTTAAAGTCCAACGGGTCAATTTTACGGCCCATTTAAACCCGCTGGCCTGAAACCTCAACAAAAGGAACGACAAACAAGTTTTAATCAAATTTTAGGAGTTCATATCATTGATTACAAGCTTTTCAACACGATTATATTGCAAAAACTCAATTTATGTACTTTTTAATCGGTTAAAAGTCCAACCGGTCAATTTTACGGACCGTTTAGACCCGCTCGTCTAAAACGACTACAAAAAGGACCGAAAAACATGTTTTAATCAAATTTTAGGAGTTCATATAATTGATTACGAGCTTTTCAAGAAGATTATATTGCAAAAACTCAATTTCTGTATTTTTTACTCAGTTGAAAGTCCAATGGGTCAATTTTACAGCCCATTTAGACCCGCTCGTCCGAAACCTCTACAAAAACGACCGAAAATAAGTTTTAATCAAATTTTAGGTGTTCATATCATTGATTATAATCATTCCAACCTTATCATATTGCAAAAACTCAATTTATGTCCTTTTGTCCATTTTAAGGCTCATTAAGACCCGCTTGCCTGAAACATCTACAAAAGGACCGAAAAACAAGTTTTAATCATAGTTTATGAATTAATATAATTGATTACGGGTTTTTAAACAAAATTATATTGCAAAAACACAATTTCTGTATTTTTTACTTAGTTAAATGTCCAATGGGTCCATTTTACGGCCCATTTAGACCCGCTTGCACGAAACCTCTACAAAAAGGATCGAAAAACATATTTTAATCAAATTTTAGGAGTTCATATCACTGATTACGAGCTTTTCAACGCGTTTATATTGCAAAAACTCAATTTATGTACTTTTTCCTCGGTTAAAAGTCCAACGACTCAATTTTACGGCCCATTTAGACCCGCTCTTCCGAAACCTCTACGGAAAGGACTGAAAAATAAGTTTTAATCAAATTTTAGGAGTTCATATAATTGATTACGAGCTTTTCAACAAGATTATATTGCAAAAACTCAATTTATGTACTTTTTACTTCGTTAAAAGTCCAACGGGTCCAATTTACGGCCCATTTAGACTCGCTCGCCCGAAACCTCTACAAAAAGGACCGAAAAACATGTTTTAATCAAATTTTAGGAGTTCATATAATTGATTACGATCTTTTCAACACGACTATATTGCAAAAACTCAATTTATGTACTATTTATTTAGTTAAAAGTCCAATGGGTCATTTTTACGGCCCATTTAGACCCACTTGTCCAAAACCTCAACAAAAAGGACCGAAAATAAGTTTTAATCAAAATATAAGTTCATATCATTGATTATGATCTTTTGAACCTGATTATATTGCAAAAACTCAATTTATGTCCTTTTGTCCATTTTAAGGCTCATTAAGACCCGCTCGCCCGAAATCTCTACAAAAAGGACCGAAAAAAAGATTTAATCAAAGTTTAGGAATTCATATAATTGATTACGGGTTTTTCAACAAGATTATATTGCAAAAACTCATTTTTTGTATTTTTTACTCAGTTAAAAGTCAAACGAGTCTATTTTACGGCCCATTTAGACACGCTTACACGAAACCTCTACAAAAAGGATCGAAAAACATGTTTTGATCAAATTTTAGGAGTTCAAATCACTAATTACGAGCTTCTCAACCCGATTATATTGCAAAAACTCAATTTATGTACTTTTTACTCGGTTAGAAGTCCAACGGCTCAATTTTACAACCCATTTAGACCCGCTCGTCCGAAACCTCTACAAAAAGGACTGAAAAATAAGTTTTAATCAAATTTCAGGAGTTCATATAATTGATTACGAGCTTTTCAACAAGATTATATTGTAAACACTCAATTTATGTACTTTTTACATAGTTAAAAGTCCAACAGGTCCATTTTACGGCCCATTTAGACCCGCTCGCCCGAAACCTCTACAAAAAGGATCAAAAACAAGTTTTAATCAAATTTTAGGGGTTCATATATTTGATTACGACCTTTTCAACACGAGTGTATTGCAAAAACAGAATTTATGTACTTTTTATTTAGCTAAAAGTCCAACAGGTCATTTTTACGGCCCATTTAGACCCTCTCTTCCAAAACCTCAACAAAAAGGACCGAAAACAAGTTTTAATCAAAATTTATGAGTTCATATCAATGATTATGATCTTTTCCACACGATTATATTGCAAAAACTCTATTTATGTCCATTTACTCAGTTAAAAGTCCAACGGGTCCATTTTAAGGCCCATTAAGACCCGCTCGCCCGAAACCTCTACAAAAAGGACCGAAAAACAAGTTTTAATAAAATTTTAGGAATTCATATGATTGATTACGAGCTTTTGAACAAGATTGTATTGCAAAAACTCAATTTTTGTATTTTTTACACAGTTAAAAGTCCAACAGGTCCATTTTACGACCCATTTAAACCCAATCGCCCGAAACCTCAACAAAAAGGACTGGAAAACATGTTTTAATCAAATTTTAGGAGTTCATATCACTGATTACGAGGTTTTCAACACGATTATATTGCAAAAACACAATTTATTACTTTTTACTCAATTAAAGTCCAACGGGTCAATTTTACAGCCCATTTAAACCGGCTCGCCTGAAAGCTCTACAAAAGGAACGACAAACAAGTTTTAATCAAATTTTAGGAGTTCATATCATTGATTACAACCATTTCAACACGATTATATTGCAAAAACTCAATTTATGTACTTTTTAATCAGTTAAAAGTCCAACCGGTCAATTTTACGTCCCGTTTAGACCTGCTCGTCTAAAACCACTACAAAAAGGACCGAAAAACATGTTTTAATCAAATTTTAGGAGTTCATATAATTGATTACGAGCTTTTCAATAAGATTATATTGCAAAAACTCAATTTCTGTATTTTTTACTCAGTTGAAAGTCTAATGGGTCAATTTTACAGCCCATTTAGACCCGCTCGTCCGAAACCTCTACAAAAACGACCGAAAATAAGCTTTAATCAAAATTTAGGTGTTCATATCATTGATTATGATCATTTCAACCTTATCATATTGCAAAAACTCAATTTATGTCATTTTGTCCATTTTAAGGCTCATTAAGACCCGCTCGCCTGAAACCTGTACAAAAGGACTGAAAAACAAGTTTTAATCAAAGTTTAAGAATTAATATAATTTATTACGGGTTTTTAAACAAAATTATATTGCAAAAACACAATTTCTGTTTTTTTACTTAGTTAAAAGTCCAACGGGTCCATTTTACGGCCAATTTAGACCCTCTTGCACGAAACCTCTACAAAAAGGATCAAAAAACATATTTTAATCAAATTTTAAGAGTTCATATCACTGATTACGAGCTTTTCAACACGTTTATATTGCAAAAACTCAATTTATGTACTTTTTCCTTAGTTAAAAGTCCAACGGCTCAATTTTACGGCCCATTTAGACCCGCTCTTCCGAAACCTCTACAGAAATGATTGAAAAATAAGTTTTAATCAAATTTCAGGAGTTCATATAATTGATTACGAGCTTTTCAACAAGATTATATTGCAAAAACTCAATTTATGTACTTTTTTACTTAGTTAAAAGTCCAACGGGTCCATTTTACGGCCCATTTAGACTCGCTCCCCCGAAACCTCTACAAAAAGGACCGAAAAACAAGTTCTAATCAAATTTTAGGAGATCATATAATTGATTACGATCTTTTCAACACGACTATATTGCAAAAACTCAATTCATGTACTATTTATTTAGTTAAAAGTCCAACGGTTCATTTTTACGGCCCATTTAGACCCACTCGTCCAAAACCTCAACAAAAAGGACTGAAAACAAGTTTTAATCAAAATTTAGGAGTTCATACCATTGATTATGATCTTTTCAACACGATTATATAGGAAAAACTCAATTTATGTCCTTTTTACCCAGTTAAAAGTCCAACGGGTCCATTTTAAGGCCCATTAAGACCAGTTCGCCCGAAACCTCTACAAAAAGAACCAAAAACAAGTTTTAATAAAATCTTAGGAATTCATATGATTGATTACGAGATTTTCAACAAGATTGTATTGCAAAAACTCAATTTCTGTATTTTTTACACAGTTAAAAGTCTAACGGGTCCATTTTACGACCCATTTAGCCCCACTCGCCCGAAACCTCAATAAAAAGGATCGAAAAACAAGTTTTAATCAATTTTTAGGAGTTCATATCACTAATTACGAGCTTTTCAACAAGATTATATTGCAAAAACTCAATTTATGTACTTTTTACTCAATTAAAGTCCAACGGGTCAATTTTACGGCCCATTTAAACTCGCTCGTCCGAAACCTCTACAAAAGGAACGACAAACATGTTTTAATCAAATTTTAGGAGTTTATATCACTAATTACGAGCTTTTCAACATGATTATATTGCAAAAACTCAATTTATGTAGTTTTTACTTGATTAAAAGTCCAACGGGTCTATTTTACGGCCCGTTTATAACCGCTCGTCCGAAACCTCTACAAAAAGGACCGAAAAACAAGTTTTAATAAAATTTTAGGAGTTAATATAATTGATTACGAGCTTTTTAACAAAATTTTAGGAGTTAATATAATTGATTACTCATTGTCCCGGAGTTCCAACAGACAAACTCCCTTCCCCGCAGAACCACTATTCTCTGGCCGTACTGCCGCAGCCCCAACCAACACCTTAAGGTCATCACCATCTCCTTGCTGTAAAGAACCCTGACCACCCCGAGCTAACTCTAGACAATTTCGTCTCAAATGTCCAACAGACCAACAATTCCAACAAGATCCATCCTTCAAACACCTCACACCTTCCTGTCCTTCTTGCCACCTCTGAACTCTGTCTCGGCCGCGCTCACGACCCTTCCGCGACTCTTTTGCACGCACTGAAGCTGATCTCACTACTTGAGGACAATTCCACTTCACATGCTCCATAGAACCACAGTTCCAACAGACTCCAACACCCCAACAAACTCCAACATGACGCCTTCTACAATGGTCACACTTCGGCAACCGAACTACCACTCCTTGGTCATATTGCACTTGACCCACTTCAGCACCACCACCAAAACCTTGGTTCAGGCAAACCCTTCTGTAGCGTAGCCTCTTACGCTGACCACTCTCGAGGTTGGTACTCACAGCTCTTTTGCTTGTATTTTTCCCACCATCACAAACTGAAACCACACTCCCACGTTGCTTAACCCCTGGAAACCTATCTCCAAGGTATCTTCTATTAAAGGCAGACACAAAGAACTCCCAATCTATATCGCAGATATTCGTTGCCACCGACACCAATGTCCACCAAGCACAAGCATCCTCCAACATTAGCGAGACAACACTTCCCAGCTTACAAGCGTTGTCACACCCTTCCTGATCCAGAATCAGAATTATACTCGCTAACCAAACCTCGAACGCCTCAGGCGTCGAACCATGATACTCAACAGCTCCCAAATCTTGTAAACGGTACCTTGACAAACTTGCATGTCCCACAGTCGACACGTACACATGCCTCACCTTCACCACGGCCTGGGACGTTCCCAACATCTCTTGAACCACAGATGATGAATCCTTGATGATAGAACCAGCTCTATCATTCTGCTTTACCACCTCAACTCAAAGCACATACGACTTAAACTATACACTCCCATCAAAAAGTGAATTCCACCCCTTAACAACCTGCTCTAAAGCAGCAACCATCATACCCAATTGACACTCTCTCAACGATTCCATTATGTTATTATTAACAAAGCAATGATAACAAAACAAACAAAACGATCAGACCAGCTTCGAGCAAGGATTCAAGACTCCAACTCCAAATTAACACAATAGATATAATAATAAGGCAATGGGTATCCCAAATTTTCCCCTTCTATATGACATAACAATCCATAATGACATTGATATCACAAACATCGGCATATCGATCAGCAAAACTTCAATCATGCTCTCAGCGAACAACATTCACCTTCAACAACATAAAATCAACATATCCTACCCATCACATTTTCATTATTCAAAATCAACTCACAACATCAGCATAACACCAATACATGTTCACATTAGCTCATAGAAGATTCATAACCACAAAGCAAGATAAAAACATCAACAATTCACTCTAAAACATATTTTTCAACCAACTTTCAACCACACATCAGAATAAACATCCAACACTTACCACAACAACTTACCGTCGCCCCAAGAGTTCACAACCTGGCTCTAATACCAACAAATGTAACCCCCTTAGCCCGGCCTAGACGCTAGACCCGAACTACGAAGATCACACGGGGAAAACCAAAGTCAACCTGAAAGTCAACCTTGATTAACGACCCTTTTTTATTTTATCTTCTCTAGATGCACATTAAGCCTATGTGAATGCTATAGAACCTTGGGAGAGAAAAGCCCAGTGATCGGAAAACGTTCAAGGACTCAATTGCAAGAAAATACACCTTTAGGGACCAAATGTAAATTTTGGAAAACTTAAGGACTTTGCAGATTTACAGAACTTTAATTAATCGTATTACAAGCCTCTCTACCAAAATTCAGCTTTAGAAGACATTTCAAGCTCAAACAATTGCAACCACAACATTCAGGACTAAAATGTAAAACTTGCAAAAGTGACCAATTCAAAACACATCCCAACGGTCAACCGTTCCGGAACACTGACACCCATACCAAAAAACCCGTATCAAAACTGTATTGACCGTTTCGGTACGCGAGTATGTTCCGAGACCCGTATCGGAACGAACACTTCAAGTAGCCAAAGTGTTTCGAAACACCTCTAGCCGGTCCGAAACGCCCAGGCCTTTTCAGGCACCCGTTTCGAAACAGCTAAGGGTGTTTCGATACACCCTGCCTAGAAATAGAAGCAACTTCTGGTTTTTCACTTCAAAACACCATCAACCATACTTTAAATCATCCCACAACATATCAGCAACATGCTAAGCGTTAAGACCATCATGTTGCATCAAAAGCTAGATACATTACAAGCATTAAGCACACCTAGTCATTTATCTCATTCAACACAAGATCTTACTTTTAACCAAAGAACATAGCTATAACAAAATATGAAGAAGAAGATCCAAATATCGCAAAACGATCATCAACAAGTATCAAACCATAAATCGAACTTGCTCAAGGTAAACAATATCATTACACAACAACGTAAAAGATTTCCCCCCATTGCCTTTATTATTAAAAGCTATAAACCAAAACATACTTCTCAAGTGGAGCACTTCCTGAATCCCTTGCTTATTGTTGTCCCAAATTCATTTATCTCCATTGATGGACAAAAAGGAGCGTAAGCACATAATGCTTAGTGAGGAATACTCAAAACCAAAACACCATCAATGCAGCAAACCATAAAACCTTCTTTAAATGTAAGCACACCTCTATAAACCAAAGTATTGTTTGAAAACCTCATTTGAAACATCAATACCTTAAATTATGCATTGCTCAATATAAAACCGGCATTAAACTCAAATACACTAAGCAACTCAACCCCAAACAACATTCTTACAATAACTTCCATTTAACCCTTTTCATGCATCAATGCTTCATGCAAAGCTTAAACCAACTTCCTTGCAAACCAATTCCGCTCCACACTCTTCCTTTCTTATGCTTGAAAACTATTTTAAAGCAAACACCATTTGAAATCTCATGTATCAAATATCTATCTCATGCATTCTACCAATGCAACACTCATAGAAAAGCCACACATGCTTGTTACTCAAAAGCATTTTATAACCTCAAAGCCTCCTTTGCATAAGCAAAACTCCATTTGAAAACCACATGTACCATCTAGCTATCGCATGCATACAACCTATGCAAAATTCATGGCAAAGTCACTCATGCTTGTTACCCAAAAGCATTTCATAATCTCGTTATCTCATATGCAAATCTCATAGCATAAAACATCTCAAGCATTGGTACATGTGACACAAATTCTCATATATTGGCATTTACATATTCTATTGTGCACGGATATGTGGACAACTCACTAGACACTTCCAGTGGCATCTACCATCCTTGTACTCACACGTGTAGAACATAATTTTCTGGTGGCTTCTACCAACACCGTACTCACATGGCGGTTTCTACTTTCGCCAAAAGCTTGAGTATTTCATAAAGTCCTACCCCGATGGTATGCCCCTCATCGATCTCATGGCAATAACTCTTGTTGCCAAAAAGCTTGGATGTTTCACCAAGTCCTACTCCGATGGAATGCCCATCATTGGTCTCAGGGCAATAACTCTTGTTGCCAAAAAGCTTGGATATTTAACCATGTCCTACTCCAATGGAATGCCCATCATTGGTCTCTCTCTTTGGGATGAATCCCAGCAGCACGTACGAATTTTGGTTTATAGTGAACTCTACATCCTATTGATCGATCAATATATCTGGTAATCTTTGCATCATCTTAACTATTTTTAAAATCATCATCACAGTCGTTGTTTTTAAAGCATCATCACAGTCGCTGTTTTAAAAGCATGCAACACCTTCAAGGCCAAAATGTCGAACATTGCCTTTAATACGCAAATTAACAATACATACTCTCAAGGTTTATCAATTTTATGCATATTTCTTCAAACCAAGTTTGACAACCAACTCACATGCTTAAAAACCATGCTCAAACAAAAATTTTAACTACATTGCCAAATCAATCACATCAAAATCCATTTTGATAGTTTTCAAAACAATAATAGCACAATTGAGAGAGAAATCCACTTCACTTAATTCCGAACTTAAACCAACGTTTCAAGCCTAAATTTAAGTTCCCAAACCTCTTTTCAAAATCATTCCAAAGCTGGAAAACACGATCTCACTCACCGATACACAACACTATGCTAGCCGACAAGCCTCCCAAGCGTCTGAAACCTCCAACGCTACCTCAATCGCTTCAGGATCATTCTCCCCTATTTTTAACACATAAGAGTAGAGAATTAATGCATCAACATGCATTAAAATCACCAGCCATACAACCCAAATCGCTGCCCTACTCAAGAACCTCATTTCAGCTACAAAAAACAACCGAAATCATCTCCAAACTCTCCCAAAAGAAAGCCCAGCCAATATCTATCACTTCTAACCATTTCTAAACATCAATTAACATCAAAAAGCAACATAAACATGCCCTCATACCTCCAACAACAGCATACCAACAAAACCACCACAAAAACCATCATTTGTAACATCTATTAACATCCAAAATACATTAGAAAACCATCTCAAAACAGAGCCCAATCATTCACCACGAAAATCTTGAGTTTTAAGACAATTTCTTGTTTCTAACATTAAAACCACTTAAAAATCATTAATAAAGGATTGATAACTTGGGAATTTCAGTAAAGAACTGATCATTAGAGGAGAAGGACGAAGCTTACCTCTAATAGATGATTTCTCCTTGATTTGGGCAAGTTTTCTTGAAAATTCAATGTAGAAATCAAGTGGATTTGATGAGGAATTGATTAAGAATCATAGAGAGATTGAAATCTCATCAAATGAGGGAAAATCACCCAAATTAAGGAAAAATCTCTCGTTTTAACCCTTCCCATTTATCTGAGCGATTACGTAACGAAATTGCTACTTTTCAACAGGAAGACGACGAGCCAATGCACGAGGCATGGGACAGGTTTACTACTCTTTTGAGGAATTACCCGATGCATGGATTAAAGAATTTGGCATGAGAATCAAGTAATCAAATTCTACAATGCTGCCAACCTACAGACTCGCATGAGAATCGATTCAACAGCCAATGAGTTGTTGTTAGATAAAGATCCAGATGATGCCATGGTAGTATTAAAGAATTTGGCGAAGAATGAAGAACAATTCCCCACATCGAGGAGAGGTAAACGAGTACTAGCTGTGAAGGATTACGAAGCCGGTAACTCCTTAAAGACATAAGTTGCATATCTCACAAAGGCTGTAGAAAACTTGCTGAAGAAGGATTCTCAACCTTTCTACGCTGCAGAAGAGGTATGTGGAACTTGCAGTGGGAATCATAGTTCGGAAGACTGCCCGCTACAGCTAGAGGAAGGGATATATGTTGGAAATTATAACAAGCAGAACTACAATAACAACAATTACAATCCCAACTGGAGAAAAGATTCCAAATTCTCTTGGAGCAACCCAAACAATGCCCTAAATCCTCAAGTCCAGAACACTATAAATCAGGGAGCACCTAGGCTTCTGACTCGGTAGCAACCGTAACAGCAGCCGCAACAGCCACCAGCAGCCACAACTAGTATATTGGAGCAGACCTTGGCCACGTTTATGTCTCAGACAGGAACTTACTTTGAGAACATGAATCACTTCGTCAAGAAGACTGAGTCATTCATGGATAAAACAGAGATGCGGATGACTAACCATGAAGCTACTCTAAAATCACTGGAGACACAGATGGGTCAAGTTTTCCAGCATATTAAGCCAAGGCAGAATGGATGATTCCCTAGCGATATTGAGGTCTCTAGACAACCCACACATGAGCAGTGCAAGGCTATCATAACTAGGAGTGGGAAGAAATTACCAGGGCCAGAGAAGGAAGTTGAATCAGTTAAAGAACTAGCCCTAGAATCGACTGCCGAGAATGTTGCCCCGATAGACGACAAACAGCCTGTTGCCGATATACCTACCATGACAGCAGAAGGGACAGAGGAGAAGGATGAAGAACCTAAGCCTCCTCAGATCCGAATGAAGTGGGAAGGACACATTGAAGATTATCGTCCCCCACCTCCTTTTCCATAGCGGCTACAAAAGCAGAAACAGGAGTTCCAGCTTAAAAAGATCTATGATATTTTTAAGCAGGTTCACATCAATATTCCATTGTAAGATGCTATCAAGTAGATGCCCGGTTATGACAAATTTCTCAAGGATGCTATGTCGAAGAAATCCAGACTTGGGGAATTTGAAACGGTTAAACTGACAGAAGGATGCATGACTATTCTCCACAAGCATCCACCCCAGAAAAAGAAGGATCCTAGGAGCTTCATAATAACGTGCATAATCGGTGATAAATTCGTGGGTAAGGCACTTTGTGATCTAGGTGCTGGTATTAATTTAATGCCAAAATCTGTATTTCAAAAATTAAGTATTGGACGAGCACGACCCACAACAGTTATGCTGCAGCTGGCAGACCGCTCTTACGCGCAACCAGCAGGAAAAATTGAAGATATTCTGGTAAGAGTGGATAAATTTATTTTTCCTGCTGACTTTCTTGTTTTAGATTGTGAAGCAGATGAGAATGCACCAATCATCCTGGGGCGACCCTTCTTAGCCACAGAAAGATCACTGGTTGATGCAGAAAAGGGAGAACTCACTATGAGAGTGAATGATCAAGAGATCAAGCTGAATGTTCTCCAAGCAATAAAGCACGCTGATCCAGAAGAAGAATGCATGGCTATCACTAAAGTTGTCCTTGACCAACCCTGCATTAGGTCGGACTGCCATGAAATCAAATTTGGCCACTACCCCAGCAGCCACTTAGAAGACTGTCACGGCAGCAACGACGACAGCAGCTCCTCAGATTCTTACACATCTGATACTGAAGATCATGAGGAGGTAAACTGGATAGGAAATCGTCCAGGTAAGTTATTCGAGCCCTAAATTTATACCTCGATTGAACATATCATCCAAAAGCCATTAACTGTAGAGCCACATGTTCTAGATCTTAAGCCCCTGCCAGGGCAACTCAAATATGTTTTTCTTGGATTAAATGATACGTTGCCCGTAATCATCTCTTCCAAGTTGATGCAGGAACAGGAACAGCAGCTGATAGGGATGTTGCAGCAGCACAAAAAGGCTATTGGATGGACGATAGTTGATATCTAAGGCATCAGTCTAGCACTAAGCATGCATAAAATTCTCTTAGAGGATGATAATAAGCCGGCATTTGATGCCCAGAGACGTTTGAATGATGCTATGCGAGAAGTGGTCTGAAAAGAAATTATCAAATTGCTAGATGCTGGGATAATTTATGCCATCTCGGATAGTAAGTGGGTGAGCCCGGTGCAGTGCGTTCCTAAGAAAGGAGGAATAACCTTGGTGACCAACGAAGAAAACGAGTTAATCCCAACCAGGACTATGACCGGTTTGAGGGTTTGTATGTACTACCGGAAGCTTAACAAAGCTACCCGAAAGGATCATTTTCCCCTGCCTTTTATTGATCAAATGCTTGATAGATTAGCGGGAAAGCCTTATTACTGTTTTTTTATGGTTACTCAATTATAACCAAATAGCCATCGCACCGGAGGATCAAGAGAAAACGACCTTCACTTGCCCAAACGGTACTTATGCTTTTCGGAGGATGCCATTTGGACTTTGCAACGCACCAGCAACCTTTCATAGGTGTATGATGGCTATATTCTCCGACATGGTGGAAGATTTCCTGGAGATATTCATGGACGATTTCTAAGTCTTTGGAGACAATTTTGAAAGTTTCTTAGGCAACCTGCAGAAAGTGCTCGAGAGATGCGAGAAAGCGAACTTGGTATTAAACTAGGAGAAATGTCACTTCATGGTGGATGAAGGGATAGTCCTAGGCCACAAAGTAAGCTGCCGCAGCATAGAGGTCGACAGGGAAAAAATTGAGGTAATTGAAAAGCTGCCACCACCCACCACAGTCAAGGGAATTCGAAGTTTTTTGGGGCATGTTTGTTTCTATCGAAGGTTTATAGCCAAATTTTCGAAGATCACCAAGCCGTTATGCCACCTACTAGAGCAGAATCGTCCCATTGACTTCAACACTGAAAGTACTGAGGCATTCAGAATTCTGAAAGATAAACTAGTAACAGCCCCAATTGTACAGCCACCGGACTGGAAGTTGCCATTCGAGATTATGTGTGATGCCAGTGATTATGCTGTAGGGGCAGCACTTGGGAAGAGGAAGGACAAGCTATTCTATGTAATTTACTATGCTAGCAAAACGCTCAACGATGCCCAAGTGAATTACACCACAACAGAGAAGGAATTGTTGGTTGTGGTGTTTTCAATTGACAAGTTCCGATCCTACATGCTTGGAACGAAAGTGGTGGTCCACACAGACTACTCTGCACTGAAATATATGTTTGCTAAGAAAGACGCAAAGCCCAGATTGATTCGTTGGATTCTGCTGCTGCAAGAATTCTACATAGAAATCAAGGATAAAAAAGGGGACAGAGAACCAAGTTGCAGATCACTTGTCAAGATTAGAGAAGGGAAAGAATCTCCCAACAGACGAGACACACATACTGGAGACCTTCCCTGACGAGCAGTTGTTCGATGCCACAAGCACTGTCGCGACAGCCATGGCGACATGTATGTTTTCTGAACTCCCCTGGTATGCTGATTTCGTTAATTATTTAGTTAGCGGAATATTTCCTCCTGACCTTAACTATCAAGTTAGGAAGAGGTTCCAAAATGATGTTAAGCATTATTATTGGGACGAACCTCTTCTTTTCAAAATGTGTGCAGATTAGATCATCAGGAGGTGTGTACCACATGATGAGCATGAGGTTGTGCTTCATCACTGCCATGCTTCACAATATGGAGGACACTTAGGTGGTAACAAAACTGCTGCCAAGGTTTTGTAGTCTGGTTTTTATTGGCCCTCAATGTTCAAGGATGCCCAAGCATTCTACAAAAACTGTGACAAATGTCAACGGACTGGAAACATCTCAATGAGACATGAGATACCGATGCAAAACATCCTTGAAGTTGAAATCTTCGATGTTTGGGGGATTGATTTTATGGGACCATTCCCAGCATCATGTGGGAATCTTTATATCCTCCTTGCAGTGGACTATGTGTCCAAATGGGTTGAAGCGATCGCTACACAGAAAAACAATGCCAAGACCATTTAGAGATTTTTGCATAAAAACATTTTCTCTAGATTTGGCATCCCAAAGGTGATCATCAGTGATGAAGGGGGGCATTTTGATAATAGGGTAATAGCTGCTACCTTAAGGAAATATGGTGTCAAACATCGGATTGCAATAGCTTACCACCCTCATATCAATGGACAGGCTGAAATATCCAACGAAGAGGTAAAGAACATTCTTGAGAAGATGGTTAAACCAACTCGGAAGGACTGGTCCTTACACCTCAATGATGCACTATGGGCCTACAGAACAACATTTAAAACTCCATTGGGAATGTCACCCTACCGGCTGATTTACGGGAAAACATGCCATCTACCTATTGAGATAGAGCACAGAGCATACTAGGCCGTCAAGGTAGTGAATATGGACTTGGAAAAGGTATGATAGAAAAGGCTACTTGACTTGAATGAGATCGAAGAAATTCGAGCAATGGCCTATGACAACGCAAGGATTTACAAGGACAAGACAAAGAAGTGGCATGAAAAGAAACTGCTGCCACGACAGTTCTACCCAGGGCAGCTTGTGTTGTTATTCAACTCTAGGTTGAAACTCTTCCCAGGAAAGTTGAAATCTAGATGGTTCGACCCGTTTCAAGTGGTTCAAGTTTTTCCTCATGGTGTCATCATGATCAAATCCTTAAAAGACGGGCACCAATTTAAAGTCAACGGACAGAGATTGAAGCATTATCAGGGGACTTAAGCCCCAAGAATGCAGGAAGTGGTTTCTTTAGGAGATGCCCCTCCTAGCATCCCTAATTTAACTTAATTTTACTTTTATTATTATTTATATATATATATTTATTTATTTACTTGGTAATTAGAATTATTTTATTTTTAGGAACTAAGTTTTTATTTTTATTATTTTTAGGAAATAAAGGAGACAAGGAGAAGAGAATAAGTGAACTCAGCCCACCATCTCACCATCAGCCGAAAAAGACCAAAATAGGAGCCTGTTGTTACAGCTGCCGTGACAGACTCGGAAAATCTAGCATGTCAACACGCTGTCACGGCAGACACAGAAATGCGTAACAGATGCGCAGCAGACACGAAAACGCGTGATAGACGCATCAGAAACCACGTAACAGCTGGCCCCGTTATTCACGCCCGCCGTTATAGCTTCAACGGGCAACAAACTCTTCATCTATATAAACCTCGTTTTACTATTCATTTTCACTTCACTTTTACTCTCTCTACTTGCTTCCTCTCTAGATTTTCATTTACTTTCATTTTTTCTACAGTCCCTTGCAACCATGAGTACCAGAAACACCAGACGCAGTGCTGCCTCAGGCTTTGCCCCAACAGCAGCCACTCCCAGCTCCTTCCAAGGCAGAGATATGTGGGAGGAGAAAGGGTTCATCTACAGCAAACGAACAGAGAATCTCGAACTCAAACCATTCATAGCCCGTAAGATCGTAGCACTACATTGGCAATTGTTTACTGAGCAACCTGAAGAGATGAATGTCACCCTGGTCAGAGAATTTTATGCTGCCGTCGACATCAGAGACGCGACAGCAGTGATAGTCCGTGGTAAGGAAGTCCCTTTTGAGCCAGAGTACATTAACACCCTTTATGGACTCTACGTCGGTAGAAGGGGAGATGGGCATTGCAGATTCGTGGAGAGTCTGGAGGCAGCATATTATGATGTTGTCATGGCAGAGCTCACCGAGGAAGGAACCCAATGGAATACAGACCCCAAACACCCAAGGACGGTCAAACGAGCCGAACTCACACTCGAAGCCAAGCTGCGGAATGCATTCGTCAAAAAGAGGATTATTCACTCCTCACACAACAACACAGTAGATCAACCAAGGTTAGCTCTCGTCCATTCAATTCTAAACGAGAGGCCTATTAATGTTGGTAGATATATTCGGGAAGGGATTTTGGATTGTGCAATGCGGCCATCGGGACCCCTTGTCTTCCCCTGAAATTGTGGAGGATCTGAAAGTTTGGGGAAAAGGATGGACTGAGAGAAACATCCTCAGCTTGATGGAGCTGAAAGTCGCAACGCCAATCTCCAGCTTCAACCCGTCTGTCGCGGCAGGTGAGCCGACAGAGCCCACCCAGACAAGCCTGCCTCCATAGAACCGAGGCAGCCCACAGCAGCAGCTCCCCCCAGCCGACTCCTCCACCCAAATCCTGGCTACCTTGTAGAAAATGGAGGAACGACAGCTGGGCCTAATGAGCTTTGTCCGCGATTTCACCACAACAACGGTACATTTCATTAAAAGCAATTTAAATTTTCCAGATGTACTGTTTCTTGCTTTCCCCGATCACTATTTTGCTGCCCCCACCCATGCCCATACCCCTACCCCTGCTGCCACACTAAGAACACCGTCTGCCGCGTCCACTCCAACCCCGGCCACGACAGCTGCAGGTGGCAGCCACACCGCCACAACATTGGCTAGGGGAGAAAAGAGAAAAGAGAAAAGAGCCCATGTCCAACCTCGACGAGTTCATAGTTGGTTTCTCCTCTTCCTCAATTTGGGAGGAATCCGATGGAGAGCCCTCTGTCAAGAGGAACCTGTCCAAAGAATTCACCCAGATGAAATGGTAGAAACCCAACACCGGAGTCGGACCATCCGGCCACGGGAAATCTGACGGCAGCAGCAATGGTAGCAGCAGCAGCAGCTCTTCCGAGGAGGTTCAGGTGCTGGAGAAACCACCCCAGATCTCACCTACCCGCATCCGGCCTCCGAGGGAAGCCAAGAAAAAGACCCCCTCTACCTCTCCAAGCCATCTGCCGGCACCAACGAGGAAAGTCACTGCCCGCCGACAGATTCAGATCAACAGTAGCAACAGCAGCAGCGACGACAACGCTTAAAATTTAAGTTTTTATCTTATCTTTGATGTCTGCTGTTTTGTTATAATTGTGATGTTGTTTTTATTTTCTTTTCTTCACTTTGTCATCATGCATTGAGGGCAATGCAACCCTTGAGTTTGGGGGTGGCATCCCTCCATTAATGAAGTGTCTTTATGTTTAGAAATTGTGTCTAATGTTTAGTTTATTTTAGCTTAAAAAATATGAAAATTTGGCTTAAGTCTTTGAACTTCACTTACCTGCCACGACATATGCTGTCGTGACAGCGCCTTTAGAAAATTTTAGGATCTGTTTAAAGCCTTGCTATGATTCTAACCTGTAAAACACTCTTTGTGACTCTTATGCTTTTTAGATTACTTTAGTACACTGGAATAGGAATGTTTACCCGCTTGAAACTGCCCCTAGAGGTGCCTATCACTAGCTCTAGGAAAATAAGAAAGAAAGAAAAAAAAAATATTCAGACTCAATAGCTTGCAAAATGCCTTGCACTTATTTTAGGAGAATTCTTTTTTAGCTAAGTTAGAAAAAAACTAAAGGAGCCTAAGAATTGCCTCCAGAAAAGATGCAGTTAAATAAAGAGTCAGAAAAAACTAAAGGAGCCTAAGAATTGCCTCCAGAAAAAATTGAAATGGCATAACCTCAAGTTTGTAGACATAACTATTCTAGTATACTAAGGTAGTCTAGATGCATAAGTGTTCACAAAACCCACACACACTTCACAAGAATTATAGCATGGTTCCGAATGAGTCCAGGAATGCCCGACAAGGTACTACTCTTGATAGAATATAAGTGGTAGGTAATGTAGAGTTCACTGATTTAAGCCAAAGAAAAAAAATTATTATTATTAAGTTAGGTAATATTTGCTTGAGGGCAAGAAAAAACTTGAGTTTGGGGGTGTGCTGAGTGTGTAAAAGTTCTATATTTTACCCCCTATTTAACCCATATTTTTGCTGCATTCACGCATAATTCATTGCATTTAGGATAGATTTCATTCATACATCACAATTATATTAAATGGCCCAGTTGCTTTCTGCAATTGTTTACTTTTGCAGGTAGCTGTTGTAGCAGACGACTGGTAGTGGAGAAGCAGAGCTGGAACACAAGACTGCAGACGAGAAGAAGGATGCTGCCATGGCCGCTGCCGTGGCAGCCAATGACGACAACAATATTGAAGGGAAGAAGCAAAGTGGAGCTCGACAGAAAGAGAAAATTAAGCCGGTCTTTCGTGGAGCACTCTTATATTTTTCTGAGCCCTAGATCAGAATATAGGCCAAGCCCAAAGTTCAAGGAAGAAACTCCAAGCAAGAAGAGAGGATGGATTAAAGACATCTACTTTGAAGATTTAGTCTTTAATAGAGTTGCACATTAATTTAAGCTTGTATTCTTGCCATATTAGAAAACTTGAACCCAAGGCCTATATAAAGGCATGTAATTCGACCTAGGGAATGATATCTTATTCTCTAGTCATCTTCCCCTAAACCCTAGTCATTTCCCCCTTCTCTTCATGTTCTAAACTTCCCTTAGGGCAAAGGGTTGATTCTGTAAAGTAGTTGCAAGGATTGCATTTGTTTTAGGAATTTTTCTGTTCAATAAAATAGACTTCAAGTTTGCTTATTTTGGTTTTCAACATCTTGCAAGAGTAGCGGGAGAGCATTGTGAGATTATACAATTACTTAATATCGGGAGAGTTAAGTATACGAAAGGAATAAGTACGAGTTCTCCAGTGTATTGTTGAACTATCTCGGACCTAGGGATAGGACGAGGTTAAGTGGCTAAGGAAGAATTCAACAACATCGGTGTTCATCCTTCGATTCACGCCGGGAGGTATCATCAAAGACGTGTTCATCGACAGACTTGGACCTAGGGATAGGCCAAGGCACAGCAGGGATTCTTGCCAAGCTTGAAGTACAGAGTTGTGTGTCACTGCCGCGACAACAACAGACCGCTGCCACAGCAGGTGCTTCCGCGGCAGACGCTACGACAGAACAGAGAAGTCCTAGGCAGTGCAATACCTGCACTACTAAGCAAATCAATACCGGCCTACTCTTTACTCCGAATATTTTCATCTCTTATTTTCAGTATTCTTTTTTACTTCGTGACAAATAATTAAACTCTTTCTTTTCCCTCTTGTGCAGCAATCCAAGGTTAAAGCTATTAGTCTAGTCCCTATGGAGACGATTTCTGATACTTACGTATCACTTTACTACGTGCGTTGTGTACACTTGCACTACATTACGATAGACTCTTTTACATGCAACAGTTCGCCACTACTTCAGTTCTGAAGATGCCAATACTATCCTAAATATTCACATCATTAATGATAATCGTGATTCCATTCTTTGGAATCCCAATGATTCTGGTATTTATTCGGTCCGATCTGGTTACCAATTTCACCAGAGACCACCGAAACCTCGGAATCGACTTGCTTAGATTTGGAAAGATCTAGCTAAAACAAAGGTTCTTCCTAAGGTTAAAACCTTTGGTTGGCGCTTGGGCTCTAAGGCTCTACCTGTTGGCTCCAGATTGCAAGCTTTTGCACAGGACTCTGGTCCTTGTCCTATTTGTCGATCTTCCTCAGAATCTATTCTTCATGCCCTTCGTGACTGTCCTGGTGCCTCGGAGGCCCTCTGTTTAGTGGGCATTCTTGTTCTTCTAACTAACAGTACGACCACTTCTGGCCTCCAATGGTTGGAAGAGGGTGCACGACATTTATCTCCTGATCTCTTTGGGCTTTTCCTTACTATCTCTTCTTCCCCCCCCCCTAATTCCTCCTCACTCTCGCCTCCTCGTTGGAGGCATCCCCCCTAGATACATTAAAATTAATATGGATGGGGCTTTCGACCCAGCTACTCGTGCAGTGGCTATTGGAGTTGTGCCACGCGACGATTCGGGTGCGGTTGTTGGGGGCCTTGCATACCCTTTGGGCAGTTGTTTGGATGCTCCTACCTCCAAAGGGGTGGGCCTTCTTGCCGGTGTCACTTTTGCCCAGTCTCAGGGATGGAGTCGTTTGCTTTTCGAGACAGACTGTGCGTCCCTTGCCAACAGGCTCAACCATACGGGACCTGACCTCTCCACCTTGGGCCCGACGCTTTTGCAAGCTCGTGATCCGCTTTCTTCTTTTTCTTTTGGGCATGTTCATTATGTAAGCCGCAAGGCTAATTTAGTAGCTCATACTTTAGCTACCCATGCTCTTCGGACCATGACTTCTATGTCTTTTGGTTCTGTTTTTCCGGATTGTATCCGTAACTTTGTACTTAACGAGATTTCTTCTCGTTCTATCTGAATATAATTAGGGTACTCTTTTCCCCTTTTTAAGGATCTCCGAAACATGTGCTTGGTGGTGATAGTAGGGGTTTTTAATGAGGCCCACTTTTCTTAAAAAAAAGTCCAATGAGTCAATTTTACAACCCATTTAGACCCGCTCGTTCGAAACCTCTACAAAAAGGATCGAAAAACAAGTTTTAATCAAATTTTAGGAGTTCATATCATTTATTATGATCTTTTCAACACTATTATATTGCAAAAACTCAATTTATGTACTTTTTACTCAGTTAAAAGTCTAACGGGTCCATTTTAAGGCCTATTTAGACCCGCTCGCTCGAAACCTCTAAAAAAGGACCGAAAAACAAGTTTTAATCAAATTTTAGTAGTTCATATCATTGATTACGAGCTTTTCAACATGATTATATTGCAAAAACTCAATTTATGTACTTTTTACTTAGTTAAAAGTATAACATGTCAATTTTACGGCCCATTTAGACTTGCTCGCCCGAAACCTCTACAAAAAGGATCGAAAAAAAGTTTTAATCAAATTCTAGGAGTTCATATAATTGATTACGTGCTTTTCAACATGATTATATTGCAAAAACTCAATTTTCTGTATTTTTACTTAGTTAAAAGTCCAACGAGTCCATTTTACGGCCCATTTAGACCCGCTCGTCCGAAACCACTACAAAAATGACCGAAAAACAAGTTTAGATCAAATTCTAGGAGTTCATATCATTGATTATGATCTTTTTCAACATGCTTATATTGCAAAAACTCGATATATGTACTTTTTACTCAGTTAAAAGTCTAACTGGTCCATTTTAGGGCCCATTTAGATTCGCTCGCCCGAAAGCTCTACAAAAAGGATTGAAAAATAAGTTTTAATCAAATTTTAGGAGTTCATATAATTGATTACAAGCTTTTCAACACGATTATATTGTAAAAACACAATTTATGTACTTTTTACTCAGTTAAAAATCTAACGGGTTAGTTTTATGGCCCATTTAGACTCGCTCATCCGAAACTTCTACAAAAAGGACCGAAAAACAAGTTTTGATCAAATTTTAGGAGTTCATATAATTTATTACGATCTTTTCAACATGATTATATTGCAAAACTCAATTTATGTACATTTTACTCAGTTAAAAGTCCAACGGGTCAATTTTACGGGCCATTTAGACCCGCTCGTCCGAAACCTCTACAAAAAGGATCAAAAAACAAGTTTTAATCAAATTTTAGGAGTTCATATAATTTATTATGATCTTTTCAACACTACTATATTGCAAAAACTCAATTAATATACTTTTTACTCAGTTAAAAGTTCAACGGATCAATTTTACAGCCCATTTAGACCCGCTCGACCGAAACCTCTTCAGAAAGGACTGAAAAACAGGTTTTAATCAAAATTTAGGATTTCATATCATTAATTACGATCTTTTCAACCCGATTATATTGTAGAAACTCAATTTATGTACTTTTTACTCAGTTAAAAGTCCTACGGGTCCATATTAAGGCACATTTAGACCCGCTCGTCTTAAACCTCTACAAAAAGGACCGAAAAAAAGTTTTAATCAAATTCTAGGAATTAATATAATTGATTACGAGCCTTTCAACAAGATTATATTGCAAAACCCAATTTCTGTATTTTTTACTCAGTTAAAAGTCCAACGGGTCAATTTTACGGCTCATTTAGACCCGCTCGCCTGAAACCTCTACAAAAAGGATCAAAAACAAGTTTTAATCAAATTTTAGGAGTTCATATCATTGATCATGAGCTTTTCAACAAGATTATATTACAAAACTCAATTTATGTACTTTTTACTAAGTTCAAAGTCCAACGGGTCCATTTTACGGCCCATTAAGACCCGCTCGTCCGAAACCCTTACAAAAATGACCGAAAACAAGTTTTAATCAAATTTTAGGAGTTCATATAATTGTTTACAATATTTTTAATACGACTATATTGCAAAAACTCAATTTATGTACTTTTTACTCAGTTAAAAGTCCAAACGAGTTAATTTTATGGCCCATTTAGACATGCTCGTCCGAAACCTCTATAAAAAGGACCGAAAAACAAGTTTTAATCAAAATTTACTAATTCATATCATTGATTATGATATTTTTCAACACGATTATATTGTAAAAACTCAATTTATGTCATTATTACTCAGTTAAAAGTTCAACGGGTCAATTTTAAGGCCCATTTAGACCCGCTCGCCCGAAACCTCTACAAAAAGAACCGAAAATCAAGTTTTAATCAAATGTTAGGAATTCATATAACTGATTACGAGCTTTTCAACAAGATTATATTGCAAAAACTCAATTTCTATATTTCTTACTCTGTTAAAAATCCAACGGGTCCATTTTACGGCCCATTTAGATCCGCTCGTTGGAAACCTCTACAAAAGTATCGAAAAACATGTTTTAATCAAATTTTAAGAGTTCATATCACTGATTGCGAGCTTTTAAACACGATTATATTGCAAAAACTCAATTTATGAACTTTTTATTCCGCTAAAAGTCTTACGGGTCCATTTTACGGCCCATTTAGACCCGCTCGCCGAATCCTCCACGAAAAGGACCGAAAAACAGGTTTTAATCAAATTTTAGGAGTTCATATCATTGATTACGAGCTTTTCCATACGATTATATTGGAAAAACTCAAATTATGTAATTTTTACTCAGTTAAAAGGCAACATGTCCATTTTACGACCCATTTATACCCGCTCGCCCGAAACCTCTACAAGAAGGACCAAATAGAAGTTTTAACCAAATTTGAGGACGTCATATCATTGATTACGAGCTTTTCAACATGATTATATTGCAAAAACTCAATTTATGTACTTTTTACTCTGTTAAAAGTCTAACGGTTCCATTTTACGTCCCATTTAGACCCGCTCGTCTGAAACCTCTACAAAAAGGACCGAAAAACAAGTTTTAATACAATTTTAGGAATTCATATAATTGATTACGAGCATTTCAACAAGATTATATTGCAAAAACTCAATTTCTGTATTTTTTACTCAGTTAAAAGTTCAACGGGTCCATTTTATAGCCCATTTAGACCCGCTTGTCTGAAACCTCTACAAAAAGGACCGAAAACAAGTTTTAATCAAATTTTAGGAGTTCATATAATTGTTTACGATCTATTCAATACGTCTATATCACAAAAATTCAATTTTGTACTTTTTACTCAAAATTTAGGAGTTCGTATAATTTATTTCGATCTTTTCAACACGATTATATTGCAAAAACTCAATTAATGTACTTTTTACTCAGTTAAAAGTCCAACGGGTCAATTTTACAGCCCATTTAGACCTGCTCGTCCGAAACCTCTGCAAAAATGATTGAAAACATGTTTTAATCAAAATTTAGGAGTTCATATCATTTATTATGATATTTTCAACACTATTATATTGCAAAAACGCAATTTATGTACTTTTTATTCAGTTAAAAGTCCAACGGGTCCATTTTAAGGTACATTTATACCCGCTTGCTCGAAACCTCTACAAAAAGGACTGAAAAACAAATTTTTAATCAAATTTTAGGAGTGCATATCGTTGATTACAAGCTTTTCAACATGATTATATTGCAAAACCTCAATTTATGTACCTTTTACCCAGTTAAAAGTCCAACGGGTTAATTTTACGGCCCATTTAGACCCGTTGGCCGAAACCTCTACAAAAATGATCGAAAAACAAGTTTTAATCAAATTCTAGGAGTTCATATAATTGATTACTAGCTTTTCAACAATATTTTATTTCAAAAACTCATTTTTTGTACTTTTTACTCAGTTAAAAGTCCAACGGGTCCATTTTACGGCTCATTTCGACCCGCTCCCCCGAAACCTCTAAAAAAGGATTGAGAAACAAGTTTTAATCAAATTTTAGGATTTCATATCATTGATTACGAGCTTTTCAACTCGATTATATTGCAAAAATTCAATTTATGTCCTTTTTACTCAATTAAAAGTCCAATGGCTCCATTTTAAGGCCCATTTAGACCGCGCGCCCGAAACCCCTACAAAAAGAACCGAAAAACAAGTTTTAACCAAATTTAGGAATTCATAAAATTGATTACGGGCTTTTCAACTATATTATATTGCAAAAACTCAATTTCTGTATTTCTTACTGTTAAAAGTTCAATAGGTCACTTTTACGGCCCATTTAGACCCGCTCGCCTGAAACCTCTACAAAATGGATCGAAAAATATGTTTGAATCAAATTTTAGGAGTTCATATCACTTATTACGGGCTTTTCAACACGATTATATTGCAAAAACACAATTTATGTACTTTTTAATCCGTTAAATATTGAAAAAACTCAATTTATGTACTTTTTACTCAGTTAAAAGTCCAACGGGTCAATTTTACAGCCCATTTAGACCCGCTCGTCTGAAACCTCTATAAAAAGGATCGAAAAACAAATTTTGATCAAATTTTAGGAGTTCATATAATTGATTACGTGGTTCTCAACATTATTATATTGCAAAACCTCAATTTATGTACCTTTTACCTAGTTAAAAGTCCAACATGTTAATTTTACGGCCCATTTAGACCCGCTCGCCCGAAACCTCTACAAAAACGACCGAAAAACAAGTTTTCATCAAATTCTAGGAGTTCATATAATTGATTACTAGCTTTTCAACAAGATTTTATTTCAAAAACTCAAATTTTGTATTATTTTACTCAGTTGGAAGTCCAACGGGTCCATTTTACGGCCTATTTCGACCCGCTCGCACGAAAGCTCAACAAAAAGAATCGCAAAATAAGTTTTAATCAAAATTTAGGAGTTCATATCATTGATTATCATCTTTTCAACACGATTATATTTCAAAAATTCAATTTATGTCCTTTTTACTCAGTTAAAAGTCCAACGGGTCCATTTAGACCCGCTCGCCCGAAACCTCTACAAAAAGAACCGAAAAACAATTTTTAACCAAATTTAGGAATTCATATAATTGATTGCGAGCTTTTCAACAAGATTATATTGCAAAAACCAAATTTAGGCCCATTTAGACCCGCTCGCCTGAAACATCTAAAAAAAGGTTCGAAAAATATGTTTTAATCAAATTTTAGGAGTTCATATCACTGATTACGAGCTTTTCAACATGACTATATTGCAAAAATCAATTTTTGTATTTTTTTACTCAGTTAAAAGACCAACAGATCCATTTTACGGCCCATTTAGACCCGCTCACCCGAAACCTCTACAAAAGGACCGAAAAATAGGGTTTAATCAAAACTTAGGAGTTCATATCAATGATTATGAGCTTTTCAACATGATTATATTGCAAAAACTCAATTTATGTACTTTTTACTAAGTTAAAACTCAAACGAGTCTATTTTACAGCCCATTTAGACCCGCTCGTCCGAAACCTCTACAAAAGGACCAAAAACAAGTTTAATCAAATTTTAAGAGTTCGTATAATTGATTACGTGCTTTTCAACATGATTATATTGCAAAAACTCAATTTCTATATTTTTTACTCAGTTAAAAGTCCAATGGGTCCATTTTACGGCCCATTTAGACCCGCTCGTCCGAAACCTCTACAAAAGGACCGAAAAACAAGTTTTAATCAAATTTTAGGAGTTCGTATAATTTATTTTGATCTTTTCAACATGATTATATTGCAAAAACTCAGTTTATGTACTTTTTACTCAGTTAAAAGTCCAACGGGTAAATTTTACAGCCCATTTAGACCCGCTCGTCCGAAACCTATACAAAAAGTATCGAAAAACAAGTTTTAATCAAATTTTAGGAGTCATATCATTTATTATGATCTTTTCAACACTATTATATTGCTAAAACTCAATTTATGTACTTTTACTCAGTTAAAAGTTCAACGGGTCCATTTTAAGGCCCATTTAGACCCGCTCGCTCGAAACCTCTACAAAAAAGACCGAAAAACAAAATTTTTAATCAAATTTTAGGAGTTCATATCATTGATTACGAGCTTTTCGACATGATTATATTGCAAAACCTCAGTTTATGTACCTTTTACCTAGTTAAAAGTCCAACATGTTAATTTTACGGCCCATTTAGACCCGCTTGCCCGAAACCACTACAAATGGACCGAAAAACAAGTTTTAATCAAATTCTAGTAGTTCATATAATTGATTACTAGCTTTTCAAAAAGATTTTATTTCAAAAACTCAATTTCTGTTTTTTTACTCAGTTAAAAGTCCAACGAGTCCATTTTACGGCCCATTTAGACCCGCTCGCCCGAAACCTCTACAAAAAAGGACAGAAAAAGTAAGTTTTAATCAAATTTTGGGAGTTCATATAATTGATTATGAGCTTTTGAAGATGATTAAATTGCAAAAACTCAATTTATGTACTTTTTACTCAATTAAAAGTCCAACGAGTCCATTTTAAGGCCCATTTAGACCCGCTCGCCCGAAACCTCTACAAAAAGAACCGAAAACAAGTTTTAATCAAATTTAGGAATTCATATAATTGATTACGAGCTTTTCAACAAGATTATATTGCAAAAATTCAATTTCTATATTTCTTGTTAAAAGTCCAACATTTCCATTTTACGGCCCATTTAGACCCGCTCGCCTGAAACCTCTACAAAAAGCATCAAAATATATGTTTTAATCAAATTTTTGGAGTTCATATCACTGATTACGAGCTTTTCAACACGATTATATAGCAAAAACTCAATTTATGTACTTTTTACTCACTTAAAAGTCCAACGTGTCTATTTTACGGCCCATTTAGACCTTCTCTCCCGAAACCTCTACAAAAAGGACCGAAAAACTGGTTTTAATCAAATTTTAGGAGTTCATATTATTGATTAGAAGCTTTTCAACACGATTATATTGCAAAAACTCAATTTATGTACTTTTTACTCAGATAAAAGTCCAACAGGTCCATTTTACGGCCCATTTAGACCCGCTCGCCCGAAACCTCTACAAAAAGGACCATAAAACAAGTTTAATCAATTTTTAAGAGTTCATACAATTGATTACGTGCTTTTCAACCTGATTATATTGCAAAAACTCAATTTCTGTATTTTTTACTCAGTTAAAAGTCTAACGGGTCCATTTTATGGCCCATTTAGACCCACACGTCTGAAACCTCTACAAAAAGGACCGAAAACAAGTTTTAATCAAAGTTTAGGAGTTCGTATCATTGATTACGAGCCGAAAAACAAGTTTGTAGCTGTTACAAGCCGTTAGGGTTGAATTAAAGCCGTTAGAGACTTTATTTCCCACCATAAATGTAGTTCTAAGGCCTGTCGTATCGGTACACGTGGAGGCGTATCGATACGCCTTTTTTCTGAACTAGCAGATGGGCTTTTTGTCAGCATATGCGTATCGATGCGCTTGAGGGCGTAGCAGTACGATCTGTAATTTAAAAGACCGTTGGTAAATAGTCGTCGGAGGTTGGTAAAGCAGGGATCGATACGTCTAAGATGCGTATCAAAACGACCCATATTCGTATCGATATGTTATACTCTGTATTAGTACCGGTTTTGGCAAATTCAAAACTTGGGTAAAAGGGTATCGATACAAGGTATACCGTATCGGTACGGGCTTGCTGAAACGTTAAGTTTGACTACTTTAAAACATTAAAAACTTTGCCAAAAACCTTTTTAAATACCTCAAACATATTTTCAAGTTGTTTGGACTTAAAGACATGTTTTAAATTCTTTTCAAACTTGTCCAAAATATTTTTCAATTATTATATCAAAACACTTAGTTCTACAATCTCCCCTTTTTGATATAATAAAACCAACTTGAAAAATTATTTGGGATTTCTCCCCCTTTGTGAAATAAATTTTGAATAAGAGATTTATGATTCCAAATCAATTAAAACTCCCCCTTCTTCATTTGAAAATTCAATTTTTGTTATATCAAAATGAATTTAAAACACTTTTAGGCTAAAAATAACAATGGAGGTTTAAATTTTGAAACTCTTAAAATTTTTTGGTTTTACAAATGGCTCCCCCTTACTCAAAGCATCATCAAAGAATGTTAGTCCAACATATATGATTAAACTAGTTGAATTAAAAAAATAAAACTAAATAAAAAGAATTCAACTAATATTGCCAACACTTGAATCCAAGGGAGGTTGTGAAGCCTTCCTCTTCAAGTGTTCTTCCTTGTGTGCATGAAGCTCCCCCTCAATATTTGACTTGTTGATCAATCTCCATCACACCTATCATAAGACAATCAAGTAATTTTTGGTATCCAAATTGCTTTGGATCTATAGACGTTAGTAGCACAAAATTTAGTCCCCTTAGGAATCCATTTTTCAATTTCATCCTTCTTAGTTGAAGTACTTAGTCCTTTTGGGATCCAAATGCTTTTAAAAATTTTACCATTTACAAATCTAGGGGAACTAGATTGTCTTACATAAAAATTTAATTTTCCAACATTATTTTTCTTTTCAAGTTCTTTGGAAATCAAATCTTTTTTTTCTTGAACTTTATGAAGCAAATTTTACACATTGAAACATTTTTGTTCAAACTCATTGAGTTTTACTTCAAGTTCAAATTTCATTTTAGAAATCAAGTCATTTTGAATTTTCAAATTTGAAATCACTTTTCTTGTTTTTCAAAATGTTAGTTTTAAATTCTAAAACCAAATCGTCATATGCATCTTGTATTCATCAAAAGAATATGAACATGAAGTAGATGAATTAGAAGTTACCCTTGAATCTTCTTCGATGGTCATAAGGAAAAGGTTGCCTTGTTCATCGTCGGTGGAGTCTCCATCACTCCAAGTAGCCACATATGCCTTCTTCTTATGGCTTGAAGTGCTTGCCCTCTTCTTCTTTATGGATTATTGTTCAAGTTCTTTCAAGGCTTTCTTCATGAAAGGGGCTCACTTCTTGAAGAGAAGAACTATCTCTTATTCTTCATCATCCTCTTCACTTGAATCTACATGATGGCATGTGGAGGATTTGAGAGCAAATGCATTTTTGTTGATGCCAAGCTCTTTGATCTTCTCCCCCACAGCTCTAATCTATTTATTCTTCTTCTCCTCTTCTTTGTTTTTCTTCATAATTTGGTGAGTGAGAAGTGACCCCATGAGCTCATCAAGCTTCAAAGTCTTGAGATTCTTGGTTTCGATGATGGCGGTCCTTTTTGAATCCCATGACTCGGGAAGGGATATATGAGCTTTCAGACAAGCTTTTCTTCCATAATGGCTTCTCCATAGCCTTTGAGTCCATTGGTGATGTTGGAGAGCCTATCGAACATTTTCTCAATGTCTTCTTCCGGATCCATCTTGAAGTTCTCATACTCGAGGTTGAGGAGTCCAATCATGGTCTCCTTTACTTCGTTGGTTCCTTCGTATGTGACTTCAAGGTTGTCCCAAACCTCCTTGGCACTTTCAAAAGAAGACATCTTCTCATAGATGTTGGGGCCAAATGCACAAAAAAGGATGTGGAAGGATTTGCAATTAAGCTCCATCTTCTTGCGATCATCGGCACTCCAATCCTCCTTGCTTTGTTGTGGCACGAACGAACCATCTTCTACTATGTCCCAAAGCTTGTAGTCCTTGGACTTTATGAAAAACTTCATTTTTTTCTTCCAATGGGCATAGTGTGCTCCGTTCAAGAATTGTGGCTTATTGATGGATTGCGCCATTTGATCGGTTGATTGATATGTTGTATCGAGCTTCTTGGATCACTTCAATAGGATGTTAATCCTCTTCGATTGAGCCTCGCTCTGATACCAATTGTTGGGATTTATGGTGCTCGATTCCTTTAACCGATGTGTTTGCCAAGTTAGGTGAAGATTGGATTTTTGGGTGATAGAGGTGTGGAAGCTAAAAAGAAAATTACAAGATGATTTATAGTGGTTCAACCTTCTAACTATGGTCTACATCCACTACCTTAGCTTCCTACTAAAGATTTCCAATCAATCCACTATTGATTCGTCCTTTTTTCTAGCCTTATGAGGAAACCCTTACAATCCTCAAAGCTTTCTAACCCAAAGCTTGAGTAAACCCTCTTTATAAAGAGATGAAAAATAAGCAAACTCAAATCCCTGCAATAGGCAATTGATTGCACAATTAAGCTCTCACCAAATCCTAAAACACTTGAGCAAGTATAACAATTTTGGCTCACTAGTGTTTGTCTATACAATAAATTGTCAATTTGGCACTAAGACCTATTTTTGATCATATGATGTTTGACAATTAAAGCATTAGCCTTCTCTTGATGCTTGGAGGTCCCTTTTATACTCCGTAATGAGTTTGTAGCCGTTAGGGTTGAATTGGAGCCGTTGGAGACTTTATTTCCCACAATAAATGCAGTTCTTCAGCCTACTATATCGGTACACGTGAAGGCATATCGGTACGCCCTTCTTCAGAACTAGTCGTTGGGCTCTTTGTCAACCCATGCGTATCGATACGCTTAAGGGTGTATCGGTACGGTATGCAATTTAAAAGACCGTTGGGAAATAGCCGTTGGGGTTGTTAAAGCAGGGATCGGTACGCCTATGATGCGTAACAAAACGACCCCTATTTGTATCGATACAATATACTCTATATTAGTACGAGCTTTGGCATATTCAAAACTTGGGTAAAACGGTATCGATACGAGGTATACCGTATCGGTACGAGCTTGCTGAAACGTTAAGTTTGACTACTTTAAAACATTAAAAACTTTGCCAAAAACCTTTTTAAATACCTCAAACATATTTTCAAGTTGTTTGGACTTAAAGACATGTTTTAAATTCTTTTCAAACTTGTCCAAAACATTTTCAATTATTATATCAAAACACTTAGTTCTACAAAGGACCGTAAAACAAGTTTTAATCAAAACTTAGGAGTTCATATCATTTGATACGAGATTTTCAACACTATTGTATTGCAAAAATTCAATTTCTGTTCTTTTTACTCAGTTAAAAGGACCGGAAAAAAAGTTTAATCAAATTTTAAGAGTTCATATAATTCTTTACGAGCTTTTAAACACGATTATATTGCACAAACTCAATTTATGTATTTTTTACTCAGTTAAAAGCCTAACGGGTCCATTTTAGGCCCATTTAGACCCGCTAGTCCGAATCCTCTATAAAAAAGGACCGCAAAACAAGTTTTAATAAAATTTTAGGAGTTCATTTAATTAAATACGATCTTTTCAACACGGTTATATTGCAAAAATGCAATTTATGTACTTTTTACTCAATTAAAAGTCCAACGGGTCCATTTTACGACTATTTAGACCCGCTAATCCGAAACGACAACAAAAAGAACCGCAAAACAAGTTTTAATCAAATTTTAGGAGTTCATATCTTTGATTACGAGCTTTTCAACACGATTATATTGCAAAAACTCAATTTCTGTGTTTTTTTACTTAGTTAAAAGTCCAATGGGTCCATTTTACGGCCCATTTAGACTCGCTTGCCCGAAACCTCTACAAAAAGTACCGAAAAACAAGTTTTAATCAAATTTTAGAAGTTCATATCATTGATTACGAGCTTTTCAACAAGATTATATTGTAAAACTCAATTTATGTACTTTTTACTCAGTTTAAAGTCCAATGGGTCCATTTTATGGCCCATTTAGACCCGCCCATCCGAAACCTCTACAAAAGGATTTAGGAGTTCATATCATTGATTGCGATCTTTTCAACACGATTATATTGAAAAAAACTCAATTTATGTACTTTTTACTAAGTTAAAAGTCTAACGGGTCCTTTTTAAGGTCCATTTAGACCCGCTCGCTCGAAACCTCTACAAAAAGGACCGAAAACAGGTTTTAGTCAAACTTTAGGATTTCATATAATTGATTACGAGCTTTTCAATAAGATTATATTGCGAAAACTCAATTTTTGTATTTTTTACTTAGTTAAAAGTCCAACGGGTCCATTTTACGGCCCATTTAGACCCGCTCCAAAAAGGACCGAAAAACAAGTTTTAATCAAAATTTAGGAGTTCATATCATTGATTACGGGTGGGTGGGTATGGCTTTCAAAACGCTCTCTGTAACCCCCTTAACCTGGCCTAGACGGTTAACCCGAATTAAGAAGATTACACGGGGAAAACCAAAGTCAACCTTGATTAACGACCCATTTTTTTTCTTTTTAAAATTTGTCTAGATGCACATTATCCCTAGATATATCCGCAAGATCATCATATTCAAAGATCATAACCATCAGAGAACATTCAGGGACTCAATTGGACAATTTACAACTTTAGGGACCAATTTGTAAATTCTGAAAATTATAAGGACTTAACCCAATTTACGTTACCAACTTGAAATTAATCATCTTTCATGCTTCTCTGTCAAATTTCAGCTCAAATGGACATCTCAAACTCATACAATTGCATAAACAAGTTTCGGGACTAAAACCCAAACATTCCAAAACATCAAACCAACAATTTCAGTGCCCAACGGTCAAGTGTTTCGGAACAGGGAGGACCCTTTCTGAAACGCGGGACCGTTCCGCAACTGGTTCCGAAACAGTGCCTGGCAGTGGCATATCCGTTCCAGAACAGCTCCTTCCGTTTCGGAACGCCCAGGCCATTTCAGGCCCCCGTTCCGATACGGTAGCACCTGTTTCGAAACAGGCTGCCCAGATTGCAGAAAAATTGCTGGTTTATCATGCAATTGACCAACCGAACATGCTCCAAAAGCCGCCAAATTATACCAGCAAGTCATACAACATACAAGGAACAAAATTGCATCAACCAAACATCGACATGGCATCAATTATGAAAATCCCCAATTCTATAGGCATACTTCCTACTTAGCAAACCATTCAAGCATCAATAAACCAAAACCATCTCATAAAGGCCAATTACAAGTTCCAACATTATTAGCAACATAAATCCAACTTAGGGAGTCCAAAACATCTCCCAAAACAACTACATAGGTCCCCCATTGCCAAATTACCAAAAGCTAATAGTGTTTAAGAAACCTTCACCATACATGAGCTTTGTTCACCACTTGGATACTTGTCCCCCTTGCTGCCCTCAATGCACCTTAATGCTCTGCATTATTGGTTTAAGAAAAGAGAGAGCGTAAGCAAAAGCTTAGTGAGGAATGCTCATTTAAAACCACACAATAATGCATTTACAAAACACATTTATAAACCTTAATTCAAATCATCATTTGCACATGCTCATAAGCATTTAAAACAAGCAATTCATGCTTCAAGTTCATATCATGTCATATTGGCAACAAGTGATACATTCAACATAAGATCCACACATGGACTTTTAAACACCATTGTGATCTTATACCTTCCAAGGACCACACATGGACTTTTAAACACCATTGTGTCCTTAACCCATGGACTTTTAAACACCATGACAAGGACCACACAAGGACTTTTAAACACCTTTGTGTCCTTAACAAGAATCTCCCAAGGACTTTTAAACACCTTGAAGTTCTTAAATAACAAGGCTTACACAAGGAATTTTAACCACCTTTGTAACCTTAACCAAGAGCCAACCATGGACTTTTAAACACCATGTTGCTCTTAAAATACACAAGACTCACCCAAGGAATTTTAACCACCTTGGTGATCTTAACCAAGAACCAACCATGGACTTTTAACCACCATGTTGTTCTTAAATAAACAAGGCTCACACAAGGACTTTTAAACACCTTTGTGACCTTAACCATCACTTGCCAATATGCATCATTAACAACAATAATCCACTGTTTTAAAGCATTTATCAAAGCCATAAACATCATGCATCTTTAAGCATCAAACCACATTTAGACAATGTCCAAAAACAAGGATCTCTTACCTTGAGCCTCCTTCAACACATGGCTTATAATCTCAGCAAATAAACATGCTAAATATGCTTTCAAAACAGGATTTAAAACATGCAAACAACCACATTGCATACAACCAATCCATGGCTCATCATCAAGAGAGTTTTCCGAAAACTTACTCTTGAGCTTAGCTAAGTTGCTTAGACTTAAACTAAGCTCCCAAACCTTCAAAACACTGGTTTCAAAGCTGAAAACCAAAATCCACTCACCGATTCCGTTTCGCCACATGTCGAAACACCAATCAAGCTTCCGAATCACCACCACTTGGATCCAAAGATGACTCCCCTGTTTTAAACACATCAAAGCAGAGGATTAATGCATCATCATGCATTAATAGCTTCAATGAAAGCACCTAAACTCGCTGCTCTCATCCACACTCCATTTTCGGCTACCAAACACAACCAAAAATGCATCCAAACAACTCCACAACACTACCCAGCCATGATCCATCAAATCTAAACATCCTTAAACATCAATTAACATCCAAAAAGGATCTAACATCACCCTTATACCTCCAGCTATAACAGATCAACAAGATCACTCCAAAAACCATCAAAAACTCAAGTAAAACTTAGGAAATTCAACCTATCCGGGATTGCATTAATTAAACCTCAATTCCTCATCAATTTAACATTCATTTATCATCAAAAAGACACCTCAAATCACTGCTTAAACAGATCATACGAATTTTAACCAAAATCAACCAAATCTTGCATTAAAAAGCCAAGATCAAGAACACAACCTTAAAACCTTTTATAAAACACAAATTAAGGATTGATAACTTAGGAATTTCAGTAAAGAACTGAGAGTTTAGAGGAGAAGGACGTTCTTACCTCCAAACTTGAGTTTCTCCCTTTTAGAACCAAGATTTCTTGAAAATCCACTTAGCAAATGGTAAGGTTTTGATGAAGAGATGATTGGAGATGAAAAGAGAATTGAAAAGAGATATTTAGGTGACAAAATCAGAGGGAAAAGCTCTGGAGAAAGATGTTTGGTTTGAGAGAAAAGATGAGAGAAAATGAAAATGGAAAAGTTAGTTGGAAATTAGGAAAATATCTTCCCTCCTTTTTAGCTTTATTTAAAAACCTTTAATAAATCATTTAATATCTTAGAAAAATCTGGAGAAACTCCCATTGGGTAAATAGCTCCTTAAAGATTCAAAGTTTCAATCCTTTTTAAAACAGTCTCACAGTTTTCGAAAATTACATTTTGGTCACTAGCCAAAATGTCACCCTTCCAAACCTCATTTTGTAAAATTGATTTCACCAAACTCTTATATATAATAAAATAGAATTTTAAGACATTTTTCCATATTTTTAATGCAACCCGAACTAGGCTTTCCTAATTTCACTCTTTTATATTCGAACCGCACTTTGACCGAACCGGTCCAAACCCAAAACTTCTAAGCCCAAAACCGGGGCGTTACACTCTCAAATTTCCAAGGATTTTCTCTCGTCCAAAACTCTTCATTTCCCTTTACCTTATCATTTTCCCCTGCCGCACCCTACTTTCTCTCTTTCATTTTTCTTTTTCACCCGGCCATTTTCTCCCTTCCCCTCTCCATCTTAACCGTCGCTTCGCTCACCTTGTTGTGCACCGTTGAGGTCTGTACTCAACCGGACGGCACCCTTTTTCGACGAGGAACCCATGCCCGTCACTGTCGCGAGCTTTCGAGAGCCACCCCTATTCGATTGCTATTTTTCCGAAATGGCCACCCCGTCTCCCCCACTTTTGGCCTCCCCAATGACTATTGGGTTAAGTATTCCTCCTTATATCTATGTTTATTTCATTTTTTATTTCTCCATTGTTGTTGTTTTTTCAAGTATATGTTTCCCAGCTATAGTTTTTATCTTTGTTCATTAATGCTACTCATATTCCAAGATTTGTTATCTTCAATCTCTTGTTGGTTACCATCTATCTATATGATTGCTATCAATTTACCTTTGCTCAATCGATCCCTTTTAAGGAAATATACAACGACCCACCATGTGGGAACTCCTGGTAAACCCCTTGCACCATCCTCTTTACCATCCAATGCCTTGAACTGTGACTTTACATATTACACTCTGTTAAAAACCCCTTGCACAATCCACTTTTTATGTTCTTGTGCCATTTTACAATCGATTGTCATCTATATATATTTCCATCCTTTATTTCACTATTTGGTATGTTATGCATCTGCGTTTTGGCTTCCCTTCTTCTTGCTTTGCTTTAAGGTCCAGAATCTAGCTCATAGTAGTACTCTTCATCCTATTTTATCTGGATTGTGGTTCTGTTATCCCACTGTGTTTAATCTCTTCCGTTTCATTGTTGTTGAATTGTCTCTTCATGTCCTTGTAGCTCAGTCTACCCTTAATTGCCTTTTATACAGATTCTTTGAATATACCAATTTTCTTGTCTGCTCTTTTAGTTATACCTCGAAGCTTTGCTATGCCCCTCCATTATCTAAGTTGATCTTTACCTCTATAAGTTATTAAAGAAAGCATGCTTCTTATCTTATATTTTCTCACCGGGTGGGCAATGGCACCTTATGGAAGCTCCTACTCCAGCACACATGCTTCTCCATTCAAGGTTGTTTTGATCAAATTTATATTTACTTCTATCAACTGGTCTGTAATTATTCTTTTATAAATTCCCCCCATTTTTTTGCTCTTTTAGTCTGAATTAAATTTCTTATCCCCTCTTCCTTTCTTCCTCCTAGTTGAAATATTATTTATTTCCTCTCTTTCCTGTTTTGCTTGATAGTTTTCTTAGCTTTTACCTCTTTACTCTGGATGCTTGATATCTCTATGTTTTACTACTGTTGGCCAGTGTTTATCTCTGCCTATGCATGCTCATTTCTACACCAGTTTATGTCAATGTATGCCTCTTCCACTTGCAATTTTGGAAAGTTAGCTTTTTTTATTCCTAGTCTTTGTCTGATTACTTTGCTGAATTTTCCTGCTACCCACTACACCTCCTTAGGTTCTTTAAGTCATGCCCTCTCAAGGGATTTCATTACGACCACCTTAAAGGTGAAAACGATCTTTTACATGCAACTCTTATACATTGATACTACTTCGTTGCTCAGGAAACATATACGACTTATTTTTTCATTCAACATCCCCAATTTCTTTACTCTCCTACTTTTTTATCGCAAAATGCACAACATGATCACCCACTCCCTGCTTACAGAACCATATGGATCTATGTCATGTTGCTTCAAAACCACATTTAATCCATTCACCTCTTATCGATTGAACTCATCAACATTACATATAAAATCGATGCAAATGTTTCTTATCCAGTTTTGGGGCTTACAACCTCTTTAAAAATTCTATCAAACAAATTGGGATCATCTGCTACAAACTATTGATAAAAACCTGCTTTCTAGACCATCACCTAAAAGATGTCAAACTCTCCATATCCCATATAGGGATAAAACAGATTTTCATTATATTAAATGTTCAATCCATGATAAGGCCAATTTCCGATTTCTTTTCCTCATTTTAAGGGATTTAAATTTTATTGATACTCAAACTAGTCACGTTTTTTTATTTACTTTATTTACTACTTTTCTAGTTTCTTTATTTTTTATTACTACCTTACGAGTATTCCCATTTCTTCCATTTTTTCATGTTCCTCTTCTCTCTAACCGAACTATTCCCTAACTTTAAGGGATTCGAATTTAATTACAACTCAAATTACTCAAGTCTTCTTACTTAATTTAAATTCTATTTTCTTTATTCCCTTATCAATTATACTTGCCCTAATTCTTTCTACTTATTCCCATTTCTTCCACTCTTCTCTCACAATGGCATCTTCTTCTTTCCCTCAACTCAACCATCTCGATATCACAAACGAAGAAGCCGACTCAATCTTCACCCCTGATTTCATATGGGACTTCAAGGAAGAAGACCCCAAAACAATTTTGATTGGCCGATTTATCTCCTCTAAACCAATTGAAGATTTTGCGGTGCTTACTGCATTTGAAGGTATCTGAAGAAACTGCAACTTAGTTTCAATTTCCATTATTAAAGAATCTTATTTCCGCAACAAATCTGCTACTGCTTCTAACCAAAAAGACGTATTCGAACGTGGTCCATGGCTTTACAAAGATGAATGGTTAGCGCTTGCAGCGTATGACCCTGCCAAGAGTATTGATGAGTATTCCTTCTCCCTAATACGAATCTGGATTCACATCCTTAACATTCCTGCCCCCTTTTATGGAAAACATAGACAAAGCTCATCTTGTTGGGCAATCGCTTGGTGCCATAGTGGGGACTGTTCTACGAACTGATACTCACAAGAGAGATGGTAACATGACTGAATTCCTAAGAGTCGAAATCATGCTAGATATTTCTCGTCATGTTCGTCGATTCCTCCTCATCGGTAAATGAGACAACAAAAAATCCTGCAGACTTTAATATGAGACATTATCGCTCCTTTGTCATGGTTGCAGCATTGTCAGCCACACATTTGATACTTGTCCTACAAAAGTGGCTCATGATCCCAACAAACTTCAATACGGAGACTGGCTCCGATATCTCCCACCACGTCGCCGTGATCAAGGCTCGAGGGGCAGAATTCGTACTGCGGGACAAGAGCCTATTGTCTCAAACCAACCAACTATGGGTATGTCCTACGTTTCCTATATTCCACACATCTCACTATGCTTCTCGTTTTCTCACTCATCTGAAACTAAGCACATTGTTAACTCTTTTCTATCATCAGATCCGTTCGTGAATGGGAAATTTGTTGCTGAACCTAGCGATACGGGTCTTCCCTCTTAGCTTTCTCCCAACCGTTTATTTATTAATCGCTTTTCATATCTATGCCTTACACCAACTTTCTCTGAACTCGTAGGCAATCTAAACAAAGAGGATGTTGCCTTATTCTAGGAACACCCAATTGAGGACAACCCTCAAACTGACGAGGCTATGGAAGATGCATCATCATTGCCACCTTTGGCAAAGGACCACGAGGGCCATGCCCCTCAACCAAAAGAACCATCTCCTCGCTCAATTCCACGAGTCTCTCTACCCCCAGAGCTATGGCCCCTCAGCCCCTTAGCACAATTTTTCCAATCCTAGAAGAATCCGCTTAGGGTGAATTGGATGTTCAGGACGATAATGTTCCGAGCCCCACTGCCCAACAAATTCTGGAACTGGATGCCCAAATGCGTAAGCCATTTCTTAAAACAGATAATTCAATTGTTAATGACTTTGAACACTGGCTACTTAAACACTATCCGAATCATGTAGCTACTGCACCTGCTCCTTTGATTCCTACCCCTGCTAATCGAGGTACTAAACGAAGATCCCCTATTCAAGTCGTTCTTCAACCCAAGAAAGCTAATCCTTTTTCCTCGACTACTCCAAAAGAAAAAGCTGGGATGAGCAGCTCCAAAAACTCTCTGGCGACGGTTGATCCTCAACCCCGCCGTGGGAAATGATCGTGTTATTCTGGAACTGCTGTTGCATGTAAAATAGTCTATCGCAAATAGGTGCAACTGTACACGTCGCAAGTAATAAAGTGATACTAAGTATCAGATATCGTCTCCACAGGGACTGGAAATACTTTTATCCTTTAATCTCTACACATGAAAAGAATTGAGTTTAAAAAAAATGTTGAGTAATATTAAGAATAAACTACAATGAAAGAGGAAATCAGTTTGATAAAATAGGATGGTACTGAATTGCTCAGTAGTGTAGGTATTGCACTGCTCATGGCTTTCTGTTGCGGTTGTCGTCAGGCCTGTCGCAGAAGAGGTTTGTTGTTGTCGCGACAACGATCAACAACTCTTTACTTCAAGTTCAGCAAGAATCCCTGTTATGACTTGTCCTATCCTTAGGCCCAAGTTCTGTCGATGAACACGTCTTTGATGATACCTCCCGGCGTGAATCGAAGGATGATCCCCGATGTTTGTGAATTCTTTCTTAGTTGCTTAACCTTGTACCTATCCCTAGGCCAAGATGGTTTAACCATAAACTGCAAAACTCGTATTTACTCATTTCTTATACTTAACTCTCCCGATATTAAGTAAATGGATAACCTCACAATGCTCTCCCGAAACTCTTATGAGATGTTGGAACCATAGTAAATAAACTTGAAGCTTTTATTGAATTGAACAGAAAAATCCTAAAATAGTACAATCCTTACAACTACTTTATAAGATCAACCCTTTGCCCTAGGGGGAGTTTAGAACATGGTGAAGAGAGAGAAACGACTAGTGTTTGGGGGGAAGACGGCTAGGAGCTAGATATCCCTTGCCTTGTCGAATTACAAGCATATATATAGGCCTTGGTCTTGAGTTTTCTCAATAACCAAGAATACAAGTTTGAATTAAAGTACAACTCTATTAAAGACTAAATCTCTGAGTAGATGTCTTTTAATTCGCCCTAGCTTCTTGCTTTGACTTTTTACTCAAACTTAGGACCAGGCCTTCCTTGTGCTTCTGGGCTCCAACAGTTATGCAAGTGGTCCACGAAAATCAGGCTTTAAATTCTCTATCGATCGAACTCCACTTTGCATTTTTCCTCATCATGGTCTTCACTGTCGTCCCTTCTGTCACGTCAGATGTGATGACAACTTTGTAATTGATAGTCTCCTTCACTCCTTTGCTCCAGCTCTGCAGCTAACTTCTGCTCCCTTGCTATCCTGGATGCTGCCACGACAGACACCTAGAAAAATAAACCAAAATCAGCAGCATATGTACAATATTTTCCATTTGTGATGTTTATGTAAAATCTATCTAAAATGCAACTAAACATGCTTGAGTGCATCAATAATATGGGAAAATGAGGGCTACAATATAGAACATTTATGCACTCAACATTGTGCCTCTGCTCATTGGAAAAAATAAAACAGAAGCCATTGGTTTCATTCGCGATAAAGTTCATGAAAGATTATCTCATTGGGATAAGCATCTGCTTTCAATTAGCGGAAGAGATTTTTTTATCAAAGCTGTTTTGCAGTCTTTTCCCCAATATGTTATGTCTTGTTACTTGCTCCGTCAAAACATTATAGACGACATGACAACATCTATCCTTCGTTACTGGTGGTTCAGTAAAAGCAACAAAAAGGGTTGGCACATGCTCCAATGGGGACAGGTATGTTTACCTAAATCTGCGGGAGGAATAGGCTTTCTGGACTTAAACAACTTTAATATTGCGCTTCTGGGTAAGCAGCTCTGGCGGCTTATTTGTGAACCGAAGTCTCTACTTGGACCGAATTACAAGGCTAAATACTTTCCCTCTGGTCACATCCTTGATGCTGACCAGCCGCATCGTGGGTCATTTGCCTGGCAATGATTATATAATGCTATGCAACATCTCTATGGAGGGTTTCTCTATCGGCCTAGAATAAATAGTAGTATTCATATCCACAAGGATAAATGGGGAGGCTCCTCTTCGATACATCTCTATGGGGAATATGAGATTTCTGATGAAATGTATGTCCGCTGTCAGGATTTCATGCTCCAGAACCAAGCTGCCTGGGACCCTATCAAAGTCCGCAACTACTTCAAAACTGAGGATACCAATGCTATTTTGTACATTCCCATTATTAATGACAACCGTGATTCCATTCTTTGGAACCCTAATGATTCTGGTAATTATTCGGTCCGTTCTGGTTATCAATTTTTACAACGTCCTTCGGAACCTCGAAATAGACCTACTCAGATCTAGAAAGTTCTAGATAAGCTCAAATCTCTTCGAAAGTTAAAACTTTTGGTTGGCGGATGGGTTCTAAAGCTTTACGTGTTGGATCCAGGTTGCAAGCTTTTGCCCCAGACTTGGGTCCTTGCCCCCTTTGTCGATCCTGTTAGGAATATGTTCTTCATGCGCTTCAAGATTGTCCGGGTGCCTCGGAGTCTCTCCGTTTAGTGGGCCTCCCAGCATCTTTGATAAATAGTACGACCCCTACTAGTCTCCAATGGCTAGAGGAGGGTGCTGGACTACTATCCGCTGATTTCATTGGGTTCTTTCTTACTGCTCTATTGAATATTTGGAACCGACACAATGACTAGGTCCATAATCATCATCTGCAACCCCCTTGGATAATTTCTATCAACTCTCTAAGTCTCTATCGTGATTACTCCAATGCAATCTCTCCTTATTCTTCCTCCCCAAGGGATCATCCACCACTCTCCAAACCTCGTTGGCGGAGGCCCTTTCTTGGGTCTCTCAAGGTTAATGTGGACAGGGCTTTTGATCCGACCACACGCGCGATGGCGGATGGAGTTGTAGTCCATGATGATACGAGTACATTCGTTGGTGGTCTGGCTTACCCTTTGGACAACTGTCTGGATGCTACTATAGCCGAAGGTGCGGCTCTTCTCGCGAGCATCACTTTTGCTCAGTCTCGAGGGTGGAGCAGCTTGTTCTTTGAGATAAATTGTGTGTCCATTGCAAACAGGCTCACCCGCTCGAGGCCTGGTCTTTCCACCATGGGTCCTACATTTCTCAAAGCAAGAGATTTACTCTCTTCCTTTTCTTTTGCCCATGTTCACTATGTAAGCTGTGAGGTTAATTATGTTGCACACACTCTAGCTACTAATGTCCTTCGAACCATGACTTCTATGTCTTTTGGTTCCTGTTTTCCAGATTGTATCTGCAACTTTGTACTCGCCGAGAATTTTTCTCGATCTATCTAATAATATTAAGGTACTCTTTTCCCCATTTTGGGATCTCCTGGCCTTGTGCCAGGGTGGGTTAGTCGGGGTTTCTAATGAGGCCCACTTTCTTCAAAAAAAAAATTCCAACGGGTCCATTGTAAGCCACATTTAGACCCTCTCGTGTGAAACCTCTACAAAAGGAGCGCAAAACAAGTTTAAATAAAATTTTAGAATTTCATATAACTGGTTAGGAGCTTTTCAAAACAATTATATATCAAAACTCAATTTCTAAACTTTTTACACAATTAAAATTCCAACAGGTCATTTGCAAGGTCCATTTAGACTCGCTCGTCCTAAACCTCTACAAAAAGGAACGCAAAACAAGTTTTAATAAAATTTTAGATGTTCATATAATTGATTAGGAGCTTTTCAACACAATTATATTGCAAAACCTCTATTTCTTTACTTTTTACTCGGTAAAAATTCCAGCAAGTCCATTGTAAGGTCCATTTAGACTTGCTTGTCCGAAACCACTACAAAAAGGATCACAAAACAAGTTTTAATGAATTTTTAGGTGTTCATATAATTGATTACAAGCTTTTCAACACGATTATATTGCAAAAACTCACCTTCTGTACTTTTTACACAATTAAAATTCCAATGGGTCCATTGTAAGGGCCATTTAGACCGATTTGTCTGAAACCTCTACAAAAAGGTCCACAAAAGAAGTTTTAATAAAATTTTATGACTTCATATAAATTGATTAGGAGCTTTTCAACAACAAAATATTTTAAAAACTCATTTTCTGTACTTTTAACATAGTTAAAATTCTAACGAGTCCATTGTGAGGCCCATTTAGACCCGCTCGTCTGAAAACTCTAAAAAAGGACCGCAAAACAAGTTTTAAAAAAATAGGAGTTCATATAAATGATTATAAGCTTTTCAACACAATAATATTGCAGAACCTCTATTTCCATACTTTTTATTCAGTTAAAATTCCAACGGGTCCATTGTAAGGCTCATTTATACCTGCTTGTCTGAAACCTCTAGAAAAGGACCGTAAAAAAATTTTAATCTATTTTAAGCAGTTCATATAATTCATTATGAGATTTTCAACATGATTATATTGCAAAAACTCAATTTTTATACATTTTACTCAGTTAAACTTTCAACTGGAAGTTAAAATTCTAACGGGTGGGATGGCTTTCGGAATTCTCTCTCTCTCGGGTTTCTCTCGGTTTGGTGTGTGGTTTTTTGCTTTTGCGTTTTTCATTTCTTTTTCCCTTTTCCCCGTGTTCCTTCCCCTTCCCCCTTTCTTTGGGTTTTGTCCTCTCTGCCGCTTCACTCTCCCTTACCACGCCGACCATCTGCTCTCACTCCTCCTCACCAGACGGCGGTTTTTGCCTCCATGAGAACCCAGTACTTCAAGGTAAGAATCTCTCGAAAAGCCATCCCACCTCTCCCCTTTATTTTCTCCTTTATTTTCTTTCTTATTTTCTTTTTTCTGTTTTTAGTTTCGATCGGTTTTTATTATTGCTAATCCAAAACTTCTTGTGGTTTGTTGCGAGTTACATTTACGGATCCTTCAGATCTGCCATCTACCCGGCGCTACTGGTCTCCCCGAACGCCAGATCTCCCTTGTATTATCCTTTCCTCCATTTTCTTTTTCATATCTTTTATTCTGATTTTGTTGGGAATTTTTGTTTCGATTGTTTTGTGTTCTTGCTAACCCAAATTATTTGGTGGTTTTTTGCGAGATACAATCTTGGGTTTTACAGATCCGCCATCTACCATGAGCCACCAGATTTTCCAGCTATCAAATCTCCATCCGCCATCGGAAACCAGACTACAAGCCGCACACCCCTTTTTCAATCTCCCTTCTCTTTTCCTTTTCCTTTATCGTTGTCTTATGATCTCTTTCACGCTTGCAGGACCTCCATTCCGGATTCGAATAATTACGCCACTTACTGTGTTCAAGGGTTTCCCAGGCACCTCTGCTCAGCGGAGATTTGGGACAAATTCCCTTCTTCCAATTTTATTTTACAATTTTTCTACAATGCTTTATTTCATTCGATATTTATTGTTATGTTTCTCACTCCTTGTGTTTTCTTAGATATTCCCTTGGATTCTTCCCCCTTTCCTAACGGCCGTACGAAGGAGTGCAACCCCAACTACATCTGGTAATTTTCACCCTCTCCCTCATTTCAATTTTCGATTTACCTTATTTTTACAACCTACTTCTTTTTACAATTACAATCATTCAATTTTTGTGTGCTGCATCTGTTTCATACTTCCAATATACCCAATTACTCTGTATCAATTTCTCCCTATTAGTACCTTTTACATTGCTTCTATATTTTATTTACTTATACGCTCTCAAATTCATTATATCCATATAAGTTTTTTCATCCCTATTTTTAATGATCTGATTACTCTTGATGTTTACTGCGATATGTTTCCATTGTTTTCTACTCGTGTATGTTCTTTCACTGATGCCAATCGATCCCATCTTGGGAAACTTCTTTCGATCCCCCATGTGGGAATTTCTTTCAATCCTTTTGGGAATACATTTATTCTCTACAACTTTTTTAATTTTAGATATATACTACTATTGCACCACGGGTTTGGCCTCAATTTTACACTTCCATGTCAACTTGATCCTTTTTTCTTTACAATTTTTACTATCTCTACTGTTATTTTGTTTTATTCTATTCATCAATACTTATGGTCCTTCACACACTGGTTCTTGCACTTTTCACTTATTAATGTTGATTTGTATACTTAATTTCTTATTGCTTTCAGTGTGCATCTCCCATTACTATTTTGTTACTATTCTATTCAATGTTCTCTATCCTACTTTTATGAACAATATGTTCACTGACTATCCCTCCTATTCTGCACATATAATCCTCATCAGGCCATTGGGCTCTTTGTGGCGCTGCACCATATTGATTTGCTTTTTTGGCTCTCTTACTTTCATATTGCCTCTCTCTGTTTACGACGTTTTCTCTAATGATTACAAGAACGGTTTCCTTTCGTTACATGTTTCACATTATAATGTTATGCTTACCTTTTCATATTTATCGCACCATATTTCTATGCCTTCTTTTATCTTTGCTATTATGATTGAATTGTTTCATTACTTCTATCACTCTATCATACATTGCTTATCCACCCTCCTTGCTATGAGACCTTGGAACCCTCTGGTTCCTTTTATATTTTGTACCTTTGTATGGTCTTTTCAATACTTCAATCTTTTTTCGTTATCTTACGCCTTTCTTCTTGTCTTGCATGTTACTTACCCTACCCGTGTGGCTGCTGTTCTACTAAGCTGTTCGCATTGCTGCGTCTGCTGTCTCCGCCCATGTCTTGCTGCCTTTAATTTTTATATGTTCTTCTTTTATTGCTTAAGGGCCTGTATTTATTCTTTTACCCCCTTTCCTTTGCTCATTTTGTATGCACTAAGTTTCTTGTCCCCTCTTCTCTCTATCCCATGGTTTGTAATCCTTATTTTTTGTGTGTGCCTTTTCTCTGCTTGCTTCTTCCTTTACTCTTGCTTCATGCGTCCTTTTTTAATCTTATCTCATGCTTAGCTTTTTTACTTTATGATATGCTTCCTGATATTATCTCCTTTCTGTTTAGATTCCCCTATACCAATTCTATATTCTTTATTTATTTTTGGCCTTATTTGTTATCTATGTACAATATGTTTTTACCCTCTTTATGCATTTATTCTATAGCTGGTTCGTTAGCTTGTTTGATGATTTTATTTCTCCTCACACACTTAAGATTTTTAATTACGTTATTCATATCCCTTTTAACCTTAATATGTTATTGCTGTATTCTTCTATTACCCACTACACCTTCTCTGGTGCCATTAATCGAACCCCTTTTAGGGGCCTTATTACGATCACCTCCCAGGTGAAAACAATCTATTACACAATATTATCCCCAATCCTTTTATCATTATTTCTCTCCAATTTTCTCCCTACAACATTTACAAAATTTTATCTAAAATTGTTAAAATTTTATCTAAATTTTATCCAATCCTTCAAATTCAATCCCTATTATTTAGGCTATTGAATGCCACCAATTTTAAAGTCAGTTCTCCTTACGTAATACCTCTTTCCCTCTCTCACCTTATGGTGACAATTTATGACTTACTAATACCTTCTTACAACAATTACTATTTTTCGTTTCTTCCACCAATGCCTACATTTACCCCCATCCCTTAATTTTCTTCATAATTGATTTCTTACTTTATCTCATTCCTCTAACGTTCCTCACTACTACAATAAATATTAATATATTATCTGTCAAAGCTGTGAATCTACTTTCCTTTTGCAACATTTTGCATTTTACCTTATTTGTCCTACACAATTACTTGGATATTTTTCTTCCTAGATTCTGTAATAATTATAGATTGAATCCAGCACTTACCTTAATTAATTCTTACACTTCCCCTATTAATAAATTTCCTTCCTCAAATTATTCCCTATTAATTTTCTTCACACTATCCCTTTATACATCCCCCCATTATTTAATGGGTTTCTTTCCATGTCTCACTTTATATAAATTCCTATTTAACTTTTATTTCTTTACCATATTCACCCTCCTACTATTTTTTCTTTCCTTATCAATATATCATATACTCCAAAATTTTATTTCCATCCGTCCAATTCCCATGTTTCCCCTTTCTTTCCTTCTTTGCATACGATCTTCACATCCAAATTTTGGAAACTATCCCTCCTCTTCTTCCACAATCCAGTTCATTAAATTCATATTCCAATTTCCCATGATTCTCTCTCCAATCAATACTACTCTACGTACTTATTTTCTAAATTTTGGAAATTCATTCCTATTACATTTCTTTCCTTTCCCTTAATTCTATAGTTACCCTCTTTTTTTATGCAACTCTTTTTTATAAGGTGCCTCTTTTTCTCATTTTCCTTTTCCCAGTCTTCCACTATTCGTTAACCTTTACTCCTCACTCTCCATTCCTCACCCAAATGGCTTCTTCATCCTCTCTTTCCCACTACATCAATCTCGACCTCACAAATGAGGAAGCAAATGCTATCTACACTTCAGATTTCGACTTCTTTGAGGAAGATCCAAAAACAATTCTAATTGGTAAATTCATTTCCACAAAGCCAATTGATTATTGGGCGGTTCTCTCAGCCTTTGAAGGTATTTGGAAAAAGAATAATCTCAAGTCAATTTCCATTATTCGAGACTCTTTTTTCAGAATTGAGTTTGCCACAATTAGTGATCGAGATGATGTCTTTGAAAGAGGCCCATGGCTTTATAAAGATAAATGGATGGCCATTGCTGAATATAGCCCTGGAAAAACCATGGATGATTATTCCTTCAATCCTATACGGATTTGGTTCCGTATACTCGCTCTACCCAAACCTTTTCTGGAAGATCCCAATAGATCTCACCTAGTGGGCCAATCTCTTGGTGCTATGGTTGGTACTGTCCTCAGAACTGACACACGAAGAGAAAGAGGCAATATGACCGAATTTTTACGAGTTGAAATTCTCTTGGACATCTCTAAGCCCGTTCTTCGATTCCTACTTATCAGGAAAGGTACACGTACTACTTCTTGTCGTCTACAATATGAGCGTCTTCCTCTACATTGCCACGGGTGTGGCCTCATTAGTCATATCTTCGAACACTGTCCCAACAAAGCCATGATTGATCCGGCTAAACTTTAGTATGGCGATTGGCTCCGTTGGCTTCCCCCGCGTCGCTGGGATCAGGGACCACGTGGTCGTATCCGAACTGTTGAGCCTTCTACTACTGCTAGTCGCCAACCGCCGATAGGTATTTTATCTATTGTCTTTTGGTTCCTACAATTTATTTATTTTTCACCTTGTTCATATACATATTCTCTTATTGATACAGATCCGACGGACAAGGGTAAATCTGTTGAGGCCCCTACAAATACCAATCAGCATCAACCGATAGGTATTTTGCCACCTCTATTCTGGTACCTACAATCTCGCTATTTTCTTTTATGTTTCTTTATTGATTCCCCCTTCTCCACAGACCCAAAGGACAATGGCAAATCTGTTGTTGAACCCGTGGCCTCTGCGCAAGATTCGGGTCTGACTCTTTTTAAATACCATCACTTACTTTTCATCCAACGCTTCCCACATTTGAAATTCACTTCTTCTTTCTCTGAATTTTTAGGGAAACTCAATGAAGGGGATGCTGCCTCTTTTGCAGATCTTCCTACCGAGGATATTAAAAATAATGATGAGATGTTAGGGGAGGAATCTTCCGAGCCGCCCACTACTAAATTGGAATCCCAGCAGCAAACACGAGCTCCACTCCCTCCACGGGTTATATCGCCACAACCCCTGAATACTATATACCCTATCCCTGAGGACTCTTAACAAGGCGATTTGGAAGGCCAAGATGATGGTGTACCGAGTCCTACTGCTCAACAAGTTCAGAAATTGGATGCTCAATTAAGTAAGCCTTTCCTTTAAACCGGTATTTCCCTTTTTGATGCATTTGACTCTTGGCTTCTTAAGAACTATCCCAATGATGCAGCATCGGCTCCTGCTACTATCCCTATTCCTCCCAACCATGGGACTAAGAGATGCTCACCCATCCATCTGATCCTCGAGCCCAAGAAGTCTAGGCCCTCTCCTTCTCCAACCTCGAAAGATGGGATGAGCAGCGGAAAAAACTCTCCGGCGGCGGCTGATTCACAGCCCTGCCGAGGGAAATGATCATCTTATGCTGGAACTGTCAAGGTCTTGGGAAGGTCCAGGAAGTTCAACACCTCCAGCAATATGTTCGTCTTCATTCTCCTGATCTACTTTTTTATGTGAAACTAAACGTAAAAATATGGCTTATAGTCGTCTTAGTTCTTTGCTAGGCATGGATTTTGTTTTTTCGGTTGATTACTCTGATAAATGCTCTGGTATTGCTTTATTTTCTATAAATAATTATGGCATTTCTATGCTTGCTTACTCGGATCGTTTCATTCATACTTATATTAGTTGCAATTCTTATTCGTTTTATTTCACTAGAATACATGGTAACTCTGAAACAAGTAAAAAAACTAAAACTTGGGATTTAATTGATTCGCTAAAAAATAACGATGGTCTACCTTGGCTTCTCGGTGGTGATTTCAACGAAATCCTATCTGATAATGAGAAACAAGGCGGTTGTCGTCGTGCTAGATCTCAAATCAATAATTTCCGACAATGCCTCTCCCGTAATAACCTTTTTGACTGTAAACCTTCCAAGGGTTGGTTCACTTGGTCTAAAGTTGGACCTAAAACTCCTACTTTATTTGAGAGATTAGACCGTTTTGTAGGAAATATGGCATGGAAAGCTAATAATCCAAATTATAACATTATTTCTGATTTTGATGCTAAATCTGATCACTGCTTTCTTCTATTGAATACTGAACCGCCACCTCTAACAAACTACCGACCCCCGCCATCTAAGTTCCATTTTGAAAATTGATGGGCAACCAATGACGAAGGAATCTCTGTTGTCAAACAAACTTGGACTTCTACTAAGGGCAATAACCTTGATAAAATTAAAGCTATTGGCTCCTGCTTAGGATATTGGCAGTCCCAACAAAGACTTAAATCCTCTGGTCGTATCAATTTTCTCACTAAGAGTATCAACAAATTTTTACAGTGTCCTCTCTCTGCTACCGCTGAAGATAAATACATTGCTGCCAAAAACTGAGCTCCACAAATTACTAAACGAGCCAGAAGTGTACTGGGTGCATCGCTCTCGCAACCTATGGTTATCTCAAGGAGATAAAAAATACCCGTTTCTTTCATGCCCGTGCTTCTAGTAGGAAAAAAAGGAACACCATCACTGGCCTTTTTTATGCCAACGATAATTGGTGTACTGCCGATTCCGATCTTATGACAATTGCATCATCATACTTCCACACTCTTTTTACTTCCTCTAACCCCTCCTTGTCAGAGCAAATTCTGTCAAAAATTCCTCCCTCCATTACACCTGCTATGAATGAGTCTCTCTCTAGGGAATTCACAACGGAAGAAATTATCACTACTTTCCGCGATATTGATCCAAGGAAAGCCCCTAGCATTGATGGCTTGCCTAGCGGTTTCTTTTGACAACACTGGGATATAGTAGGGTCAGATGTCACCACGCTCTGCCTTAATCTTCTCAATGGATCAGCAGATATGGCTTCGGTAAACCAAACAATTCTGGTACTCATACCTAAGATTAAGGATCCAGCCTCTATGAGGCACCTCAGGCCCATTAGTCTCTGCACAGTAATATACAAAATTATTGCCAAGGTTTTAGTTAATAGGATGAAACATGCTATTCTCTTTTGCATTAGTTCCAACCAAGCTGCCTTCGTTCAGGGACGTAATATCACAGATATTATTCTTATTGCTCACGAAATAATTCACTCTATTAACACTGGTTATTCTAAGTCTTCTCAAGGTGCTGACCTTAAGCTTGATATGGAAAAGGCTTTTGATAGGGTTGAATGGTCTTTCCTTGAAAATGTCATGAACCGTATGGGCTTTGCACCATCATGGGTGTCTCTTATATTGCGATGTATCACCTCAGTTTCCTTTACGGTTAAGGTCAACAACTCCTTCTCGCCCTTTTTTCGGCCTCAACGGGGCCTACGCCAAGGTGATCCTTCATCTCCTTTTCTCTTTCTCTTTTGCACTCAAGGGCTTTCAGCTTTTTTGTCTGATGCTAAACAACATGGTCTGCTTCTTGGTCTTGGTGCTAGTAAGCATGGGCTCAAGGTCAACCACCTTTTATTTGCAGATGATTGTTTAGTTTTTCTCAATTCGAAACTAGAGGAAGCCGCCCATCTTAAATTAGCTCTCCAAACATACGCTTCTGCCTCTGGACAAGCATTTAATTTGGATAAGTCCATTATTTTTTACAATCCACACACTCCCAGTTCGATTCGCCATGCTATTAATTCCTACCTTCAAGTTCGTGAGGTCTCCAACCCTGGTGTTTATTTGGGGGTACCTCTCCTTATTGGAAAAAATAAGACCTTTTCCTTAGGGTTTATACGAGATAAAGTTCATGAAAGATTGTTCAAATGGGACAAACAGCTCATTTCCTTCAGTGGTAGGGAAATCTTCATTAAAGCTGTGTTACAATCTCTACCCCAATATGTTATGTCATGTTATTTATTACCCCAAAACATTATTGATGATATGACATATGCCATTCGTTGATATTGGTGGTCTGGCAAAACTAATAAGAAAGGTTGGCACATGCTGCCTTGGGAACACGTGTGCTTGTCTAAATCAGTAGGAGGTATGGGATTTAGGGATCTCAATAACTTTAACATTGCGCTTCTTGGTAAACAACTATGGCACCTTATCTGCGAACCAGATTCCCTTCTGGGTCAGATTTATAAATCCAAATACTTTCCTTTAGGCAACATTCTTAATGCATCTCGGCCTTCTCGTGGATCTTTTGCCTGGCAAGGTCTTTATCATGCTATGCAACACCTTTTTGGAGGTTTCCTCTATCGACCTGTTATTAATAGTAACATACGTATCCATCATGACAACTGGGGAGGTTCCTCGCCTATTCATCTATATAGGGATTATGCGATATCGGATGAAGTCCATATTCGTTGTCGCGACTTTATGATTTGGAACCAAGCAGCTTGGGACACTGCTAAAGTCCGCGCGTACTTTACAACGTCTGGTGCCGACTCAGTTTTATCAATTCTTATTATCAATGATACTCGTGACTCCATTCTATAGAGGCCTAATGATTCTGGTATTTATTCTGTTAGATCTGGCTATCTCTTTTTGCAACGCCCCCCAAAACCTAGAATTCGGCCTCCACGGATTTGGAAGTTTCTCTCCAAACTCAAGGTCTTACCTAAAGTCAAAACTTTTGGCTGGCGCTTGGGATCTGAGGCTCTACCTGTCATGGTTCGCCTACAGGCTTTTGCACCAGACTCAGGTCCCTGCCCCGTTTGTCATTCCGGTACGGAATCGATTCTTCATGCTCTCTGTGATTCTTCATGCTTCCACTGGCCTTCAATGGCTTGAGGAAGGTGCTGGCCTCCTTTCCTCTGACCTCTTCGGGCTTTTCTTGACTATTCTATGGAACATTTGGAACAGGCGCAACGATTGGATCCATAACCGACATCTTCAACCCCCGTGGTTAATTGTTGTCAATTCCATCAGTCTTCATCGTGACTACTCTGATTCTATGTCTTCATCTACCTCTTCCACCCCTTTGACGGTCTCTCCTTTGCGTTGGAGACATCCCCCTCGGGGTTATATTAAAGTTAATGTGGATGGGGCTTTTGACCCTTCCACACGTGCAGCGACGGTTGGTGTTGTAGCCCGTGATGAAACAGGGATGGTTGTCGGCGGTCTGGCTTACCCTTTAGGCAGTTGCTCTGATGCTATTACGTCCGAAGGGAAAGGTCTTCTTGCTGGTATTACTTTTGCTCAATCCCAAGGATGGAGCCATTTAATTTTCGAGACAGACTGTGCTTCTCTTGCGAATAGGATCAACTCTCTAGGCCCAGATCTTTCTTCAATGGGTCCGACGATTCTGCAAGGTCATGCAACTTTGGATTGTTTTTCTTTTGCTCATGTTCAATTTGTTTGCCGTGAGGCTAATGTTGTTGCACATACTTTGGCTACCCATGCCCTCAGGACCATGTCTTCTATATCTTTTGGGGCCATGTATCCTGATTGTATTCAACAAGTTGTACTTTGCGAGGTTTCTCCTCGTTCTTTATAAATAAATTCTGGGTACTCTTTTCCCCTTTTAGGGTTTCTCCAGGTCTTGCACCTGGGGATATTAGTAGGGTTTTTAACGAGGCCCGCTTTCTTCAAAAAAAATTCAACTAGACTATTGTAAGGCCCATTTATACTCGCTCGTCTGAAACCTCTACAAAAAGGTTCACAAAACAAGTTTTAATGAATTTTTAGGAGTTCATATAATTTATTACAAGGTTTTCAACAAGATTATATTGCAAAAACTCAATTTATGTACTTTTTACACTGTTAAAATTCCAACGGGTCCAATGTAAGGCCCATTTAGATCCGCTAGTCCGAAACCTCTACAAAAGGACCACAAAACAAGTTTTAATAAAATTTTAGGAGTTCATAGAATTTTTTAGGATCGTTTCAACACAATAATATTGCAAAACCTCTATTTCTATACTTTTTACTCAGTTAAAATTCCAACGGGTCCTTTGTAAGGCCCATTTAGACCCGCTTGTCCGAAACCTCTACAAAAGGACAACAAAACAAGTTTTAATTAATTTTTAGGAGTTCATATAATTGATCTGATATTTTCAACATGAATATATTGTAGAAACTCAATTTCTGCACTTTTTAGACAGTTAAAATTCCAACGGGTAAACAGGTGTAACGAGTAATGGATGGGTGCTCTCGGGAAATGCTCTCTTTACTCTCCTTTTTTTCCAGGGTTTTTGCTGTTTCCTCTCTCTTTGGCCGGCCTCACTGTAAACCCCTTAGCCCGACCTATACGCCCGACCCGAACTAAGAAGATTACACGGGGAAAACCAAAGTCAACTCGTAAAAGTCAACCTCGATTAACGACCCCCTCTTTTCCTTTTATCTTTCCTAGATGCACATTATTAACCTATATGATTAACAAATTGATTAGGCGAAAGCGACGCGGTGATCGAAGTTCAATTAGGGGTTCAATTGCATTCATTTATCTTTTAGGGACCAAATTGTATATTTCCAGATTTACAAGGACTAATCAGATTTTAAAGTTATCGTTCTAAAATTAATCATGAAACATGCCAGTATGTCAAATACCAACTCAAATGGATCATCCAAACTCAACCAATTAAACTTACAATATTTAGGGACCAAAACGTAAGAAATAGAAACTGGAACAATTCAAAAATCAACATCCAATGATTAAATGTTTCGAAACACAAGACTCCGTATCAGAACAACCATTTCGAAACCAAGTTGACCGTTTCGACACGCGGGTGCATTCCGAGACCCTAAGTAACCTGTTTCGATACGGTGAATTACAGTGGCAAAATGTTCCGGAAGATGCCTACCCGTTCCGAAACGCCATGACCATTACAGGCCACTGTTCCGAAACAGATGAGGGCGTTATGAAACGCCTTGCCCTGCAATATCCCAAATTGCTGGTTTTACACAACTTTTCACCTCCGAAACCATTTCAATACATGCCACAACACACATACAATATGAATAAACATCAAAGACCACCCATACGAAGCACAAGCTAAAACATAGCATCATTCTTGCGAGCTTTAGAACTATAGGCATGCTTCCAAGATGTCAAAACCACAAAAAGGTTAAAAACCACATTCAAGCTTAAACCAATACTCAAAGGCCATTTACAATACCAAAATGCAAACCAAACATGCTCAAGGTGTTTAACATCACAAAAATATAACCAAGAGTAGAAATCTCTTCCATTGCCTCTTATTACACCAAGATAAAACCACATACATTGTTTAGTCAAGACACTTGGAAACCACTTGCTCTCTTGCTGTCTCTAAAGCTCAATTCTCTGAATTGATGAACCAAACGAGCGTAAGCATAAAGCTTAGTGAGGATCACTAAAACCAAACATTAATCAATGGATTTTATAAAACCATTTTATCAACATTTGCCAACTCATGCCTTTACTTAAATCATACCCTTTTAAAGCATCAATCCACTTTTAAACCACATGCTCTTAACATCATTAAAATAACAACAAATAATCTTTTTCTCATGTATAAACCAAGCATCACCTGCATTCTAGCATAATTCTCAAGCATCACATGCTTAAATCATTTATCAACAACATTATATTGACTCGCAAGTAATCAATTCTCAATCCATACCAAAACCAACACAAATGACACAACCGGTTACGCGGATTACAAGCGTTGTCTCACACGCTTCATACACACTACCAAACTACACAAGGTTGAGATCAATGGCACAATCACAACCCTTCAACACCCGTGATGGAGATTAATGGCACAATCATAACCCCTCAACATCACTCATCGGTAGTTGTATAATTTCGCTAAAGAGAGTACGAGACACATACCACAAGACTCACACACGGGATAAAACCATCCACCGTTGTGATCTTAGCCTCAATCGTTAGGGTACTTTGATGGAGATTACGATACATTCACAACCCCTCGACATCCAAGGCGACTTTACTCACGGTGCACCAAATTCTATAGCTGGCTAACTATATCTGATTAAAGTAACCAAAAACCCTTTCCATCAATTGACAATATAATCATTTAACATCATTAATCCACTGTTTTATAAGCATAAATCACAATGCAATTACCACAAGCATAAACATGCTTAAACTCATATGCATAAATCTCATAAATCCAAGGATCACCTACCAAGTGCATCCTTAACAACATGGTATTTAACACCAGCATTATCAATGCTCAAAACACGCTTAAAAAGAATAATTTAAACCACATTCAAATCAAGTGCATTTTCCAACTAAAACATAGCTAGAAAATCCATTTCCACTCATCGATACGCGAAACCTTGCTCGCCGACACAAAAATCACCCTTCTGAAGCCTCCACAAAAGCTTCATTTGCTTCTGGATCAAGACCCCCTATTTTCACATCATCAAAATAGAGATCCAAATGCATTTCAACACCAGAAACAAAACACAAACTCGTTGCTCACCAAAACTACACCAATTTACCCATCCGAAACAACCGAAAACTCAACCGATTGCTTCCTAAACCAAGTCCAGCCAACATACATCCCTTTTAACAATTTATAAACATCAAAACACATCTAAAAACAACCTAAACCCATCCTTATACCTCCAGCAAGCATTACTTCATCATTTCACCTAAAAAACCCAACTAAAACCATCAAGAAACTCAAGGATCTCAAGGATTTCAGGATCTATATAAACAAAGCCCTTTTCCAACATAATAATCAACTCAAAACTCAATTAAAATCAATCCAAAACAGAGCTCATCAAAACCAATCCAAAAATCAAGTTTTAAATCATAATTTTGCAAGATTTTGATCTTAAATCAAAAGTATTATAAAAACTCAGTCAAAAACAATATTTATAAGTTAAAGATCTTGGGAATTTTAATAAAGAACATGTATTGAAGGTTGAGAACGGGATTTACCTCCAATCCTTTCCTTCCTTAGTGATTAACAATTTTTTCCTTCACAAAGCTTGAAGAATTTGAAGAGGGTTCTTGAAATTGGTTTAGAAATCAAAGGGAGAATGTTTGGGAGAAAATAAATCCGGAGAAAAGAGTTAGGAAAATGTTTATGCTGAAATGAGAGGTAGTTACGTCAAATGTAATATCAATTTCCTATTTTATCATTTTTAATCCAATAAAATCCCTTTTATTTTAATAATCCAAAATTGTTTTAAAACACATGTCAATTTAAGGAAGGTGTAATTGCACAATAGCTCCCTAAAGATTCTATGATTTTGACCCAGTTTTGAAATTTGTGATTTTTCCGAAACTTTGAAACTTTACATTTTGGTCACTGCTGAAAATGTACCACTTCCGAATCTCTTTTTGAAAATTTGATTTGACCAACCCCTTAAACATTATTTTATAGGATTTTAGCATTTTTTACCATATTTTTATCCTTTCCCGATCCTTGATTTCCCAAAACCACCTAACGCGATTCAAACCATTACCGATCGGTCGAGTCCGATGTCTGAAACATCTAGGCCATGTTTAATGTCATGTTGTTAAGGATGCACTTGTCAGGTGATCCTTGGATTTTTGAGATGTATGCATATGAGTTTAAGCATGTTTACGCTTGTGGTAATGGAATTGTGATTTATGCTTATAAAACAATGGATTAATGATTTTAAATGATTAAATTGGAAAGTGGATGAAATGGTTTTTGGTTACTTTAATCGAATATAGTTAGCCGACTATAGGATTGGGTGCACCGTGAATAAAGTCGCCTTGAATGTCGAGGGGTTGTGATTGTGCCGTAAACTCCATCCAAGTACCCTAACGATTGAGGCTAAGATCACACCACTGGATGGTTTTATCCTGTGTGTGATTCTTGTGGTATGTGTCCCGTACTCTTGTTAGTGGAATTATACAACTAACAATGAGTGATGTTGAGGGGTTGTAATTGTGCCATTAATCTCCATCACGGGTGTTGTGGGGTTGTGATTGTGCCATTGATCTCCACCGTGTGTAGTCTGGTAGTGTGTATGAAGCGTGTTGGACAACGCTTGTAATCAGTGTATCCGATTGTGTCATTTGTGTTGGTTTTGGTATGGATTGAGAATTGATCACATGCGAGACAATATAATATTGTTGATAAATGATTTAAGCATGTGATGCTTGAGAATTATGCTAGAATGCATGTGATGCTTGGTTTAAGCATGAGCAAAAGATTATTTGTTGATAAATGGTTTAAGCATGTGATGTTTGTTGCGTGTAAAAGAGTCCCATCGCAAATAGTGCAAGTGTACACGATGCAAGTAGTAAAGTGATACTTGGAGTATCGAATATCGTCTCCACAAGGACTGGAAATAACTTTATCCTAGAATTTCTACACAAGAGAGAGAGAAAGAGTTTAATTGGATTGTAAAGTAATCTTGATAAACACTAAAATAAAAGAGTAAAGAATCAAGTTTAAGAAAAAGGACGGCATTGATTTGCTCAGTAGTGCAAGTGTTGCACTGTAAGAGAAACTTCTAGTCTGTCGTCGTCCCTGTCGCGTCAGCAGCTGTCGCGGTAGAAGTCTGTTGATGTCGCGACAATGATCACACAGCTCTGCACTTTAAGTTTGGCAAGAATCCCTACTATGACTTGTCCTATCCCTAGGTCCAAGTTCTATTGATGGACACTTCTTGGATGATACCTCCCGGTGTAAATCGAAAGGTGAACACCAATGTTGTTGAATTCTTCCTTAGCCACTTAACCTCGTACTTATCCCTAAGTCAAGATGGTTTAACCATAAACTAGAAAACGCATACTTACTCCGTTCGTATGCTTGACTCTCCAGATATTAAACAAATGGATAACCTTACAACGCTCTCTCAATACTCTTGCGAGATATGAAAACCAGAATAAATAAACTTGAAGTTTTTATCGCTTGAACTGAAAATTCCTAAAACAGTACAATCCTTGCAACTACTTTACAGAATCACCCTTAGCCCTAGGGGAGTTTAGAACATGATGAAGAGGGGAAAACGACAAGGGTTTTGGGGAAGACGACTAGGAATGAGATGTCATTCCCTAGGTCGAATTACATGCCTTTATATAGGCCTTGGATCCAAGTTTTCTAATATGGCAAGAATACAAGTTTAAACTAAAGTGCAACTCTATTGGAGATTAAATCTTCTGAGTATATGCCTTTGATTCGTGAGTTTCTTCCTTGGAGTTTGGGCTTGCCTTCATTTTGCCTCAGGGCTCAGAAAAATATAGGAGTGGCCCACGACAGACCGGCTCGAATTCCTCTATCTGTCGAGCTCCACTTTACTTTTCCACTTTGCCCTTCTATCGTCATGGCTGCCACCGCAGTTGCCACGACATCGTTTACTCCTCGACTCCAGTTTTGTGATCCAGCTCTGCTCCTTTGCTGCCATGAGTCAGCCACATCAGATACCTACAAAAGTGACCAGAATCAGTAGCAACTGTGCCATTTCATCTAATTTTGATGTATATGCAGAAATCTATCCTAAATGCAATGAAATATGCTTGAATGCAGTAGAAATATGGGTCAATGAGGGGTAAAATATAGAACTTTTATACACTCAACACACCCTCAAACTCAAGTTCTTGCTTGCCCTCAAGCAAATACAACCTAACTAAAAAGAAAACCTTTTTGGTTTGGCTTAATTCATTGAAGTTTTCATTACCTACCACACATTCCCTATCAAGAGCAATGCCTTGTCGGGCATTTCTGGATTTATTCTGAACCATGCTGTAGTTCTTGTGCAGTGTGTGCAGTTTTTGAGAACAAATATGTGCCTAGACTCCTTTAGTTTACAAGAATAGCCATGCTTACATACTTGAGTTTTACGCCAATTCATTTTTTCTTGAGGCAATTCTTAGGCTCCTTTAGTTTTTTTTACTCTTGACTTAACTGCATCTTTTCTGGAGGCAATTCTTAGGCTCCTTTAGTTTTTTCTAACTTAAGCTCAAAGAGATATCTCCGTAGAATCAGTGTAAGGCAGTTTTGCAAGCAAATGAGTCTGAAAATCTTTTTTTTCTTTTATTCCTTCCCTAGAGCAAGAGATAGGAACCTTTAGGGGCAGCTCAAGTGGGTAAAATTCCTATTCCAGTGCACTATAGAAGTCTATATAGAATAAGAGTCACAAAGAGTGTTCTACAGATCAGAATTATAACAAGGTTCCAAACAATTCCTAAACTCGAGGGATGCCAACCCCCAAACTCGAGGGTTGCATTGCCCTCAATGCATGATAGAATAAAATGAAAAACATAAAAGAAAATACATAACAAAATAAATAAAACAACAAAGACATCAAAATATAAGAAAATAAGCTTAAGTTGAGGAGCTATCGTGTCTGTTGCTACTGACTTGGAGCTTCTGGTGGGTAGTGACCTTAACGACAGAGGGTGGCAGGTTGCTGGGGGACGCCGAGGCCGTTTTCTTCTTTGCATCTTGAGGTGGCTGGACACGTGTCAGTGAGATGCGTGGGGACTGGTCCAGGATCTCGAGCCCATCATCGGAGCTGCTGCTGCTGCTGCCAGATTTGCCTTGGCAGGGTCCTTCGATAGTCTCATTGAGCTTCTTTGTTTTCATCGGAGGGTGGTCCTTTGAGATGTCTCGAGCTACGGAGGGCTCGGAGTCTGAATCCTACCAGGCTGAAGAGGAGGAGAACCCTTCAAAATATTTGGGGTTGATCTCCAGTAGGGGTCCTTCCTCTTCTCGCCTCTGGCAGTGGCAGACTGTCTGCTGCCTTTGCCTATTGTGGCAAGTGTAGGTGTGGAGGCAGCAAAGGGAGTTCTGGGACTCGCAGCAGGAGTGAGGGCAGCAAAGAAGTTTTATGGGAAGGAGGGGAATTGCACATTGGTAAAATGTAAATCATTTTGAATGAAATTTACCGTTGCAGATGCGAAGTCCCTCATAAAGCCCATAAGGCCGAGCTGTCGTTCCTCCATTCTTTTCAGCATTGTTAGGATTTGGCTGGAGGTGTCTACGGGTGGTGTTGTTGCCGTGTGCTGTGGGTCTGCTACGATAGGTTTAGGGGAGTTAGGGCCTGCTGTCGGTTCTGTCATGGCAGAGGGGTTATTGTACAATAGAGGGGTGGCAACTTTCAACTCCATCAGACTGTAAATATTCCTCTGTGTCCACCCTATTCCTTGGACCTTGACGTCCTTCTCATTTTCCGGTACATTGTTGCCCCGGCAAATGGTGGTGATGAGGTAGGGGAAGACGAAGGGGCCTGACGGTCGGAGAGCGCACTCGAGAATCCCATCCCGGACGTAGCGACCAACATTAATTTGCCTATCGTTTAAAATAGAATGGACAAGGGCTAACCTCGGTCTGTCGACAGTGCTGTTGTGGGAGGTAGGCATGAGGCACTTTTTGACGAAGTGGTTCCACAGTTTGGCTTGTGGAGTCAGCTGGGTTCTCCTCACGGTCCATCGGTGTTTAGGGTCGTCGTTCCACTCCGTTCCTTCTTCTGTAACCTCTGCTATGACAGCGTCATAGTCTGTCGGCGACAGAGTATTAACGAACCTTCTGTGGGCGTCCTTCCTCTTGCTCACATACAACCCATATAATGTGTTGATGTACGCAGGCTCGAGAGAGATATCCTTGCCTCGAACGGTCACTGTTGTGGCATCTTTACTGTTGACGGCAGCATAAAATTCTCGGACGAGGGTTACATTCATTTCCTCGGGCTGGGCAACAAATTTCTGCCACTTTAGGGCTTGTATCTTCTTGGTTATGAACAACTCTAGCCCTAAATATCTCGTTTGTTGTGTGTAGATGAACCCTCATTCCTCCCACATTTCCCTCTTTTGGAAGGAACTGTAGTACCTCTTGGCAGATTCTGTGGAATCGAACTGGTTGGGAATGGCATTGTGACTTGGGGTTGATACTGTCGTGGAGGAAGTGGAAGCATCGCTGCGGCGGGTGTGTCTGCTGGCCATTGCAAGGACTGTTGCAAAAATGAAAAGAAATTTTTGAGATCTAAAATAGAGGAAGCAAGTTGAGAGAATGAGAATGAGATGAAAAATGAATAGGAGTGGGGGTTTATATAGAATGGGGATTTTTTGCCCGTTGGGTCTATAACGGCAGACGCGAATAACGGGGCCAGCTGTTACGCGGTTTATGACACTTCTGTCACGCGTTTCCGTGTTTACTGCGCGTCTGTTACGCATTTGCGTGCCTGTCGCTACACCTCCGTGACATGCTGTCTTCTCCGCGTCTATCGCGACAGTTGGTGACAAGCTGTGACGATAGGCTCGTCCATTGGGCTTTTTGGGCTATTGTGAATGCGGTGGGCTGGTTCATTCCTTCTCTTTGCTTTGCTTCCTTTATTTCCTAAAAATAGTTAAATAAATAAACTAAATTAAAATCTTGGTTCCTAAAATAAATAAATAAAAATCTAAATTCCTAATAAATAAATAAAATAAAATAAAATAAAAACTAAGTTAAATTAGGGATGCCTTGAGGGGCATCTCCTAAAGTAACTACTTCCTACATCTTTGGGGCTTCAGTCCCCTGATAATGCTTGAGTCTCTGTCCATTGACATTGAACCGGTGCCCATCCTTTAGGGATTTGATTGTAATGGCACCATGGGGGAAAACTTGGACAACTTGGAAAGGACCAGACCACCTAGATTTAAGCTTTCCTGGGAAAAGCTTCAACCTAGAGTTGAACAACAACACCTGCTGCCCTGGGCAGAGCTGTCGTGGCAGCAGCTTCCTGTCGTGCCACTTCTTGGTTTTGTCCTTGTAGATCTTGGCATTGTCGTAGGCCATCGCTCGAATTTTTTAAATTTCATTCAACTCTAGTAGCCTTTTCTTTCCTGTCTTATCCCAGTCCATATTTACTTCCTTGATAGCCCAGTAAGCTCCGTGTTCTATCTCAACAGGTAAATGACAGGTTTTCCCATAGATGAGTCTATATGGTGACATCCCTAATGGTGTTTTGAACGTTGTTCTATAGGCCCAAAGTGCATCATTGAGATGTAGAGACCAATCCTTTTGAGTGGGTTTAACCATCTTCTCTAGTATGTTCTTTACTTCTCTATTTGATATCTCGGCCTCCCCATTGGTTTGAGGGTGGTATGTTGTTGCAATCCGATGCTTTACTCCGTATTTTCTCAAGGCAGCAACAATTACCCTGTTATCGAAGTGTCTCCCTTCATCACTAATTATTGCCCTTGGGATGCCAAATCTGGAGAAGATGTTCTTGTGAAGAAATCTTTGAACGGTTTTAGCGTCGTTCTTCTGAGTGGCGATCGCTTCTACCCACATTGACACATAATCCACTGCTAGTATGATGTACAAATTCCCACAAGATGTTGGGAATGGTCCCATGAAGTCGATTCCCCATACATCGAAGATTTCGACCTCTAGTATGTTCTGCAATGGCATCTCATGCCTTCTCGATATGTTCCCAGTCCTTTGGCATTTGTCGCAGCCTTTGTAAAAAGCTTGTGCATCCTTGAACAGTGTGGGCCAATAGAGACCGGATTGCAGAACCTTGGTAGTGGTTTTGTTTCCACCTAGGTGTCCTCTATACGAGGAAGCGTGGCAGTGGTGAAGCACAACTTATTGTTCATCCTGTGGTACGCATCTCATGATAAGCTGATCTGCACAGTGTTTAAAAAGAAGAGGTTCGTCCCAATAATAATGTTTTGCATCATTTTGGAACCTCTTCCTTGCTTGGTAATTAAGCTCAAGAGGTAATAACCCACTTACAATGTAATTAACAAAGTCAACGTACCAAGGGGTTTCAGAAAGCTTACCTGCCATCATGGTTGTCATGGAAGAGCTGGTGGCAGCTAACAACTGTTCATCTAGGAAGGTCTCCAATATGTTGGTCCAGTCTGTGGATTGACTCCTTCCCGTCTCCAGCCTCGACAAGTGGTCTGCTACTTGGTTCTCTGTTCTCTTTTTATCCTTGATATCAATGTCAAATTCTTGCAGCAGCAGAATCTAACGTATGAATCTAAGTTTTGCATCCTTTTTTGTGAACATATACTTCAGTGCGGAATGGTCTGTATGGACCACCACCTTTGTTCCAAGTATGTACAGACGGAACTTGTTAATTGAGAACACCACTGCTAATAGCTTCTTCTTTGTCATGGTGTAGTTGACTTGGGAATCATTCAATGTTTTCCTGGCATAGAAAATCGCATGGAAGAGCTTATCCTTCTTCTGCCCTAGTGATGCCCCGACAACATAGTCACTGGAATCACACATTATCTAAAATGGCAAACTCTAGTCTGGTGGTTGTACGATCAGGGCTGTTACCAACTTCTCCTTTAGTATTCTGAATGCCTCAGTACATTCAACATTGAAATCAAAGGGACAATTTTGCTCTAATATGTGGCACAAGGGCTTAGTAATCTTTGAAAATTAGCTATAAATCGTCGATAAATCCCAACATGCCCTAAGAAACTTCGGATCCCCTTGACTGTGGTGGGTGGCTGCAGCTTTTCGATGACCTCTATTTTGGCTCTGTCCACCTCTATGCCGCAGAAGCTCACCTTGTGTCCTAGTACTATTCCTTCATCCACCATGAAGTGGCACTTTTCCCAGTTCAAAACCAGGTTCGCCTCTTCGCATCTTTCAAGAACCTTCTGTAAGTTGCCTAAACAACCTTCAAAACAGTCTCCAAAGACCGAAAAGTCATCCATGAAAATCTCTATGAAATCCTCCACCATGTCGGAGAATATTTCCATCATGCACCGTTGGAAGGTCGTTGGTGCATTGTAGAGCCCAAATGGCATTCTCCGAAAGGCATAGGTGCCGTACGGGCATGTGAATGTGGTTTTCTCTTGATCCTCCGGTGCAATTACTATCTGATTATAACTTGAGTAACCATCAAGAAAACAATAGTAAGGCTTCTCCGCTAATCTATCAACCATTTGATCAATAAAGGATAAGGGAAATGGTATTTCCGGGTAGCTTTGTTAAGCTTCCGATAATCCATACAAACCCTCCAACCGGTCACAGTCTTGGTTGGGATTAGTTCGTTTTCTTCGTTGGTTACCACGGTTATGCCTCCCTTTTTGGGCACACACTGCAACGGGCTCACCCACTTGCTATTCGAGATGACATATATGGTTCAGGTGTCGAGCCATTTGATAATCCCTTTCCGCACCACTTCTCGCATAGCCTCGTTCAAACATCTATGGGCATCAATAGTAGGCTTATGATCATCCTCCAAGAGAATCATGTGCATGCATCATGCTGGAATGATGCCTTGGATATCAGTTATAGTCCATCCAATAGCTTTCTTATGCTGTTGTAGCATTCTCATTAGTTGTTGTTCCTGTTTCTGCATTAACATGGAAGAGATGATTACGGACAACGTATCATTTAAACCAAGAAAGACATATTTGAGCTTCCCTGGCAGGGGCTTAAGATCTAGAACAAGTGGCTTTTCAATCGAAGGCTTATGGATTATATGTTCATTCGAGGTATAATTAAGAGGCTCGAAGAACTTACCTGGACGAGTGCCTATTCAATTTACCTCCTCATGACCCTTAGTGTCGAATGTTTCTGAGTCGGAGGAGTCACTGTCATTGTTGCTGCTGTGACAGTATTCCGGGTTACTACGGTGGTAGTGACCAAACTGTCTGTCGTGGCATATCGACCTGATGCAGAGTTGGTCAAGGACTACTTCAGAGATTGCCTTGCACTCTTTTTTTGCATCAGCCTGTTTAATTGCTTGGAGAACATTGAGTTTGATTTCTTGATCATTCACTCTCATGGTCAGTTCTCCTTTTTCCATATCGATCACAGTTCTGCATGTGGCTAGGAAGGGTTGCCCCAGGATGATCGGTGCGTTTTCATCTGCTTCACAGTCTAAAACAAGAAAGTCAACAGGAAAAATAAATTTATCCACTCTTACCAAAATATCTTCGATCTTCCCTTATGGTTGTACGTAAGAGCGGTCTGCCAGCTGTAACATGACTGTCGTGGGCTTTGCTCGTCCAATACCTAATTTCGGAAACATAGATTTGGGCCATAAATTTATGCTAGCAGCAAGATCACAAAGTGTCTTACCCATGAATTTATCGCCAAATATGCATTGTATGATGAAGCTCCCATGATCCTTCTTCTTCTGGGGTGGATGCATGTGTAAGATAGTCATGCATCTTTCTGTCATCTTCACCGTCTCGAATTCCCCAAGTCTGGACCTCTTTGACATTGCGTCCTTGAGAAATTTTGCATAACCGGGCATGTGTAAGATAGTCATGCCTGCTGGTACTCCTGTTCCTGTTTCTGTAATCGTTATGGAAAAAGAGGTGGAGGACGGTAATCTTCAAGATGTCTTTCACATGGTATTCGGATCTGAGGAGGTTTTGGTTCTTCAGCATCCTCTTCTTGCTCCTCTGTCCCTTCTGTTGTCGCGATAGGTGTGTCGACAGCAGATTGTTCTTCCTATGTCGGGGCAGTGTTCACGGCAGGTGTATCTAGGGTCGGTTCCTCACTTAGTATGTTCTTCATCTCTGGCCCTAGTAATTGTTTCCCACTCTTAGTTGTAATTGCTTTACACTTCTCATGTGTGGGTTTTCTAGTAACCTCAGTATCAGTAGGGAATCCTTCGTTCTACCTTGTCTTGATATGCTGGGAAACTTGGCCCATCTATGTCTCTAGAGATTTCAGGGTAGCCTCATGGTTTGTCATCCTCATCTCTGTCTTGTCCATGAATGATTCGGTTTTCTTGACAAAGTGATCCATGTTCGCCATATAAGTTCCTATCTGTGACATAAATGTTGCCAATGTTTATTCCAGTATACTAAGTGCGGCTGCCGGTTGCTGTTGCGGCTACTGCTGTGGCTGCTGTCGCAACAGAATTCTGGGTGCCCCTTGGATTTGGTTGTTCTGCATTGGAGAATTCAGTGCATTGTTCGGATTGCTCTAGGAAAACTTAGGATCTTTCCTCCAGTTGGGATTGTAATTGTTGGAATCATAGTTTCATGGCTTGTTATAATTCCCGACATACATCTCTTCTTCCAACGTTAAAGGACAGCCTTCTGAACTGTGATTCCGACAACAGGTCTCACATACCTCTTCTGTAGAATATACGGCTTTAGAATCTTTCCGCTGCAGATTTTCCACTACCTTTGTGAGGTATGCAACCTGTGATTTCATCGATTTGTCAGCTTCATAATCCTTTACAGATATCCTTTGTTTGCCCCCTCTCCTGGCTTTAGGAAATTGCTCAACGTTTTTTGCTAAATTCTTCAAAACTATCATTGCCTCCTCTGGTTCCTTATCCAGTATTAGCCCATTTGCTGTTGAATCTATTCTCAGACGAGTGTGTGCATTGGCAGTGTTGTAGAATTTGACAACCTGATTCCATACGGGGAATCCATTCATCGGGCAGTTCCGAAGAAGAGTTGTAAATATGTCCCATGCCTTGTGCATTGGTTCGTCATCTTCCTATTGAAAAGTAGCAATTTCGTTACGCAATCTTTTAGATAAATTAGAACGATTAAAACGAGATAAGAATTCATGAGAGAGATCTGTCCAAGTTCATATTGAACCCGGTGTTAATTTATTCCACCAAGTTTTAGCTCTTTCTCTCAGTGAATGAGGAAATAACCGGAGCCTCAGTACTTCTGGATTTATTCCTGGCAGTTTAAACGATCTACAGATTTCTTGGAACGTTTTTAGATGTTCTTGGGCATCCTCAATTGCAAAACCACTAAACCGGCCAGCGGAATTTATCATGCTGAACATGACATGTTTTAGCTCAAAGTTCTCAACTTCCATGTCTGGCAAGGTGGTTTTCCAGTTCAACATGGTCATTGACCATGTAGTCGCGGTAGGACTACCGTGCGGCAGCGGCAACGGGCCGTTCATTCCGGACATCTTGGGGAGGATCTTCAATAACCCTATGGTTATTGTTGTGTGGGTCATCTACCCCATCATTCTGTCTTCCATTCACAATTGCTTCTAGTTGCTCCTCAAGATAGTTGTTTCTTGCAATCAAGAGTCGGGATTGGTTCCTGAGTTGGTAGGTGCGTTTGATCTCGGGGTCTAGTTCGTACTCAGGTTATTTGCCTCGTCTAGATCTGCGCATAAGCAAACAGAAAACCTTGTGAAAAGCACGGGTTAAATAGTACCGCTAAAAAATTAGAAAAATAAAAAGAAAAAGTGCAGTAATTAAAAAACGTAAAGATATGTTGTCAGTCCCCGGCAACGACGCCAAAAACTTGTTGCCTGTAAAAGAGTCCTATCGCAAATAATGCAAGTGTACCCGACACAAGTAGTAAAGTGATAACCGGATAATCGAATATCGTTTCCACATGGACTAGAAATAACTTTATCCTAGAACTTCTGCACAAGAGAGACAAAAAGTTTAACTGGACTGTAAAGTAATCTTGATAAACACTAAAATAAAATGTAAAGAACCAGGTTTAAGAAATAGGCCGATATTGATTTGCTCAGTAGTGCAGGTGTTGCACTGTAAGAGAAACTTTTGTTCAGTCGTCGTCCCTGTCGCAGCAACACCTGTCACAGCAGAAGTGTGTTTATTTTGCGGCAGCGATCACACAACTCTACACTTCAAGTTTGGCAAGAATCTTTGCTATGGCTTCTACTATCCCTAGGCCCAAGTTTTGTTGATGGACACTTCTTGGATGATACCTCTCGGTGTAAATCGAAGGGTGAACACCAATGTTGTTGAATTCTTCGTCAGCCACTTAACCTCGTACTTATCCCTAAGCCGAGATGGTTTAACCATAAACTGGAAAACACGTATTTATTTCGTTCGTATGCTTGACTCTCCCGATATAAAATAAATGGATAACCTCACAATGCTCTCCCGATACTCTTACGAGATATGAAAACCAGAATAAATAAACTTGAAGTTTTTATTACTTGAACAGAAAATTCCTAAAACAGTACAATCCTTGCAACTACTTTACAGAATCAACTCTTAGCTCTAGGGGGATTTTAGAACATGATGAAGAGGGGAAAATGACAAGGGTTTTGGGGAAGACGGCTAGGAATGAGATGTCCTTCCCTAGGTCGAATTACATGCCTTTATATAGGCCTTGGGTCCAAGTTTTCTAATATGGCAAGAATACAGGTTTAAACTAAAGTGCAACTCTATTGGAGATTAAATCTTCTGAGTATATGCCTTTGGTTGGTCTTCTTTTCTTGCCTTGAGTTTCTTCCTTGGACTTTGGGCTTTCCTTCATTCTGCCTCAGGACTTAGAAAAATATATGAGTGGCCCACGACAGACCGACTTGAATTCCTCTATCTGTCGAGCTCCACTTTACTTTTCCAATTCGCCCTTCTGTCGTCATGGATACCACGACAGTGACCACGACAACATTTGCTCCTCGACTCCAGTTTTGTGATCCAGCTCTGCTCCTTTGCTGTCATGAGTCTGCCACAGCAGATACCTACAAAAGTGACAAAAATCAGTAGCAAATGTGCCATTTCATCTAATTGTGATGTATATGCAGAAATCTATCCTAAATACAATGAAATATGCTTGAATACAACAGAAATATGGGTAAATGAGGGGTAAAATATAGAACTTTTATACACTCAACATGGTTTAAAAGTGCATTTATGCTTTAAAATGGCATGATTTAAGTAAAGGCATGAGTTGGCAAATGTTGATAAAATTGTTTTATAAAATGCATTGATGAATGTTTGGTTTTAGCGGGAACATTATCTCTATGTTGCTTTAAAGCAATAACTTTATCCATGTAACCCCCTTAGCCCGGCCTAGACGCTTGACCCTAACTACGAAGATTACATGGGGAAAACTAAAGTCAACCCGAAAGTCAACCTTGATTAACGACCCTTTTTTCTCTTTAATCTTTTCTAGATGCACATTAAGCCTATGTGAACACTCAAGAATCATGGGAGAGAAAGGCACAGCGATCCGAGATCATTTAGGGACTCAATTGCATAAATTACACGTTTAGGGACCAAAATGTAATTTTCAAAAATAATAAGGACTTTGCAGATTTTAGGTTTACAAATATGTAATTAGTCATATTACATGCTCTTCTGTCAAATTTCAGCTTAAAAAGACATTCAAAGCTCAAGCAATTGCAACCACAACATTCAGGACTAAAACGTAAAACTTGGAAACTTAAAACAATTCAAAAACATCATCAAACGGTCATATGTTTCGAAACACCAATCCCTCGTACCGAAACACCCGTATCGGAACGGTGTTGACCGTTTTGGTACTTGGGTGTGTTCCGAGACCGGTATCGAAACAGGCATCACCAGTAGCCAACCCGTTTCGAAACAGCTTCAACCGTTCTGAAACACTATGGCCATTACAGGCCCCCGTTTCGAAACAGTTGAGGGTGTTTCGATACACTTTGCCCAGTGACAGCAGAGGTTGCAGGTTTTTCACCTTTTAAACCAATCAAACATTCCTCAAAGAGCATCAAATCATACCAGCAACTTATTTTGATACTAAGGAACATATTTAAGACCCTTAAGCTAGAGCATGGCATCAAACACAAAAACATTCAATCTAAAGGCATGCTTCCTAGTCACAAATCTAAATATGAACCCTCAAACCTCAAACCAACCAATAGGACCATTTACAACCCATAAAAGCCACCACAAACATGCCTCAAACTTAGGGAGTTCAAAACACATCTCCCAAATACAACCTTGAAGTCCCATTGCCAAATATCAAAACTAAAGTGTATAAAAACATCACCATACATGAGCTTTGCACTTCCTTGGATGTTCTTAACCTTCTCTCTGCCCAAAAACACTTCAATTATCTGCATTATTAGTAAAAGATAGCGTAAGAAAACTTGCTTAGTGAGGCATGCTCTAAAGAAAACCAACACAATAATGCGTTTATCAAAACACTATCTCAAAAGCTTTTTCAACAACATGCTCATTCTATCTCATGCTTGAAAACCATTTCAAAGCAACTTCTCATTGAAAACACATGTACCTCAATTTTATATCATGCATGCAAACCAATGCAAATCTCATGGCAAGGCCATACACATGCTTGTAAAACCAAAGCATTTCATATACAAATCTCATATGCATTTCTCATAGCATAAATCATCTCATCAATAAGTACATGTGAATCAAAAGCATTTTCATATATTATATTGGCATTCCACATCTCATTACTACACAGATATGCGGACAACATTCTCAAACCACTAGAAGCTTCTGGTGGAATCTTACATCACAGTACTCACATGGCGGAATCTCTCATCGCCACAAAGCTTGGATATTTCACCAAATCCTTCCCGATGGAATGCCCATCATCGGTCTCTCCCTTTGGATTTAACCAAAGAGCACGTACGGATTTTTAGTTTATAATGCACTCCCATCCTATTGATCGATCAATTATATCCGGTAAGTATCTCATCTTCTATGCCAATATATTATGTTAAAACATCATCTCACCTATTGTTTTTCATGCAACATTTCAAAACCATAACATTTGGCATGCTTTAAAACAAAAGCCCAAAACTCAACCATGCAATATGTTATTCCATGAAATCATTTCAAGCATCATCTCATGCTACAAATCATGCAAAAAAAAACGGTAGGAATTTATCTATCTCAAACCATGAGCATGTAAAAGCATTTTAGGGGCAACTACCACATATATGAGAGCAATCTAGCCAATACTTACTTCTGGACTTAGTAAGGCGTTTCAAACCTTTTCTAAATCAAGAAACCTTGTTTCTTTGTCCCTTAAGGACTCCTAAACCATTTGCACTCACCGATTACGTTTCGCTTGCTCGCCGAAACGCTATCTAAGCTCCCGGATCAACACCAAAGGCGTCCGAAGATGTCTCCCCTGTTTATAACACATAAGAGCAGAGGATTAATGCATCATCATGCATTGAAATCATCAGCCACACACCTAAACTCGCTACTCTACTCAAAAACCTCATTTCGACTACCAAACACAACTGACATCATCTCCAAACTCTTCCAAAACAAAGCCAGCCAAGATCTACCTCTTCTAATCATTTCTAAGAATCAATCAACATCAAAAATCACCACAAACTCGTCCTTATACCTCCAGCTATGACAGAACACCAAAACCACCCCAAAAACCACCATTCTAGCATACAAAACTTAGGAATCCAAGCCTATTCGGGATTTGTTTGATAAAACCTCATTTATAACATCCATTAACATCCAAAATACATTAGAAAACAACCTCAAAATATAGCCTAACCATCAACCACGAAAATCATCAAGATCTCTCCAAAAACCTTGAGTTTTAATACAATTTATTGTTTCTAACATTAAAGCAACTCAAAAATCATTAACAAAGGATTGATAACTTGGGAATTTCAGTAAAGAACTGATCATTAGAGGAGAAGGACGAAGCTTACCTCTAATGGCTGATTTCTCCTTGAATTGGGCAAGTTTTCTTGAAAATCCAATGTGAAAACAAGAGGATTTGGTGAAGAGAAGATTAGGAATCAAAAGGAGATTGAAATCTCACCAAAAGCAATGAAAATCAAAGCATAACTGATGGAGCAAATGTGTTTGGCTGAAAAGAATTTGAGAGAAAATTGATAGAAGGTAGTTATGAAAAGTCAAAGATAGTTTTCCTTTTAATTAATCTTTATTTCCTTTAATTAAAATATTATTAAAATCACCCAAAATAAGGAGAAATCTGATTAAAAACATTTTGCTAAAATTAGCTCCTTAAAGATTCAAAGTTTCAATCCTTTATAAAACAGTCACTATTTAACTTTTGCAAAAACTGCGATTTGGTCACTACACCAAAATGTAGTATTTCCAAACCTTATTTTGTAAAATTGATTTCACCATAATCATTCATATAATAAATGAGGATTTTTAGATATTTTTCCATATTTTTAAAGCATCCCGAACTAGGTGTTCCTTAAATCTCCCTTTAAGATTCGAATCGTTCTCAACCGATCTGATTCTAACTCTAAAACATCTAAGCCCAAATTGGGGGCGTTACAATCCATCTATCATATAGCATTTAATATAGCCATACCAACTTTATTGGTTGCTCCTGGTGCTCATTTAGCATCATAATGGTTTCATGGCCTTCTACTACTCCTATATTTTGTTTAATTGGTCGAGCTCTCGCTTTCTTGACTATATCTATGATTGTTTTCCATGCATATATCACTGGCTTTTCCCTATGGTTGTTTGCTTCATCTTTGGCATGCCTATTCACTAGATTTTATGCCACTTGCACCTTATTGCCAATTTTCATTTATTTGTCTTGTTCATACAATCGATCTCGCATTACTTGGTCCATCATTGTGCCTGGTAGCCATGTAATTTAGATGTTTCTTACTTATTGTGGTTGTGTTATTTGCTCTCGATCCATACCACCCTTTCGACATGCATCGTCTATTTTCCCTTTTTACCTTGTACTAATTTTTGTCTTTCCCTGTTTTGAGGACTCCCTTTATTGGAGATTTTGGGGAGCCTATGGCTCAAATTCAACATTGCTTGCTGACTGCAATCCATTACTAGCATATGTCTATACATGGGAGAGGAACTCCCAAGTTGCAACACCACTCAAACATTTGGTAGGTTCTTACTTGACACCCCTTGGAACTATTTATTTGCCACTACTAATACTATGTTTAATTAATGTGTTTCATAATCTGCGCATAAGTGGGATGCATGGTCTGAAGCGGGCTCACACCTCTTGAAACAGAGGCCACCCCTACACTGTAGGAGCTGCCATTTCTTCCCCTCTCTCCATCTCTTTTCTGCGCTTTAATTTTCTTCAATTTTATTATTTGGTTTATAATTATTGGCTCCTCTAGTTCTTTTTCTGTTTGGTTTGTATTAATTTTATTTCCGAGCTTTTTTCCTCTTTGGTCTATAATTATTTGTGCGATGTTTGTTGGTCTTGCTTGTTGCCTTTATTTCTTCGTTTCCACTTATCTTTTTTCTACCCTACCTTACTTACCTGTTTTACTGTGTTTTATTCCTAATTATCTGTCTATGGTTATACTTCGTCTCCAAGTTAAGGTACTTGCCTAGCTCTTACGGTATCTTATATGCTCCTGCTCGATTCGATATCTACACCCAGATGCATCAATACTATCCCACATTAGGTACTCTGAAGTGATAATACTATCTTTCACTCTCTATATGGATTATCTCCATACGCTGTCGTTTAGTACCTTCAACACGTTGTTGTGGATCAATATTTATGGGACGACTTTTTTACCTTCTTACCCCTCTCTATCGTTGCTAGGGATCTGGACCATAACATATAATTTACTCCTACTTCCACGGTATTTCACTTCAACTACATTTAATACAATGAATCATATATGGCAAGCTATATTTATATGGCAAATTAATATCTTTTACCCTTTTAATTTGACCTATCTTCCCTTCTTTATCTCTACTCGCCCTACTCCTCCCTTCTCTACTATATATACACTACACCACTACGATATCTACCTACCTCATCACAACCCTTCTCCACTGCTATTTTTAATTGCTCTTCTCCCAATAACATCCAAGAACATTTTCTCTCATCTAAACCATCTCAAACTAACTAACGAGGAAGCCAATCTCGTATATACCCAAGACTTCAATTGGGATTTCGGTAAGGACGATCCCAACCTCGTCTTAATTGGGAGGTTCATATCATCTAAGCACATCGAGGACCGACAGTTCAAAAAGCCTTTGAGGGTATATGGAAGAACAATAACATGGATTCAATTTCTATCCTTAAGGAGAACTTCTTCAAGATCAAGTTTAGTGATGTCGAAAATAGGGAAGATATCCTAGGCCGTGGACCTTGGCTATACAAAGACGAGTGGCTAGCCCTAGTAGCATATGACCCTTCCAAGAATATATATTAATACTCCTTCTCTCTAATACACATTTGGTTACGTATCCATGTAATCCATGCTTCCTTGGTAGCGGATGTTGATAAAGTGCACATTGCTAGTCAATCCCTTTGGTGTGATGGTCGCTTTAGTCCTCAGGATCGACAAACGCAAATTCGAAGGCAACATGACCGAGTACCTCAGCGTGGAGATTATGGTCGACGTTACGCAGCCCATTCGTCGTTTCCACTTCATTTGAAAGGGCAGTTCTAAGAAGATGTGTCATCTGCAGTACAAACGACTACCGATCCTATGTCATGGTTGCGATGTCATCAGCCATTCGATCGCCACCTGCCCCATATCTAATAGAAACGATCCCAAACGAGCTTGAATGTGGGGATTGGCTGAGGTATCTTCCACCCCGTCACCGAGAATATGGCACGCGTGGTCGTATCAGAACTTTTGTTCAGGACTCCTCCGACCCTAATTCGCCTCCACCTTCGGGTACATTCTATGACCTTCGCACATCTTATGTTTCTAGTAGTTTTTCCGCTCCATAATATCTATGTCTATTCTCTCCTTTAACAATACTTATTTCTTTGCAAGGTCAATTGGCCAATGAGAATGCTATTACTGCTGCCAAAGAAAACGGTTCTCACCTTTCTTTGTCTTTCAATTTCTACCATCGATCTCTCGGATCTTTATTGCTACATGACTTGTGTTTCTCACTATGGTTCTCCTCTTTTTTCTTGAAAACTCGAACATTGCTGATTCGGCCTCCTTCTTTGCAAATCCAAATCCCTCTATGGTGTCGGTAGAGGTCGAAGCAGCCTTGGGGGTTGCATCTAAGGATACCACGGCCGATACTGAATCGAAAGACAAGACCTTGGGCTCTTCTTCTTGCCCAGCTTCTTGGGTCACTCTACCACCATGCTCCCTCGCTCCGCGACCTCTTAAGACTATACTCCCGATGCAAGAAGATACGACAGATGACATCCTATATACCGCACTTGATGGCAGGATTAGTCCTACTGCCCAATAGATCCTGGATCTAGACCCTAAACATCGATGGATCGTGAGGAGAACCTAGCTGACTCCACAAGCCAAGCTGTGGAACCACTTCGTCAAAAAGCGCCTTATGCCTACCTCCCACAACAGCACTATCGAAACACTAAGGTTAGCCCTTGTCCATTTTTAAAAAAGAGGCAAATTAATGTCGGGCGCTACGTCCGGGACGAAATCCTCGAGTGTGCGCTCCGACCGTCGGGCCCCCTCGTCTTCCCCTACCTCATCACCACCATCTTCTAGGGCAACAATGTACCGGAAATTGAGGAGGACGTCAAGGTCCAAGGAAAAGGGTGGACGCAGTGGAATATTTACAGTCTCATGGAGTTGAAAGCTGCCAATCCTCTGTCATACATCAACCCCTCTGCCACGATAGAACCGACGGCAGGCCCTAGCTCCCCTGAACCTGTCGCAGCAGACCCACAGCAGACTGCAGCAGAACCACCGACAGACACCTTTATCCAAATCCAGACAATGCTGAACAAAATGGAGGAATGATAGCTCGTTCTAATGGGCTTTATGAGGGACTTCACAGCCGCAGCAGTAAATTTCATTCAAAATGATTTACATTTTACCCATGTGCAATTCCCCTCCTTCCCAAAACACTTCTTCCCTGCCCCCACTCCTACTACGAGCCCCAGAACCCCCTCTGCTGCCTCCACACCTACTCCTACCACGACAGGCAAAGGCGGCAGACAATCTTCCACTACCAGAGGCGAGAAAAGGAAGGACCCCCTACCGGAGGTCGACCCCAAATACTATGAAGGGTTCTCCTCCTCTTCCGTCTGGCAGGATTTTGACTCCGAGCCCTTCGTAGCTTAAGACATCTCAAAGGACTACCCTCCGATGAAAAGGAAGAAGCTCAATGAGACCGTCGAAGGACCCAGCCAAGGCAGATCTGCCAGCAGAAGCAGCAGCTCCGACGATGACCTCGAGGTCCTGGACCAGCCCCCACGCATCTCATCGACACGTGTCCAGCCACCTCAAGAGGCAAAGAAGAAAACAGCCTTTGCGTCCCCCAGCAACCTGCTAACCCCTGCCGTTAAGGTCACTGCCCGCCGGCAGCTCCAAGTCAGCAGCAGCAACGACGACATCTCCTCAACTTAAGTTTATTTTCTTATATTTTGCTATCTTTGCTGTTTTATTTATTTTGTGATTTGTTTTCTTTTCTATTTTTCATTTTATTCTGTCATGCATTGAGGGCAATGCAACCCTCGAGTTTGGGCGTGGGCATCCCTCCAGTAATGGAATTGTTAAGTTGTATCTAAATGTTAGTTTATGTTTAAGTTTATTTTTGTGTCAAAAAATGATGAAAATAAAAACAAAAAATTTGGCTTAAGTCTTTAAACTAAACTTACCTGTAACGCCCCGGTTTTGGGCTTAGAAGTTTTGGGTTTTGACCGGTTCGGTCAAAGTGCGGTTCGAATATAAAAGAGTGAAATTAGGAAAGCCTAGTTCGGGTTGCATTAAAAATACAGAAAAATGTTCTAAAATCCTCTTTTATTATATATAAGAGTTTGGTGAAATCAATTTTACAAAATGAGGTTTGGAAGGGTGACATTTTGGCTAGTGACCAAAATGTAATTTTCGAAAACTGTGAGACTGTTTTAAAAGGGATTGAAACTTTGAATCTTTAAGGAGCTATTTACCCAATGGGAGTTTCTCCAGATTTTTCTAAGATATAATATGATTAATTAAAGGTTTTTAAATAAAACAAAAGTGGAGGGAAGATATTTTGGCCATAACTAACTTTTCTCTCAAATCTTCCATTTTCATTTTCTCTCATTTTCTTTCAAACCAAACACCTTTTCTCTCTGATTTTGTCACCTAAATATCTCTTTTCAATTCTCTTTTGATTGCTAATCATCTCCTCATCAAAAACTCACCATTTGCTAATTGGATTTTCAAGATTTTGGTTCCAAAAAGGGAGAAAACTCAAGTTTGGAGGGGAGTCATCTTTGGATCCAAGTGGTGGTGATCCGGAAGCTTGATTGGTGTTTCGGCAAGAGGCGAAACGGAATCGGTGAGTGGATTTTGGTTTCCAGCTTTGAAACCATTGAATTGAAGGTTTGGGAGCTTAGTTTAAGTCTAAGCAACTTAGCTAAGCTCAAGAGTAAGTTTTCGGAAAACTCTCTTGATGATGAGCCATGGATTGGTTGTATGCAATGTGGTTGTTTGCATGTTTTAAATCCTGTTTTGAAAGCATATTTAGCATGTTTATTTGCTGAGATTATAAGCCATGTGTTGAAGGATGCTCAAGGTAAGAGATCCTTGTTTTTTAACATTGTTTAATTGTGGTTTGATGCTTAAAGATGCATGATGTTTATGGCTTGGTTAAATGCTTTAAAACAGTGGATTAATGTTGTTAATGATGCATATTGGCAAGTGATGTTTAAGGTCACAAAGGTGTTTAAAAGTCCTTGTGTGAGCCTTATTTATTTAAGAACAACATGGTGGTTAAAAGTCCATGGTTGGTTCTTGGTTAAGGTCACCAAGGTGGTTAAAATTCCTTGGGTGAGTCTAGTGTATTTAAGGACAATATGGTGTTTAAAAGTCCATGATTGGTCCTTGGTTAAGGTTACAAAGGTGGTTAAAATTCCTTGTGTAAGCCTTGTTATTTAAGAACATCAAGGTGTTTAAAAGTCCTTGGATGGTTCTTGTTAAGGACACAAAGGTGTTTAAAAGTCCTTGTGTGGTCCTTGCCATGGTGTTTAAAAGTCCATCGGGTTAAGGACACAATGGTGTTTAAAAGTCCATGTGTGGTCCTTGGAAATTATAAGATCACAATGGTGTTTAAAAGTCCATGTGTGAGTCTTATGTTGAATGTATCACTTGTGGACAATATGACATGTTATGAACTTGAAGCATGAGTTGCTTGTTTTAAATGCTTATGAGCATGTGCAAATGATGATTTGAATTAAAGGTTATACATGTGTTGTGAATATGCATTATTGTGTGGTTTTAGCGAGCATTCCTCACTAATCTTTTGCTTACGCTCTCTCTTTTCTTAAACCAATAATGCAGAGCATTAAAGTGCATTTGAGGGCAGCAAGGTGGTGAAGAATCGAAGTGGTGAACAAAGCTCATGTATGGTGAAGGTTTCTTAAACACTATTAGCTTTTGGTAATTTGGCAATGGGGGACCTATGTAGTTGTTTTGGGAGATGTTTTGGACTCCCTAAGTTGGATTTATGTTGCTAATAATGTTGGAACATGTAATTGGCCTTTATGAGTTGGTTTTGTTAAATTGATGCTTGAATGGTTTGCTAAGTAGGAAGCATGCCTATAGAATTGGGGTTTTTCATAATTGATGCCATGTTGATGTTTGGTTGATGCAATTATGTTCCTTGTATGTTGTATGACTTGCTGGTAAAGTTTGGTGGCGTTTGGAGCATGTTTGATAAGTCAATTGCATGATAAACCAGCTAAATTTCTGCAATCTGGGCAGCCTGTTTCGGAACATGTGCTACCGTATCGGAACGGGGGCCTGAAATGGCCTGGGCGTTCCGAAACGGGAGGCACTGTTTCGGAACAGTTTGGCCACTGCCAGGCCATGTTTTGGAACCCGTTGCGGAACGGTCCCGCGTTTCGAAACAGGTCTTCCTTGTTCCGAAACACTCGACCGTTGGGCTCTGAATTTGATGGTTATATGTTTTGCAATGTTTGCGTTTTGGTCCTGAAACTTGTTTATGCAATTGTATGAGTTTGAGATGTCCTTTTGAGCTGAAATTTGGCAGTGAAGCATGAAAGATGATTAATTTCAAGTTGGTCACTTTTAATTGGGCCAGGTCCTTATAATTTTCAGAATTTACAATTTGGTCCCTAAAGTTGTAATTTGTGCAATTGAGTCCCTGAATGTTCTCTGATGGTTTTGATCTTTGAATATGATGATCTTGCGAATATATCTAGGGTTAATGTGCATCTAGAGAAGATTAAAAAGAAAAAAAGGGTCGTTAATCAAGGTTGACTTTCGGGTTGACTTTGGTTTTCCACGTGTAATCTTCTTAATTCGGGTCAACCGTCTAGGCCGGGTTAAGGGGGTTACATTTGGTGGTATCAGAGCCAGGTTCTCGAGTAATTGGGAATGAGTATGTGAATGAATTAAGTATGTATGCTTTGTATGCATGTTGAGTGAAAGCATGTAGAGTGAATTGTGATTATGTTGCAATTGTGTTGTATGCTGTGGTGAAGCATGTTGTGGGTACCCATTGCCAAATAAAAGCTAATGAAATGATGTTGTTTTTAAGTGAAAATGAGCTTGAGTACTTGGATTACTTACCTTGCTGGGCCTGACTTTGTTTATTTGCATTGTGATTGCATTGTTAGAGTATGGCTCCTCGTAGAGAGTTAAGAAGTAATGTGCGAGCTGCGGCTCAAAATGAGAATGAGAATGAAGAGAATGTTGAAAGTGCGGTTTTACCTCCTCCACCTGGTGGTGGTGGTGCTGGGGGTGAAGGAGCTGGAGCTGCAGCTGATGCTGGGGTCGCTGGACCTGAAGCTGGTCAGGGGCAAGCTGTTCCTGACATGACAGTGTTGATACAAGCTATTACTGCAGCTTTTCAAGCCGCAGTAGCTGGAGCTCGAGGAGCTGGGCATCAGGGAGATGCTGGAGTTAGACTACCCTTGGAACGTCTGCGCGGTCTGGGAGGGACTGAGTTCAGGGGTTTGTCAGCTGAAGGTTCGGAATCTTGGTTAGAGAGTACCAAGAGAATCTTGGGTCAGATGAGTTGCACTGATGTGCAAAAGTTGGGCTGTGTAGTATCCTTGCTACAGGATGATGCATACACGTGGTGGACGACCACAATCTCTGGGATGGCAGAAGCTGACGTAACATGGACATTCTTTCAGAATGTGTTCAAGAGAAGGTATCTAGGTGTGAGGTACCTTGATGAAAAGAAGCGGGAGTTCATGTCTCTTACCCAGGGGAGCATGTCTGTAGCTGAGTATGAAGTAAAGTTTGTTCGACTCAGTCAATACGCACCTGAGCTTGTCCCGGATGAGCGGGAGAGGTGTGAAAGGTTCCGTTATGGTTTAGTGACGGAGGTTAAGATGTATGTGCTGGCTACCGAGTATAGTGATTTTGATGTGCTGGTGGGTCGAGCAAAGGATATTGAGATGAACTTGGGTTTATCTGCTAAAAGTGCTGGTTCTAGTGCTGGAAAGCGAGCTGCTGAATATAGTTCCGGTGGTGGACGGAACAAGAGGGGACGTGATCAGAAGTATCATTCCTCAGCTAAGCGAGGTGGAGGTGCACCTGCTCGGGGAGGCAATGCTAGAGTTGATCCGAGTGCATGTTGGACATGTGGTTCATGTGGTCACATGAAGCGTGATTGTCCTCGAGCTGTGAGGGAAGTGCAAGCTCCTGTTGCGGCAGTTGGTAATGGGTGCTGGAACTGTGGATCTACGGATCATATGAGGCGAGAGTGTCCTATGTTGACTGGTGGCCAAGTGCGTGCTCCTGTTGTTGCTGCACCACAGAGAGGTCGTGGGCGCGGCCGTGGTAACTTTCAACCAAGAGAGGAAGGTGGTCGAGGTGTAGCACATGTTGTGGCTATTCAGCCTGAGGGTGGCGGCCAAGCCAGGGTGTATGCTCAGCGGGAGGGAAGGAATGACGTGGATGTGATCGCAGGTACCTTTACTTTGCAATCCTTGTCATTACTTTCCTTGATTGATTCTGGATCTACGCACTCATACATATTGCGTGAGCATGCTGAATTGCTTGGTTTGCCTGTTGAGTCTTTGGATGTTGGTGTGCGTGTCACTAGTTCTTTTGGTGAGACTGTTGTGACTCGAAAGCTTTATAGAAGATGTCCTTTGGTTGTTCAAGATCATGTTTTTCATGTTGACCTTATGGAGTTGCCTTTCTATGGTTTTGATGTAATCCTTGGTATGGATTGGCTTGCTGAGCATCGAGCTGTTGTGGATTGTGAAAGTAAGCGAGTTTCGTTGAAGCTTGCGGATGATTATGGGGTGATTGTGGATCGCTTGACGAAGTGTGCACATTTCTTGCATGTGCATACTACGTTTTCTTTGGATAAGCTTGCGGAGCTGTACATTGCTGAGATTGTGCGGCTGCATGGTGTGCCTAAGTCGATTGTTTCGGATAGGGATCCGAGGTTTACATCGCGGTTCTGGCAGTGTTTGCACCAAGGTTTGGGTACAAGGTTGAATTTCAGTACATCTTATCATCCTCAGTCGGATGGACAGTCCGAGCGAGTTATCCAGATTTTGGAGGATATGTTGAGGTGCTGTGTGATTGAGTTTCAAGGCTCTTGGGAGAAACATTTTCCTTTGGTGGAGTTTGCTTATAACAATAGTTATCAAGCAAGTATTCAAATGGCACCTTATGAGGCTTTGTACGGGAGGAAGTGTAGGACTCCTCTTTGTTGGGCTGAAACGGGTCAAAAGTTGGTTTCGATGTCGGCTTTGTTGAAAGGAACCACTAAGAAGGTGAAGCTCATCTGTGAGTGTTTAAAGGCAGCTTCTGATCGGCAAAAGTCTTACGCGGATTTGAAGCATAAGGAGATAGAGTATGCGGTGGGTGACCGTGTGTTTTTGAAGGTTTCGCCTTGGAAAAAGGTGATGAGGTTTGGCCGTAAGGGTAAGTTGAGCCCTAGGTACATTGGACCATACGAGGTGATTGAGCGTGTGGGTCTTGTTGCGTACAAGTTGAGGCTACGTCAAGAGTTGGAGAAGATTCATGATGTGTTTCATGTTTCTATGCTCCGGAAGTATAGATCAGATCCTTCGCATGTGATGCCTATGGAGGAAGTGGAATTGAATCCGGATTTGACCTATGATGAGGAACCGGTGAAGATTCTGGATTCGGACAACAAGGTTCTTCGTGGTAAGACCATTGAGCTGGTAAAGGTGTTGTGGAAGCACCGTGGTGTTGAGGAAGCCACGTGGGAACGGAAGGATGACATGCTGAAGCAGTTTCCGTACCTCTTTCCTTCAGGTAAATTTCGAGGACGAAATTTCTTAAGGGGGGAGAGTTGTAACGCCCCGGTTTTGGGCTTAGAAGTTTTGGGTTTTGACCGGATCGGTCAAAGTGCGGTTCGAATATAAAAGAGTGAAATTAGGAAAGCCTAGTTCGAGTTGCATTAAAAATATGGAAAAATGTTCTAAAATCCTCTTTTATTATATATAAGAGTTTGGTGAAATCAATTTTACAAAATGAGGTTTGGAAGGGTGACATTTTGGCTAGTGACCAAAATGTAATTTTCAAAAACTGTGAGACTGTTTTAAAAAGGATTGAAACTTTGAATCTTTAAGGAGCTATTTACCCAATGGGAGTTTCTCCAGATTTTTATAAGATATTATATGATTAATTAAAGGTTTTTAAATAAAACAAAAGTGGAGGGAAGATATTTTGGCCATAACTAACTTTTCTCTCAAATCTTCCATTTTCATTTTCTCTCATTTTCTTTCAAACCAAACACCTTTTCTCCAGAGCTTTTCTCTCTGATTTTGTCACCTAAATTTCTCTTTTCAATTCTCTTTTGATTGCTAATCATCTCCTCATCAAAACCTCACCATTTGCTAATTGGATTTTCAAGATTTTGGTTCCAAAAAGGGAGAAAACTCAAGTTTGGAGGGGAGTCATCTTTGGATCCAAGTGGTGGTGATCCGGAAGCTTGATTGGTGTTTCGGAAAGAGGCGAAACAGAATCGGTGAGTGGATTTTGGTTTCCAGCTTTGAAACCATTGAATTAAAGGTTTGGGAGCTTAGTTTAAGTCTAAGCAACTTAGCTAAGCTCAAGAGTAAGTTTTCGGAAAACTCTCTTGATGATGAGCCATGGATTGGTTGTATGCAATATGGTTGTTTGCATGTTTTAAATCCTGTTTTGAAAGCATATTTAGCATGTTTATTTGCTGTGATTATAAGCCATGTGTTGAAGGATGCTCAAGGTAAGAGATCCTTGTTTTTGAACATTGTTTAAATGTGGTTTGATGCTTAAAGATGCCTGATGTTTATGGCTTGGTTAAATGCTTTAAAACAGTGGATTAATGTTGTTAATGATGCATATTGGCAAGTGATGTTTAAGGTCACAAAGGTGTTTAAAAGTCCTTGTGTGAGCCTTGTTTATTTAAGAACAACATGGTGGTTAAAAGTCCATGGTTGGTTCTTGGTTAAGATCACCAAGGTGGTTAAAATTCCTTGGGTGAGTCTTGTGTATTTAAGGACAATATGGTGTTTAAAAGTCCATGATTGGTCCTTGGTTAAGGTTACAAAGGTGGTTAAAATTCCTTGTGTAAGCCTTGTTATTTAAGAACATCAAGGTGTTTAAAAGTCCTTGGATGGTTCTTGTTAAGGACACAAAGGTGTTTAAAAGTCCTTGTGTGGTCCTTGCCATGGTGTTTAAAAGTCCATTGGGTTAAGGAAACAATGGTGTTTAAAAGTCCATGTGTGAGTCTTATGTTGAATGTATCACTTGTGGCCAATATGACATGTTATGAACTTGAAGCATGAGTTGCTTGTTTTAAATTCTTATGAGCATGTGCAAATGATGATTTTAATTAAAGGTTATACATGTGTTTTGAATATGCATTATTGTGTGGTTTTAGCGAGCATTCCTCACTAAGCTTTTGCTTACGCTCTCTCTTTTCTTAAACCAATAATGCAGAGCATTAAAGTGCATTTGAGGGCAGCAAGGTGGTGAAGAATCCAAGTGGTGAACAAAGCTCATGTATGGTGAAGGTTTCTTAAACACTATTAGCTTTTGGTAATTTGGCAATGGGGGACCTATGCAGTTGTTTTGGGAGATGTTTTGGACTCCCTAAGTTGGATTTATGTTGCTAATAATGTTGGAACATGTAATTGGCCTTTATGAGTTGGTTTTGTTAAATTGATGCTTGAATGGTTTGCTAAGTAGGAAGCATGCCTATAGAATTGGGGTTTTTCATAATTGATGCCATGTTGATGTTTGGTTGATGCAATTATGTTCCTTGTATGTTGTATGACTTGCTGGTAAAGTTTGGTGGCATTTGGAGCATGTTTGATAAGTCAATTGCATGATAAACCAGCTAAATTTCTGCAATCTGGGCAGCCTGTTTCGGAACAGGTGCTACCGTATCGGAACGGGGGCCTGAAATGGCCTGGGCGTTCCGAAACGGGAGGCACTGTTTCGAAACAGTTTGGCCACTGCCAGGCCATGTTTCGGAACCCGTTGCGGAACGGTCCCGCGTTTCGAAACAGGTCTTCCCTGTTCCGAAACACTCGACCGTTGGGCTCTGAATTTGATGGTTATATGTTTTGCAATGTTTGCGTTTTGGTCCTGAAACTTGTTTATGCAATTGTATGAGTTTGAAATGTCCTTTTGAGCTGAAATTTGGCAGTGAAGCATGAAAGATGATTAATTTCAAGTTGGTAACTTTTAATTGGGCCAGGTCCTTATAATTTTCAGAATTTACTATTTGGTCCCTAAAGTTGTAATTTGTGCAATTGAGTCCCTGAATGTTCTCTGATGGTTTTGATCTTTGAATATGATGATCTTGCGAATATATCTAGGGTTAATGTGCATCTGGACAAGATTAAAAAGAGAAAAAAAGGGTCGTTAATCAAGGTTGACTTTCGGGTTGACTTTGGTTTTCCCTGTGTAATCTTCTTAATTCGGGTCAACCGTCTAGGCCGGGTTAAGGGGGTTACATTACCTCCCGCGACATACTCTGTTGTGACAGTGCCTTTAAAAATTTTAGGAACCGTTTAGAGCCTTGCTATAATTCTGATATGTAGAACACTTCTTTTGAGTCTTATGATATCTAGACTTCGGTAGTGCACTGGAATAGTAATGTTTACCCACTTGAGTTGCCCTTAGAGGTGCCTATCACTGGCTCTAGGAAATGAATAAAAGAAAAAAAGATTTCAGACTCATTTGCTTGCAAAACTGCCTTACACTGATTCTAAAGAGACTTCTCTTTGAGCTTAAGTTAGAAAAAACTAAAGGAGCCTAAGAATTCCCTCCATAAAAGATGCAGTTAAGTCAAGAGTCAGAAAAAAAACTAAAGGAGCCTAAGAATTGCCTCTAGAAAAAAATAAATTGGTATAAAACTCAAGTTTGTAAGCATGACTATTTTGGTAAACTAAAAGAGTCTAGGTTTATGGCTGGGTAAAGTTTCGAGTAAGATCGATTAAGTTTTCGATTGTTTTGAATAGGTTTTTAAGTGTCTTTGGGCTGAGCTACGGGTTTTTAGTGATTGTTGGTGGTTTTATTGCATTGAGATGCATTGATCCTCTATTCTTGTTTGGTATATACAGAAGAGGATTCTTTAGAAATATTTGGCGAAGTTCTGGGGACTTCAGACGCTTAATTTTTGCGTCGGCAATTGAGGTTTTGCTTGTCAGTGAGTGGAAATGGGATTTCCAGCTTTGAAACACTTTTAAAGTGGTTTGGGAACATAGTATAAGCTTGAAATGCTTTGCTAAGTTCAGAAGTAAGTAAAGTGATTTTCTCTCTCAGATGGTGCTATTTTGAGTTGGTTGATGCACTTATTTTAAAATGTATATTGTCACTATTAAAGCATGATTTGAGGCAAATAAATTGTTGTTTTTGATGATATAATGATGAAGGATGCACATGGTAAGTGTAACCCCCTTAGCCCGGCCTAGACGATTGACCCCAACTACGAAGATTACACGGGGAAAACCAAAGTCAACCTTGATTAACGACCCTTTTTTCATTTAAATATTGTCTAGATACATGTTAACCCTAAGTGAGTACTCACGAATCATGATGGAGAAAGGCACATCGATCGGATAACATATGGGGACTCAATTGCACTTCACATAAGATTAGGGACCAAAATGTAATTTCTGCAAATTAGAGGGACTTCATTGATTTTAGGATTACCATTATGTAATTAGTCATGTTACATGCTTCTCTGCCAAATTTCAACTTAAAAAGACATCTCAAGCTCAAGCAAATGCAATCTCAACATTTAGGACTAAAATGTAAAGCATGCAAACATCAAAACCATTCAAATCTGGGTCCAACGGTAACCCGTTTCGAAACGCCTACTCACCGTACCGAAACGCCGTATCGGAACGGTGTTGACCGTTTCGGTACGCGGGTATGTTCCGAGACCAGTTCCGAAACATGTCATTCTAGTAGCTAAAATGTATCGAAACAGCCCCATACGTTTCGAAACGCCAAGGCCATTTCAGGCCCCCGTTTCGAAACACCATAGGGTCTTTCGATACACCCTGCCCAGAAACAGCAGCAAATGCTGGTTTTTCACTCAAACACATACTCAAACATGCCCCAAAGACTCTCTAACCATACCAACAAGTCATCATACATAGAAGAAACATATTTGGGACATACAAGCGCAATCATAGCATCAAACACAAAATCTCATTAGTCTAGAGGCATGCTTCCTAGTCTCAAAACCCAAATATGCAATCCAACCTCAAAACAAGAAATTAAGGCTATTTACAACCCAAGCAAGCTAAATCAAACCATGCCACAACTTTAGGGAGTTTAACAAATCTCCCAAAAACAATTCTTGGTTTCCCTTGCCAATCTATCAAAACTAAAGTGTATGAAACTTCACCATACATGAGCTTGGACTTCCTTGGATGAACTTAGCTTCCTTGATGCCCGAAAACACATCAATTATCTGCATTATTGGTAAAAGAGAGAGCGTAAGCACAAATGCTTAGTGAGGCATGCTCTAAAGAAAACCAACACAATAATGCACATCTTGAAAACACTTTCTCAAAAGGTTTTAAACCATATGCTCATTCTATCTCATGCTTGAAACCTTACAAAGCAATTTTCTCATTGAAAACACATGTACCTTCACTCTATCTCATGCATTTATACCAATGCAAAACTCATGGCAAAGCCAAACTCGTTCATGTACTCTAAAGCATTTCATAACCAAACCACATATGCATTTCTCATAGCATAAACCATTTCATCAAAGGTTCATGTGAATAAAAAACCATAACATATTTTATATTGGCATTTCACATCTCTTTATTACTCGGATATGCGGACATCTCACTAGACACTTCTGGTGGCATCTCTCATCACCGTACTCACTCATCTAGCAACATAGTTTCTGGTGGAATCTCACATCATCGTACTCACATGGCAGAATCTCTTATCGCTACAAAGCTTGGGTATTTCACCAAATCCTACCTGATGGAATGCCCATCATCGGTTCTCTCCCTTTGGCTTATCCAAAGAGCACGTACGAATTTTTAGTTTATAGTGCACTTTCATCCTATTGATTGATCAATTATGTTCGATAAGTATCTAAACATCTATGCCAATATATTATGTCAAATAAACATCTCACCTACTGTTTTTCATGCATTAAAACTCAACATTCTCATCTCATTTCAAAATCATAACATTTGCTATGCTTTAACATAAAAGCTCAAATCTCAACTATGCAACATGTTACTTTATGAAATCATTTCAAGCATCATCTCATGCTATAATTCATGCATAAAAATAGTAGGAATTTATCAATCTAAAATCATAAGCATGTAAAAGCATTTAAGGGGAAATCACCACATTCTAGAGAGCAATCTAGCCAATACTTACTTCCGAACATAGGAAGGTGTTTCAAACCTTTCCTAAATCCCCAAACCTTGATTCTTTGTCCCTCAATGACTTCCAAAACCATACGCACTCATCGATCACATTTCGCTTGTTCACCGAAACGCTATCTAAGCTTCTGGATCAACTCCCAAGGTGTCCGAAATTGTCTCCCCTATTTTAAACACATAAAAGCAGAGGTTCAATGCATCATCATGCATTGAAATCATTAGCCACACACCTAAACTCGCTGCTCTACACAAAATCCACATTTCGGCTACCAAACACTACCGAAATCACTTGCAAACTTTCCAAAATCAAACCCAGCCAAGATCCATCACTTCTTATCATTTCTAAACATCAATTAACATAAAAAACTAACACAACCACGTCCTTATACCTCCAGCTATAGCATAACACCAAAAACACCCCAAAAACTATCATTTTAACAAGCAAAACTTAGGAAAAACAAACCTATTCGGGATTGGATTGATAAAACCTCATTTAACATCCAAAATACATTAGAAAACCATCTCAAAACAGAGCCCAATCAATCACCACGAAAATCTTCAAGATCTCTTCCAAAATCTTGAGTTTTAAGCCAATTTCTTGTTTCTAACATTACAACCACTTAAAAATCATTAATAAAGGATTGATAACTTGGGAATTTTAGTAAAGAATTGATCTTTAGAAGAGAAGGATGAAGTTTACCTCTAATGGATGATTTCTCCTTGATTTGTGCAAGTTTTCTTGAAAATTCAATGTAGAAATCAAGTGGACTTGATGAGGAATTGATTAGGAATCAAAGAGTGATTGAAATCTCACCAAATGAAGTAGAAATCAAAGTGTATTTGCTGGAGAAAAAGTGTTTGGTTGAAAGTATTTTGAGATAAAATGAAATGAGGGAAAATTTGTGAAAAGTAGTTATGAAAAGTCAACGGTGGTTTTCTATTTTAATCACCTTTATTTTCTTTAATTAAAACATTAATTAAATCACCCAAATTTAGGAAAAAATCTGATGAAATCATTTTGGTAAAATTAGCTCCTTAAAGATTCAAAGTTTCAATCCTTTACAAAACAATCACTGCTAAACTTTGCAAAAACTGCGATTTGGTCACTACACCAAAATGTAGTATTTCTAAACCTTATTTTATAAAATTGATTTCACCATTCTCTTTTATGTATTAAATGAGAATTTTTAGGTATTTTTCTATATTTTTAAAGCATCCCAAACTAGGTGTTCCCTAAAACCCCCTTTTATATTCGAACCATTTTCCAGACCGATCTGGTTCAGACTCTAAACATCTAGGCCCAATTTTGGGGTGTTACTACTCTCCCCCTCTTAAGAAATTTCGTCCTCGAAATTTACCTGGAGGAAAAAGATAAGGAAAGTGCTTCTTCATATCATCTTTTCTTTCCCACGTGGCTTCATCAACACCACGATGCCTCCACAACACCTTAACCAGCTCAATGGTCTTACCCCGAAGAACCTTACTGTCTGAATCCAAAATCTCGACTAGCTCCTCATCATAAGTCAAATCTGGATTCAACTCAACCTCCTCCACGGGCATAACATGCAAAGGATCCGATCTATACCTTCGAAGCATGGATACATGAAACACATCATGTATCTTCTCCACCTCTTGTGGTAGCCTCAGCTTATAAGCAACATGACCGACACGTTCTATCACCTCTTATGGTCCAATATACCTAGGCTTCAACTTACCCTTCCGGCCAAATATCATCACCTTCTTCCAAGGTGAAACCTTTAAGAACACACGATCACCCACCACAAACTCAATCTCCTTACTCTTCAAATCCGTGTAAGACTTCTGCCGATCAGAAGTTGTCTTCAACCGCTCTGAAATGAGCTTCACCTTCTCGGTGGTTCCTTTCAACAAAGCCGGCATCGAGACCAACTTCTGACCTGTTTCAACACAGTAAAGAGGAGTTATGCACTTCCTCCCATACAAGGCTTCATAAGGTGCCATTTGAATACTTGCCTGGTAGCTGTTATTATAAGCAAACTCCACCAAAGGCAAATGATTCTCCCAAGAGCCTTGAAACTCAATCAAGCAGCACCTGAAAATATCCTCAAGCACTTGGATAACACCCTCAGACTGTCCATCCGTCTGCGGATGATAAGAAGTACTGAAATTGAACCGCGTACCCAATGCTTGATGTAAACACTCCCAAAACCTTGCCGTGAACCTCAGATCTCTATCTGACACTATAGATTTTGGTACACCATGCAGACGTACAATCTCAGCAATGTACAACTCTGCAAGCTTATCCAAGGTATACGTGGTATACAAAGGTAAGAAATGCACACACTTCGTAAGGCGATCCACACTGACCCACACCGAATTCTTCTTTGATGGCGTCAAAGGCAAACCAGACACAAAGTCCATGGTGATTCTTTGCTGACCTCTACCAGGGTTACCACCCCCATGCCTAGCATCATATTGTGGCCTCCTATCCTTATGCCTCTTGTTGCGATCTCTACCATAATCGTGTTCAGTCGCTCGCTTTCCGGAGCTAGATCCACCCGCTCGACTAGCCAGATCAAGATTCGATTCATTGTCCTTGGTTCTAGTGACAAAGACATCGAAATCCGTATAATCAGCCGCAAGCATATAAGTCTTAACATCTGCTACTAGCCCATAACAGAATCATTCGCACCTCTCCCGCTCACTAGGGATTAACTCAGGCGCATACTGGCTGAGGCGGACAAACTGTACTTCATACTCAGCTACTGACATGCTTCCTTGCACGAGAGACATAAACTCTCTTTTCTTCTCATCTAGGTAACGTACTCCTAGATACTTCCAATTGAACGCATTCAAGAAGAACATCCAAGTCACCTCGTCATCCTCCAACCCCGAGATAGTGGTCGTCCACCACGTATAAGCATCACCATGCAGCAATGATACAACACAACCCAGCTTCTGCACATTATTGCAGTTCATCTGACCCAGAATCCGCTTGGTGCTCTCCAACCAAGACTCAGATCCTTCTAGAGATAAGCCCCTGAACTCAGTCCCTCATAGACTGCGAAGACGCTCCAAAGGCAACCTCACATTGGCATCATCCTGATGCGTAGCTCCATGAGCTCCGGCTACGGCTACCTGGAAAGCTCCAACAATAGCCTGAATCAACATGGTCATGTCAGGAGCAGCTTGCCCCTGCACACCTTCGGGCCCAGCGACCCCAACACCAGCACCAGAGTTACCAGCTCCAGCTCCACCACCACCGGGTGGTCCACCACTAGGAGAAGGAGGTAAATCCTCAACATTCTCAGCATTCTCATTATTGGTCATCGATCTAGTATTGATTCACAGCTCTCTACGTGGCCCCATTATATAGAAAACAATGCACTGACAAAAATGCAATAAACACAATTAGGCACAATAAGGTAAGTAATCAAAGTACTCAATCTCATTTTCGAAAACAATTGCTCTCATTAGTTTTGATATGGCAATGGGATCCCCTGCCACACTCCAAACATAGCATAGAATCACAAAAACATCTCAATTGAATCATACACCACTAATCATACCTCATCCTTTTGCTAAGAAGACACATCATGCATAAACACTTACATCACTCACATATCAAACCCTAATTATTCGAAATCCAAGCTCTGATACCAACAAATGTAACCCCCTTAGCCCGGCCTAGACGATTGACCCGAACTACGAATATTACACGGGGAAAACCAAAGTCAACACGAAAGTCAACCTTGACTAACGACCCTTTCTTTCATTTAAATCATGTCTAGATACATGTTAACCCTAAGTGAGTACTCATGAATCATGATTGAGAAAGACACAACGATCGGATAACATATGGGGACTCAATTGAACTTCACACAAGATTAGGGACCAAAATGTAATTTCTGCAAATTAGAGGGACTTCATTGATTTAGGATTACCATTATATAATTAGTCATGTTACATGCTTCTCTGCCAAATTTCAACTTAAAAAGACATCTCAAGCTCAAGCAATTGCAATCTCAACATTTAGGACTAAAATGTAAAGCATGCAAACATCAAAACCATTCAAATCTGGGTCCAACGGTAACCCGTTTCGAAACGCCTACTCACCGTACCGAAACGCCGTATCGGAATGGTGTTGACCATTTCGGTACGTGGGTATGTTCCGAGACTAGTTCTGAAACATGTCATTCTAGTAGCTAAAATGTATCGAAACATCCCCATAGGTTTCGAAACGCAAAGGCCATTTCAGCCCCCCCGTTTCGAAACACCATTGGGTGTTTCAATACACCCTGCCAAGAAACAACCACAACCTTAGGGAGTTTAACACATCTCCCAAAAACAATTCTTGGTTTCCCATTGCCAATCTATCAAAACTAAAGTGTAATAAACTTCACCATACCTGGGCTTGGACTTCCTTGGATGAACTTAGCTTCCTTGATGCCCAAAAACATCTCAATTATCTGCATTATTGGTAAAAGAGAGAGCGTAAGCACAAACGCTTATTGAGGCATGATCTAAAGAAAACCAACACAATAATGCACATCTTGAAAACAATTTCTCAAAAGCTTTTAAACAACATGCTCATTCTATCTCATGTTGAAACCTTTCAAAGCAATTTCTCATTGAAAACACATGTACCTTCACTCTATCTCATGCATTTATACCAATGCAAAACTCATAGCAAAGCCAAACTCATGCTTGTACTCTAAAGCATTTCATAAACAAACCACATATGCATTTCTCATAGCATAAACCATTTCATCAAAGGTACATGTGAATCAAAAATCATAACATATTTTACATTGGCATTTCACATCTCTTTATTAGTCGGATATGCAGACATCTCACTAGACACTTCCGGTGGCATCTCTCATCACCGTACTGACCCGTCTAGCAACATAGTTCCAGTGGAATCTCACATCACTTTTCTCACGTGGTGGAATCTCTCATTGCCACAAAATTTGGGTATTTCACCAAATCCTACCCGATGGAATGCCCATCATCGGTTCTCTCTCTTTGGCTTATCCAAAGATCACAAACGAATTTTTAGTTTATAGTGCACTCTCATCCTATTGATCGATCAATTATATCCGATAAGTATCTCAACATCTATGCCAATATATTATGTCAAATCAACATCTCACCTACTGTTTTTTATGCATTAAAACTCAACATTTTCATCTCATTTCAAAATCATAACATTTCCTATGCTTTAACATAAAAACTCAAATCTCAACTATGCAACATGTTACTTTATGAAATAATTTCAAGCATCATCTCATGCTATAATTCATGCATAAAACAATAGGAATTTATCAATCTAAAACAATAAGCATGTAAAAGCATTTAAGGGGCAATCACCACACTCTAGAGAGCAATATAGCCAATACTTACTTTCGGACTTAGGAAGGTGTTTCAAACCTTTTCTAAATCCCCAAACCATGATTCTTTGTCCCTCAAGGACATCTAAAACCATACACACTCACCGATCACGTTTCGCTTGTTCGCCAAAACGCTATCTAAGCTTCCGGATCAACTCCCAAGGTGTCCGAAGATGTCTCCCATGTTTTAAACAAATAAGAGCAGAGGATTAATGCATCATCATGCATTGAAATCATTAGCCACACACCCAAACTCGCTGCTCTACACAAAATCCACATTTCGGCTACCAAACACTACCGAAATCACCTCCAAACTATTCATAAACCAAACCCAGCCAAGATCCATCACTTCTAATAATTTCTAAACATCAATTAACATCAAAAACTAACACAACCACGTCCTTATACCTCCAGCTATAGCAGAACACCAAAAACACACCAAAAACCATCATTTTTAACAAGCAAAACTTAGGAAAAACAAACCTATTCGGGATTGGATTGATAAAAAATCATTTATAACATCATTTAACTTCCAAAATACATTAGAAAACTATATCAAAACAGAGCCCAATCAATCACCACGAAAATCTTCAAGATCTCTTCCAAAATCTTGAGTTTTAAGCCAATTTCTTGTTTCTAACATTAAAACCACTTAAAACTCATTAATAAAGGATTGATAACTTGGGAATTTCAGTAAAGAACTGATCATTAGAGGAGAAGGACGAAGCTTACCTCTAATGGATGATTTCTCCTAGATTTGGGCAAGTTTTCTTGAAAATTCAATGTAGAAATCAAGTGGATTTGATGAGGAATTGATTAGGAATCAAAGATTGATTGAAATCTCACCAAATGAAGTAGAAATCAAAGTGTTTTTGCTGGAGAAAAAGTGTTTGGTTGAAAGGAAATGAAATGAGGGAAAATTTGTGAAAAGTAGTTATGAAAAGTCAAAGGTGGTTTTCTATTTTAATCACCTTTATTTTCTTTAATTAAAACATTAATTAAATCACCCAAATTTAGGAAAAATCTGAGGAAAACATTTTGGTAAAATTAGCTCCTTAAAGATTCAAAGTTTCAATCCTTTACAAAACAGTCACTGCCAAACTTTGCAAAAACTGCAATTTGGTCACTACATCGAAATGTAGAATTTCCAAACCTTATTTTATAAAATTGATTTCACCATTATCTTTTATGTATTAAATGAGGATTTTTCGGTATTTTTCTATATTTTTAAAGCATCCTGAACTAGGTGTTCCCTAAAACCCCCTTTTATATTCGAACCATTTTCCAGACCGATCTGGTTCAGACTCTAAACATCTAGGCCCAATTTTGGGGTGTTACAGTAAGTGATCCTTGTAAGTATACGTTTATACTTGTGATTTTTAAGCATGATTTGTTGCTTGAGAATGAGGTTGGTAATTGATGCTTTGAAAACGGTGAAATTTGTGATGTAATGTGGTTCATATTGGCAAGTGATGATATGAAAATACTTTTAAATATGCTATCAGATATTGTTAGCCAACTATAGGATTGACTGCACTATAAACAAGTTACCTTGGATGTTGAGGGGTTGAGATTGTACCGAATAACCCATCCATGTACCCTAATGATCGAGGAATGTCTAAGTTGTATTAACGGTGGAGGATAGCTCCCGCGTGTGAACCTTGTATAGTGTCTCGTCTCTCGTTATTTAGCTATACATCTACTATTGAGTGGTTCATATTGTACCGAATACTCCACTACGGGTGTCACAACGGTGAAGTGTAGCTCCCGTGTGTGAGCCTTGAGATGCCAGTAGAGTGTATGAAATGTTTGGGGCAACACTTGGAAATTCGTGTATCCGATGTGGTTTTTGAGAAATGATCTTTTTGATAATCACTTGTGAGCCAATATGAGTAATGATGTAATTTGAAATGTGTTATGTTGCATAATATTGAAAAATCATGTTTTACTCTTTAAGCTTAACATGTGTGGAAATGCTTTGAAAGGCTTAAATTGAGTTTAGCAAATGGGATTTGCTGTTGGTTTGTTAACATATGTTGCATGAGGTTTTCATGCTGATTTTGAATAAGAAAAGGGCATGGTTTTTGGATGACATGATGGATTTTAAATGATATTTGCGTTAATTGAAATAAGATTTCAATGTAGTTTGGAGGTAGTTTAAATTCATTGATGATGTTTTGGTTTTGAGCATTCCTCACTAAGCCTATTGTGCTTACGTTTTTTATTCATCAATGCAGACAACTAATGTCTTTGAGGCAACACTAGCAAGGGATCGGTGAAAGACTTCGATTGAGTGTATGTTTCGTTTTTGGACTAGAGTAATAAAGGCAATGGGGGATCCATAGTTTATTTGGGAGATGTATTCAAACTCCCTATTTGAGCATGTTTAATTGCTGGTTTTTAGCATGTAAAAGGCCTTTATATGTTGGTTTAAGCTTTGATTTGAGTTTTGACTTTTGGATGGTTGATTTTCATATGAAGAATTCCTTTAGAGCTCTTTTGTGATTCTTGCCATGTCTTGTTGTTGATATTGCCATACATACTTGAGGATTGATGTTTACTTCAGTTGTATACGTGTTAGAAGTAAGTTGGTAAGCATAGAGATGTATTAGAATGAGTTAAAATAGCTAAATTTCGCATTTCAGGAATCGGAGTATCGATACCCTTATAATGATATCGGTACGACCATTGAAAATTTGAAGGGGTATCGATACACAGGGGCGTATCGATACTGTTTTTGGTTTCTGGTTGTTACAGGTATCGATACCAGCCTTAAGGGTATCAATACCATCTCTTCAGGGCATCGATACCTGCCTTGAGGGTATCGATACCAACTTGTTGAACATGAATTTGGAGGTCGTCAAGGGAGTATCGATACTCTCTCTAAGGGTATCGATACGGTGGTAGTTAAATTGGTTAAAATGTAACTTTGAATGTTCTGAATCTTTACGTTTTGGTCTCTGAATCTTGTGGATGCAATTATGTGAGTTTGAATAATTATTTTGAGTTGAGTTTTGACAGAGATGCATGTAATATGATTAATTTAAAGAGTGGTATCTAAAACTAGTAATAGAACTCATAAATTGTAAATTTTGCAAAATGGTCCCTAATGTATGTTTGTGTACTATTCACATAGGTTAATAAGTTTGTAAATATGCAATCTGATCCACTGCATCGATGGTCACATAGGTTAATAAGTTGCAGCTAGAGAAGATAAAAAGGAAAAAATAGGATTGTTTATTTGAGTAAACTTTTCGGTTTACTTCAATATTCCCCGTGTAACCCGTTTGGTTCGGTCTATCGGCTAGACCGGGTCGAGGGGGTTACAAAATAGAAACTTGATGCTTGATTGATAATTGATACTTAGTGATTAGTGAAATGCTTGATTGAGTAACTAGCATATAATGGACTGTTCGAATGCGTAGGTATACTCCTTGATTGATGCTTGATGATGTTAGAATATGAATGTTGAAAATGTATAAAAGCTTGTGAAATACACTATTACTCACATGACTTAAAGGCTTAAATGAATTCAACTTTGATATTCTTGGTGCTTAATCACTTATGGTGTGATTGATTGAATTAAAAGACTCAATAAGTCTTTGGTTACATAGTTGGCATTAGGTAGAATAGCTTGCCTTAGAGTCTAGAGCTCGATTATTATGGTACGTTAGTGTACCCTACTGATTGGTGTTGTAGTCACCCTACTGTTAGATACTTTGAGTATCATATTGATTTGGTACGTTATGTACCCTATTGATTGGTGTTGTGAACACCCTACTGTTAATATGTGACTAGAATACATAGTCCTACTATCTACCAAGGCAAAACAAATTGCTAAAACTCGTAATAAGACATGATATATGGATAATGATATTATATGAATAAATGAGATAAATGTTATCTTAATTGACTCATTGTTTGATAGATATGCTAATGTGGTAATGACTTTATTTGAATGGAGAAATTGTGACCAATGTGTTCATTGTGAAGTTTTGATATGATCTAACTATTTTTTGCTTGAGTTTGAGTTTGATAATAAGATTGATACTTTTGAATGGTGCATATTGGACTAGCTAGGTCTTGAATCTACTTAATTGAAAGCTTACCTAAGATAATTTCAACTAAAATGAACAAGATCATCTATCTAATAATCTTAAGACCTTGCTAGGTAGTTGCTGCCTCACTAAGTACTTTAAGTACTTATCATTCTCGTTTCCTTCTTCCCAAACCACATGTCTAAAGTGATCAAGATATCCAAATCTTGAGCCGAGTTTACACAAGAAAAATTAAAAAGTATGCCTTGTTTTGTTCTTCTTGCACTCCTAATTGATGGCTTAGCTTTGTGTTTAGTGATTCAAGTTTCATGCATTTGGCTTATATTAAAAATGTATATGAAATGTATGTAAAAACTTGAGGTTTAGAATGTCATGTTTTATGGTACTTTGGGTATGTAAATATATCTAAGATGGTTGTAAAACTTGTATGGCTTAATAGCCCTTTTGTTATATGAATATATGAATGAAAAATAAGTAAAAGCTTGTTGAAAATATGCGAATGAATTCTGGATGTATAAGTTAGGTCTAATAGTATTCGCGTAAGTTCTTAGTGTCTTAATTATTCAGGATTCATTCGAAATGCCTTAAGTCTAATATGACCTAGTTTAATTGGAATATAATTGTTATATTAGATGAATGCTTGTATAAGTTGAATTGAGATAGAGATTTAAAATTTTGTTTAGTGCTCGAATGGTCTAGTTAAGTCTAGATGGTAACATTGAATTAGTTATCTCATTAAATTGATAATGTTAGTAATTGGTTCACCAGGTAGTTGTATGAAAAATTCAAATGGGCCTCTAAATTTACATGTTGATGTTTGGTTATAAGCTTTGACATTCCTCGCTCCTAACCCGGGCGAGGGGTGTTACATTGTCCCTGTGCATGCGACGTATACTTTGGATAAGTTGATGGGTTTGTACATTGTTGAGATAGTGCGTTTACACGGAGTGCCAAAGTCCATAGTTCCGGATAGAGATTCGTGGTTCACAGTGAGGTTTTGGGAGTGCTTGCATCGAGCTTTGGGTACTCGGTTGCATTTTAGCACTTCGTATCATCCTCGTTCGAATGTCCAATCTGAACGTGTGATTCAAATTTTGGAAGGTATGTTTAGATGTTTTGTTATTGAGTTCCAAGGAACTTGGGAAAAACAATTGCCTTTGTTAGAGTTTGCATATAACAACAATTATCAAGCAAGTATACAAATGGCATCGTATGAGGCTTTGTATGGTCGAAGGTATCGTACACCTTTGTGTTGGGCTGAGGTGGGTGAGAAGCACGTTTCCTTGCCAAATGTGTTGAAAAGAACAAATGAGAAAGTGAAGCTCATTTGTGATCGTTTGAAGGCTGCCTCATATCGTTAGAAATCCTACGCAGATTTGAAGCGTAGGGAGATTGAATTTGTGGTTGGTGATTGCGTAATTTTGAAAGTATCGCCTTGGAAGAAGGTGATGAGGTTTGGACGTAAGGGTAAGCTTAGTCCAAGGTTTATTGGGCCATATGAAGTTGCAGAGTGTGTTGGTCCTGTTGTGTATCGATTGAGGTAACCTCCCGAGTTGGGGAAAATTCATGATGTGTTTCATGTGTCGATGTTGTAGAGGTATAGGTTAGATCCATCGCATGTTATGCTAGTTGAGGAGATTGAGTTGCGACCGGGTTTGTCTTATGATAGGAACCTCTTGAGATTCTTGATTCTAGTAGTAAAGTTCTTTGTTGTAAGACGATTGAACTTGTGAAGGTGTTGTGGCAACATCGAGGAGTTGAGGAGGCCACGTGACAAAGCAAAACAATCATGTTAAAGCAGTTTCCGCACCTTTTTCCTCTAGGTAAAATTTCAAGGACGAAATTTCCTAAGAGGGGAGAGTTGCAATGCCCCGATTTTGGGTCTAAAAGTTTCTAGGTTGATTTCAGGGTCCGGTGAACATAGACTAGAGATTTGCGGTAGTTCGGGAGTGGTTCATGGAAAACATGGTTCGAGATGTGATAAAATTGTGAGAAAAAAATTCTAAAATCATCTTAAAATATATAAAAGGGTGTGGTGGAGTCACTTTTGGAAGATGGACATTTCGATTTAGTGACTATTTTGTAAAAATGTAAAAACTTTTTTTAAAGGACTGTTTTGAAAGGGGCCCAAAACTTAGAATCTTTAAGGAGCTAATTCAAGAGTAATAAGCTATTCCTTTAATTGAGCATATTTTAATTTTGGTTTAATTAAAAGATTAAAAAGAGTTTTATTAAAAGGGGATTTAGTTTTATACATCTATTTTTTAGGTAACTTTAATTTTCTCTCATAACTTCTAGAGATTTTCATCTTTCCATTTCACTTTGATTTGCAAATGATTTCTTTGGTATTTCCTCAATTTATCTCAAAGGATTCTTGAAGTTTTCATCAAAATTTTGTCAATTGAAGGAATATCAAGGGATTAGAGTTAATTTTCGTGCTTCTCCTCTAATCAAGGTTCTTTAATAAAATTCCAAAGTATTTGGCTCTTTATTTATGTTTCTTAATAAGGTTTTGTAATTGAATTGAAGAGAATGACTAAAACAGACTTAAAATGGTAATTTTGAATGATTTTCGTATTGGATCTGTTATGGATGGTTTATGATTGAGTTTAATCATGTTTTGGAAGATTATTAATGTTGAAATGAAGATTTGATCATGTTAATCCCGAAACTAGTTGGATCTCTAGTTGTTTAGGTTGTTAGAATTGGGTTTTTGTGGTGTTAATGTGAAATTGAGGTTGCTGGAGATATAAGGATGCAAATAGATTTGTTTTGGATGCTAATTGATGATTAAAAATGGATGGAAGTGCTAGGTTTTGCCTGGACTAAGTTTGTAGTGTAATCGAAGGTGTTTTCGGTTGTTTTAGATAGGCGTTTTGGTGTTTTGGGCAGAACAAACGTGGTAGGTATGTTTGCTGGAGATTTTAATGCATTGAGATGAATTAATCCTCTGTTCTTGTGTGGTATAAACATGGTATAATGTATCGATAGCAATCGGTGAAGTTTTGTGAGATTCAGACGCTTAGTTTCACGTCGGCTAGTCAAGTTTTCGCGTGTCGGTGATGAGAACGTGATTTTCAGCTTTGAAACACTTTAAAGGTGTTCTTGGGAACTTAGATGTAAGCTTGAAATGGTTGCCTAATTCGAAAGTAAGTATAAGGAATTTCTCTCGGTTGTGCTATTTTGGGTTGGTTTATGCACTTAATTTTAAATCCATGTTTACCTATTGTTAAAGCATTATTAAAGCACGTGGTTTGCTGTTCTTAAATGTTGGAATGGTGAAGGATGCATATGGTAAGTGATCCTTGTAAATATATGTTCTATACTTGTGATTTAAAGCATGGTTTAATGCTTTGGAAAATGATTTAGATGCTTTGAAAACAATGAGGTATGTGATTAAATGTGAATTATATTGGCAAGTGATGCTGTAAAAATGGTTTATAAATGAAATCATATATAGTTATCCGGCTATAGGATTGAGTGCACTATAAACAAGTCACCTTGGATGTTGAAGGGGTTTATACGGTGTACCGAATACTCCATCCAAGTACCCTAACGATTGAGGAAACAGTGTGGTGTCCCATCTCTCGTTATTATACATCTACCAATGAGTGGTGTTGAGGAGTTTATACGGTGTACCGAATACTCCACCACGAGTGTCACAACGGTGGAGCGTAGCTCCCATGTGTGAACCTTGAGATGTTGGTGAGAATGTATGAAGTCTTGGGACAACACTTGTGAATCCGCGTATCTGATGTTGTTTTGAGAAATGAGCATGTTTATGATCCCTAGTAAGCCAATATAATCGATGATGCAAATGAAATGGTTTATGATGCACAATGTGTAAATGTATGTTTTACTCTTTAAGCTTTGCATATGGAAGTTATGAGTGGGAAGGCTTAAATTGAGTGTTAGCATTGGGATTTGCTATTGATACATAATACATGTTGCATAAGGTTTATATGTTGATTTTTTATTAAGAAAAGCGCATGGTTTTGAATTGATGTTTTGAAGTAATTGAAATGTGATTTCAATGTGGCCTTGTGTGCTCACGCTCTCATTTGTCCATCAATGTAGGTAATTGAGGTTTTGGAGCCAGCAAGTAGCAAGGGATTCCAAGAGACTTCGTTTAAGAAAGTATGTTTCGGTTTAGACTAAAGTCATAAGGGCAATGGGGAATCCGTTGTGTTGTCGGGAGATTTGTGTAAACACCCTATTGAGTAAGTTTGATTTGCTGTTTTAGACTTGTAAATGGCCTTTGGTATTTGGTTTATGCTTTACTTTGCATTTTGGTATCTTACTTGGCTTGTCACTAGGTTGCATGCTTGTAGTTTACCTTTGATGCAATTTGCCATGTTATGATAATGAATATGCCATGAATGACTGAGGACTAATGTTTAGATGCATTGTATGTATGTTGGAAACTTTTTGGATGGTTTTGGAAGCATTAAAGTGACAAAAACTTGCAAAAATGTGACATTTTAGGTCATGTATTTCGATACACCTAAGGCCGTACTGAAACGATGACCTTGAAATGGGCATAGAGTTTCGAAACGAGAAGGGGAGTATCGAAACATGCTCGCAAATTTTATCTACTAGAATTTGGTGTACCGAAAAGGGTTGGAGGTTGTTTCGATACGGTCTCTAGTTTCGAAACACCAAGACCTGTTTCGAAACTAGGCATTCCGATACAAGGCTCTTTCTTTCGAAACGTCCAGCTATTAAGTTTGTTATTGGAATCTTTTAAAGATATGATTCTTTATGTTTCAGTCCCTGGATGTTGTAGATCCAATTATATGAGCTTGGATGATCATTTTGAGGTGAGATTTGACAGAGTGGCATATAATGTGACTAATTAAATGTTGGTAACTTAAAACTTGAAGAAGTTCTTTTAAATTGATAAAATTACAAAATGGCCCCTAAACATGTTTGTATTCAATTGAGTGCTTAATCGACGTTTTCATGAGATATTAATTATTCCACTACATGTCTTTACACTTAGGCTAATGATGTGCATATAGAAAATATAAAAAGAAAAAAATAAGGGTTGTTTATTGAGGTAAACCTTCTCAGTTTACTTCAATATTTACCATGTGACTCGTTCGGTTCGGTCTTTCACCCAGACCGGGTTGAGGGGGTTACATTTTCAGTGTTGCTAATGGTAGAACATTCAAGGCTGACCCATTATCTATAAGGACACCTGGAAACATGTATCCTTTGCATATTGTTGTGATGTGCAGGGCTTTGCACGATCCCCTTCCTTCTCCTAGTATTTTTTTGTCATTGAACGAAATAAAGTTGTTGGCAGCAATGTTACCGACCAACATGTCCATGTTATCGATCGTGATCTCCTTAGGTACGAATATTTGGTTTATAATCTTTAACAGGGCCTCACGGTGGCCTTCAGAGCTTAACAACAAAGATAACATAGAAATTATGGTCGGGAGCTTGTGGAGTTGCTCCACCACGCTATATTCACTATGCTTTAAAATCTTCAGGAATTCTTGAGCCTCTAATTCCTTCATTGGCTCATGATATACCGTTATCTTTTCTTTGAAGAAGTCTCTATCATCTTCTTTCCCTAGCTCCTCGTCAGCAACCTTCCTTTGCGTTGCATCTCTATCTTCTGCTGTCGGCTGGGAATAGAGCCTTCCACTCCTTGTGAAACGGCTCACCTCATTGACTGGTTCACCGTTTGCTTTTTCTTCAACATGTGTTTCCTCTGGAGCTACTACTAAGCAAGCATAATTCTGTGGGACTTGTTTGTTGTCCTTCTATGGAAATGAAGTCGGTGCCTTAATTATAAGCTTCAGGATTACTCCTCGCATGGATTCATTTGTCTTTGCCTTGGCTTTGATAACCAGGGGTTTTATTCCAACATAATCTCTTTTAGAGGATGTGTAACACCCCAATTTTGGGCTTGGAAGTTTAGGGTCTGAACCGGACCGGTTTTAATTTCGATTCGAATATAAAAGGTGGTTTTTAGGGAAAGCCTAGTTCGGGATGCATTAAAAATATGGAAAATATCTAAAAAACCTCTTTTATTATATATAAGAATGTGGTGAAATCAATTTTACAAAATGGGGTTTGGAAATACAACATTTCAAGTTAGTGACTAAAATGTAATTTTTGAAAAGTTGGTGACTGTTTTAAAAGGATTGAAACTTTGAATCTTTAAGGAGCTAATTTACCCAAGAAGAGGATTCTCCAGATTTTTCTTAAATATTAAAGATTTATTTAATGTTATTTAATAAAAGGAAAAAGAGGGAAAATAGATATTTTGGTTTTATAACTAACTTTTGTCAAAATTTTCTCATTTCTTTTTCTCTCAATTTTCCCTCAGCCAAACACATTTCCACAGCCACTTTTCCTTTGATTTCCACACCTAAAGTTGAGATTCCAATCTCTAAATGATCTCTAATCATTTCTACACCAAATCCTCATCATTTGCTTATTGAATTTTCAAGAATTTTGGCTCTAAACAAGGAGAAATCCACATTTAGAGGTATGAACGCCCTTCTCCTCCAAATACTCAGTTCTTTACTGAAATTCCCAAGTTCTCAATCCTTGATTTGATTTTTATTAAAGGTTTTGATGTTGTGATCTTGATTTTGGCTTAAAATACAAGATTTGGATTTAATTTTGAAGAAATTCGTATTAAATGATTGGGCTCTGTTTTGAGATGTCTTTTTGATGTATATTGGATGTATAAATGATGTGTAATTGAGGTTTAATCAATGCAATCCCGAATAGGTTGATTTTCCTAAGTTTTTACTTGAGTTAATGGTGGTTTTTGGGGTGATTTTGATGTTCTGCTATAGCTGGAGGTATAAGGACGTGATTAGGTCCTTTTTGGATGTTAATTGATGTCTAAGAATGATTGGAATTGATGGATCTTGGCTGGGTAATGTTGTAGAGGTGTTTGGATGTGATTTCGGTTGTGTTTGGTAGCCGAAATGTGAGTTTTGATGAGAGCAGCGAGTTTAGGTGTTTTGGCTGAAGATTTTTGTAACGCCCCGGTTTTGGGCTTAGAAGTCTTAGGCGTTGACCGGTCGGTCAAAGTGCTGTTCGAATCATAAGAGGTTAAATTAGGAAAGCCTAGTTCGGGATGCATTAAAAATATGGAAAAATGTTCTAAAATCATCTATTAATATAATTAAGTGAACTGTGAAATCAATTTTGTAAAATGAGTTTTGGAAGGGTGACATTTTGGCTAGTGACCAAAATTTAATTTTTCGCAAGTTTGGTGGCTGTTTTATAAAGGGTTGAAACTTTGAATCTTTAAGGAGCTATTTACCCAAAGGGAGTTTCTCCAGATTTTTCTAAGATATTTTGAGTTATAATTCTGATTTTAAAGTATATCAAAAGGAGGGAAAAGCCATTTGGCTAATTCATAACTAACTTCTCTATTTTCTTTCTCTCTTTTTCTCTCAACCCAAACACTCCATTTCCAGAGATTTGTTTCTGATTTTCTCACCTAAATTCCTCCTTTCAACTCTCATTTGATTCCTAATCATTGTATCTTCAAAACCTCTTCAATTGCTACTTGTTTCAACAAGGATTTTGATTCCAAAAAGAGGAGAAACTCAAGTTTGGAGGTAAGAACGTCATTCTCCTCTAAACTATCAGTTCTTTACTGAAATTCCTAAGTTTTCAATCCTAAATTGATGTTTAACTAAAGGTTTTAAAGTGTTGAAATGGATCTTGGCTTATTATGCAAGATTTTGATGATTTTTGATGATTTTCGTTAGATCTGAGTAATCTGTGTTTTGAGAGGTGTTTTTGATGTTAAATGATCTCTAAATTGATAAGGAATTGAGTTTTGATTGATGCAATCCCGGATAGGTTGAGTTTCCTAACTTTAGCTTGTGTTTCAAGGTAGTTTTTGTGGTGATCTTGTGGATCTGATGTTGCTGGAGGTATAAGGTTGTTAATAGGTTGTTTTTAGATGTTTTATGATGTTAGTGGAAGTGTAGTTTTGCTGGTTTATGGCTGGGCTTTGTTTAGAAGTGGTTTGGATGCATTTTCGGTTGTGTTTGGTGGCCGAAAATGGAGGTTGAATGAGAGCAGCGAGTTTAGGTGCTTTCATTGAAGCAATTAATGCATGATGATGCATTAATCCTCTGCTTTGATGTGTTGAAACAGGGGAGGCATCTTTGGATCCAAGAGTTGTTGATCCGGAAGCTTGATTTGGTGCTTTGGCTTGAAGCAAAGTGGAAATCGGTGAGTGAAGTTGGGTTTTCAGATTTTAAAACCAAGGTTTGAAGGTTTTGGGAGCTTAGTCTAAGTCTAAACAACTTTGCTAAGCTCAAGTGTAAGTTTTCGGATTTTCTCTCTAGTGGTGGCCATGATTTTGTTGTGATGCAAATTGGTGAATTGCATGTTTTAATTACTGTTTTGAAAGCATGTTTTAGCATGGTATTTGCTGATGTTTTAAGCCATATGTTGATGGTAACTCTAGGTAGGAGTTCCTTGATTTTATACATTGAAATAATGTGGGTTGATGTTTTGAAATGCATGTTGAAAATGGCTTGGTTTAATGCTTTAAAACAGTGGATTATATGATGTAAAAGATGTATATTGGCAAGTGATGTTTTGAAAATGTTAAGGTCACTAAGGTGGTTAAAAGTCCTTGAGTGAGCCTTGTTACTTAAGAACATCAAGGTGGTTAAAAGTCCTTGGATGATTCTTGTTGCGGACACTAAGGTGGTTAAAAGTCCTTAGGTGATCCTTTCCATGGTGGTTAAAAGTCCATGGCCAAGGTGTTTAAAAGTCCTTGGGACCAAGGTGGTTAAAAGTCCTTGGGGTGATTCAAGCTATGGACACAAAGGTGGTTAAAAGTCCTTGTGTGGTCCTTATCCATGGTGGTTAAAAGTCCATGGCCAAGGTGTTTAAAAGTCCTTGGAGCCAAGGAGTTTAAAAGTCCTTGGGAAAGTTGTTGAACTTGTTTTAATAAATGAAATGTATCACTTGAGCCAATATGACAAGTTAAGAATATTGTGAAGCATGAGATGCTTGTTTTAATGTTATGTTGAAGCATGAGATTGCTTGTTTTAAATATGCTTTTGAGCATGTGCAAAGGTTGATTATAAGCATGTTTTGTAAATGTTTTTAATTGCATTATTGAATGGTTTTTAAAGAGCATTCCTCACTAAGCTTTTGCTTACGCTCTCTCGTTTTCTTAATTCAATAATGCAGAGCATTAAAGAACCTTAAAGGGCAGCAAGGAGGGCAAGCATTCTAGTTCAAGTAAAGCTCAATGTATGGAAGGTTTATAAGCACCTTTTAGCTTTTGGGTAATTTGGCAATGGGGGACCAATGTGTATGTTTTGGGAGGTGTTTGGAACTCCCTAAGTCTGTTGAATGTTGTTATGAATGCTGGTTTTTGGTTTGGATCATTATATGCTTGTCGCGGAAGTTTGTGCTTGAATAGCTAGCTTGTGTAGGAAGCATGCCTATAGAATTGGGGCTTTTTGCTTGTGATGTTGTTTTGATGAATTGATGATGCAAGTGTGTCCTATATATGTTGAATTGCATTCTGGTAAAGTTTGGTAGCATTTGAAGCATGTTTGAGTGATCAATTGCATGTTTTGGTATGCTAGTTTGCTGAAATCTGTGCAGGCGTTTCGGAACAGTGTGCACCGTTTCGGAACGGGTGCTGGAATGAACCCAGGGGTCCGAAACGGTTTGGCCTCTGCCAGACCCCCGTTGCGGTACTGGTTTCGGAACGGCCCGTGTTTCGGAACAGGGTCAACCAGTTTCGGAACGGTCGACCGTTGGGGGCTGACATGGGCAGTTATATGTTTTGAAATGTTTGCGTTTTGGTCCTGAATCTTGTTTGTGCAATTGTATGAGTTTGGGAAGTCCTTTTGAGCTGAAATTTCAAGAGAAGCATGAAACCTGACTAATTTCAAGTTTGTAAGATTAATTTGGGTTAAGTCCTTTAATTTATAAGAAATTACAATTTGGTCCCTAAAGTTGTAATTTGTTCAATTGGGTCCCTGTTTGATCTCTGATGTTTGTGATCTTTGAGTTTGATGTTTGTGTGATCACAATTAGGGTTAATATGCATCTAGATAAGATTAAAAAGAAAAAAAGGGTCGTTAATCAAGGTTGACCTTCGGGTTGACTTTGGTTTTCCCCGTGTGACTTTCTTAATTCGGGTCAACCGTCTAGGCCGGGTTAAGGGGGTTACATTTGGTGGTATCAGAGCTGAGTTCTCGAGTAATTGGGAATGAATGTATGCAGGATTGAAGTATGTTCAGTGGCTTGAGATGTTGATGCTTTTGAGATGTATGCTGTGATGTTGCATGATGAGGGTACCCATTGCCAAACAAAAGCTAAAGGAATGATGTTGATTTTGAAAGAAATTGAGCTTGAATACTTGGAATTGCTTACCTTGCTGGTCCTGACTATGTTTTATTTGTATTGTTGTGCATGGTAAAAGTATGGCACCACGTAGAGAGTTAAGGAGTAGGGTGAGAGCTACGACCCTGGATGGGAATGAGAATGATGAGAATGCGGGTAGTGCTGTGTTACCTCCTCCTCCACCTGGTGGTGGTGGTGCTGAGGGAGGGAGAGCTGGAGCTGAAGCAGCTGGTGCTAGAGCTGCAGGACCTGAGGTTGGTCAGGGGCAAGCTATGCCTGATATGACGATGCTGGTACAAGCTATTGCGGGTGCTTTCCGAGCAGCAGTAGCTGGAGCTCAAGGAGCTGGGCATCAGGGAGATGCTGGTGTTAGACTACCCTTAGAGCGTCTGCGTAGTCTTGGTGGGACTGAGTTTAGGGGTATGTCTGCTGAGAGGTCGGAAGCTTGGCTAGAAAGTACCAAGCGAATCTTGGGACAGATGAGCTGCACTGATGTGCAAAAGTTGGGATGTGTTGTGTAATTGCTGCAGGGCGATGCTTATACGTGGTGGACGACCACAACCTCTGGGATGGCTGAAGCTGACATCACTTGGACATTCTTTCAGAATGCGTTCAAGAGGAGATATCTGGGAGTGAGATATCTGGATGAGAAAAAGCGTGAATTCATGACTCTGACCCAAGGGAGCATGAGTGTGGCTGAGTATGAGGTGCAGTTTGTGCGACTCAGTCAGTATGCACCGGAGCTGATTCCTGATGAGCGGGAGAGGTGCGAGAGGTTTCGTTATGGTCTCATAACGGAGGTAAAGATGTATGTGCTGGCCACTGAATATGATGATTTTGATGTGTTAGTGGGCCGAGCAAAGGACATAGAGATGAATTTGAGTTTGTCTGCGAAAGGTGCTGGAGCAAGTTCTGGGAAGAAAGCTGCTGAGTATAGTTCCGGAGGTGGACGGAACAAGAGGGGACGTGATCAGAGGTTTCAGTCCTCAGCTAAGAGAGGTGGAGGTGCACCTGCTAGGGGTGGCAATGCTAGATCTGACCCTAGTGCTTGTTGGATCTGCGGTTCACGTGGTCACTTGAGGCGTGACTGTCCTCGTGCTGTGAGGGAGGTGCAAGCTCCTGTTGCGGCAGATGGTTTTGAATGCTGGAATTGTGGTTCTGCAGACCACTTGAGGCGAGATTGTCCGAGGATGGCTGGTGGCCAAGAGCGTGCTCCTGTTGTTGCTGCACCGCAGAGAGGTCGTGGGCGCGGCCGTGGTAATTTCCAGAGACGTGAGGAAGGTGGTCATGGAGTAGCCCATGTTGTGGCTATTCAGCCTGAGGGTGGAGGCCAGGCGAGGGTGTATGCTGAGCGCGAGGGAAGGAATGATGCAGATGTGATTGCAGGTACCTTTACTTTGCAATCCTTGTCATTGCTTTCTTTGATTGATTCTGGATCTACGCATTCATACATTTTGCGTGAGCATGCTGAATTGCTTGGTTTGCCTGTTGAGTCTTTGGATGTTGGTGTTCGTGTCACTAGTTCTTTTGGTGAAACTGTTGTGACTCGAAAGCTTTATAGAAGGTGTCCTTTGGTTGTTCAAGAGCATGTTTTTCATGTTGATCTTATGGAGTTGCCCTTTTATGGTTTTGATGTGATCCTTGGTATGGATTGGCTTGCTGAGCATCGTGCTGTTGTGGATTGTGAGAATAAGCGGGTTTCGCTTAAGCTGGCAGATGATTATGAAGTGGTGGTGGTTGGTGAGAATGTGAAGTTTCTTGCCAATGTTGTTTCTACCTTGGAGGCGAGCAGGATGCTGAGGCAGGGCTGTGAAGCTTATCTAGCTTTTGTGATGAATCCTTGTTCTAAGGAGTTGAGGGTGCAAGATATCAGGGTTGTGAAGGAGTTTCCTGATGTTTTTCCTGAGGAGTTGCCTGGTTTACCTCCTAATCGCGAGGTGGAGTTTGGAATTGAGCTGTATGAGAATACAACTCCTGTGTCCATTACTCCCTATAGAATGGCACCTAAGGAGCTGAAGACGCAGTTGCAAGAGCTGCTTGATCGTGGTTTCATCCGGTCGAGTGTGTCACCTTGGGGAGCGCCGGTCTTGTTTGTGAAGAAGAAAGATGGCACTATGAGGATGTGCATTGATTACCGTCAGCTGAACAAGTTGACTATCAAGAATCGGTATCCTTTGCCGAGGATTGATGATCTCTTTGATCAATTTCAGGGAGCTGCTGTGTTCTCTAAGATTGACTTGAGGTCAGGGTATTATCAGTTGAAGGTGAAGGATGTTGATGTGCCTAAGACAGCTTTCAGGACAAGGTATGGGCATTATGAGTTCCTTGTGATGCCGTTTGGTTTGACAAATGCTCCTGCTGCTTTCATGGACATGATGAATCGTGTGTTTCATGAATACCTGGACAAGTTCGTTGTGGTGTTCATTGATGATATCCTCGTGTACTCGCGTACTGAGGAGGAGCATGAAGAGCATTTGAGGATTGTGCTGCAAGCTTTGTTGGAGAATCAGCTTTATGCTAAGCTGAGCAAGTGTGAGTTTTGGCTTAGGGAGGTGGTGTTTCTTGGGCATGTGGTCTCAGCTGAGGGGATTCGTGTTGATCCTCAGAAGATTGAAGCGGTGATGAACTGGAAAGTTCCTAAGTCTGTTCATGAGGTCCGTAGTTTCCTTGGTTTGGCAGGATACCACCGAAGGTTTGTGGATGGTTTTTCCAAGGTTGCTGCTCCTTTGACGAAGTTGTTGCAGAAAGATGTTATGTATGAGTGGACAGAAGCGAGACAGCAGGCTTTTGAGAAGCTGAAGATGGCTTTGACGCAAGCTCCTATCTTGATTCAGCCTGAATCAGGGAAAGAGTTTGTGGTCTATAGTGATGCATCCTATGTTGGTTTGGGGTGTGTGCTGATGCAAGAGGGTAAGGTTGTGGCTTATGCATTGCGGCAGTTGAAGGTGCATGAGCGCAATTATCCTACGCATGATATTGAGCTGGCAGCAGTGGTTTTTGCTTTGAAGATCTGGAGGCATTATCTGTATGGTGAGAAGTGTACTGTGTACACGGATCACAAGAGTTTAAGGTATCTGATGTCTCAGAAGGAGTTGAATCTTAGGCAGCAGCGTTGGTTGGAGTTGCTCAAGGATTATGATCTGACGATTGAGTATCATCCTGGAAAGGCTAATGTTGTTGCGGATGCCTTGAGTAGGAAGGTAGCTGTTGAGCTGAGAGCTATGTTTGCTAGCTTGAGTATATCGCGGGATGGTGGTCTTGTTGCTGAGTTGCAGGTGAAACCATCGTTGGTTCAGTTGATCAAGGATAAGCAGTTGTTGGATGATTCCTTGGTGTCTCATGTTCAGGATATCGCGGAGGGTAGACCTTCGGATTTCTGCTTTAATGAGGATGGAGTGTTGTGTTTTGGGAGTCGAATAGTAGTGCCTGCTGATGTTGAGTTGAGGCGTGGTATTCTGACTGAAGGTCATAGTAGTCCTTTTGATATGCACCCTGGTAGTACTAAGATGTATCGTGATCTTCGTGATGAGTACTATTGGGTGGGTTTGAAGAAGGATGTTGCAGAGTTTGTGAGCAAGTGTTTGGTGTGTCAGCGGGTTAAGGCTGAACATCAGGTTCCTTCTGGTTTGTTGCAACCGTTGAAAATCCCTGAATGGAAGTGGGAGAGGGTTACCATGGATTTTGTATCTGGTTTACCTTTGTCTCCATCGAAGAAGAATTCTGTTTGGGTGATTGTGGATCGCCTGACGAAGTGTGCGCATTTCTTGCCTGTGCATACTACGTTTTCTTTGGATAAGCTGGCAGAGCTGTACATTGCTGAGATTGTGAGGCTGCATGGTGTGCCTAAGTCGATTGTGTCGGATAGGGATCCGAGGTTCACATCGCGTTTTTGGCAGTGTTTGCATCAAGCTTTGGGTACGAGGTTGCATTTCAGTACATCCTATCATCCTCAGTCGGATGGTCAGTCTGAGCGAGTTATTCAGATTTTGGAGGATATGTTGAGATGCTGCGTGATGGAGTTCCAAGGTTCTTGGGAGAAGCATCTGCCTTTGGTTGAGTTCGCTTATAACAATAGTTATCAGGCGAGTATACAGATGGCACCTTATGAGGCTCTATATGGGAGGAAGTGTAGGACTCCTCTTTGTTGGGCTGAAACTGGTCAAAAGTTGGTTTCGATGCCGGCTTTGTTGAAAGGAACCACCGAGAAGGTGAAGCTCATTTGTGAGCGGTTGAAGGCTGCTTCTGACCGGCAGAAATCTTACGCTGATTTGAAGCGTAAGGAGATAGAGTATGCGGTGGGTGACCGTGTGTTCTTGAAGGTCTCGCCTTGGAAGAAGGTGATGAGGTTTGGTCGGAAGAGTAAGTTGAGCCCTAGATACATTGGACCGTATGAGGTTGTTGAGCGTGTGGGTCCTGTTGCGTATCGGTTGAGGTTACCTCAGGAGCTGGAGAAGATTCATGATGTGTTCCATATTTCTATGCTCCGAAAGTATAGATCTGATCCTTCGCATGTGATGCCTGTGGAGGAAGTGGTTTTGAATCCGGATTTGACCTATGATGAGGAACCGGTGAAGGTTCTGGATTCGAATAGCAAGGTTCTTCGTGGCAAGACCATTGAGTTGGTGAAGGTGCTGTGGAAGCATCGAGGTGTTGAGGAAGCCACGTGGGAGCGGAAGGAAGACATGCTGAAGCAGTTTCCTTATCTCTTTCCTTCAGGTAAATTTCGAGGACGAAATTTCTTAAGGGGGGAGAGTTGTAACGCCCCAGTTTTGGGCTTAGAAGTCTTAGGCGTTGACCGGTCGGTCAAAGTGTTGTTCGAATCATAAGAGGTTAAATTAGGAAAGCCTAGTTCGGGTTGCATTAAAAATATGGAAAAATGTTCTAAAATCATCTTTTAATATAATTAAGTGAACTGTGAAATCAATTTTGGAAAATGAGTTTTGGAAGGGTGACATTTTGGCTAGTGACCAAAATGTAATTTTTCGCAAGTTTGGTGGCTGTTTTATAAAGGGTTGAAACTTTGAATCTTTAAGGAGCTATTTACCCAAAGGGAGTTTCTCCAGATTTTTCTAAGATATTTTGAGTTATAATTCTGATTTTAAAGTATATCAAAAGGAGGGAAAAGCCATTTGGCTAATTTCATAACTAACTTCTCTATTTTCTTTCTCTCTTTTTTTCTCAACCCAAACACTCCATTTCCAGAGATTTGTTTCTGATTTTCTCACCTAAATTCCTCCTTTCAACTCTCATTTGATTCCTAATCATTGTATCTTCAAAACCTCTTCAATTGCTACTTGTTTCAACAAGGATTTTGATTCCAAAAAGAGGAGAAACTCAAGTTTGGAGGTAAGAACGTCCTTCTCCTCTAAACTATCAGTTCTTTACTGAAATTCCTAAGTTTTCAATCCTAAATTGATGTTTAATTAAAGGTTTTAAAGTGTTGAAATGGATCTTGGCTTATTATGCAAGATTTTGATGATTTTTGATGATCTTCGTTAGATCTGAGTAATCTGTGTTTTGAGAGGTGTTTTTGATGTTAAATGATCTCTAAATTGACAAGGAATTGAGTTTTGATTGATGCAATCCCGGATAGGTTGAGTTTCCTAAGTTTAGCTTGTGTTTCAAGGTAGTTTTTGTGGTGATCTTGTGGATCTGATGTTGCTGGAGGTATAAGGTTGTTAATAGGTTGTTTTTAGATGTTTTATGATGTTAGTGGAAGTGTAGTTTTGCTGGTTTATGGCTGGGCTTTGTTTAGAAGTGGTTTGGATGCATTTTCGGTTGTGTTTGGTGGCCGAAAATGGAGGTTGAATGAGAGCAGCGAGTTTAGGTGCTTTCATTGAAGCAATTAATGCATGATGATGCATTAATCCTCTGCTTTGATGTGTTGAAACAGGGGAGGCATCTTTGGATCCAAGAGTTGTTGATCCGGAAGCTTGATTTGGTGCTTTGGCTTGAAGCAAAGTGGAAATCGGTGAGTGAAGTTGGGTTTTCAGATTTTAAAACCAAGGTTTGAAGGTTTTGGGAGCTTAGTCTAAGTCTAAACAACTTTGCTAAAATCAAGTGTAAGTTTTTGGATTTTCTCTCTAGTGGTGGCCATGATTTTGTTGTGATGCAAATTGGTGAATTGCATGTTTTAATTACTGTTTTGAAAGCATGTTTTAGCATGGTATTTGCTGATGTTTTAAGCCATATGTTGATGGTAACTCTAGGTAGGAGTTCCTTGATTTTATACATTGAAATAATGTGGTTTGATGCTTTGTAATGCATGTTGAAAATGGCTTGGTTTAATGCTTTAAAACAGTGGATTATATGATGTAAAAGATGTATATTGGCAAGTGATGTTTTGAAAATGTTAAGGTCACTAAGGTGGTTAAAAGTCCTTGAGTGAGCCTTGTTACTTAAGAACATCAAGGTGGTTAAAAGTCCTTGGATGATTCTTGTTGCGGACACTAAGGTGGTTAAAAGTCCTTAGGTGATCCTTTCCATGGTGGTTAAAAGTCCATGGCCAAGGTGTTTAAAAGTCCTTGGGACCAAGGTGGTTAAAAGTCCTTGGGGTGATTCAAGCTATGGACACAAAGGTGGTTAAAAGTCCTTGTGTGGTCCTTATCCATGGTGGTTAAAAGTCCATGGCCAAGGTGTTTAAAAGTCCTTGGAGCCAAGGAGTTTAAAAGTCCTTGGGAAAGTTGTTGAACTTGTTTTAATAAATGAAATGTATCACTTGAGCCAATATGACATGTTAAGAATATTGTGAAGCATGAGATGCTTGTTTTAATGTTATGTTGAAGCATGAGATTGCTTGTTTTAAATATGCTTTTGAGCATGTGCAAAGGTTGATTATAAGCATGTTTTGTAAATGTTTTTAATTGCATTATTGAATGGTTTTTAAAGAGCATTCCTCACTAAGCTTTTGCTTACGCTCTCTCGTTTTCTTAATTCAATAATGCAGAGCATTAAAGAACCTTAAAGGGCAGCAAGGAGGGCAAGCATTCTAGTTCAAGTAAAGCTCAATGTATGGAAGGTTTATAAGCACCTTTTAGCTTTTGGGTAATTTGGCAATGGGGGACCAATGTGTATGTTTTGGGAGGTGTTTGGAACTCCCTAAGTCTGTTGAATGTTGTTATGAATGCTGGTTTTTGGTTTGGATCATTATATGCTTGTCGTGGAAGTTTGTGCTTGAATAGCTAGCTTGTGTAGGAAGCATGCCTATAGAATTGGGGCTTTTTGCTTGTGATGTTGTTTTGATGAATTGATGATGCAAGTGTGTCCTATATATGTTGAATTGCATGCTGGTAAAGTTTGGTAGCATTTGGAGCATGTTTGAGTGATCAATTGCATGTTTTGGTATGCTAGTTTGCTGAAATCTGTGCAGGCGTTTCGGAACAGTGTGCACCGTTTCGGAACGGGTGCCTGGAATGAACCCAGGGGTCCGAAACGGTATGCACCGTTTCGAAACGGTTTGGCCTCTGCCAGACCCCCGTTGCGGTACTGGTTTCGGAACGGCCCGTGTTTCGGAACAGGGTCAACCTGTTTCGGAACGGTCGACCGTTGGGGGCTGAAATGGGCAGTTATATGTTTTGAAATGTTTGCGTTTTGGTCCTGAATCTTGTTTGTAAAATTGTATGAGTTTGGGAAGTCCTTTTGAGCTGAAATTTCACAGAGAAGCATGAAACCTTACTAATTTCAAGTTGGTAAGATTAATTTGGGTTAAGTCCTTTAATTTATCAGAAATTACAATTTGGTCCCTAAAGTTGTAATTTGTTCAATTGGGTCCCTGTTTGATCTCTGATGTTTGTGATCTTTGAGTTTGATGTTTTTGTGATCACAATTAGGGTTAATGTGCATCTAGATAAGATAAAAAAGAAAAAAAAAGGGTCGTTAATCAAGGTTGACCTTCGGGTTGACTTTGGTTTTCCCCGTGTGACTTTCTTAATTCGGGTCAACCGTCTAGGCCGGGTTAAGGGGGTTACAATTTTAATGCATGATGATGCATTAATCCTCTGCTTTTGATGTGTTTAAAACAGGGGAGACATCTTCGAATCCTTGTGGTGTTGATCCGGAGGCTTGATCGGCGTTTCGGCAAGCTTGCGAAACGGAATCGGTGAGTGAAGTTTGGTTTTCAGCTTTGAAACCAATGTTTGAAGGTTATGGGAGCTTAGTTTAAGTCTAAACAACTTAGCTAAGCTCAAGAGTAACTTTTCGGAGAAACTCTCTTTTTGATGAACCATGAGATGGTTGAATGCAATGTGTTTTATTTGCATGTTTAAATTCTGTTTTGAAAGCATGTTTTAGCATTATAATGCTGGTTTTATAAGTCATGTGTTGAAGGATGCTCAAGGTAAGAGATCCTTGTTTTGAACATTGATAAATGTGGTTTGATGCATTTTGATGCATGATTATTTAATGGCTTTGTTAAATGCTTTAAAATAGTGGATTGATGATGGTAAATGATGTATATTGGCAAGTGATGTGTTGGTTTAAAAGTCCTTGAATCGGATATAGTTAGCCGGCTATAGGATTGGGTGCACCGTGAATAAAGTCGCCTTGGATGTTGAGGGGTTGTGATTGTACCAAAAACTCCATCCAAGTACACTAACGAGATGGTTAAGATCACAATGGTGGTTAAAAGTCCATGTGTGGATCTTGTGTTGTGTGTCCCGTGTTCTCGTTAGTGATGTTATACAACTACCAATGAGTGATGTGGAGGGGTTGTGATTGTACCGTAGACTCCATCACGGGTGTTGAGGGGTTGTGATTGTACTGGTAAACCCCACCTTGATATTGGTAGTGTGTATGAAGCGTATGGGACAACGCTTGTAATCCGCGTATCCGATTGTGTTTTAAGTTGAAAAATGGTTATGGATTATCACTTGAAAGCCAATATGACATGTTGATGAAATGAAGCATGAGATGCTTGGTTTGTATGCATATATGCATGATAAATGATGTTTTGAAATTAAAGGCCTTGGAAAGGTGTTTTTACAAATGCATTATTGTGTTGTTTTAATTGAGCATTCCTCACTAAGCATATGTGCTTACGCTCTCTCTTTCTTAAACCAATAATGCAGAGCATTGAAGTGCTTTAAGGGCAGAAAGGAGGTCAAGGATCCAAGTGAAAGTCTAAGCTCATGTATGGTGACTATTTTCACAACACTATTAGCTTTTGGTATTTGGCAATGGGAACCTAGATTGTGTTTTTGGGAGATGTTTTGGACTCCCTAAGTTTGGTTTAATGCCTATGGTGTTTGGAACTTGTAAAGGGCCATTTGGTATTTGGTTTTGGAGATTTGATGATTGCTTGATTTTCATTATAGGATGCATGCCTATAGATTTGGAATTTTCCTTAAATGATGCCATGATTGAGTTTTGATGATGCTAATATGTTCCCTTAATGTTTGATGACTTGTTGGCATGATAAGAGGGTCTTATGAATGTGTTTGTTGGGTCGAAAGGGTGTTAAACCAGAAAAATTCTGCATTTCTGGGCAGCCCGTATCGGAACGGGTGCTACTGTTTCGGAACAGGGGGCCTGAAATGGCCTTGGCGTTTCGAAACGGGTAGAGCCATTCCGAACTGGATTTGCTACTACCAAGCCCTGTTCCGCAACAAGTTTTGGAACGGTCCCACGTATCGGAACGGACACCCTCCGTTTCGAAACACCCGACCGTTGGGCACTGAATTACATGGTTAAATGTTTTGCAAGTTGTACGTTTTAGTCCTGAACTTTGTTTAGGCAATTGATTGAATTTGAGATGTCCGTTTGAGATGAAATTTTGCAGAGAAGCATGAAACATGATTAATTTCATAATGGTAACCTAAAAATTGGTAAACTCATCGTAATTTCCAGAATTTACAAATTGGTCCCTAAATTCGTATGTTGTGCAATTGAGTCCCTAATTGTTTTCCAATTGCTGTGATTTTTAAGTATGCTTATCTCAAGAGTACACCTAGGGTTAATATGCATTTAGACAAGATTTAAAAAGAAAAAAAAGGTCGTTAATCAAAGTTGACTTTCGGGTTGACTTTAGTTTTCCCCGTGTAATCTTCGTAGTTCGGGTTAACCGTCTAGGCCGGGCTAAGGGGGTTACATTTGGTGGTATCAGAGCTGAGTTCTCGAGTATTTGGGAATGGTTAAGTGGGTGATAAGTGTATGATTGCTTTGTATGCTTGTTGAGTGAAAGTATGATGTATGAATTGTAAGAATGTTACAATTGTGGTGTATGCTGTGGTGAAGCATGTTAGAGGGACCCATTGCCAAATCAAAGCTAATGAAATGATTTGTTTTAATTGGAGATGAGCTTGAGTACTTGGATTGCTTACCTTGCTGAGCCTGACTATGTTTATTGCATTTGTGATTGCATTGTATAGTGAATGGGACCTCGTAGAGAGACGAGGATTAATACGCGAGCTATGGCTCAAAATGAGAATGAAGAGAATGCTGAAAATGTGGTGGATTTACCACCTCCACCCGGTGGTGGTGGTGCTGGGGGTGAGGGAGCTGGTGTTGGTGCTGGTGCTGGGGTCGCTGGACCTGAAGCTGGACAGGGGAAGGCTGCTCCTGACATGACAATGCTGATTCAGGCTATTGCTGGAGCCTTTCAGGCGGCGGTAGTTGGAGCTCATGGAGCTGGGCATCAGGGAGATGCTAATGTTAGACTACCTCTGGAACGCTTGCGCAGTCTGGGAGGGACTGAGTTCAGGGGTTTGTCTGCTGAAGGTTCTGAGTCTTGGTTGGAAAGTACCAAGAGAATTTTGGGACAAATGAACTGCAATGAAGTGCAGAAGCTGGGTTGTATGATATCGTTGTTGCATGACGATGCGTATACCTGGTGGACAACCACTATCTCCGGAATGGAAGATGCTGATGTGACTTGGACGTTCTTTCTGAACGCGTTCAAGAGGAGGTATTTGGGTGTGCGATACCTGGATGAAAAGAAAAGGGAATTCATGTCTCTTACTCAAGGGAGCATGTCAGTGGCTGAGTACGAGGTTCAGTTTGTCCGACTCAGTCAGTACGCACCTGAGCTTATCCCTGATGAGCGGGAAAGGTGTGAACGTTTCCGTTATAGTTTGGTGACGGAAGTGAAGACCTATATGCTGGCGGCTGAGTACACTGACTTTGATGTGCTGGTTGGTAGAGCAAAAGACATTGAGTTGAATTTGGGTTTATCTTCTAGAGGAGTTGGTCCTAGTGCGGGCAAGCGAGCTGCTGAGTATAGTTCCGGTGGCGGACTGAACAAGAGAGGACGTGATCGAAAGTATTGGTCTTCAGCAAGGCGTGGTGGTGGAGGGCATGGTGCGCCTGTTCAGGGGGACAAGGCGAGAGCTGATCAGAACACATGTTGGGCATGTGGATCGCGTGGTCATCTGAGGCGTGATTGTCCACGAGCAGTGAGGGAGGTACAGGCTCCTGTTGTGGTGACCGGTAATTCGTGCTGGAACTGTGGTTCGGCGGATCACATGAGGAGGGAGTGTCCTCTGTTGGCCGGTGGTGGCCAGGGACGTGCTCCTGGAGTTGTTGCATCACATAGAGGTCGTGGGCACGACCGTGGTAACTTCCAGCGCAGGGAGGATGGTGGAAGGAATGTGGCTCATGTGGTAGCTGTTCAGCTTGAGGGTGGTGGACAGGCCAGAGTGTATGCTCAGAGGGAAGGGAGGAATGACACGGATGTGATCGCAGGTACTTTCACTTTGCAATCCTTGTCATTACTTTCCTTGATTGATTCTGGATCTACACACTCATACATATTGCGTGAACATGCTCAATTGCTTGGTTTGCCTGTTGAGTCTTTGGATGTTGGTATGCGTGTAACTAGTTCTTTTGGTGAGACTGTTGTGACACGAAAGCTTTATAGAAAGTGTCCTTTGGTTGTGCAAGACCATGTTTTTCATGTTCATCTTATGGAATTGCCTTTCTATGGTTTTGATGTAATGCTTGGTATGTAACCCCCGTAGCCCGGTCTAGACGGTTGACCCGAACTACGAAGATTACACGGGGAAAACCAAAGTCAACCCGAAAGTCAACCTTGATTAACGACCCTTTTTTTTTCTTTTTAATCTTATCTAGATGCACATTAACCTTAAGTGTGACCATACAATCAACATATTAAAAGATCACAAACATCAGAGATCAAACAGGGACCCAATTGAACAAACTACAACTTTAGGGACCAAATTGTAATTTCTGATAAATTAAGGGACTTATCCCAAATTAAAGTTACCATCTTGAAATTAGTCAGGTTTCATGCTTCTCTGTGAAATTTCAGCTCAAAAGGACATCCACAGCTCATGCAATTGATCATACAAGATTCAGGACCAAAACGCAAACATTTCAAAACATATAACTACCATGTCAGCCCCCTAACGGTCGACCGTTCCGAAACAGGCTAGCCCTGTTCCGAAACACGGGCCGTTCCGAAACGGGTTCCGGAACATGGCCTCGGCAGAGGCTAAACCGTTTCGAAACGGTGCATACCGTTTCGGACGCCTGGGTTCATGCAAGGCACCCGTTCCGAAACGGTACACCCCTGTTCCGAAACGCCTGTACGAAAATCAGCAAACAAGCATACTAGATCATGCAATTGACCACTCAAACATGCTCCAAACATCACCAAACTTTACCAGCATGCAATTAAACATATTTAAGACATAAGAGCATCATCAATTCAGCAAAATAACATCTCATGCAAAAAGCCCCAAATCAATGGTCATGCTTCCTACACAAGCTATCCACTCAAGCACCAACTTGCAAAACAAGCATATAAGGTTCAAACCAAAAACCAGCAACAACAACCACATTCAACATACTTAGGGAGTCATAAACACCTCCCAAAACAAATACATTGGTCCCCCATTGCCAAAACATACAAAAGCTAAAACACTTATAAAACCTTCATACATTGAGCTTTACTTGTACTTGTTTGCTTGCCTCCTCTTGCTGCCCTCAATGCACTCTAATGCTCTGCATTATTGAATCAAGAAAACGAGAGAGCGTAAGCCAAAGCTTAGTGAGGAGTGCTCTTTAAAAACCATTCAATAATGCATTTAAAACCATTCGTAAATCATGCTTGTAAACAACCTTTACACATGCTCATAGCATACTTTAAATCAAGCAATATCATGCTACACATTTCATTTAAACAAGCAACTCATGCTTCAACATAAACATTAAATCATGCATCTCGTGCATCTCATGTACTATACATGTCATATTGGCTCAAGTGATACATTTCATTTATGAAATCAAGTTCAACAACTTTCCCCAAGGACTTTTAAACACCTTGGACCCCAAGGACTTTTAAACACCTTGGCCATGGACTTTTAAACACCATGAATGGACCACATAAGGACTTTTAACCACCTTTGTGTCCGTAGCTTGAATTACCCCAAGGACTTTTAAACACCTTGGCCCCAAGGACTTTTAAACACCTTGGCCCCATGGACTTTTAACCACCATGGAAAGGAGCACCTAAGGACTTTTAACCACCTTAGAGTCCGCAACAAGATTCATCCAAGGACTTTTAACCACCTTGATGATCTTAGATAACAAGGCTCACTCAAGGACTTTTAACCACCTTAGTGACCTTCACTTTTACAAACCATCACTTGCCAATACACACTTTATACATCACATAGTCCACTGTTTTAAAGCATTTAAACCAAGCCATTTCATCATGCATTTCAAAGCATTAAATCATCATTTAACAATGCATAAAAACAAGGTACTCTTTCCTAGAGACACCTTCAACACATGGCTTAAATCATCAGCATAAATCATGCTAAAACATCAGCAATTAACATGCTAAAACATGCTTTCCAAAACAGTAGCAAATCATGCAAAATCATCATTTCACATTTCATCAAAACATGGCCACCACTTAAAGAGAGTAATCCGAAAACTTACACTTGAGCTTAGCAAAGTTGTTTAGACTTATACTAAGCTCCCAAAACCTTCAACCCTTGGTTTTAAAGCTGTAAATCCATTTTCACTCACCGATTACCACTTCGCTTCAAGCCAAAGCACCAAAACAAGCCTCCGGATCAACAACTCTTGGATCCAAGGATGCCTCCCCTATTTCAACACATTAAAGCAGAGGATTAATGCATCATCACGCATTAATTGCTTCAATGAAAGCATCTAAACTCGCTGCTCTCACAAAACCTCCATTTTCGGCCTCCAAACACAACCGAAAATGCATCCGAAACACTTCTAAACAAAGCCCAGCCACAAACCAGCAAAACCTTACTTTCATTAACATCATAACACATCTAAAAACAACCTATAACCATCCTTATACCTCCAGCAACACCAGATCCACAAGATCACCACAAAAGCTACCTTAAAACACAAGCTAAACTTAGGAAATCCAACCTATCCGGGATTGCATCAATCAAGACTCATTTCCACATCAATTTAATGATCATTTAACATCAAAAACACTTCTCAAAACACTGATTTAACAGATCAAACGAAAATCAAGTGAAATCATCAAAATCTTGCACAATTAGCCAAGATCCATAAATCAACCTTTAAACCTTTAATCAATTATCAAATTAGGATTGAAAACTTAGGAATTTCATTAAAGAACTTGAAGTTCAGAGGAGAAGGACGTTCTTACCTCCAAACTTGAGTTTCTCCTCTTTTTGGAATAGAAAAGCTTGATGAAACTTGAAGCAATTGAAGAGGATTTGAAGACACAATGATTTGCAATCAATTGAGAGTTGAAAGAATGATTTTAGGTGAGAAAATCAGAACAAGATCTCTGGAAAATGAGTGTTTGGGTTGAGAGAAAAGATAGAGAGAAAATAGGTAGTTAAATGAGAAAATAGCTAAAATTGGATTTTCCCTCCTTTTGATTCTTTTAAAATCAGAATTATGAGTTAAAATATCTTAGAAAAATCTGGAGAAACTCCCTTTGGGTAAATAGCTCCTTAAAGATTCAAAGTTTCAACCCTTTATAAAATAGCCACCAAACTTTCAAAAATTACATTTTGGTCACTAGTCAAAATGTCACACTTCCAAAACTCATTTTCCAAAATTGATTTCACAGTTCACTTAATTATAATAAAAGATGATTTTAGAACATTTTTCCATAATTTTTATGCAACCCGAACTAGGCTTTCCTAATTTAACCTCTTACGATTCGAACAGCACTTGACCAACCGGTCAACGTCCAAGACTTCCAAGCCCAAAACCGGGGCGTTACATGGTATGGATTGGCTTGTTGAGCATCGAGCTGTAGGGGATTTTGAGAATAAGTGAGTTTCACTGAAGCTTGCGAACGTTTATGAGGTAGTGGTGGTTGGTGAGAATGTGAAGTTTCTTGCCAATGTGGTGTCTACACTGGAAGCGAGCCGGATACTGAGGCAAGGTTGTGAAGCCTACCTCGCCTTTGTGATGAATCCTAGCTCTAAGGAGTTGCGTGTGCAAGATATCAGGACTGTACGAGAGTTTCCTGGTGTGTTTCCGGAGGAGTTGCCTGGATTGCCTCCTAATCGCGAAGTGTAGTTTGGGATTGAGCTGTATGAAAATACAACTCCAGTGTCCATTACTCCTTATCGAATGGCACCTAAAGAGTTGAAAGAGCTGAAGACGCAACTTCAGGAGTTGCTTGATCGTGGTTTCATTCGGCCGAGTGTGTCACCTTGGGGTGCACCGGTCCTGTTTGTGATGAAAAAGGATGGCACTATGAGAATGTGCATTGATTATCGTCAGCTTAACAAGTTGACTATCAAGAATCGGTATCCATTACCGAGAATCGATGATCTTTTTGATCAATTTCGGGGAGCGGCTGTGTTCTCTAAAATTGACTTAAGGTCGGGGTATTATAAGCTGAAGGTGAAGGATGTGGATGTGCTAAAGACAGCTTTCAGAACGAGGTATGGGCATTATGAGTTCCTTGTGATGCCGTTTGGTTTGACGAATGCTCCTGCAGCTTTCATGGACATGATGAATAGAGTATTCCATGAATACTTTGATAAATTTGTCGTGGTGTTCATTGATGATATTCTCGCGTACTCTCGTACTTAGGAGGAGCATGAAGGGTATTTGAGAATAGTGTTACAGGCTTTGTTGGAGAATCAGCTTTATGCCAAGCTGAGCAAGTGTGAGTTCTGGCTTAGAGAAGTTGTGTTTCTTTGTCATGTGGTCTCTGCTGAAGGAATACGTGTTGATCCTCAGAAGATTGAGGCAGTGATGAATTGGAAGCCTCCTAAGTCTGTTCATGATGTCCGTAGTTTCCTTGGTTTGGCAGGATACTATCGGAGGTTCGTGGATGGGTTCTCAAAGATTGTTGCACCTTTGACGAAGTTGTTGCAGAAGGATGTTAAGTATGAGTGGACGGAAGCGAGACAGCAGGCTTTTGAGAAGCTTAAGGCAGCTTTGACGCAAGCTCCTATCTTGGTTCAACCTGAATCAGGGAAAGAGTTTGTGGTGTATAGTGATGCGTCCTACGTTGGTTTGGGATGTGTATTGATGCAAGAGGGTAAGGTGGTGGCTTATGCATCACAGCAGTTGAAGGTGCAAGAGCGCAATTATCCTACGCATGACATTGAGTTAGCTGCGGTGGTTTTTGCTTTGAAAATTTGGAGACATTACTTGTATGGTGAGAAGTGTACTGTGTACACGGACCACAAGAGTTTGAAGCATCTGATGTCTCAGAAAGAGTTGAATCTTAGGCAACGACGTTGGATGGAGTTGCTTAAGGATTACGATTTGACGATCGAGTACCATCCGGGTAAAGCTAATGTTGTAGCGGATGCCTTGAGTAGGAAGGTAGCTGTTGTGTTGAGGGCTATGTTTGCCAGTTTGAGCATTTCGCGTGATGGTGGTCTTGTGGCTGAGTTGCAAGTGAAACCATCCTTGGTTCAGTTCATTAAGGAAAAGTAGTTGTTGGATGATTCCTTGGTGCCACATGTTCAGGATATTGCAGAGGATAGGCCATCGGATTTCTGCTTTAATGATGATGGAGTTTTATGTTTTAGGAGTCGGATAGTAGTGCCCAATGATGCTGATTTGAGGCGCGCTATTCTGACTGATGCTCATAGTAGTCCTTTTGCTATGCACCCTGGTAGTACTAAGATGTACCGTGATCTTCGTGATGAGTACTATTGGGTGGGTTTAAAGAAAGATGTTGCTGAGTTTGTAAGCAAGTGCATGGTATGTCAGCGAGTTAAAGCTGAGCATCAGTTTCCTTCAGGGTTGTTGCAACCGTTGAGGATTCCTGAGTGGAAGTGGGAAAGGATTACCATGGACTTTGTGTCTGGTTTGCCCTTGTCGCCATCGAAGAAGAATTCGGTGTGGGTGATTGTGGATCGCCTGACGAAGTGTGCGCATTTCTTGCATGTGCATACTACGTACACTTTGGATAAGCTTGCGGAGCTGTACATTACTGAGATTGTGCGGCTGCATGGTGTGCCAAAGTCGATTGTATCGGATAGAGATCCGAGGTTTACATCGCGTTTCTGGCAGTGTTTGCATCAGGCTTTTGGTACGCGGTTGAATTTCAGTACTTCTTATCATCCGCAGTCGGATGGACAATCTGAGCGTGTTATCCAGTTGTTAGAGGATATGTTGAGGTGCTGTGTGATTGAGTTTCAGGGTTCTTGGGAGAAACATTTGCCTTTGGTGGAGTTTGCCTATAATAATAGTTATCAGGCAAGTATTCAAATGGAACCTTATGAAGCTTTGTACGGGAGGAAGTGTAGGACTCCTTTTTGTTGGGCTGAAACGGGTCAGAAGTTGGTTTCGATGCCAGCTTTGTTGAAAGGAACCACCGAGAAGGTGAAGCTCATTTGTGAGCGATTGAAGGCAGCTTCTGATCGGCAAAAGTCTTATGCGGATTTGAAGCGTAAGGAGATTGAGTATGCGGTGGGTGACCGTGTGTTTTTGAAAGTTTCGCCTTGGAAAAAGGTGATGAGGTTTGGCCGAAAGGGTAAGTTGAGCCCTAGGTACATTGGACCATACGAGGTGATTGAGCGTGTGGGTCCTGTTGCGTACAAGTTGAGGTTACCGCAAGAGTTAGAAAAGATTCATGATGTGTTTCATGTTTCTATGCTTCGGAAGTATAGATCGGATCCTTCTCATGTGATGCCTGTGGAGGAAGTGGAGTTGAATCCGGATTTGACCTATGATGATGAACCTGTGAAGATTCTGGATTCGGATAGTAAAGTTCTTCGAGGCAAGACCATTGAGTTGGTAAAGGTGTTGTGGAAGCATCATGGTGCTGAAGAAGCCACGTGGGAACGGAAGGATGACATGTTGAAGCAGTTTCTGTACCTTTTTCCTTCAGGTAAATTTCGAGGACGAAATTTCTTAAGGGGAGGGGGGAGAGTTGTAACACCCCAATTTTGGGCTTGGAAGTTTAGGGTCTGAACCGGACCGGTTTTAATTTCGATTCGAATATAAAAGGTGGTTTTTAGGGAAAACCTAGTTCGAGATGCATTAAAAATATGGAAAAATATCTAAAAATCCTCTTTTATTATATATAAGAAAGTGGTGAAATCAATTTTACAAAATGGGGTTTGGAAATACGACATTTCAAGTTAGTGACTAAAATGTTAAAGGATTGAAACTTTGAATCTTTAAGGAGCTAATTTACCTAAGAAGAGGATTCTCCAGATTTTTCTTAAATATTAAAGATTTATTTAATGTTATTTAATAAAAGGAAAAAGAGGGAAAATAGATATTTTGGTTTTATAACTAACTTTTGTCAAAATTTTCCCATTTCTTTTTCTCTCAATTTTCTCTCAGCCAAACACATTTCCACAACCACTTTTCCTTTGATTTCCACACCTAAAGTTGAGATTCAAATCTCTAAATGATTTCTAATCATTTCTGCACCAAATCCTCATCATTTGCTTATTGAATTTTCAAGAATTTCGGCTCTAAACAAGGAGAAATCCACATTTAGAGTTATGAACGTCCTTCTCCTCTAAATACTTAGTTGTTTACTGAAATTCCCAAGTTCTCAATCCTTGATTTGAGTTTTATTAAAGGTTTTGATGTTGTGATCTTGATTTTGGCTTAAAATGCAAGATTTGGATTTAATTTTGAAGAAATTCGTATTAAATGATTGGGCTCTGTTTTGAGATGTCTTTTTGATGTATATTGGATGTATAAATGATGTGTAATTGAGGTTTAATCAATGCAATCCCGAATAGGTTGATTTTCCTAAGTTTTTACTTGAGTTAATGGTGGTTTTTGGGGTGATTTTGATGTTCTGCTATAGCTGGAGGTATAAGGACGTGATTAGGTCCTTTTTGGATGTTAATTGATGTCTAAGAATGATTGGCTGGGTAATGTTGTAGAGGTGTTTGGATGTGATTTCGGTTGTGTTTGGTAGCCGAAATGTGAGTTTTGATGAGAGTAGCGAGTTTAGGTGTTTTGGCTGAAGATTTTAATGCATGATGATGCATTAATCCTCTGCTTTGATGTGTTTAAAACAGGGGAGACATCTTCATATCCTTGTGGGGTTGATCCGGAGGCTTGATCGGCGTTTCGGCAAGCTTGCGAAACAGAATCGGTGAGTGAAGTTTGGTTTTCAGCTTTGAAACCAATGTTTGAAGGTTATGGGAGCTTAGTTTAAGTCTAAACAACTTAGCTAAGCTCAAGAGTAAGTTTTCGGAGAAACTCTCTTTTTGATGAACCATGAGATGGTTGAATGCAATGTGTTTTATTTGCATGTTTAAATTCTGTTTTGAAAGCATATTTTACAATGTATAATGCTGGTTTTATAAGCCATGTGTTGAAGGATGCTCAAGGTAAGAGATCCTTGTTTTGAACATTGATAAATGTGGTTTGATGCATTGTGATGCATGATTATTTAATGGCTTTGTTAAATGCTTTAAAACAGTGGATTGATGATGGTAAATGATATATATTGGCAAGTGATGTGTTGGTTTAAAAGTACTTGAATCGGATATAGTTAGCCGGCTATAGGATTGGGTGCACCGTGAATAAAGTCGCCTTGGATGTTGAGGGTTGTGATTGTACCGAAAACTCCATCCAAGTACACTAACGAGATGGTTAAGATCACAATGGTGGTTAAAAGTCCATGTGTGGATCTTGTGTTGTGTGTCCCGTGTTCTCGTTAGTGATGTTATACAACTACCAATGAGTGATGTGGAGGGGTTGTGATTGTACCGTAGACTCCATCACGGGTGTTGAGGGGTTGTGATTTTACCGGTAAACTCCACCTTGATATTGGTAGTGTGTTTGAAGCGTATGGGACAACGCTTGTAATCCGCGTATCCGATTGTGTTTTGAGTTGAAAAATGGTTATGGATTATCACTTGAAAGCCAATATGACATGTTGATGAATTGAAGCATGAGATGCTTGGTTTGTATGCATATATGCATGATAAATTATGTTTTGAAATTAAAGGCCTTGGAAAGGTGTGTTTACAAATGCATTATTGTGTTGTTTTAATTGAGAATTCCTCACTAAGCATATGTTCTTACGCTCTCTCTTTCTTAAACCAATAATGCAGAGCATTGAAGTGCTTTAAGGGCAGCAAGGAGGTCAAGGATCCAAGTGAAAGTCTAAGCTCATGTATGGTGACTATTTTCACAACACTATTAGCTTTTGGTATTTGGCAATGGGAACCTAGATTGTGTTTTTGGGAGATATTTTGGACTCCCTAAGTTTGGTTTAATGCCTATGGTGTTTGGAACTTGTAAAAGGCCATTTGGTATTTGGTTTTGGAGATTTGATGATTGCTTGATTTTCATTATAGGATGCATGCCTATAGATTTGGGATTTTCCTTAAATGATGCCATGATTGAGTTTTGATGATGCTAATATGTTCCCTTAATGTTTGATGACTTGTTGGCATGATAAGAGGGTCTTATGAATGTGTTTGTTGGGTCGAAAGGGTGTTAAACCAGAAAAATTCTGCATTTTTGGGCAGCCCGTATCGGAACGGGTGCTACTGTTTCAGAACAGGGGGTCTGAAATGGCCTTGGCGTTTCGAAATGGGTAGAGCCGTTCCGAAACGGATTTGCTACTGCCAAGCCCTATTCCGCAACAGGTTTCGGAACGGTCCCGCGTATCGGAACAGACACCCTCCGTTTCGAAACACCCGACCGTTGGGCACTGAATTACATGGTTAAATGTTTTGCAAGTTGTACGTTTTAGTCCTGAACTTTGTTTATGCAATTGATTGAGTTTGAGATGGCCGTTTGATATGAAATTTGGCAGAGAAGCATGAAACATGATTAATTTCATAATGGTAACCTAAAAATTGGTAAAGTCCTCGTAATTTCCAGAATTTACAAATTGGTCCCTAAATGCGTTTGTTGTGCAATTGAGTCCCTAAATGTTTTCCAATTGCTGTGATTTTTAAGTATGCTTATATCAAGAGTACACCTAGGGTTAATATGCATTTAGACAAGATTTAAAAAGAAAAAAAGGGTCGTTAATCAAGGTTGACTTTTGGGTTGACTTTGGTTTTCCCCGTGTAATCTTCGTAGTTCGGGTTAACCGTCTAGGCCGGGCTAAAGGGGTTACAGGATGACTCCTCCTTTGCACAAACATCCCACACACACCCCTTATTGTCCTCATCGAAAAACTCAAGTTCTTTTTCATTCATTTTCATTTGAACTAGTTGCTTAAACTATAAGCAACTCTCGAACTCATTCTTCCTACCTTATGGTACTCACAATATAAACCATCTTAAATCTTCAACTCTTGGGCCTCTCCTTCAACATTCACACTTCCACCATTTGGTCCCATAACCACTTCATTGGTGCTCCAACCTCAGTAACATATTCTTTAATTATCTTGTCTTTTTCCTCAAAGATTACATTTACTCCTGCCTTCTGGTGATTCAGAGAATGGTTACACTTTTCTTCAGACGTGTCAAAAGATAACATTTCTGACTTCCTTAGATCATCCACCACCCTATTAAATGTGGTGCAATTCTCAATGGTATGCCCTCTAATTGTTGCGTGGTATTCGCATTGTGCCTTCTCATGGTACCATGGTGGGTATGGAGGTGAGAAGGGAGGGACATGTCATGGTAGCACCATTTGGGATTTGACAAGTTTAGAAAATAACTCTACATATGTCATTAGAATATGAGGGAAATAAGGCTTCGAATTCCCTTGATACTTTGTTCCTCTTTTGTTAAATTCGATGTGGCTAGAGAAGTAGTCAGAACGTTGGACTTTGTTGAAAACTAATCCCTTCGAATAATTGGGGTTGTAGACATTGGTGGCATTGACTTCACTCTCCCTCTTCTTGTAGGATTTCTTCGTCTCCCCTCCATCTAGCTTTCCACTTTTGACTGCTGCCAAGATTAACTCCCCAATCATTAACATGTCTGCAAAACTTTTGGTTGCATGGTTTATCATGCGATCGTAGAAAGAGCCCTTCAATGTTTCTACAAGCATTGGAGTAATCTCATTCTCTAGTAGTGGTGGTTGAACTTGAGTAGCTACATCCTTCCACCTTTGTGCGTACTGGAGAAAGCTCTCATGATGCTTCTATTCCATCCTTTGCTGGACTAATCGGGTTGGAACCATATCAAAGACATGTTTTGTATTGTTCGATAAATGCTCTAGATAAATCATTCCACGACCTAATGTTGACTCGGCTTAGCTGCGTGTACCAACGTGCAGCTGACTGTACCAGACTGTCCTAGAAGCAGTGGATGAGTAACTTCTTGTTGTCCAGGTACATTGACATCTTCCTACAGTACATGGTTAGATGTGCAGAAGGGCATGTGGTTCCATTGTATTTTTCAAAGTCTGGAACTTTAAATTTTGGTGGCACAACTAGGTTTGTCACCAAGCTCAGGTCTTTGACATCCTTTCCGCCTTGAATACTTCCCTCTTGGAAGGATTTGATCATTCCTTCGAGCTTCTCATATCAATCTTCCCACTTCTTCTTAACTTTTTGCTTTGTCAGCAATTTCATCAAGGTCAGGTTCCTCATAATTGTTAAACTCTCCATTTGGGATGCAAACAGAGGATTCAACAAAGTGGACATGGGTTTTGGCTTGGTTGGCAGCCTCATTCTGAAAAGCCATTCCAGGAAACCACGGTAGTGTGCTAGTATCTTCTCCTACTTCAACTACATATGGATCCTTGAACCCCAACATGGATGCAATATGACTCACCGTCTTTCGATGGGCTAACTCTATTTCCTGCTTTAGATCAATTTTAATATTCTTCATCCTGTCTTGGGTGCTTTTCTGGTTGGTTTCCAGAGTTTTTAATCTCTTTTCCATATCCATTGCTCTAACTTGGGAACGAGTATTGTGCTTGTTAGTTGTTTTGGCTATTTTGAAGGGTTCTTTCATTCATTTTTTTGTTTAAGTTAGTTCTTTATTATGTCATGAATGTATGCAACAAAGAAAAACAAACAAACATGATGCAAATGAATGGAAACGAAGGGTCATTAGTTTCATAAAATACTTGTTCAAGAAAAAACTTTATTTGAATACGAAAGGTCCTTTATTACAAGAAGTTTTAATTCTACGTGTACATCTCAGCCCGAGTACCCAATGTTGAGTGTATAAAAGTTCTATATTTTAACCCTCATATATTCACATTTTTACTACAATCAAGCATGTTTAGTCGCATTTTAGGATAGGTTTTTGCATACACATCACAATTAGATAAAACTGCACAGATGCTGCTGATTTTGGTCAATTTTTATAGGTATTTTCCGCGGCAGCATCCAGGGCAGCAAAGAAACAGAGGCGAGTTGCAGAGCTGGAGCGGAAGGACGTAAAACACCGCATGTCGTGGCAACGATGAAGACAGCGAAACATTGAGGAGGAAAAGCAAAGTGAAGCTTGACAGATAAAAGACACCTACTCAGAAGATTTTAAGTCAGTCTGTCGTAGACTACTCCCATATTTTTCTGAGCTCTGAAGTAGCAAGAAGGCCGGGTCCAAAGTTCGAGGAAGAAAGTTAAAGCATGAAAAGAGGACAGATTAAAGAGACCTACTCAGAAGATTTTGTCCTTAATCGAATTGTACTTTAATTTAAACTAGTATTCTTGCCATGCTAGAAAACTTGGACACAAGGCATATATATAGGTTCGTAATTCGACCTAGAGGGGGATATCCTACTCCTAGCCGTCTTCCCCCAAAACCCTTCGTTGTATCTATTCTCCATCATGTTCTAAACTTCCCCAAGGGTTAAGGGTTGATCTTGTAAAGTAGTTGTAAGGATTGTATTGTTTCTTAGGCATTTTTCTATTCAAGTAATAAAACCTTCAAGTTTATTTACTCTAGTTTCAACATTTCATAAAAGTATCGTGAGAGCATTGTGAGGTCATCCATTTACTTAATATCGGGAGAGTTAAGTATTCGAAAGGAGTAAATATATGTTTTCCAGTTTATGGTTAAACGATCATGGCATATGGATAGATACAAGATTAAGAAGCTAAGGAAGAATTCACAAACATCGGTGTTCATCCTTCGATTCATGCCGGGAGGTATCATCTAAGACGTGTTCATCGACAGAACTTGGATCTAGGGATAGGAGAAGTCACAACAATGATTCTTGCTGAACTTGGAGTACATAGTTGTTGATCGCTGCCGGGACATCGATAGACCTCTGTCGCGACAAGTGCTGTCCCGACAGGCACGACGACAGACGCAACAGAAAGCCTTCTGAACAATGCAACACCTGCACTACTGAGCAAATCAATACCAACCTATTTTCTAAATCTGATTACTTTATCTTTTACTTTAGCTTATTCTCAAGATTTCTCCAAACATTTATTTAAACTTAATTCTTTTCTTGTGCAGCAATCTAAGGATAGAAGTATTTCCAGTCCCTGTTGAGACGATATCTGATACTTCCTATCACTTTATTACTTGTGACGTGTACACTTGCACCTATTTGCGATTGACTCTTTTACACGCAACACCCAACTCCTTGATTTCTTCTATTAACCACATAAGCCTTGGTTCTACTTCTCCTATAGGCCTAATGTAACGACGAAGAGTTGTGGATTTAGTTGCTAACATCACTACATGCCTAGCCACATCTTGGATCTGAGTCATCAGCGTCCTATAAAACTCATCTCGTTCTTGGAATCTTCTAGCGTTGTCTACGAGACAAGTGAACCATTAGTCATTTCCTCTTTCAGCAACATCTTCAAGGAATAAGATCTTCATTCTATATTCTTGGATGATGTTTTCCATTTCCTCTACTCGTTCTTTTAAGAAATCATTTTTGTTCAAACTAGCCTGAAGTTCCTCAAAAGTTTGATCACTATGCAGCTTGTGAAGCGTCTGGTTCAGATCCTCTATCTTGGCTTGCAACTCAGCAACAAAAGCCTAACTTTGTTTCAACTTCTCACAGGTCTCATCATAGGCTGACTGCAACTCTAACAAACGAATCTTGTAGTCATGGGCCTTCCATTTCCAAGCAGCTACATTTTCCTTTTCTTTTTCAAGGGTTCGTTTACTCCTCTCATTTTCTACCACATGTTTCCATTTTTTCTTTTCTGCGAGGGCCCACCTATACTTCTAAATTTCTTTCTGTAACGCCCCGGTTTTGGGCCTAGGAGTTTTAAAGGTTTGGTTTAAGGTTAGTAGACCCTAGACTAGAGATTCGAGTTAGTTCGGGATTGGTTCAGAGAAAATGTGGCCGTGAAGTGATAGAAATATTAGAAAATTTTCTAAAATCCTATTTAAATGTGTAATAGTGGGCGGTGAAGTCAATTTTGGAAAATGGCTTTTGGAAGGTTAACATTTCGGGTTAGTGACTAAAATGTAAAAAGTGTAAAACTATTTTTAATGACTAAATTGTAAAGGGCTGAAACTTAGAATCTTTAGGGAGCTAATATTGTAATAATCTGCTACTTCATTAATTGACATGTTCTAATTATGATTTAATTAAAAAGGTTAAAAAGAGTTTTGGTTAAAATGTGATTTAGCTTTTACAAATGCATGTGATGCTTGTTAAAGCATGAGCAAAGGTTTATTTGCTGATTTAAAATGATGCATATGATCATGTGGTTAAAAAGTGCATTGAGGTCTTGAGAAGACATGTTTTATAAAATGGCATGATATGTAAATTGGTGGTTTTGCAAAGTATGAGAATGCATTGATGAATGTTGTTTAGCAATCCTCACTAAGCTTTGTGCTTACGCTCTTTTGTTTCATCAATGTAGAAAACTAGGCTTTGAAGGCAGCAAGTAGGCAAAAGGAATCCAAGCTTTTAATCTTGCAAAGTATGTGGTTTTGTTTTGGTGTAATAAAAGGCAATGGGTGGGGTTTATGCTAATGCATGGTTGAGAATGCTTTCCCTTTTACTTTGAGCATATTTGATAGTTACTTTTGAGATGTAATTGGCCATTATGGTTTGATTTTGGATGTGGATGGTAAATTTGGCTTGCTATGGTTTTTTGTGGACTAGAGAGTATGCGTTTAGAACTATATTTGAATATTGGTGACCATATCGTAGCTAATGCTTGAAAATGATAATTGTTGATTTGTATCCATGGTGTATGTTTGATGTGGCATGTGTTAGGAATGATTCGAGTGTGGAAATGCATGTAAAAGCAGTGAAATCTGTTGTTGCAGGGCAAGGCGTATCGAAACGCCCTTGCCTGTTTCGGAACAGGGGCCTGAAATGGCCATAAGGTTTCGGAACGGGTGAAGGCGTATCGAAACGTTTTGGCTCTGGAATGGGGTGTTTCGATACGGGTCTGAGAACGCACCCGAGTATTGAAACGATCAACCCTGTTTCGAAATGACCGTTTCGGTACAGGGCCATCCGTATCGAAACGCTTGACCGTTGGATTTGAATTTAGGGCTGTTCTGAGTTTCTATTTCTTATATTGTGGTCCTTAAATTAATAAGTTTGAATGATCCGTTTGAGCTGAATTTTGACATGCTAGCATGTTACATGATTAATTGAGGATTGGTAACTTTAAAATCATGAAAGTCCATATACTTTATGGTATTTACAGGTTAGTACCTAAAAGTCAAATGTATGAAATTGAACTCCTAATCGAACTATGATCGATGTGCCATTTCCGCCTAATCGCTCTGTTGAACTCATAGGTTAATAATATGCATCTAGAGAAGATAAAAAAGAAAAAAGGGTTGTAAATCAAGGTTGACTTTTGCGTTGAATTTGGTTTTCCCCGTGTAATCTGCGTAGTTCGGGTTAAACGTCTAGACCGGGCTAAGGGGGTTACAACCTCAGGGTGACCAGGGTGTGCAAGGAGCTGATGTCCCTCATGGTGGAAATCTACCTCCTCCGCCACCACTTGGAGGTGGGGAGCAGGTGCAACAAGGACATACTGGTCCAGGTTTGGGTGATTTGGTGCCATTGGTTCAGGCAATCACCGGGGCGTTTCAGGCTGCTCTGGCCGGAGCGCATGTATAGGCCATTGCAGTTGGGCAGACGGGCTTGCCATTAGAGAGGTTGAGGAGCCTAGGAGCTGTGGAATTCTATGGTATGTCTCTTGAGGCGTCTGAGGTTTGGTTAGCAAGTATGATCCGTATTATGGATCAGATGGGCTGTAATGATGTGCGCAAGCTGGGATGCGCAGTTTCTTTGTTGCAAGGCGATGCCTACAGCTGGTGGACGACTACCATTGCTGGTTTTGAACCCAATTAGGTGGATTGGGAGTATTTCAGAGGTGCCTTCAAGAGGAAGTATCTATGGGAGAAGAACTGAGACGGGCCAATTTGGAAATTGAAGCTCTATAAGAACAAAACCAACGAGAAAAGTTTGAGTCATGCCTTGATGTAAAAAGGTACAATATGGAGACGAAAAGGGTAACATAGATGTATGTGGACTTGGAAAAGAAGTTTGAAATGCAGAGGGTTGATTTCCTCAAGTTTCAAGCCATCGTACGAAATGCTGATTTAAGAAAGAGCCCAGAGCAGTGGAGACAAGAGATTGAACAAGTTGTGGCCAAAGAGAATGAGCATGGAAGGAAAGTGTAACTGTAACCCCCTTAGCCTGGCCTAGACGGTAGACCCGAACTACGAGGATTACACGTGGAAAACCAAAGTCAACCTGAACGTCAACCTTGATTCACGACCCTTTTTTCTTTTTAATCTTGTCTAGATAGTCATTAACCCTAAGTGAGTACTCATAAAACATATTTGAGAAAGACACAGCGATCGAATAACACATAGGGACTCAATTGCACTTATTACAAGTTTAGGGACCCAATTGTAATTTCTGTAAATTAGAAGGTCTTTATTGATTTTAAGGTTACCAACATGAAATTATTCACGTTACATGCTTCTCTGCAAAATTTCATCTTAAAAGAACATCTCAAACTCAAGCAATTGCAACATCAATATTTGGGACTAAAATGTAAAGCTTGCAAACTTCAGCATCATTCAAAACTGTGCCCAACGGTCACCTGTTTCGAAACACCCACCTGCTGTATCGAAATGGTGTTGACCGTTTCGATACGCGGGTTGGTTCCGAGACTAGTTCCGAAACGTGGCATTCTAGTAGCCAAATCGTTTCGAAACATCCTTTAGCGTTTCGAAACACGAAGGCCATTTCAGGCCCCCGTTTCGAAACACTAAAGGGTGTTTCGATACGGTTTACCCAGAAACTGTATCAATTGCTGGTTTTTAATGCATAAACTCATTCAAACACATCCAAATGACTCCCCAAGCATACCAACAAGTCATCAAGCAAATAAGGTAAATAACTAGAACCCCTAAACACCTTCATAGCATCAAACATGAAAACTCACAAATCTAGAGGCATGCTTCCTATTATCAAAACACTAATAGGCAATCCAACCTCAAAACAAGTAATTAAGGCCATTTACAAATCAAACCAACCAAGGCACACATGCCACAACCTTAGGGAGTTTAACACATCTCCAAAATACAAAACTTAGTTTCCCATTGCCAATTTATCAAAACTAATAGTGTATGGAAATTCACCATACGTGAGCTTGGATTTCCTTGGATGAACTTAGCTTCCTTGATGCCGAAAACACCTCAATTATCTGCATTATTGGTAAAAGAGAGCATAAGAACAAATGCTTAGTGAGGCATGCTCCAATGAAAACCAACAAAATAATGCACATTTAGAAAACACTTTCATCAAAGCTTTTAAACCACATGCTCATTTCTTTCTCATGCTTGGAAAACTTTCAAAGCAAAACTCATTGAAATCACATGTACCATCATTCTATCTCATGCATTAAAACCAATGCAAATCTAATGGCAAGGTCATTCACATGCTTGTGTTGTCAAAGCATTTCTAAACAAAACATATATGCATATCTCATAGCATAAATCATTTCATCAAAGGTACATGTGTAACAAAAAAATTTCATCATTTATATTGGTATTTAGAATCTCATTAATACTCGGATAGGCGGACACATTTCTACACTAGACTCTTCCGGTGGAATCTCACATCACCGTACTCACTTGTCTAGCAACACAACTTCCGGTGGAATCTCTCATCACCGTACTCACATGGCAGAATCTCTCATCGCCACAAAGCTTGGGTATTTCACCAAGTCCTACCCGATGGAATGCCCATCGGAATATCTCCCTTTGGCTTAACCAAAGAGCACGTACGAATTTTTAGTTTATAGTGCACTCTCATCTTATTGATCGATCAATTATATCCATAAGTTTCTCAACATCCATGCCAATATAATGTGTTAAAATATCATCACACCGACTATTTTTCATACAATATAACTCAAAGGTTTTCTCACCACATTTCAAATCATAAATCCTACTTTGCTTTAAACCAAAAGCTCAAATCTATTCAATGCAACATGCCATCTCATGACATCTCTACAAGCATAATCTCATGCTCCAAAACATGCATAAAAACAGTAGGAATTTAACAATCTCAAACCATGAGCATGTAAAAGCATTTTAGGGGCAAAGACCACTTTAGAGAGATCAAATCAAGCCATACTTACTTCCGGATTTAGGAAGGTGTTTCAAACCTCTTCTAAATCCCCAAACCTTGTATTTTTGTCCTCATGGACTTCAAACCCAATCGTACTCACTAATTTCGTTACGCTTGCTTGCCGAAACACCAATTAAGCTTCCGGATCAACTCCAAAAGAGTCTGAAGATGTCTCCTCTATTTTAGACACATAAAAGTAGAGGATTAATGCATCATCTTGCATTGAAATCTTCAACCAACACTCAAAAACTCGCTGCTCTAACTAAACCCAACATTTCGGCTACCAAACACAACCGAAATCTCCTCCAAACACTTCCAAAACTTAATCCAACCAAGATCCATCACTTCTAATCATTTCTAAACATCAATTAACATCAAAAACAACTCTAAACTCGTCCCTATACCTCCAGCTATAACAGAACACCAAAAACACCTCAAAAACCACCATTTTCATAAGCAAAAACTTAGGAAACACAACCTATTCGGGATTGGATTGATAAAACCTCATTTGTTTTGGCTGGGTTATGATTGATTTTAATCATGTCTGGGAAGATTAATAATGTTTATATTGAGGTTTAAGCATGGTAATCCTGAAACTATTTGGATCTCTAGTTGTCTAAGTTGTTAAAATTGAGGTTTTGTGGTGTTAATGTGATTTTGGGGATGCTGGAGGTATGAGGATGATAATAGCTTGATTTTGGATGTTAATCAATGTTTATAAATGGTTGGAAGTGTTAGGTTTTGGCTGGGTTGAGTTTGTAGTGTAATCGATGGTGTTTTCGGTTGTTTCAGATAGGTGTTTTGGTGGTTTTGGGCAGAGCAACGTGGTAGGATTGTTTGCTGGAGTTTCTAATGCATTGTGATGCATTAATCCTCTATTCTTATGTGGTTAAAACAGGGTAGAACATTTTTGAAGCCATCGATGAAGTTTCGAGAGCTTCAGACGCTGAGTTTAGCGCCGAGTAATCAAGGTTTCGCGTGTCGGTGAGTGAGAATGTGGATTTCCACCTTGAAATGATATAAAAGTGGTTTGGGAACTTAGATGTAAGCTTGAAAAGCTCGTCTAATTTCGGCAAGTAAGTATGAGGAAATTTCTCTCTCGGTTGTGCTATTTTGTAATGGTTTAATGCACTTGATTTTAAATTCTTGTTACCTACTGTTAAGGCATGTTTAAAGTAAGTGGCCTACTATTTTTAATGATGTGATGATAAAGGATGCACATGTTAAGTGATCCTTGTAAGTATACATTTTATACTTGTGATTTAAAGCCTGGTTTAATGCTTTTGAATATGATTTGTTGGTGATGCTTTGAAAATAGTGAGGTATGTGGTTAAATGTGAATTATATTGGCAAGTGATGTTGTGAAATGGTTTATAAATGATATCAGACATAGTTAGCCGGCTATAGGATTGAGTGCACTATAAAAAGCCGCCTTGGATGTCGAGGGGTTGGTGTCCCGTGTCTCCGTCCAAGTACCCTAACACTCGAGGAGGTTGGTGTCCTGTCTCTTGTTATTGGGTTAAGCGTCTAACTGATGAATGGGGTTGGAGTCCCCGATGGTTGTTATTGTACCACTTGGTTGTTATTGTACCAAATTCGGATTGAGATGGCATGAAGTGTTGTGTTAACACTTGTTGAATCCGTGGATCCGATATGTGGTTTCGAGATATGAACTTGTTTAATGATCACTTGTAAGCCAATAAAATTGATGATGTATCATAAGATGGTCTATATTGTATATTGTGATTTATACATGCTTTACTCTTTAAGCTTTGCTAGTGGTAGTTATGCATAGTAAGGCTTTAATGGAGTGTTAGCAATGGAACTTGCTGTTGATTCATGATACATGTTGCATGAGGTTTATTATGTTGATTTTAATTAAGGAAAGTGTATGGTTTTAAAGGCGTGATGGTTTTCGAATGATGATTTAAGTTAATTAAATGAGATTTCAATTTTGAGTTGGAAAATGGTTTTAATTCATTGATGGTGTTTTGTTTTTTAGCACTCCTCACTAAGCCTTGTGTGCTTACACTATCATTTGCCCATCAATGTAGATAGTTGAGGCTTTGGAGGAAATAAGATAACACGGGATCACAAGTGACTTCATTTGAGAAAGTATGTCTTGGTTTAGACTATAAGTAATAAGGGCAATGGGGGATCTATTGTGTTTTTGGGAGATTTGTGTAAACTCCCTATTTTTGCAAGTGTTCATTTTTGTTTTAGATTTGTAAATGGCCTTTGGTTTTTGGTTTATGCTTTGCTATGCATTTTGGAACCTTCCTTGGCTTGCTTACTAGGTTGCATGCCTATAGTTTATCGTTGATTCAAATTCCCATGATATGATGTTGAATATACCATGAATGATTTAGGTTTGATGTTTGGATATATTATAAATATGTTAGAGGCATGTTTAGGTGGCTTTTATTGCATCTAAGTGTGTTATTTTAGTCAATTAGGGTATTTTAGGCCCAGAAGTTTCGATATACGGGCTATCGTATCGATACAGGTAAGACAAAATAGGCTTGGCGTATCGGTACGCGTGGACCCGTTTTGATACAGTCTAAGAGGGAAAAGTGGTCATTTATATACACGGGGTTCTGTTTCAGTATATGCATGGAAATCTAAAAACTCAGAGCTTACTTGACAAATGTGTACCGATACAGGCCTTGGCGTATCGATACGACCAGCGGTTAAAGTAGTTATTTGGTATCTTTGAGGTTCTGTTTTCTTACGTTTGGTCCCTCTTGTTATGTATGCAATTACATGAAGCTTGAATGATCTTTTAGAGCTGTAATTGGAATTGTATGCATGGAACCTGATTAATTAAGGATTGGTAAATTTGTTTTCATGTAAATCCTTATAATTTACCAGATTTATAATTTCGTCCCTAAATGCATGTGATTGTGATTGAACGCTCTTTTGTGTCCGTTTGAACTAAGATTTGACATAGTGGCATGTAATATGACTAATTAAAGGATGGTAACTTAAGATTTGTCACAATTTGGTCCCTAACAGCTTGTGATTGTAATTGAATGCTCTTTTGGTGTCCGTTTGAGCTAAGATTTGACACAACGAGTCAAAACCCATAGGGTAACAATGTGCATCTAGACAAGATAAAATGAAAAAATAGGGTCGTTTATTAAGATAAAATTCTTTGTTTACTTCAATATTCCCCGTGTGACCCGTTCGATTCGGTCGAGCGTCTAGGCTGGGTTGAGGGGGTTACTGTAACACCCCAATTTTGGGCTTAGAAGTTTAGGGTCTGAATCGGACTGATCTGAGAAACGGTTCAAATAAAAAAGGAGGTTTTAAGGAACGCCTAGTTCGGGATACTTTAAAAATATAGAAAAATATCTAAAAATCCTCATTTAATATATATAAGAGAGTGGTGAAATCAATTTTACAAAATAAGGTTTGGAAATACTACATTTCGGTGAAGTGACCAAAATGTGATTTTTGCAAAGTTTAGTAGTGACTGTTTTGTAAAGGATTGAAACTTTGAATCTTTAAGGTGCTAATTTACCCAAAATGTTTTTCTCCAGATTTTTCCTTAATTTGGGTGATTTAATTAAAGAATTAATTAAATAAAAGAAAGGTGAAAACTACTTTTTGACTTTCATAACTACATTTCTCTAATTTTCTCTCATTCCTTTTTTCTCTCAAAATCCTATCATCCAAAAACATTTTCTCCAGAAAAATTCACATTGATTTTTACTCCAATTGATGATATTTTCATTACTCATTGGTTCCTAATCAATCTTGCAACAAATCCTTTTGATTTCCACATTGTATTTTCATGGAATTTTACCCAAATCAAGGAGAAATCATCTTTTAGAGGTAAGATTGTTCTTCTCCTCTAAATACTCAGTTCTTTAGTGAAATTCCCAAGTTGTCAATCCTTTATTAAAGTTTTATAAATGGTTTTAATGTTAGAAACAAGATTTTCTCTTAAAACTCAAGATTTTGGAAGAGATCTTGAAGATTTTCGTTGTAATTAATTAGGCTCTATTTTGAGATAGTTCTATAATGTATTTTGGATGTTAAATGATGTTAGAAATGAGGTTTTATCAATCCAATCCCGAATAGGTTGTGTTTCCTAATTTTTTGCTTATGAAAATGGTGGTTTTTGAGGTGTTTTTGGTGTTATGTTATAGCTGGAGGTATAAGGACGAGTTTAGAGTTGTTTTTGATGTTAATTGATGTTTAGAAATGATTAGAAGTGATGGATCTTGGCTGGGTTAAGTTTTGGAAGAGTTTGGAGGTGATTTCGGTTGTGTTTGGTAGCTGAAATGTTGGGTTTAGGTAGAGCAGCGAGTTTTGGAGTGTTGGCTGAAGATTTCAATGCATGATGATGCATTAATCCTCTGCTTTTATGTGTCTAAAATAGGGGAGACATCTTCGGACACTTTTGGAGTTGATCCGGAAGCTTAATTGGCGTTTCGGCAAGCAAGCGAAACGAAATCGGTGAGTGCGATTGGGTTTGAAGTCCATGAGGACAAAAATACAAGGTTTGGGGATTTAGGAGAGGTTTGAAACACCTTCATAAATCCGGAAGCAAGTATGGCTTGATTTGATCTCTCTAAAGTGGTGTTTTCCCCTAAAATGCTTTTACATGCTCATGGTTTGATATTGTTAAATTCCTACTATTTTTATGCATGTTTTAGAGCATAAGGTTATGCTTGTAGAGATGTCATGAGATGGCATGTTGCGTTGAGTAGATTTGAGCTTTTGGTTTAAAGCAAAGTATGATTTATGATTTGAAATGTGGTGAGAAAACCTTTGAGTTATATTGTATGAAAAACAATAGGTGTGGTGATATTTTAAGACATTATATTGGCATGGATGTTGAGAAACTTACCGGATATAATTGATCGATCAATAGGATGAGAGTGCACTATAAACTAAAAATTCATATGTGCTCTTTGGTTAAGCCAAAGGGAGATATTCCGATGATGGGCATTCCATCGGGTAGGACTTGGTGAAATACCCAAGCTTTGTGGCGATGAGAGATTCTGCCATGTGAGTACGGTGATGAGAGATTCCACCGGAAGTTGTGTTGCTAGACAAGTGAGTACGGTGATGTGAGATTCCAGCGGAAGAGTCTAGTGTAGAAATGTGTCCGCCTATCCGAGTATTAATGAGATGCCAAATGCCAATATAAATGATGAAATGGTTTTTGTTACACATGTACCTTTGATAAAATGATTTATGCTATGAGATATGCATATGTGTTTTGTTTAGAAATTCTTTGACAATACAAGCATGTGAATGTCCTTGCCATGAGATTTGCATCGGTTTTAATGCATGAGATAGAATGATGGTACATGTGATTTCAATGAGTATTGCTTTGAAAGTTTTCCAAGCATGAGAAAGAGATGAGCATGTGGTTTAAAAGCTTTGATGAATGTGTTTTCTAAATGTGCATTATTGTGTTGGTTTTCTTTCGAGCATGCCTCACTAAGCATTTGTTCTTACGCTCTCTTTTACCAATAATGCAGATAATTGAGGTGTTTTCGGCATCAAGGAAGCTAAGTTCATCCAAGGAAATCCAAGCTCACGTATGGTGAAGTTTCCATACACTATTAGTTTTGATAAATTGGCAATGGGAAACTAAGTTTTGTATTTTGGAGATTTGTTAAACTCCCTAAGGTTGTGGCATGTGTGCCTTGGTTGGTTTCAATTGTAAATGGCCTTAATTACTTGTTTTGAGGTTGGATTGTCTATTAGTGTGTTGATAATAGGAAGCCTGCCTCTAGATTTGTGAGTTTTCATGTTTGATGCTATGAAGGTGTTTCGGGGTTCTAGTTATGTACCTTGTTTGCTTGATGACTTGTTGGTATGCTTGGGTAGTCATTTGGATGTGTTTTAATGGGTTTATGCATGTAAAACCAGCAATTGATACAGTTTCTGGGCAAACCGTATCGAAACACCCTCTAGTGTTTCGAAACGTGGGCCTGAAATGGCCTTCGTGTTTCAAAACGCTAAAGGATGTTTCGAAACGATTTGGCTACTGGAATGCCACGTTTCGGAACTGGTCTCGGAACCAACCCGCGTATCGAAACGGTCAACACCGTTTCGATCCAACATTTCGATACAGCAGGTGGGTGTTTCGAAACATGTGACCATTGGGCACAGTTTTGAATGGTGCTGAAGTTTGCAAGCTTTACATTTTAGTCCCAAATATTGATGTTGCAATTGCTTGAGTTTGAGATGTTCTTTTAAGATGAAATTTTGCAGAGAAGCATGTAACGTGACTAATTTCATATTGGTAACCTTAAAATCAATAAAGACATTCTAATTTACAGAAATTACAATTGGGTCCCTAAACTTGTAATAAGTGCAATTGAGTCCCTATGTGTTATCCGATCGCTGTGTCTTTCTCAAATATGTTTTATGAGTACTCACTTAGGGTTAATGAGTATCTAGACAATATTAAAAAGAAAAAAAGGGTCGTGAATCAAGGTTGACTTTCGGGTTGACTTTGATTTTCCCTATGTAATCTTTGTAGTTCAGGTCTACCGTCTAGGCCGGGCTAAGGGGGTTACATTTGGTGGTATTAGAGCTTGGTTCTCGTATAATTGGGGTTTGTTATGTGGTTGATGTATGTGTGTTTGCGTGATGAGCCTTTTGAGTGAAAGAATGTTGTCTGAATAGTGATGCATGGTTTCAATTGTGATGTGCCTATGATGTTATGCTATGTTGGAGTGTGTTAGGGGATCCCATTGCCATATCAAAACTAATGAAGAGGAATTGTTTTCAAAAATGAGCTTGAGTACTTGGATTACTTACCTTATTGTGCCTAATTGTGTTTATTGCATTTTTGTCAGTGCATTGTTTTCTTTGTAAATGGGGCCACATAGAGAGATGAGGATGAATACAAGAGCTATGGCTCAGAATGAGAATGATGAGAATGTTGTGGATCTACCTCCTCCTCTTGGTGGTGGACCACCTGGTGGTGATGGTGGTGCTGGAGTTGGAAATACTGGTGCTGCTGCTGGGGTCGCTGGACCTGAAGGTGTGCAGGGGCAAGCTGCTCCTGATATGACTGTGTTGATTCAGGCTATTGTTTGAGCCTTCCAAGCAGCAGTAGCTGGAGCTCATGGAGTTGGGCATCAGGATGATGCCAATGTGAGATTGCCTTTGGAACGTCTTCGCAGTCTGGGAGGGACTGAGTTCAGAGGTTTATCTCCGGAAGGATCTGAGTCTTGGTTGGAAGATGATGCTTATACATGATGCTTATACGTGGTGGACGACCACTATCTCTGGGATGGAAGATGATGAGGTGACATGGATGTTCTTTCTGAGTGCGATTAAGCGGAAGTATATGGGTGTGCGGTACCTAAATGAGAAGAAAAGGGAATTTATGTCTCTTGTGCAAGGTAGCATGTCGGTAGTTGAGTATGAGATTCAGTTTGTCTGCCTCAGTCAGTATTCACCTGAGTTGATCCCTAATGAGTGGGAGAAGTGCGAACGATTCTGTTATGGGTTGGTAACGGATGTGAAGACTTTTATGCTTGCGACTAATTATACAGATTTCGATGTCTTGGTCACTAAAGCCAAGGACATTGAGTCGAATCTTGGTTTGACTAGCCGAGCGGGTGGATCTAGCTCTGGGAAGAGAGCGGCTGAACGCGATTATGGTAGAGATCGCAACAAGAGGCATAAGGATAGGAGGCCGCACTTTGATGCTAGGCGTGGAGGTGGTAACCCTGGTCAAAGTCAGCAAGGACCTAATGCTATTTAGATGACTTCTGAGTGTAACCGTTGTGGTAGACGACATGGTGGTGAGTGTTGGGGTAACCTTGGTACATGCTGGAATTGTGGAAACCGTGGACATTTGAAGAAGGATTCCCTCAGCCTTTGAAAGAGGGACAGTCTCCGGTGAGAGCAACTGAGCCACTGAGAGGCCGTGGGCGCGGTTGTGGTAATTTTTAGCACAGAGATGATGGTGGAAGGAATGTAGCACATGTTGTGGCTGTTCAACCCGATGGTGGTGGTCAGGCTCGAGTGTATGCTCATCGTGAGGAAAGGAATGATACGAATGTGATCGTAGGTACCTTTACTTTGCAATCCTTATCATTACCTTCTTTGATTGATTCTGGGTCTACACACTCGTACATATTGCGTGAACATGCTCAAATTCTTGGTTTACATGTTGAGTCTTTGGATGTTGGCATGCGTGTGACTAGCTCCTTTGGTGAGACAGTTGCAACGCAAAAGTTGTATAGAAGATGTCCCTTGAAATTGCAAAACAATGTTTTTCTTGTTGATCTCATAGAATTTCCATTCTATGGTTTGGATGTAATCCTTGGTATGGATTGACTTGTTGAGCATCGAGCTGTAGTGGATTTTGAGAGCAAGCGAGTTTCGCTGAAACTTGCGGATGATTACGAAGTGGTGGTGGTTGGTGAGAATGTGAAGTTTCTTGCCAATGTGGTGTCTACATTAGAAGCGAGTCGAATGCTGAGGCAAGGTTGCGAGGCTTACCTAGCCTTTGTGATGAATTCTAGTTCAAAGGAGTTGCGCGTTCAGGATATCAAAACTGTACGGGAGTTTCCTGGAGTGATTCTCGAGAAGTTACCTGGATTGCCGCCTAGTCGAGAGGTGGAGTTTGGAATTGAGCTGTATGAAAACACGACTCCAGTGTCCATTGCTCTCTATCGTATCGCACCTAAAGAGTTGAAGGGGTTGAAGACGCAGCTTCAGGAGTTGCTTGACCGTGGTTTCATTTGACCTAGTGTGTCACCGTAGGGTGCCCCAGTCTTGTTTGTGAAGAAGAAAGATGGCACTATGAGAATGTGCAACGATTATCGTCAGCTGAACAAGTTGACTATCAAGAATAGGTATCCTTTGCCGAGGATTGATGATCTTTTTGATCAGTTTCGGGGAGCAGTTGTGTTCTCTAAGATTGACTTAAGGTTAGGATACTACCAGCTTAAGGTGAAAGATGTGGATGTGCCGAAAACAGCCTTTAGGACGAGGTATGGGCATTATGAGTTCCTTGTAATGCCGTTTGGATTGACGAATGCTCCTACTGCTTTCATGGACATGATGAATAGGGTGTTCTATGAGTACTTGGACAAGTTTGTTGTGGTGTTTATTGACGATATCCTTGTGTACTCTCGTACTGAGGATGAGCATGAAGGTCATTTGAGGGTTGTCTTGCAAGCGCTTCTGGAAAATCAGCTTTATGCTAAGCTGACCAAGTGTGAGTTTTGGCTTAAGGAAGTTGTGTTCCTTGGGCATGTGGTTTCGGCCGAGGGAATTCGTGTTGATCCTCAAAAGATTGAGGCAGTTATGAATTGGAAGCCTCCTAGTTCCGTTCATGAAGTTCGTAGTTTCCTTGGGTTGGCAGGATATTATCGGAGGTTTGTGGATGGATTTTCGAAGATTGCTGCACCTTTGACGAAGTTGTTGCAAAAAGATGTTAAGTATGTGTGGACAAAAGCAAGACACCAATCTTTTGAGAAGCTTAAGGCAGCTTTGACGCAAGCTCCTATCTTGGTTCAACCTGAATCATGAAAAGAGTTTGTGGTGTACAGTGACGCATCCTATGTTGGTTTGGGGTGTGTGCTAATGCAAGAGGGTAAGGTGGTGGCTTATACATCGCGACAGTTGAAGGTTCATGAGCGCAATTATCCTACGCATGATATTGAGTTAGCTGCGGTGGTTTTTGCTTTGAAGGTTAGAGACATTATCTGTATGGTGAGAAGTGTACTGTGTACACGGATCATAAGAGTTTGAAGTATCTGATGTCTCAGAAAGAGTTGAATCTTAGGCAGCGACGTTGGGTGGAGTTGCTTAAAGATTACGATCTGACGATCGAGTACCATCCGGGAAAAGCTAATGTTGTGGCGGATGCCTTGAGCAGGAAGGTGGCGGTGGAGTTAAGTGCTATGTTTGCCAGCTTGAGTATTTTGCAAGATGGAGGTCTTGTGGCTTAATTGCAAGTGAAACCATCTCTGATTCAGTTGATAAAAGATAAGCAGTTGTTGGATGATTCCTTGGTGCCTCATGTTCAGGATATTGCTGAGGATAGACCATCGGATTTTTATTTTAATGATGATGGAGTTTTATGTTTTGGGAGTCGGATAGTAGTTCCAAATGATGCGGGGTTGAGGCCTACTATTCTGACTGAAGCTCATAGTAGTCCTTTTGCCATGCACCCTGGTAGTACAAAGATGTATAGTGATATGAAGGATGAGTACTATTGGGTGGGTTTAAAGAAAGAACTTGCAGAATATGTGAGTAGGTGTATGGTTTGTCAGCGGGTTAAGGCTGAGCATCAGTTTCCTTCAGGGTTGTTGCAACCGTTGAAGATTCCTGAATGGAAGTGGGAAAGAATTACCATAGACTTTGTGTCTGGTTTACATTGTCGCCATCGAAGAAGAATTCGGTGTGGGTGATTGTGGATCGCCTTACGAAGTGTGTGCATTTCTTACCTGTGCATACCATGTATACTTTGGATAAGCTTGCAGAGCTGTACGTTGTTGAGATTGTACGTCGGCATGGTGTGCCAAAATCTATAGTGTCGGATAGAGATTCGAGGTTTACATCGCGTTTTTTGGGAATGTTTGCATCAAGCTTTGGGTACGCGGCTGAATTTTCGTACTTCTTATCATCCACAGTCGGATGGACAGTCTGAGCGTGTTATCCAAGTGCTTGAGGATATGTTGAGGTGTTGTGTGACTGAGTTTCAAGGCTCTTGAGAGAAGCTTTTGCCTTTGGTAGAGTTTGCTTATAACAATAGCTACCAGGCAAGTATTCAAATGGCACATTATGAAGCCTTATATGGGAGGAAGTACAGAACTTCTCTTTGTTGGGCTGACACAGGTCAAAAGTTGGTCTCAATGCCGGCTTTGTTGAAAGGAACCACCGAGAATGTGAAGCTCACTTTTGAGCGGTTGAAGGCAACTTCTGATCGACAGAAGTCTTACGCGGATTTGAAGCGTAAGGAGATTGAGTTTGCGGTGGGTGATCGTGTGTTTTTGAAGGTTTCGCCTTAGAAGAAGGTGATGTCGTTTGGCCGGAAGGGTATGTTGAGCCCTAGGTATATTGGACCCTACGAGGTGATTGAACGCGTGGGTCTTGTTGCTTATAATGTAACACCCCAATTTTGGGCTTAGAAGTTTTGGGTTTGGACCGGACCGGTCGGTTTGCGGTTCGATTAGAAAAGGGTAATTTTAGGAAGCCTAGTTCGGGATGCATTAAAAATATGGAAAAATATCTTAAAATCCTCTTTTATTGTATATAAGAGTGTGGTGAAATCAATTTTACAAAATGAGGTTTGGAAGTGTGACATTTTGGGTTAGTGACCAAAATGTAATTTTCGAAAACTTGGTGACTGTTTTAAAAAGGATTGAAACTTTGAATCTTTAAGGAGCTATTTACCCAAGAAGAGTTTCTCCAGATTTTTCTTAATATTAATCAATTTATTAGTGGTTTTAATTAAGTGTAAAAGGAGGGAAAAAGATATTTTGTCATAACTAACTTTTCTCTAAAATTTTCCATTTCTTTTCTCTCAACTTTTCTCTCAGCCCAAACACTTTTCTCTAGCAAATTTCCCTCTGATTTTGACATCTAGAGATGAGATTTCAACCTTCGTTTGATCACTAATCATTTCAACATCAAAACCTTAGCATTTGCTTATTGGATTTTCAAGAATCTTGGTTCCAAAAAGGGAGAAACTCACATTTAGAGGTATGAACGTCCTTCTCCTCTAAATACTTAGTTCTTTACTGAAATTCCCAAGTTCTCAATCCTTGATTTGTGTTTTATTAAAGGTTTTGCAATTGTGTTCTTGATCTTGGCTTTAAAATGCAAGATTTGGCTTAATTTTGATGAAATTCGTATGAAATGATTGGGCATTGTTTTGAGGTGTTTTCTTAATGTATTTTGGATGTATAATTGATGAGAAAGTGAGGTTTAATCAATGCAATCCCGAATAGGTTGATTTTCCTAAGTTTTGCTTGAGTTTTTGGTGGTTTTTGGGGTGATCTTGATGTTCTGCTATAGCTGGAGGTATAAGGACGTGGTTAGATCCTTTTTGGATGTTAATTGAGGTTTATGAATGATTGGAATTGATGGATCTTGGCTGGGTAGTGTTGTAGGGATGTTTGAATGTGATTTCGGTTGTGTTTTGTAACCCCCGTAGCCCGGCCTAGACGGTTGACCCGAACTACGAAGATTACACGGGGAAAACCAAAGTCAACCCGAAAGTCAACCTTGATTAACGACCCTTTTTTTTCTTTTAATCTTGTCTAAATGCACATTAACCCTATGTGTGATCACGCAAACACCATGCTCAAAGATCACAAACATCAGAGATCAAACAGGGACCCGATTGAACAAATTACAACTTTAGGGACCAAATTGTAATTTCTGAAAACTTTAAGGACTTAACCAGATTTTAAGTTACCGACTTGAAATTAATCATGTTTCATGCTTCTCTGCCAAATTTCAACTCAAACGGACATCCCGAACTCAAACAATTGCACAAACAAGATTCAGGACCAAAATGCAAACATTTTGAAACATTTAACCGCCCATGACAGCCCCCAACGGTCACCCGTTCCGAAACAGGCCAAGGCCGTTCCGAAACACGGGCCGTTCCGCAACGCGTTCCGCAACGGGGGTCTGGCAGAATGCCTTCCGTTTCGGAACGGTGACACCCGTTTCGGACGCCTGGGTTTATGCAGGGCACCCGTTCCGAAACGGTGTTGCCTATTCCGAAACACCTAGCCCAGAATGTTGCGTTTTGCTCACTCAAACACACAATTGATCATTCAAACATGCTCCAAAAGCCACCAAACTTTGCCAACATGCAATTCAACATAAAAGAGACATACTTGCATCAACAATTCAACATATGATCAACACATATGAAAAGCCCCAATTCTATAGACATGCTTCCTACTCAAGCAACCATTTAAGCACAAATCCTTCAAGCAACCTCAATTAAACCAATTCATGATTCAACATCATTAACAACAGTACATAAACATTCTTGATCAACACATACGATCACAATAACAACAATCCGAGAGATTCTACCCCATTGCCCTTATTAACTATAGCTATTCACCGAGACATACATCTCCATTGGAGTCCACCTTGAATCCCTTGCTCCTTGCTGCCCAAACCTCAAGAATCTGCATTGATGGACAAAAAGGAGCGTAAGCACATAATGCTTAGTGAGGAATGCTCAAAACCAAAACACCATCAATGCAGCGGGTCTTTAAAACACTTTAAAACCAACCCGATTTGCTTTCCAAAACTATGTTCGAAAACTCTTTTCAACATCAAGCTCAAAACATGCATAAACACCATATGCCAAGCTTAAACAAAACCATGGAAAACACATCCTTTCCACAACATACCTTTCTTTAACTTGAAAACCACATCAAGCAAGAAACCATTTAAAACCATAGTTCAATTAAACCATTTCATGCATTTAATCAATGCACTATAAAACCATAACATCGTATTCACATGCCTTTAACAACAAGTCATACATGACTTCAATGCAACATAGGTAATCCATGCTCACATGCATCATTTATCAAATGATAACCAACACTTGTTCAACTTACAAGTAACATGCTTCCACTAGCATTTACACATCTCATGCAACAATGCATCTTACCAAACATCTCATGCTTCTCATGCAAACATGCATTAATTCAAGCATCTCATGCTTCACATGCAACCATGCATCATTTCAAGCAATACCATGCTTCACATGCAACCATGCATCATTTCAAGCAATCCCATGCTTCACATGCAACCATGCATCATTTCAAGCAATCCCATGCTTCACATGATCAAGAACATTACATTGGCTTCCAAGAGATCAACCACATTCACTTTCCAACTTATCGATTCGATCGGATACGCGGATTACAAGTGTGTCCCAACGCTTCCTACACCCTACCCAATCCAAGGTCTTCCAAATGGGCATCAACCTCCATTTGACCTTAACAACCTAAGGTTCCCATGCATGGACTTTTAAACACCATACAACCTTAGCTTTTCCTCAAGGTTACCATGTATGGACTTCCATCCGCCATACACCCTTGACATGCACAAGGTCTTTTCCGTATGGACTTTCAACCACCATACAACCTTTGCATAACCGATTGGTAGTTGTAGACATCATCTAACGAGGTACGGGACATCACACACAAGATCCACACATGGACTTAAACACTGCCATTGTGATCTTAACAAGTACAAGGTTCTCACATAAGGACTTTTAACCACCTTATAACCTTTACTTAACCAAGGTCCTCGAATGGGCAACAACCTCCATTATGACCTTAACAACTTAGGTCCTCGAGTGGGCAACAACCTCCACTATAACCTCTTCTCGTTAGGAATACTTGAGGGGAGTCTAACCGGTCCACACTTGACCACTCCGCCTTCAAGGCGACTTTATTCACGGTGCACCCAATCCTATAGCCGGCTAATTATACCCGATCAACGAACCAAGAACCATTCACATCTCTTGCCAACATAACCATCTTACCATAATATCCAATGTACCACATGCATAAACACAATGCAAGGTCATCACATCATTAGCTCAATGATTCACATGCATACACATAATGCAAAACCACCACATCATTAGCTCAATGATTCACATGCATAAACAATATGCAAAAGGTACAATTATCATCATTAATCATCATCAACTCACTGTTTTTAAGCATCATACAAAGCCAATGAACAACATGCATCACTATGCATCAAAATCACAATTTCCATAAACATAACCAAGGATCTCTTACCTTGAGCATCCTTTTCAATTGACTTTCAAAACCAGCATTAAACCATGCTAAAACATGCTTACAAAACAGAATTAAACCATGCAATAACACATGCACATCAATCATCAACCACAATTGATTTTAAAACCAAATCATACACAATCCAAAAGCAAAAACCTCTTCACTTACTCTTGAGCTTAGCAAAGTTGTTTAGACTTAAACTAAGCTCCCAAAAACCTTCAAACCTTGTTTCAAAAGCTGAAATCCCAACTTCACTCACCGATTACCAAACAAGCCTAGCCGACAAGCTTTCCAAGCTTCCGAAACCTTCCGAAAACACCTCCAAAGCTCAAGGATCAACCTCCCCTGTTTCAAGCACATAAAAACAGAACATTAATGCATCCTTATGCATTAAAACACCAGCAACATCAACACAACTCGCTGCTCATCACAAATCTAACAATTTGGCTACCAAACACAACCGAAAACATCTCCAAACACTTCCAAAACTTAACCCAGCCAAGATCCATCACTTCTAACCATTTTTATACATCAAATAACATGCAAAATGATCACAACCACGTCCTTATACCTCCAGGTATAACAGATCACCAAAAACACTCCAAAAACAACCAAAAACTCAAGCCAAACTTAGGAAATTCAACCTATCCGGGATTGCATTGATTAAACCTCAACTTCTAATCATTTTAGCATTCATTTAACATCATTTTAACACCTCAAAACCCTGCTTAAACAGATCACACGAAATTTTCACCAAAATCACCAAATCTTGCATTTTAGCCAAAAATCAAGATCTCAATTGAAAAGCCTTTAATAAAACATGAATCAAGGATTGAGAACTTAGGAATTTCAGTAAAGAACTGATAGTTTAGAGGAGAAGGACGTTCTTACCTCCAAACTTGAATTTCTCCATTTTAGAGCCAAAATGCTTGATGAATCAACTTGTAAATTGTGAGGTTTTGATGATGAGATGATTAGGAATCAAATAAGAATTGAAATGAGAGTTTAGGATGTCAAAATCAGAGAAAGAAATCTGAGGAAATCTTGTTTGGGTAGAGAGAAAATGAGAGAAAAGAGAATTTGAGAGAAAATAGAAAATTAGTTGGAAATTGGTTAAAATGATTTACCTCCTTTTCATAACCTTTAAAATCAGATTTTAGACTTAAAATATCTTAGAAAAATCTGGAGAAATCCTTTTTGGAATAATAGCTCCTTAAAGATTCAAAGTTTCAATCCTTTATAAAACTGTCCCGCAACTTTCAAAAATTACATTTTGGTCACTAGCCAAAATGTCAACCTTCCGAACCTCATTTTCCAAAATTGATTTCACAGTTCACCTTTATATATTAAAATATGATTTTAGAATATTTTTCCATATTTTTAATGCAACCCGAACTAGGCTTTCCTAAATTCACTCTTATATATTCGATCAGCACTTTGACCGAACCGGTCAACGCCAAAACTTCTGAGCCCAAAACCGGGGCGTTACAACTCTCCCCCCCTTAGGAAATTTCGTCCTCGAAATTTCAACCGGCGAAAAGAGAACAGAACCTTCTCAAGCAACACACAAAGCAACACAAAAGCCTTAACCAACACCACTGATCACATTCCACACAAAACCTCCACCATACACTGTTCACAAATCCAAACTCTCAAAGGTAACCACGACTTAACCTTCCACACAACCAGACAATACACAAACCCAACGCCAACCTGAGGAACTTCAGCTCTTACAGCAAACAACACTGTAATACACATCTTCCAGAACTTGTCTACACAAAGACAACAACCAAACCAACTCAGCCACTAGGCAACCTCTCAACCTCAACAACTCTTGCGATTCCCAAACCTTTTCCAAAGATTTTCCCAACAAGCAGAAATCCTTAAACATCAACTGTTCACACAAACTCTCTAACGAAGCTGACAATCCTTTACATCCATCAAAAACATTACCATAACAGCTCACCAGCACTAAAAACCAGAATCACATCACAACCTCAACTTGAAACCTTCAGCCGTCCTACATACCATCAACAGACTTCAAACAGAACTTTCTTAACCACAACTAGCCAACCAGTTTTCACAAGAACCCAAACGTCCAACAAAAACCTTCGATCTTTCACAGCCCTTTCACTACATACTCAACCAGAACACTTGCACTACCAGAACATCACTGAACCAAAACACACACAACAGCTTCAGAACTCTTCAAAGATTGCCAAGAACAAACACAACCCTTTCTCAACAACTTAAAAGCTAAACCACTTCAACACCTGGAAACTCAACCTCAAACTGCAACATCACTTAACACCAAGGAACTACCACTTCCTTTTAACCAAACAACCCACTTAACTGATACAAACCTCAAACAATACCCTTCACCACCAAACCACTAAACTCTCAAAGCATCCAACACCATCCTTTTACCAACAGGCCATTCCACCCTTACTATCATTAGCAACTAGCTTACCAAACTCCGGCACTTCTAACTCCCACTCAGCACCGAACAACCCCTATAAACCCATCATCACACTAACCCAACCGCAACACTAATAGATTCGATTAGTCATTAGCGAGCGTGAACATCGTATGCATGATCACCTACATGCCCTATCAATGTCTGATGTACATGTATGCAAAACCTCTAATGTCATGCTACATGTATGCATGGACCAACATATATAATATAGTATATAACAATGATTTTAAACTGTGCATGAATGCCAGTTCACACCCTCCAATAACATCCTCAAAAAAAAATCTGTCTAAGAACAACCTCCTTACTCATCTTTAACTTATCCAACTCCATCATACCAACAACCATTAACCACAAGATACTTACCCAAGCCTTCTTCACACCCAAGATATTACCAACCACAACTACCACTACCTCAAACATGCTAGCAACAAGACTAGACTTACCACGCAAGGAAAAACCAACAGAAATCAAACCAAAGCAACTAAAGCAAAGATCACTTAACAAGGTTACCTGAAAACACAACACCACCCTGAAGCTTCATCGAACGAGCTCTCTTCCTTGCGGAGCCAACAACCTCTGGTCGCACCCTTGCAGCACCAGCTAACACACCAGGGTCACCACCAACTCCTTGCGATAAGAAACCTTGACTGTTCCGCGCCAACATCAAGCAATCACGCTTCATGTGTCCAGCAGACCCACACTTCCAGCAAACTTCATTTCCCAAGCTCTTCACAACCTTCTGCTTTTTATGCCACCTCTGAACCTCGCCTCGGTCGCGCCCACGACCTTTCTGAGATCCTTTTGCCAACATCAAAGCTGACTTCACTCCATGAGGACAATCACGCTTAACATGCAACTTGGAACCACAATTCCAACAAGCACCTGCGCCCCAACAATTTCCAACATGTTGTCTTTTACAACGGTCACACACAGACGACTGAGCTTCCACTCCTTGCTCAAGCAACACTTGCTCACCAACAGCATTAGCCACACCTTGCTCAACCCTTGGAAATTCCCTTCCAAGATACCTTTCATAGAAAGCAGATACGAAGAAATCCCAATCAATATCAAGGATATGTGACGCCACAGCCACAGATGTCCACCAAGAACAAGCATCCTCCAACATCAAAGAAACAACACTCCCCAGCTTACAGGCATAATCACAGCCTTCCTGATCCAGAATCAGAACTACATTGGCCAACCAGACCCCAAACATCTCCGGGGAAGAACCATGATACTCCTCAGCACCCAAATCAAGCAAATGCTGCTTCGGCAAACCCACACATTTAGCTAGCACATCCACTGATTCCACCTCAACCATAGCCTGAGATGTTCCCAACACCTCCTGAACAACAGGTAAAGAACTTTCCATCCCGGAACCAGCTTCCTTCCCTTGCCTTACCATCTCAACTTCAGTCACAGAAGTCTGAGACAAAACACCTTTACAAAAGGGTGAATCCTTTGACTTAACAACCTGCCCCAAGGCAGCCACCATCTCACTCATCCTCCACTCTTTCATCATCTTTGCCATACCACTAACAACAAACAACATACAATCACAACAAACAAACAAAACCTGTTAGACCAGCATTAAGCAAGGATTCAACTCCAACTCCAAAATAACACAATAGCTATATTAATAAGGCAATGGGTATCCCGAATCCTCCCCTTAACATGACATAACAGTCAACACAACATGGATATCACAACATCAAGCATACCAACAACATGCCTTGATCATGCTTACACCAACAACATCCAACAGCACCAGCACATTAGCAACATAACATGCTCAAAACACATTCATCATGCATAGCATCAGCTCATAACATCAACACATATCCACAAATCATGCTTGCATACACCAGCAACATGCTCAAAACATCAACAGCATATACAGCAACACATGCTTCAACCAGCTTTCAACCATACAACAAGGTAAACATCAAGCACACTTACCACAACAACTTACCGTTTTCCCCAACCTTCGCAACTCAGCTCTGATACCACCAAATGTAACCCCCGTAGCCCGGCCTAGACGGTTGACCCGAACTACGAAGATTACACGGGGAAAACCAAAGTCAACCCGAAAGTCAACCTTGATTAACGACCCTTTTTTTTCTTTTAATCTTGTCTAAATGCACATTAACCCTATGTGTGATCACGCAAACACCATGCTCAAAGATCACAAACATCAGAGATCAAACAGGGACCCGATTGAACAAATTACAACTTTAGGGACCAAATTGTAATTTCTGAAAACTTTAAGGACTTAACCAGATTTTAAGTTACCGACTTGAAATTAATCATGTTTCATGCTTCTCTGCCAAATTTCAACTCAAACGGACATCCCGAACTCAAACAATTGCACAAACAAGATTCAGGACCAAAATGCAAACATTTTGAAACATTTAACCGCCCATGACAGCCCCCAACGGTCACCCGTTCCGAAACAGGCCAAGGCCGTTCCGAAACACGGGCCGTTCCGCAACGCGTTCCGCAACGGGGGTCTGGCAGAATGCCTTCCGTTTCGGAACGGTGACACCCGTTTCGGACGCCTGGGTTTATGCAGGGCACCCGTTCCGAAACGGTGTTGCCTATTCCGAAACACCTAGCCCAGAATGTTGCGTTTTGCTCACTCAAACACACAATTGATCATTCAAACATGCTCCAAAAGCCACCAAACTTTGCCAACATGCAATTCAACATAAAAGAGACATACTTGCATCAACAATTCAACATATGATCAACACATATGAAAAGCCCCAATTCTATAGACATGCTTCCTACTCAAGCAACCATTTAAGCACAAATCCTTCAAGCAACCTCAATTAAACCAATTCATGATTCAACATCATTAACAACAGTACATAAACATTCTTGATCAACACATACGATCACAATAACAACAATCCGAGAGATTCTACCCCATTGCCCTTATTAACTATAGCTATTCACCGAGACATACATCTCCATTGGAGTCCACCTTGAATCCCTTGCTCCTTGCTGCCCAAACCTCAAGAATCTGCATTGATGGACAAAAAGGAGCGTAAGCACATAATGCTTAGTGAGGAATGCTCAAAACCAAAACACCATCAATGCAGCGGGTCTTTAAAACACTTTAAAACCAACCCGATTTGCTTTCCAAAACTATGTTCGAAAACTCTTTTCAACATCAAGCTCAAAACATGCATAAACACCATATGCCAAGCTTAAACAAAACCATGGAAAACACATCCTTTCCACAACATACCTTTCTTTAACTTGAAAACCACATCAAGCAAGAAACCATTTAAAACCATAGTTCAATTAAACCATTTCATGCATTTAATCAATGCACTATAAAACCATAACATCGTATTCACATGCCTTTAACAACAAGTCATACATGACTTCAATGCAACATAGGTAATCCATGCTCACATGCATCATTTATCAAATGATAACCAACACTTGTTCAACTTACAAGTAACATGCTTCCACTAGCATTTACACATCTCATGCAACAATGCATCTTACCAAACATCTCATGCTTCTCATGCAAACATGCATTAATTCAAGCATCTCATGCTTCACATGCAACCATGCATCATTTCAAGCAATACCATGCTTCACATGCAACCATGCATCATTTCAAGCAATCCCATGCTTCACATGCAACCATGCATCATTTCAAGCAATCCCATGCTTCACATGATCAAGAACATTACATTGGCTTCCAAGAGATCAACCACATTCACTTTCCAACTTATCGATTCGATCGGATACACGGATTACAAGTGTGTCCCAACGCTTCCTACACCCTACCCAATCCAAGGTCTTCCAAATGGGCATCAACCTCCATTTGACCTTAACAACCTAAGGTTCCCATGCATGGACTTTTAAACACCATACAACCTTAGCTTTTCCTCAAGGTTACCATGTATGGACTTCCATCCGCCATACACCCTTGACATGCACAAGGTCTTTTCCGTATGGACTTTCAACCACCATACAACCTTTGCATAACCGATTGGTAGTTGTAGACATCATCTAACGAGGTACGGGACATCACACACAAGATCCACACATGGACTTAAACACTGCCATTGTGATCTTAACAAGTACAAGGTTCTCACATAAGGACTTTTAACCACCTTATAACCTTTACTTAACCAAGGTCCTCGAATGGGCAACAACCTCCATTATGACCTTAACAACTTAGGTCCTCGAGTGGGCAACAACCTCCACTATAACCTCTTCTCGTTAGGAATACTTGAGGGGAGTCTAACCGGTCCACACTTGACCACTCCGCCTTCAAGGCGACTTTATTCACGGTGCACCCAATCCTATAGCCGGCTAATTATACCCGATCAACGAACCAAGAACCATTCACATCTCTTGCCAACATAACCATCTTACCATAATATCCAATGTACCACATGCATAAACACAATGCAAGGTCATCACATCATTAGCTCAATGATTCACATGCATACACATAATGCAAAACCACCACATCATTAGCTCAATGATTCACATGCATAAACAATATGCAAAAGGTACAATTATCATCATTAATCATCATCAACTCACTGTTTTTAAGCATCATACAAATCCAATGAACAACATGCATCACTATGCATCAAAATCACAATTTCCATAAACATAACCAAGGATCTCTTACCTTGAGCATCCTTTTCAATTGACTTTCAAAACCAGCATTAAACCATGCTAAAACATGCTTACAAAACAGAATTAAACCATGCAATAACACATGCACATCAATCATCAACCACAATTGATTTTAAAACCAAATCATACACAATCCAAAAGCAAAAACCTCTTCACTTACTCTTGAGCTTAGCAAAGTTGTTTAGACTTAAACTAAGCTCCCAAAAACCTTCAAACCTTGATTCAAAAGCTGAAATCCCAACTTCACTCACCGATTACCAAACAAGCCTAGCCGACAAGCTTTCCAAGCTTCCGAAACCTTCCGAAAACACCTCCAAAGCTCAAGGATCAACCTCCCCTGTTTCAAGCACATAAAAACAGAACATTAATGCATCCTTATGCATTAAAACACCAGCAACATCAACACAACTCGCTGCTCATCACAAATCTAACAATTTGGCTACCAAACACAACCGAAAACATCTCCAAACACTTCCAAAACTTAACCCAGCCAAGATCCATCACTTCTAACCATTTTTATACATCAAATAACATGCAAAATGATCACAACCACGTCCTTATACCTCCAGGTATAACAGATCACCAAAAACACTCCAAAAACAACCAAAAACTCAAGCCAAACTTAGGAAATTCAACCTATCCGGGATTGCATTGATTAAACCTCAACTTCTAATCATTTTAGCATTCATTTAACATCATTTTAACACCTCAAAACCCTGCTTAAACAGATCACACGAAATTTTCACCAAAATCACCAAATCTTGCATTTTAGCCAAAAATCAAGATCTCAATTGAAAAGCCTTTAATAAAACATGAATCAAGGATTGAGAACTTAGGAATTTCAGTAAAGAACTGATAGTTTAGAGGAGAAGGACGTTCTTACCTCCAAACTTGAATTTCTCCATTTTAGAGCCAAAATGCTTGATGAATCAACTTGTAAATTGTGAGGTTTTGATGATGAGATGATTAGGAATCAAATAAGAATTGAAATGAGAGTTTAGGATGTCAAAATCAGAGAAAGAAATCTGAGGAAATCTTGTTTGGGTAGAGAGAAAATGAGAGAAAAGAGAATTTGAGAGAAAATAGAAAATTAGTTGGAAATTGGTTAAAATGATTTACCTCCTTTTCATAACCTTTAAAATCAGATTTTACACTTAAAATATCTTAGAAAAATCTGGAGAAATCCTTTTTGGAATAATAGCTCCTTAAAGATTCAAAGTTTCAATCCTTTATAAAACTGTCCCGCAACTTTCAAAAATTACATTTTGGTCACTAGCCAAAATGTCAACCTTCCGAACCTCATTTTCCAAAATTGATTTCACAGTTCACCTTTATATATTAAAATATGATTTTAGAATATTTTTCCATATTTTTAATGCAACCCGAACTAGGCTTTCCTAAATTCACTCTTATATATTCGATCAGCACTTTGACCGAACCGGTCAACGCCAAAACTTCTGAGCCCAAAACCGGGGCGTTACATGTTTGGTAGCCGAAATGTGAGTGTTGATGAGAGCAGCGAGTTTAGGTGTCTTGGTTGAAGATATTAATGCATGATGATGCGTTAATCCTCTGCTTTGATGTGTTTAAAACAGGGGAGACATCTTCGGATCCTTGTGGTGTTGATCCGGAAGCTTGATTGGTGTTTCGGCAAGCTTGCGAAACGGAATCGGTGAGTGAAGTTTGGTTTTCAGCTTTGAAACCAATGTTTGAAGGTTTTGGGAGCTTAGTTTAAGTCTAAACAACTTAGCTAAGCTCAAGAGTAAGTTTTCGGAAAAAAAAACTCTCTTGTTGATGAACCATGAGTTGGTTGAATGCAATGTGTTTTAATTGCATGTTTATATTCTGTTTTGGAAGCATATTTTTAGCATGTTAATGCTGGTTTTATAAGCCATGTGTTGAAGGATGCTCAAGGTAAGAGATCCTTGATTTGAACATTGTTAAATTTGGTTTTGATGCATAGTAATGCATGATTATTTGTGGCTTTGTTAAATGCTTTAAAATAGTGGATTAATGTTGTTTAATGATGTATATTGGTGTAACGTCCCGGTTTTGGGCTTGGAAGTCTTGGGCGTTGACCGGTTGGTCAAAGTGCTGTTCGAATCGTAAGAGGTTAAATTAGGAAAGCCTAGTTCGGGTTGCATAAAAATTATGGAAAAATGTTCTAAAATCATCTTTAATTATAATTAAGTGAACTGTGAAATCAATTTTGGAAAATGAGTTTCGGAAATGGGACATTTTGGCTAGTGACCAAAATGTAATTTTTGAAAGTTTGGTGGCTATTTTATAAAGGGTTGAAACTTTGAATCTTTAAGGAGCTATTTACCCAAAGGGAGTTTCTCCAGATTTTTCTAAGATATTTTAACCCATAATTCTGATTTTAAAAGAATCAAAAGGAGGGAAAAATCTATTTTGGCCATTTTCTCTTTTAACTACCTATTTTCTCTCTATCTTTTCTCTCAACCCAAACACTCAATTCTAGAGATCTAAGTCTGATTTTCATCACCTAAAAACCTTCTTTCAACTCTCATTTGATTGCAAATCATTGTGTCTTCAAATCCTCTTCAATTGCTTCAAGTTTCATCAAGCTTTTCTATTCCAAAAAGAGGAGAAACTCAAGTTTGGAGGTAAGAACGTCCTTCTCCTCTGAACTTCAAGTTCTTTAATGAAATTCCTAAAGTTTTCAATCCTAATTTGATAATTGATTAAAGGTTTTTAAGTTGATTTATGGATCTTGGCTAATTATGCAAGATTTTGATGATTTCACTTGATTTTCGTTTGATCTGTTAAATCTGTGTTTTGAGAAGTGATTTTGATGTTAAATGATCATTAAATTGATGTGGAAATGAGTTTTGATTGATGCAATCCCGGATAGGTTGGATTTCCTAAGTTTAGCTTGTGTTTTAAGGTAGCTTTTGTGGTGATCTTGGTGATCTGTTGTTGCTGGAGGTATACGGATGCTTATAGGTTGTTTTTAGATGTGTTTTGATGTTGATGGAAGTGAGGTTTTGCTGGTTTGTGGCTGGGCTTTGTTTAGAAGTGTTTCGGATACATTTTTGGTTGTGTTTGGTGGCCGAAAATGGAGGTTTAGTGAGAGCAGCGAGTTTAGATGCTTTCATTGAAGCAATTAATGCATGATGATGCATTAATCCTCTGCTTTAATGTGTTGAAACAGGGGAGGCATCCTTGGATCCAAGAATTGTTGATCCGGAGGCTTGATTTGGTGCTTTGGCTTGAAGCGAAGTGGAAATCGGTGAGTGGATTTGTGAAAATGGTTTTCGGCTTTGAAACCAAGGTTTTGGGAGCTTAGTTTAAGTCTAAACAACTTTGCTAAGCTCAAGTGTAAGTTTTCGGATTACTCTCTTTAAGTGGTGGCCATGTTTTGATGAAATGTGAAATGATGATTTTGCATGATTTGCTACTGTTTCGGAAAGCATGTTTTAGCATGTTAATTGCTGATGTTTTAGCATGATTTATGCTGATGATTTAAGCCATGTGTTGAAGGTGTCTCTAGGTAAGAGTGCCTTGTTTTTTGTGCATTGTTAAATGATGATTTAATGCTTTGAAATGCATGATGAAATGGCTTGATTTAAATGCTTTAAAACAGTGGATTATATGATGTATAAAGTGTGTATTGGCAAGTGATGGTTTGTAAAAGTGAAGGTCACTAAGGTGGTTAAAAGTCCTTGAGTGAGCCTTGTTATCTAAGATCATCAAGGTGGTTAAAAGTCCTTGGATGGATCTTGTTGCAGACACTAAGGTGGTTAAAAGTCCTTAGGTGCTCCTTTCCATGGTGTTTAAAAGTCCGTGGGGCCAAGGTGTTTAAAAGTCCTTGGGGCCAAGGTGTTTAAAAGTCCTTGGGGTAATTCAAGCTATGGACACAAAGGTGGTTAAAAGTCCTTGTGTGGTCCATTCATGGTGTTTAAAAGTCCATGGCCAAGGTGTTTAAAAGTCCTTGGGGTCCAAGGTGTTTAAAAGTCCTTGGGGAAAGTTGTTGAACTTGATTTCATAAATGAAATGTATCACTTGAGCCAATATGACATGTATAGTACATGAGATGCATGAGATGCATGATTTAATGTTTATGTTGAAGCATGGGATGCTTGTTTAAATGAAATGTGGAAGCATGATATTGCTTGATTTAAAGTATGCTTTGAGCATGTGTAAAGGTTGTTTACAAGCATGATTTACAAATGGTTTTAAATGCATTATTGAACGGTTTTTAAAGAGCACTCCTCACTAAGCTTTGGCTTACGCTCTCTCGTTTTCTTGATTCAATAATGCAGAGCATTAGAGTGTATTGAGGGCGGCAAGAGGAGGCAAGCAAACAAGTACAAGTAAAGCTCAATGTATGAAGGTTTTATAAGTGTTTTAGCTTTTGTATGTTTTGGCAATGGGGGACCAATGTATTTGTTTTGGGAGGTGTTTATGACTCCCTAAGTATGTTGAATGTGGTTGATGTTGCTGGTTTTTGGATTGAACCTTATATGCTTGTTTTGCAAGTTGATGCTTGAGTAGATAGCTTGTGTAGGAAGCATGACCTTAGATTTGGGGCTTTTTGCATGAGATGTTATTTTGCTGAATTGATGATGCTCTAATGTCTTAAATATGTTTAATTGCATGCTGGTAAAGTTTGGTGGTGTTTGGACCATGTTTGAGTGTCCAATTGCATGATCTAGTATGCTTGTTTGCTGGTTTTTGTGCAGGCGTTTCGGAACAGGGGTGTACCGTTTCGGAACGGGTGCCTTGCATGAACCCAGGCGTCCGAAACGGTATACACCGTTTCGAAACGGTTTAGCCTCTGCCGAGGCCATGTTCCGGAACCCGTTTCGGAACGGCCCGTGTTTCGGAACAGGGCTAGCCTGTTCCGGAACGGTCGACCGTTAGGGGGCTGACATGGTAGTTATATGTTTTGAATTGTTTACGTTTTGGTCCTGAATCTTGTATGATCAATTGCATGAGCTGTGGATGTCCTTTTGAGCTGAAATTTCACAGAGAAGCATGAAACATGACTAATTTTAAGATGGTAACCTTAATTTGGGTTAAGTCCTTTAATTTATCAGAATTTACAATTTGGTCCCTAAAGTCGTAATTTGTTCAATTGGGTCCCTGTTTGATCTCTGATGTTTGTGATCTTTCAATATGTTGTTTGTATGATCACAATTAAGGTTAATGTGCATCTAGACAAGATTAAAAAGAAAAAAAAAAGGGTCGTTAATCAAGGTTGACTTTCGGGTTGACTTTGGTTTTCCCCGTGTGACTTTCTTAATTCGGGTCAACCGTCTAGACCGGGTTAAGGGGGTTACATTTGGTGGTATCAGAGCTGAGTTCTCGAGTAAGTGGGAATGTGTGTATGCATGATTGAAGCATAGTTTGGTTTGTATGCTTGTTGAGTGAAAGCATGTTCAGTGATATGATATGATGTTGTGTATGTGATGCATGTTGTGATGATGCATGATGAGGGTACCCATTGCCAAACAAAAGCTAAAGAGATGATGTTGTTTTTGAAAGAAATTGAGCTTGAATACTTGGAATTTGCTTACCTTGCTGGTCCTGACTTGCTTTATTTTGTATTGTTATGCATGGTAATAGTATGGCACCACGTAGAGAGTTAAGGAGTAGCGCGAGAGCTACGACCCCGGAGGGGAATGTGAACGATGAGCACACTGGTAGTGTTGTGTTACCTCCTCCTCCACCTGGTGGTGGTGGTGCGGAGAGGGGAAGAGCTGGAGCTGAGGCAGCTGGTGCTGGAGCTGCAGGACCTGAGGTTGGTCAGGGGCAAGCGATGCCTGACATGTCTGTGCTGGTACAAGCTATTGCGGGTGCGTTTCGAGCAGCAGTAGCTGGAGCTCAAGGAGCTGGGCATCAAGGAGATGCTGGTGCTAGACTACCCTTGGAACGTTTGCGCAGTCTGGGTGGGACTGAGTTTAGGGGTATGTCGGCTGAAAGGTCTGAAGCATGGTTGGAGAGTACCAAGCGTGTCTTGGGACAGATGAGTTGCACTGATGTGCAAAAGTTGGGATGTGTGGTGTCACTGCTGCAAGGTGATGCTTATACGTGGTGGACGACCACAATCTCTGGGATGGCTGATGCTGATGTTACTTGGACGTTCTTTCAGCATGCGTTCAAGAGGAGATATCTGGGAGTTAGATATCTGGACGAGAAGAAGCGTGAATTCATGTCTCTAACCCAAGGGAGCATGAGTGTGGCTGAGTATGAGGTGCAGTTTGTACGTCTTAGCCAGTATGCACCGGAGTTGGTACCTGATGAGCGAGAGAGGTGCGAAAGGTTCCGTTATGGTTTGGTGACGGAGGTTAAGACCTATATGTTGGCAGCTGAGTACAATGATTTCGATGTGTTGGTTAGTCGATCCAAGGACATTGAGATGAATCTGAGTTTGTCTGCTAAGGGTGCTGGAGCTAGTTCTGGAAAGAGAGCTGCAGAGTATAGTTCCGGTGGACGGAACAAGAGAGGGCGTGATCAGAGGTTTCAGCCATCATCTAAGAGAGGTGGAGGTGCACCTGCTAGGGGTGGCAATGCTAGAGCTGACCCTAGTGCTTGTTGGATTTGTGGTTCCCGTAGTCACTTGAAGCGTGACTGTCCTCGTGCTGGAAGAGAGGTGCAAGCTCCTGTGGTGGCGGCTGGTTATGAGTGCTGGAACTGTGGTTCAGCTGATCATCTGAGACGTGATTGTCCGAGGATGGCTGGTGGTCAAGAGCGTGCTCCTGTTGTTGCAGCACCGTAGAGAGGTCGTGGGCGCGGCCGTGGTAATTTTCAGAGGCGAGAGGAAGGTGGGCGCGGTGTAGCTCATGTTGTGGCTATTCAACCTGAGGGTGGTGGCCAAGCGAGGGTGTATGCTCAACGCGAGGGAAGGAATGATGCTGATGTGATTGCAGGTACCTTTACTTTGCAATCCTTGTCATTGCTTTCTTTGATTGATTCTAGATCTACGCATTCATACATTCTTCGTGAGCATGCTGAGTTGCTTGGTTTGCCTGTTGAGTCTTTGGATGTTGGTGTTAGAGTCACTAGTTCTTTTGGTGAAACTGTTGTGACTCGTAAGCTTTATAGAAGGTGTCCTTTGGTTGTTCAAGAGCATGTCTTTCTTGTTGATCTTATGGAGTTGCCCTTTTATGGTTTTGATGTGATCCTTGGTATGGATTGGCTGGCTGAGCATCGTGCTGTGGTGGATTGTGAGAATAAGCGGGTTTCGCTTAAGCTTGGGGATGATTATGAAGTGGTGGTGGTTGGTGAGAATGTGAAGTTTCTTGCCAATGTTGTTTCTACCTTGGAGGCGAGCAGGATGCTGAGGCAAGGTTGTGAAGCTTTTCTGGCTTTTGTGATGAATCCTAGTTCGAAGGAGCTGAGGGTGCAGGATATCAGGGTTGTGAAGGAGTTTCCTGATGTTTTTCCTGAGGAGTTGCCTGGTTTACCTCCTAATCGCGAGGTGGAGTTTGGTATTGAGCTGTATGAGAATACCACTCCTGTGTCCATTACTCCCTATAGAATGGCACCTAAGGAGCTGAAGGAGCTGAAGACACAGTTGCAAGAGTTGCTTGATCGTGGTTTCATCCGGCCGAGTGTTTCGCCTTGGGGTGCTCCTGTCTTGTTTGTGAAGAAGAAAGATGGCACGATGAGGATGTGCATTGATTAACGTCAGCTGAACAAGTTGACTACCAAGAATCGGTATCCTTTGCCGAGGATTGATGATCTCTTTGATCAATTTCGGGGAGCTGCTGTGTTCTCTAAGATTTATTTGAGGTCAGGGTATTATCAATTGAAGGTGAAGGATGTGGATGTGCCTAAGACAGCTTTCAGGACAAGGTATGGGCATTATGAGTTCCTTGTGATGCCGTTTGGTTTGACAAATGCTCCTGCTGCTTTCATGGACATGATGAATCGTGTTTTTCATGAATACCTGGACAAGTTCGTTGTGGTGTTCATTGATGATATCCTTGTGTACTCGCGTACTGAGGAAGAGCACGAAGAGCATTTGAGGATTGTGTTGCAAGCTTTGTTGGAGAATCAGCTTTATGCTAAGCTGAGCAAGTGTGAGTTCTGGCTTAGAGAGGTGGTTTTTCTTGGTCATGTGGTCTCAGCTGAGGGGATTCGTGTTGATCCTCAGAAGATTGAAGCGGTGATGAACTGGAAAGTTCCTAAGTCTGTTCAGGAGGTTCGTAGTTTCCTTGGTTTGGCAGGATACTACCGAAGGTTTGTGGATGGTTTTTCCAAGATTGCTGCTCCTTTGACGAAGTTGCTGCAGAAAGATGTTAAGTATGAGTGGACAGAAGCGAGGCAGCAAGCTTTTGAGAAGCTGAAGATGGCTTTGACGCAAGCTCCTATCTTGATTCAGCCTGAATCAGGGAAAGAGTTTGTAGTCTACAGTGATGCATCCTATGTTGGTTTGGGGTGTGTGCTGATGCAAGAGGGTAAGGTTGTGGCTTATGCGTCGCGGCAGTTCAAGGTGCATGAGCGCAATTATCCTACGCATGATATTGAGCTGGCTGCAGTGGTTTTTGCTCTGAAGATCTGGAGGCATTATCTGTATGGTGAGAAGTGTACGGTGTACACGGATCACAAGAGTTTGAGGTATCTGATGTCTCAGAAGGAGTTGAATCTTAGGCAGCGGCGTTGGTTGGAGTTGCTCAAGGATTATGATCTGACGATTGAGTATCATCCTGGAAAGGCCAATGTTGTTGCGGATGCCTTGAGTAGAAAGGTAGCTGTTGAGCTGAGAGCTATGTTTGCTAGCTTGAGCATATCGCAGGATGGTGGTCTTGTTGCTGAGTTGCAAGTGAAACCTTCGTTGGTTCAGTTGATCAAGGATAAGCAGTTGTTGGATGATTCCTTGGTGTCTCATGTTCAGGATATCGCGGAGGGTAGACCTTCGGATTTCTGCTTTAACGAAGATGGAGTGCTGTGTTTTGGTAGTCGGATAGTAGTGCCTGCAGATGCTGAGTTGAGGCGTGCTATTCTAGCTTAAGGTCATAGTAGTCCTTTTGCTATGCATCCTGGTAGTACAAAGATGTATCGCGATCTTCGTGATGAGTACTATTGGGTAGGTTTGAAGAAGGATGTGGCAGAGTTTGTAAGCAAGTGTTTGGTGTGTCAGCGAGTTAAGGCTGAACATCAGGTTCCTTCTGGTTTGTTGCAACCGTTGAAAATTCCTGAATTGAAGTGGGAGAGGGTTACCATGGATTTTGTATCTGGTTTGCCTTTGTCTCCATCAAAGAAGAATTCTGTTTGGGTGATTGTGGATCGCCTGACGAAGTGTGCGCATTTCTTGCCTGTGCATACTACGTTCTCTTTGGATAAGTTGGCAGAGCTGTACATTGCTGAGGTTGTGAGGTTGCATGGTTTACCTAAGTCGATCGTGTCGGATAGGGATCCGAGGTTCACGTCGCGTTTTTGGCAGTGTTTGCATCAAGCTCTGGGTTCAAGGTTGCATTTCAGTACATCCTATCATCCTCAGTCGGATGGCCAGTCTGAGCGGGTTATTCAGATTTTGGAGGATATGTTGAGATGCTGTGTGATAGAGTTCCAAGGTTCTTGGGAGAAGCATCTGCCTTTGGTTGTGTTCGCCTACAACAACAGTTTTCAGGCAAGTATACAGATGGCACCTTATGAGGCTCTGTATGGGAGGAAGTGTAGGACTCCTCTGTGTTGGGCTGAAACTGGTCAAAAGTTGGTTTCGATGCCTGCTTTGTTGAAAGGTACCACCGAGAAGGTGAAGCTCATATGTGAGAGGTTGAAGGCTGCTTCTGATCGGCAAAAGTCTTACGCGGATTTGAAGCGTAAGGAGATAGAGTTTTTGGTGGGTGATCGCGTGTTCTTGAAGGTTTCGCCTTGGAAGAAGGTGATGAGGTTTGGGCGGAAGGGTAAGCTGAGCCCTAGATACATTGGACCGTATGAGGTTGTTGGGCGTGTGGGTCCTGTTGCGTATCGGTTGAGGTTACCTCAGGAGCTGGAAAAGATTCATGATGTGTTCCATGTTTCTATGCTCCGGAGGTATAGATCTGATCCTTCGCATGTGTTGCCTGTGGAGGAAGTGGAATTGAATCCGGATTTGACCTATGATGAGGAACCGGTGAAGGTTCTGGGTTCAGATAGCAAGGTTCTTCGTGGCAAGACCATTGAGTTGGTGAAGGTGCTGTGGAAGCATCGAGGTGTTGAGGAAGCCACGTGGGAGCGGAAGGAAGACATGCTGAAGCAGTTTCCTTATCTCTTTCCTTCAGGTAAATTTCGAGGACGAAATTTCTTAAGGGGGGAGAGTTGTAACGCCCCAGTTTTGGGCTTAGAAGTCTTAGGCGTTGACCGGTCGGTCAAAGTGTTGTTCGAATCATAAGAGGTTAAATTAGGAAAGCCTAGTTCGGGTTGCATTAAAAATATGGAAAAATGTTCTAAAATCATCTTTTAATATAATTAAGTGAACTGTGAAATCAATTTTGGAAAATGAGTTTTGGAAGGGTGACATTTTGGCTAGTGACCAAAATGTAATTTTTCGCAAGTTTGGTGGCTGTTTTATAAAGGGTTGAAACTTTGAATCTTTAAGGAGCTATTTACCCAAAGGGAGTTTCTCCAGATTTTTCTAAGATATTTTGAGTTATAATTCTGATTTTAAAGTATATCAAAAGGAGGGAAAAGCCATTTGGCTAATTTCATAACTAACTTCTCTATTTTCTTTCTCTCTTTTTTTCTCAACCCAAACACTCCATTTCCAGAGATTTGTTTCTGATTTTCTCACCTAAATTCCTCCTTTCAACTCTCATTTGATTCCTAATCATTGTATCTTCAAAACCTCTTCAATTGCTACTTGTTTCAACAAGGATTTTGATTCCAAAAAGAGGAGAAACTCAAGTTTGGAGGTAAGAACGTCCTTCTCCTCTAAACTATCAGTTCTTTACTGAAATTCCTAAGTTTTCAATCCTAAATTGATGTTTAATTAAAGGTTTTAAAGTGTTGAAATGGATCTTGGCTTATTATGCAAGATTTTGATGATTTTTGATGATCTTCGTTAGATCTGAGTAATCTGTGTTTTGAGAGGTGTTTTTGATGTTAAATGATCTCTAAATTGACAAGGAATTGAGTTTTGATTGATGCAATCCCGGATAGGTTGAGTTTCCTAAGTTTAGCTTGTGTTTCAAGGTAGTTTTTGTGGTGATCTTGTGGATCTGATGTTGCTGGAGGTATAAGGTTGTTAATAGGTTGTTTTTAGATGTTTTATGATGTTAGTGGAAGTGTAGTTTTGCTGGTTTATGGCTGGGCTTTGTTTAGAAGTGGTTTGGATGCATTTTCGGTTGTGTTTGGTGGCCGAAAATGGAGGTTGAATGAGAGCAGCGAGTTTAGGTGCTTTCATTGAAGCAATTAATGCATGATGATGCATTAATCCTCTGCTTTGATGTGTTGAAACAGGGGAGGCATCTTTGGATCCAAGAGTTGTTGATCCGGAAGCTTGATTTGGTGCTTTGGCTTGAAGCAAAGTGGAAATCGGTGAGTGAAGTTGGGTTTTCAGATTTTAAAACCAAGGTTTGAAGGTTTTGGGAGCTTAGTCTAAGTCTAAACAACTTTGCTAAGCTCAAGTGTAAGTTTTTGGATTTTCTCTCTAGTGGTGGCCATGATTTTGTTGTGATGCAAATTGGTGAATTGCATGTTTTAATTACTGTTTTGAAAGCATGTTTTAGCATGGTATTTGCTGATGTTTTAAGCCATATGTTGATGGTAACTCTAGGTAGGAGTTCCTTGATTTTATACATTGAAATAATGTGGTTTGATGCTTTGTAATGCATGTTGAAAATGGCTTGGTTTAATGCTTTAAAACAGTGGATTATATGATGTAAAAGATGTATATTGGCAAGTGATGTTTTGAAAATGTTAAGGTCACTAAGGTGGTTAAAAGTCCTTGAGTGAGCCTTGTTACTTAAGAACATCAAGGTGGTTAAAAGTCCTTGGATGATTCTTGTTGCGGACACTAAGGTGGTTAAAAGTCCTTAGGTGATCCTTTCCATGGTGGTTAAAAGTCCATGGCCAAGGTGTTTAAAAGTCCTTGGGACCAAGGTGGTTAAAAGTCCTTGGGGTGATTCAAGCTATGGACACAAAGGTGGTTAAAAGTCCTTGTGTGGTCCTTATCCATGGTGGTTAAAAGTCCATGGCCAAGGTGTTTAAAAGTCCTTGGAGCCAAGGAGTTTAAAAGTCCTTGGGAAAGTTGTTGAACTTGTTTTAATAAATGAAATGTATCACTTGAGCCAATATGACATGTTAAGAATATTGTGAAGCATGAGATGCTTGTTTTAATGTTATGTTGAAGCATGAGATTGCTTGTTTTAAATATGCTTTTGAGCATGTGCAAAGGTTGATTATAAGCATGTTTTGTAAATGTTTTTAATTGCATTATTGAATGGTTTTTAAAGAGCATTCCTCACTAAGCTTTTGCTTACGCTCTCTCGTTTTCTTAATTCAATAATGCAGAGCATTAAAGAACCTTAAAGGGCAGCAAGGAGGGCAAGCATTCTAGTTCAAGTAAAGCTCAATGTATGGAAGGTTTATAAGCACCTTTTAGCTTTTGGGTAATTTGGCAATGGGGGACCAATGTGTATGTTTTGGGAGGTGTTTGGAACTCCCTAAGTCTGTTGAATGTTGTTATGAATGCTGGTTTTTGGTTTGGATCATTATATGCTTGTCGTGGAAGTTTGTGCTTGAATAGCTAGCTTGTGTAGGAAGCATGCCTATAGAATTGGGGCTTTTTGCTTGTGATGTTGTTTTGATGAATTGATGATGCAAGTGTGTCCTATATATGTTGAATTGCATGCTGGTAAAGTTTGGTAGCATTTGGAGCATGTTTGAGTGATCAATTGCATGTTTTGGTATGCTAGTTTGCTGAAATCTGTGCAGACGTTTCGGAACAGTGTGCACCGTTTCGGAACGGGTGCCTGGAATGAACCCAGGGGTCCGAAACGGTATGCACCGTTTCGAAACGGTTTGGCCTCTGCCAGACCCCCGTTGCGGTACTGGTTTCGGAACGGCCCGTGTTTCGGAACAGGGTCAACCTGTTTCGGAACGGTCGACCGTTGGGGGCTGAAATGGGCAGTTATATGTTTTGAAATGTTTGCGTTTTGGTCCTGAATCTTGTTTGTAAAATTGTATGAGTTTGGGAAGTCCTTTTGAGCTGAAATTTCACAGAGAAGCATGAAACCTTACTAATTTCAAGTTGGTAAGATTAATTTGGGTTAAGTCCTTTAATTTATCAGAAATTACAATTTGGTCCCTAAAGTTGTAATTTGTTCAATTGGGTCCCTGTTTGATCTCTGATGTTTGTGATCTTTGAGTTTGATGTTTTTGTGATCACAATTAGGGTTAATGTGCATCTAGATAAGATAAAAAAGAAAAAAAAAGGGTCGTTAATCAAGGTTGACCTTCGGGTTGACTTTGGTTTTCCCCGTGTGACTTTCTTAATTCGGGTCAACCGTCTAGGCCGGGTTAAGGGGGTTACAATTTTAATGCATGATGATGCATTAATCCTCTGCTTTTGATGTGTTTAAAACAGGGGAGACATCTTCGAATCCTTGTGGTGTTGAGCCCTAGATACATTGGACCGTATGAGGTTGTTGAGCGTGTGGGTCCTGTTGCGTATCGGTTGAGGTTACCTCAGGAGCTGGAGAAGATTCATGATGTGTTCCATATTTCTATGCTCCGAAAGTATAGATCTGATCCTTCGCATGTGATGCCTGTGGAGGAAGTGGTTTTGAATCCGGATTTGACCTATGATGAGGAACCGGTGAAGGTTCTGGATTCGAATAGCAAGGTTCTTCGTGGCAAGACCATTGAGTTGGTGAAGGTGCTGTGGAAGCATCGCGGTGTTGAGGAAGCCACGTGGGAGCGGAAGGATGATATGCTGAAGCAGTTTCCTTATCTCTTTCCTTCAGGTAAATTTCGAGGACGAAATTTCTTAAGGGGGGGAGAGTTGTAACGTCCCGGTTTTGGGCTTGGAAGTCTTGGGCGTTGACCGGTTGGTCAAAGTGCTGTTCGAATCGTAAGAGGTTAAATTAGGAAAGCCTAGTTCGGGTTGCATAAAAATTATGGAAAATGTTCTAAAATCATCTTTAATTATAATTAAGTGAACTGTGAAATCAATTTTGGAAAATGAGTTTCGGAAATGGGACATTTTGGCTAGTGACCAAAATGTAATTTTTGAAAGTTTGGTGGCTATTTTGTAAAGGGTTGAAACTTTGAATCTTTAAGGAGCTATTTACCCAAAGGGAGTTTCTCCAGATTTTTCTAAGATATTTTAACCCATAATTCTGATTTTAAAAGAATCAAAAGGAGGGAAAAATCTATTTTGGCCATTTTCTCTTTTAACTACCTATTTTCTCTCTATCTTTTCTCTCAACCCAAACACTCAATTCCAGAGATCTAAGTCTGATTTTCATCACCTAAAAACCTTCTTTCAACTCTCATTTGATTGCAAATCATTGTGTCTTCAAATCCTCTTCAATTGCTTCAAGTTTCATCAAGCTTTTCTATTCCAAAAAGAGGAGAAACTCAAGTTTGGAGGTAAGAACGTCCTTCTCCTCTGAACTTCAAGTTCTTTAATGAAATTCCTAAAGTTTTCAATCCTAATTTGATAATTGATTAAAGGTTTTTAAGTTGATTTATGGATCTTGGCTAATTATGCAAGATTTTGATGATTTCACTTGATTTTCGTTTGATCTGTTAAATCTGTGTTTTGAGAAGTGATTTTGATGTTAAATGATCATTAAATTGATGTGGAAATGAGTTTTGATTGATGCAATCCCGGATAGGTTGGATTTCCTAAGTTTAGCTTGTGTTTTAAGGTAGCTTTTGTGGTGATCTTGGTGATCTGTTGTTGCTGGAGGTATACGGATGCTTATAGGTTGTTTTTAGATGTGTTTTGATGTTGATGGAAGTGAGGTTTTGCTGGTTTGTGGCTGGGCTTTGTTTAGAAGTGTTTCGGATACATTTTCGGTTGTGTTTGGTGGCCGAAAATGGAGGTTTAGTGAGAGCAGCGAGTTTAGATGCTTTCATTGAAGCAATTAATGCATGATGATGCATTAATCCTCTGCTTTAATGTGTTGAAACAGGGGAGGCATCCTTGGATCCAAGAATTGTTGATCCGGAGGCTTGATTTGGTGCTTTGGCTTGAAGCGAAGTGGAAATCGGTGAGTGGATTTGTGAAAATGGTTTTCGGCTTTGAAACCAAGGTTTTGGGAGCTTAGTTTAAGTCTAAACAACTTTGCTAAGCTCAAGTGTAAGTTTTCGGATTACTCTCTTTAAGTGGTGGCCATGTTTTGATGAAATGTGAAATGATGATTTTGCATGATTTGCTACTGTTTCGGAAAGCATGTTTTAGCATGTTAATTGCTGATGTTTTAGCATGATTTATGCTGATGATTTAAGCCATGTGTTGAAGGTGTCTCTAGGTAAGAGTGCCTTGTTTTTTGTGCATTGTTAAATGATGATTTAATGCTTTGAAATGCATGATGAAATGGCTTGATTTAAATGCTTTAAAACAGTGGATTATATGATGTATAAAGTGTGTATTGGCAAGTGATGGTTTGTAAAAGTGAAGGTCACTAAGGTGGTTAAAAGTCCTTGAGTGAGCCTTGTTATCTAAGATCATCAAGGTGGTTAAAAGTCCTTGGATGGATCTTGTTGCGGACACTAAGGTGGTTAAAAGTCCTTAGGTGCTACTTTCCATGGTGTTTAAAAGTCCATGGGGCCAAGGTGTTTAAAAGTCCTTGGGGCCAAGGTGTTTAAAAGTCCTTGGGGTAATTCAAGCTACGGACACAAAGGTGGTTAAAAGTCCTTGTGTGGTCCATTCATGGTGTTTAAAAGTCCATGGCCAAGGTGTTTAAAAGTCCTTGGGGTCCAAGGTGTTTAAAAGTCCTTGGGGAAAGTTGTTGAACTTGATTTCATAAATGAAATGTATCACTTGAGCCAATATGACATGTATAGTACATGAGATGCATGAGATGCATGATTTAATGTTTATGTTGAAGCATGGGATGCTTGTTTAAATGAAATGTGGAAGCATGATATTGCTTGATTTAAAGTATGCTTTGAGCATGTGTAAAGGTTGTTTACAAGCATGATTTACAAATGGTTTTAAATGCATTATTGAACGGTTTTTAAAGAGCACTCCTCACTAAGCTTTGGCTTACGCTCTCTCGTTTTCTTGATTCAATAATGCAGAGCATTAGAGTGTATTGAGGGCAGCAAGAGGAGGCAAGCAAACAAGTACAAGTAAAGCTCAATGTATGAAGGTTTTATAAGTGTTTTAGCTTTTGTATGTTTTGGCAATGGGGGACCAATGTATTTGTTTTGGGAGGTGTTTATGACTCCCTAAGTATGTTGAATGTGGTTGATGTTGCTGGTTTTTGGATTGAACCTTATATGCTTGTTTTGCAAGTTGATGCTTGAGTAGATAGCTTGTGTAGGAAGCATGACCTTAGATTTGGGGCTTTTTGCATGAGATGTTATTTTGCTGAATTGATGATGCTCTAATGTCTTAAATATGTTTAATTGCATGCTGGTAAAGTTTGGTGGTGTTTGGAGCATGTTTGAGTGTCCAATTGCATGATCTAGTATGCTTGTTTGCTGGTTTTGTGCAGGCGTTTCGGAACAGGGGTGTACCGTTTCGGAACGGGTGCCTTGCATGAACCCAGGCGTCCGAAACGGTATACACCGTTTCGAAACGGTTTAGCCTCTGCCGAGGCCATGTTCCGGAACCCGTTTCGGAACGGCCCGTGTTTCGGAACAGGGCTAGCCTGTTCCGGAACGGTCGACCGTTAGGGGGCTGACATGGTAGTTATATGTTTTGAATTGTTTACGTTTTGGTCCTGAATCTTGTATGATCAATTGCATGAGCTGTGGATGTCCTTTTGAGCTGAAATTTCACAGAGAAGCATGAAACATGACTAATTTTAAGATGGTAACCTTAATTTGGGTTAAGTACTTTAATTTATCAGAATTTACAATTTGGTCCCTAAAGTCGTAATTTGTTCAATTGGGTCCCTGTTTGATCTCTGATGTTTGTGATCTTTCAATATGTTGTTTGTATGATCACAATTAAGGTTAATGTGCATCTAGACAAGATTAAAAAGAAAAAAAAAGGGTCGTTAATCAAGGTTGACTTTCGGGTTGACTTTGGTTTTCCCCGTGTGACTTTCTTAATTCGGGTCAACCGTCTAGACCGGGTTAAGGGGGTTACAATTGGCAAGTGATGTGGTTGGTTTAAAGGTACTTGAATCGGATATAGTTAGCCGGGTATAGGATTGGGTGCACCGTGAATAAAGTCGCCTTGGATGTCGAGGGGTTGTGATTGTACCATGCTCCATCCAAGTACACTAACGAGATGGTTAAAGACACCATGGTGGTTAAAAGTCCATGGGTGGGTCTTGTGTTAAGGTCATAATGGTGGTTAAAATTCCATGTGTGGACCTTGTGTGTTGTAAGATCACAATGGTGGTTAAAAGTCCATGTGTGGATCTTGTGTGGTATGTCCCGTGATCGCGTTAGTGATGTTATACAACTACCAATGAGTGGTGTTGAGGGGTTGTGATTGTACCATTTGCTCCACCTTGTTATTGGTAGTGTGTATGAAGCGTATGGGACAACGCTTGTAATCCGCGTATCCGATTGTCGATTGTGTTTTGGAAATGGTTATGATTATCACTTGTAAGCCAATATGACATGTTGTTGATTTGAAGCATGAAATGCTTGGTTATATGCATATGTGCATGATTAAATAATGTTTGAGCTAAAGGTTTTGGAAAGGTGTTTTAAAAATGCATTATTGTGTTGTTTTAATTGAGCATTCCTCACTAAGCTATGTGCTTACTCTCTCTCTTTTCTTAAACCAAAAATGCAGAGCATTGATGTGCATAAAGGGCAGCAAAGAGGTCAAGAATCCAAGTGAAGAACTAAGCTCATATATGGTGAATGTTTTCCTAACACTATTAGCTTTTGGGCATTTGGCAATGGGAACCTATGTCGTTGTTTTGGACTCCCTAAGTTTTGTTTATGCCTATGATATGTTGGAACATGTAATTGGCCTTTTGCTATTTGATTTTGGTGAATTGATGTTTGCATGATTTCTATCCTAGGATGCATGCCTATAGAATTTGGTTTTTCCTTAATTGATGCCATGTTTGAGAATGGTTGATGCTTTTATGTTCCTTAAGCATACAATGACTTGTTGGTATGATTTGATGATATTATGTTGATGTTTGATGCATTTTTGGGGCTGAATTTTGGACAGTTCTGGTGTGTGTATCGATACTCGGGCTCGCGTATCGATACGCAGAAGCCAAATATGTGCTTTTCTGCACAGGGGTATCGGTACGGTTGTGAGGTGTTTTGATACAGGTAGGCCAAATATGAAGGGAGTATCGATACGCGGGAGAGCGTATTGATACCCTTGCTATGGGTTTGGTCACTGCCTTCCCCGTGTACCGATACTGACCCTAGGCGTACCGATACGCGACCGTTAATTCGGTTAATGGCATCTTTGTATGTTTTGAAACTCTTACGTTTTGGTCTCAAACTTTGTAATTGCAATTGAATGAGTTCCTAATGCCCGTTTGAGTTGAAATTTGGCAGAGAAGCATGAAATATGATTAATTTTATATTGGTAACCAAAAAACTGGTTAAGTCCTCCTAATTTTAAGATTTTACAATTTGGTCCTTAAACTTGTAATTTGTGCAATCGAGTCCCTAAATGTTTTCTGATTGTGGTGATCTTTGAGTAGGCTGACCTTATGAACATATCTAGGACTAATATGCATTTAGACAAGATTAAAAAGAAAAAAATGGGTCGTTAATCAAGGTTGACTTTCGGGTTGACTTTGGTTTTCCCCGTGTAATCTTCGTAGTTCAGGTCGACCGTCTAGGCCGGGCTAAGGGGGTTACATATAAGCTGAAGTTACCACAAGAGTTGGAAAAGATACATGATGTGTTTCATGTCTCTATGCTTCGGAGGTATAGATCGGATCCTTCGCATGTTATGCCTGTGGAGGAAGTGGAGTTGAATCCAGATTTGACCTATGATGAGGAGCCAGTTGAGATTCTGGATTCGGACAGTAAAGTTCTTCGAGGTAAGACCATTGAGTTGGTTAAGGTGTTGTGGAGGCATCGTGGTGTTGAGGAAGCCACGTGGGAAAGAAAAGATGACATGAAGAAGCAGTTTCCTTACCCTTTTCCTCTAGGTAAATTTCGAGGACGAAATTTCTTAAGAAGGGGAGAGTTGTAACACCCCAGTTTTGGGCTTAGAAGTTTAGGGTCTGAACTGGACCGGTCTGAGAAACGGTTCAAATATAAAAGGATATTTTAGGGAACGCCTAGTTCGGGATGCTTTAAAAATATAGAAAAATATCTAAAAATCCTCATTTAATATATATAAGAGAGTGGTGAAATCAATTTTACAAAATAAGGTTTGGTGTAACCCCCTTAACCCGGTCTAGACGGTTGACCCGAATTAAGGAAGTCACACGGGGAATGTAACCCCCGTAGCCCGGCCTGGACGGTTGGCCCGAACTACGAAGATTACACGGGGAAAACCAAAGTCAACCCGAAAGTCAACCTTGATTAACGACCCTTTTTTTTCTTTTAAATCTTGTCTAGATGCACATTAACCCTATGTGTGATCACGCAAACACCATGCTCAAAGATCACAAACATCAGAGATAAAACAGGGACCCAATTGAACAAATTACAACTTTAGGGACCAAATTGTAATTTCTGAAAACTTTAAGGACTTAACCAGATTTTAAGTTACCAACTTGAAATTGATCATGTTTCATGCTTCTCTGCCAAATTTCAGCTCAAACGGACACCCCGAACTCATACAATTGCACAAACAAGATTCAGGACCAAAATGCAAACATTTTGAAACATTTAACCGCCCATGTCCGCCCCCAACGGTCACCCGTTCCGAAACAGGCCAAGGCCGTTCCGAAACACGGGCCGTTCCGCAACGGGGGTCTGGCAGAATGCTTTCCGTTTCGGAACGGTGTCACCCGTTTCGGACGCCTGGGTTCATGCAGGGCACCCGTTCCGAAACGGTGTTGCCTGTTCCGAAACGCCTAGCCCAGAATGTTGCATTTTGCTCACTCAAACACACAATTGATCAATCAAACATGCTCCAAAAGCCGCCAAACTTTGCCAACATGCAATTCAACATAAAAGAGACATACTTGCATCAACAATTCAACAAATAACCATCACATACGGAAAGCCCCAAATCTATAGGCATGCTTCCTACACAAGCAACCATTTAAGCACAAACCTTTCAATTCAACCTCAATTAAGCCAATTCATGTTTCAACAACATTAACAACAGTATTTAAACATTCATGATCAACACATACGATTACAATAACAACTAATCGAGAGATTCTACCCCATTGCCCTTATTAACTATAGCTATTCACCGAGACATACATCTCCATTGGAGTCCACCTTGAATCCCTTGCTCCTTGCTGTCCAAACTTCAAGAATCTGCATTGATGGACAAAAAGGAGCGTAAGCACATAATGCTTAGTGAGGAATGCTCAAAACCAAAACACCATCAATGCAGCGGGTCCTTAAAACACTTTAAAACCAACCCGATTTGCTTTCCAAAACCATGTTCGAAAACTCTTTTCAACATCAATCTCAAATCATGCATAAACACCATATGCCAAGCTTAAACAAAACCATGGAAAACACATCCTTCCCACAACATACCTTTCTTTAACTTGGAAACCACATCGAGCAAGAAACCATTTAAAACCATAGCTCATTCAAACCATTTCATGCATTTAACCAAGGCCACATAAAACCATAACATCATCATCACATGCCTTTAACAACAAGTCATACATGACTCCAATGCATCATAGGTAATTCATGCTCACATGCATCATTTATCAAATGATAACCAACACTTGTTCAACATACAAGTAACATGCTTTCACTAGCATCATACACATCTCATGCAACAATGCATCTTACCAAGCATCTCATGCTTCACATGCAACCATGCATCATTTCAAGCAATCCCATGCTTCACATGCAACTATGCATCATTTCAAGCAATCCCATGCTCAACATGCAACTATGCATCATTTCAAGCAATCCCATGCTCAACATGCAACTATGCATCATTTCAAGCAATCCCATGCTCAACATGCAACTATGCATCATTTCAAGCAATCCCATGCTTCACTATGATCAAGAACATTATATTGGCTTCCAAGAGATCAACCATAATCACTTTCCAACTTACAACCCGATCGGATACGCGGATCACAAGCGTGTCCCAACGCTTCCTACACACTACCCAATCCAAGGTCTTCCCGTGGGCAACAACCTCCACTGACCTCAATCTCCTAAGGTTCCCATGTATGGACTTTTAAACACCATACAACCTTAGCTTTTCCTCAAGGTTACCATGTATGAACATACACCCTTGACATGCACAAGGTCTTCCCGTATGGACTTTCAACCACCATACAACCTTTGCATAACCGATTGGTAGTTGTAGACATCATCTAACGAGATCCGGGACATCACACACAAGATCCACACATGGTCTTAACCATTGCCATTGTGATCTTAACAAGTACAAGGTTCTCACATAAGGACTTTTAACCACCTTATAACCTTTACTCAACCAAGGTCTACTGTGGGCAACAACCTCCACTACGACCTTAAGCAACCGAGGTCCTCCCGTGGGCACACCCTCCACTGACCTCATCTCGTTAGGAATACTTGAGGGGAGTTTACCCGGTCCACACTTGACCACTCCGCCATCAAGGCGACTTTATTCACGGTGCACCCAATCCTATAGCCGGCTAATTATACCCGATCAACGAACCAAGAACCATTCACATCTCTTGCCAACATAACCATCTTACCATTATATCCAATGTTCCACATGCATAAACACAATGCAAGGTCATCACATCATTAGCTCAATGATTCACATGCATACACATAATGCAAAACCATCACATCATTAGCTCAATGATTCACATGCATAAACAATATGCAAAAGGCACAATTATCATCATTAATCATCATCAACTCACTGTTTTTAAGCATAATACAAAGCCAATGAACAACATGCAACACTATGCATCAAAACCACATTTTCAATGCACTAAACCAAGGATCTCTTACCTTGAGCATCCCTTTGAAATGACTTTCAAAACCAGCATTAAACCATGCTAAAAACATGCTTACAAAACAGAATTAAACCATGCATAACACTTGCATAACAATCATCAACCACATTTGATTTTTAAAGCCAAAACATACACAATCCAAGAGCAAAAACCCATCCACTTACTCTTGAGCTTAGCAAAGTTGTTTAGACTTAAACTAAGCTCCCAAAAACCTTCAAACCATGATTCAAAAGCTGAAATCCCAACTTCACTCACCGATTACCAAACAAGCCTAGCCAACAAGCTTCCCAAGCCTCCGAAACCTTCCGAAAACACCTCCAAAGCTCAAGGATCAACCTCCCCTATTTCAAGCACACAAAAACAGAACATTAATGCATCCATATGCATTAAAACACCAGCAACATCAACACAACTCGCTGCTCATCACAAAACTAGCAATTTGGCTACCAAACACAACCGAAATCACCTCCAAACACTTCCAAAACTTAACCCAGCCAAGATCCATCACTTCTAACCATTTTTATACATCAAATAACATGCAAAATGATCACAACCACGTCCTTATACCTCCAGGTATAACAGATCACCAAAAACACTCCAAAAACAACCAAAAACTCAAGCCAAACTTAGGAAATTCAACCTATCCGGGATTGCATTGATTAAACCTCAACTTCTAATCATTTTAGCATTCATTTAACATCAATTTAGCACCTCAAAACCCTGCTTAAACAGATCACACGAAAATTTCACCAAAATCCTCAAATCTTGCATTTTAGCCAAAAATCAAGATCTCAATTGAAAAGCCTTTAATAAAACATGAATCAAGGATTGAGAACTTAGGAATTTCAGTAAAGAACTGATAGTTTAGAGGAGAAGGACGTTCTTACCTCCAAACTTGAATTTCTCCATTTTAAATCCAAAATGCTTGATGAATCAACTTGTAAATTGTGAGGTTTTGATGATGAGATGATTAGGAATCAAATGAGAATTGAAATGAGAGATTAAAATGTTAAAATCAGAGAAAGAAATCTGAGGAAATCTTGTTTGGGTTGAGAGAAAATGAGAGAAAAGAGAATTTGAGAGAAAATGGAAAATTAGTTGGAAATTGGTTAAAAATGATTTCCCTCCTTTTCATAACCTTTAAAATCAGAATTTAGACTTAAAATATCTTAGAAAAATCTGGAGAAATTCTTTTTGGAATAATAGCTCCTTAAAGATTCAAAGTTTCAATCCTTTATAAAACTGTCCCGCAACTTTCAAAAATTACATTTTGGTCACTAGCCAAAATGTCAACCTTCCGAACCTCATTTTCCAAAATTGATTTCACAGTTCACTTATACATATTAAAAGATGATTTTAGAATATTTTTCCATATTTTTAATGCAACCCGAACTAGGCTTTCCTAAATTCACTCTTAAATATTCGATCAGCACTTTGACCGAACCGGTCAACGCCAAAACTTCTGAGCCCAAAACCGGGGCGTTACAGGGAAAACCAAAGTCAACCCGAAAGTCAACCTTGATTAACGACCCTTTTTTTTCCTTTTTAATCTTGTCTAGATGCACATTAACCTTAATTGTGATCATGCAAACAACATATCAAAAGATCACAAACATCAGAGATCAAACAGGGACCCAATTGAACAAATTGCAACTTTAGGGACCAAATTGTAAATTCTGATAAATTAAGGGACTGATCCCAAATTAAAGTTGCCATCTTGAAATTAGTCAGGTTTCATGCTTCTCTGTGAAATTTCAGCTCAAAAGGACATCCACAGCTCATGCAATTGATCATACAAGATTCAGGACCAAAATGCAAACATTTCAAAACATTTAACCGCCCATGTCAGCCCCCAACGGTCACCCGTTCCGAAACAGGCCAAGGCCGTTCCGAAACACGGGTCGTTCCGCAACGCGTTCCGCAACGGGGGTCTGGCAGAATGCTTTCCGTTTCGGAACGGTGACACCCGTTTCGGACGCCTGGGTTCATGCAGGGCACCCGTTCCGAAAACGGTGTTGCCTGTTCCGAAACGCCTAGCCCAGAATGTTGCATATTGCTCACTCAAACACACAATTGATCAATCAAACATGCTCCAAAAGCCACCAAACTTTGCCAACATGCAATTCAACATAAAAGAGACATACTTGCATCAACAATTCAACAAATAACCATCACATACGGAAAGCCCCAAATCTATAGGCATGCTTCCTACACAAGCAACCATTTAAGCACAAACCTTTCAATTCAACCTCAATTAAGCCAATTCATGCTTCAACAACATTAACAACAACATTTAACATTCATGATCAACATAACGATCATAATAACAACAATTCGAGAGATTCTACCCCATTGCCCTTATTAACTATAGCTATTCACCGAGACATACATCTCCATTGGAGTCCACCTTGAATCCCTTGCTCCTTGCTGCCCAAACTTCAAGAATCTGCATTGATGGACAAAAAGGAGCGTAAGCACATAATGCTTAGTGAGGAATGCTCAAAAACAAAACACCATCAATGCAGCGGGTCCTTAAAACACTTTAAAACCAACCCGATTTGCTTTCCAAAACCATGTTCGAAAACCCTTTCAACATCAAGCTCAAATCATGCATAAACACCATATGCCAAGCTTAAACAAAACCATGGAAAACACATCCTTCCCACAACATACCTTTCTTTAACTTGGAAACCACATCAAGCAAGAAACCATTTAAAACCATAGTTCAATCAAACCATTTCATGCATTTAAACAAGGCCGCATAAAACCATAACATCATCATCACATGCCTTTAACAACAAGTCATACATGACTTCAATGCATCATAGGTAATTCATGCTCACATGCATCATTTATCAAATGATAACCAACACTTGTTCAACATACAAGTAACATGCTTTCACTAGCATCATACACAACTCATGCCACAATGCATCTTACCAAGCATCTCATGCTTCTCATGCAAACATGCATCAATTCAAGCATCTCATGCTTCACATGCAACCATGCATCATTTCAAGCAATCCCATGCTTCACATGCAACTATGCATCATTTCAAGCAATCCCATGCTTCACATGCAACTATGCATCATTTCAAGCAATCCCATGCTTCACATGCAACTATGCATCATTTCAAGCAATCCCATGCTTAACATGATCAAGAACATTATATTGGCTTCCAAGAGATCAACCATAATCACTTTCCACTTTTCAACCCGATCGGATACGCGGATTACAAGCGTGTCCCAACGCTTCCTACACACTACCCAATCCAAGGTCTTCCAAATGGGCAACAACCTCCATTTGACCTTAACAACCTAAGGTTCCCATGTATGGACTTTTAAACACCATACAACCTTAGCTTTTCCTCAAGGTTACCATGTATAAACATACACCCTTGACATGCACAAGGTCTTCCCGTATGGACTTTCAACCACCATACAACCTTTGCATATCCGATTGGTAGTTGTAGACATCATCTAACGAGATCCGGGACATCACACACAAGATCCACACATGGACTTAACCATTGCCATTGTGATCTTAACAAGTACAAGGTTCTCACATAAGGACTTTTAACCACCTTATAACCTTTACTTAACCAAGGTCTACCGTGGGCAACAACCTCCACTACGACCTTAAGCAACCGAGGTCCTCCCGTGGGCACACCCTCCACTGACCTCATCTCGTTAGGAATACTTGAGGGGAGTTTACCCGGTCCACACTTGACCACTCCGCCATCAAGGCGACTTTATTCACGGTGCACCCAATCCTATAGCCGGCTAATTATACCCGATCAACGAACCAAGAACCATTCACATCTCTTGCCAACATAACCATCTTACCATAATATCCAATGTTCCACATGCATAAACATAATGCAAGCCATCACAACATTAGCTCAATGATCCACATGCATACACATAATGCAAAACCATCACATCATTAGCTCAATGATTCACATGCATAAACAATATGCACAAGGTAACAATTATCAACATTAATCATCATCAACTCACTGTTTTTAAGCATCATACAAAGCCAATGAACAACATGCAACACTATGCATCAAAACCACATTTTCATTGCACTAAACCAAGGATCTCTTACCTTGAGCACCCTTTTCAATTGACTTTCAAAACCAGCATTAAACCATGCTAAAACATGCTTACAAAACAGAATTAAACCATGCAATAACACATGCACATCAATCATCAACCACAATTGATTTTAAAACCAAATCATACACAATCCAAGAGCAAAAACCTCTTCACTTACTCTTGAGCTTAGCAAAGTTGTTTAGACTTAAACTAAGCTCCCAAAAACCTTCAAACCATGTTTCAAAAGCTGAAATCCCAACTTCACTCACCGATTACCAAACAAGCCTAGCCAACAAGCTTTCCAAGCTTCCGAAACCTTCCGAAAACACCTCCAAAGCTCAAGGATCAACCTCCCCTGTTTCAAGCACACAAAAACAGAACATTAATGCATCCATATGCATTAAAACACCAGCAACATCAACACAACTCGCTGCTCATCACAAAACTAGCAATTTGGCTACCAAACACAACCGAAATCTCCTCCAAACACTTCCAAAACTTAACCCAGCCAAGATCCATCACTTCTAACCATTTTTATACATCAAATAACATGCAAAATGATCACAACCACATCCTTATACCTCCAGGTATAACAGATCACCAAAAACACTCCAAAAACAACCAAAAACTCAAGCCAAACTTAGGAAATTCAACCTATCCAGGATTGCATTGATTAAACCTCAACTTCTAATCATTTTAGCATTCATTTAACATCAATTTAACACCTCAAAACCCTGCTTAAACAGATCACACGAAAATTTCACCAAAATCCTCAAATCTTGCATTTTAGCCAAAAATCAAGATCTCAATTGAAAAGCCTTTAATAAAACATGAATCAAGGATTGAGAAGTTAGGAATTTCAGTAAAGAACTGATAGTTTAGAGGAGAAGGACGTTCTTACCTCCAAACTTGAATTTCTCCATTTTAGAGCCAAAATGCTTGATGAATCAACTTGTAAATTGTGAGGTTTTGATGATGAGATGATTAGGAATCAAATGAGAATTGAAATGAGAGATTAAAATGTTAAAATCAAAGAAAGAAATCTGAGGAAATCTTGTTTGGGTTAAGAGAAAATGAGAGAAAAGAGAATTTGAGAGAAAATGGAAAATTAGTTGGAATTAGTTAAAATGATTTTTCCCTCTCTTTTCTTAATCTTTAAAATCAGATTTTAGACTTAAAATATCTTAGAAAAATCTGGAGAAATCCTTTTTGGAATAATAGCTCCTTAAAGATTCAAAGTTTCAATCCTTTATAAAACTGTCCCGCAACTTTCAAAAATTACATTTTGGTCACTAGCCAAAATGTCAACCTTCCGAACCTCATTTTCCAAAATTGATTTCACAGTTCACTTATACATATTAAAAGATGATTTTAGAATATTTTTCCATATTTTTAATGCAAACCGAACTAGGCTTTCCTAAATTCACTCTTAAATATTCGATCAGCACTTTGACCGAACCGGTCAACGCCAAAACTTCTGAGCCCAAAACCGGGGCGTTACAACTCTCCCCCCTTAGGAAATTTCGTCCTCGAAATTTCAACCGGCGAAAAGAGAACAACAACCTTTTCAAGCAACACACACAAGACAACACAAAAGCCTTAACCAACACCACTGATCACTTTCCACACAAAACTTCCACCATTCACCATTCACAAATCCACACTCTCAAGGGTAACCACAACCCAACCTTCCACACAACCAGATTATGCACTATCCCAACATCAACCTGAAAACTTCGGCTCTTACAGCAGACAACACTGTAGCACATAACCTCCATAACTGGTTTACACAGAAACAGCAACCAAACCAACTTAGCCGCTAGGCAACCTCTCAGCCTCTAAAACTCTTGCGATTCCCAAACCTTTCCAAAGATTTTTCCAACAAGCAGAAATCCTTAACATCAACTGTTTACTCAAGCTCTTCAACGAAGCTGACCACCCTTCAGATCCGTCAAAAACATTACCATAACAGCTCACCAGCACCAAAAAACCAAAATCACATCACAACCTCAACTTGAAACCTTCAGCCGTTCCACATACCATCAACAGACTTCAAACAAAACTTTCTTAACCACAACTAGCCAACCACTTCTCACAAGAACCCAAACAACCAGCGAAAACCTTCGATCTTTCACAGCCCTTCACTACAAACTTCAACCAACACACTTGCATTACCAGAACATCACTGAACCAAAACACACATAACAGCTTCAGAACTCTTCAAAGGTTGATAGAACCAACACAACCCTTTCACAACAACTTAAAAGCTAAACTACCTTAGCACTTGGGAAACACAACCTCAAACTGCAACCACACTTAACACCAAGGAACTACCACTTCCTTTAAACTAAACAAACCACTTAGCAGATACTAACCTCAAACAGATACCCTTCACCACCAAACCACTAAACTCTCAGAGCATCAAACTCTATCCTTCACCAACAGACCATTCCACTCTCACTTCTATTAGCAACAAGATAACAAACTCCAGCACTTCTAACTCCCACTCAGCACCAACAACCTCTAAAAACCATCATCCCACCTAATCTAACCACAACACTAACAGATTCGATTAGTTATTAGCGAGCGTGAACATCGTATGCATGATCACCTACATGCCCTATCAATGCCTGATGTACATGTATGCAAAACCTCTAATGTCATGCCACATGTATGCATGGACCAACATATATAATATAGTATATATCAATGATTTTATCTGTGCATGAATGCCAGTTCACACCCTCCAATAACATCCTCAAAATCTGTCTAAGAACAACCTCCTTACTCACCTTTAACTTATCTAACTCCATCATACCAACAACCATTAACCACAAGATACTCACCCAAGCCTTCTTCACACCAAAGATATTACCAAACCACAACTACCATTACTCCAAACATGCTAGCAACAAGACTAAACTTACCACGCAAGGAAAAACCAACAGAAACCAAACTAAGCAACTAAAGCAAAGATCACTTAACAAGGTTACCTGGAAACATAACACCACCCTGAAGCTTCATCGGACGAGCTCTCTTCCTTGCGGAACCAACACCCTTCCGCGGCACAACTGCAGCACCAACAAACACACCAGGGTCACCACCAACTCCTTGCGATAAGGAACCTTGGTTGTTCCGCGCCAACATCAAGCAATCACGCTTCATGTGTCCAGCAGACCCACACTTCCAGCAAACTTCATCTTCCAAACTCTTCACAACTTTCTGCTTTTTACGCCACCTCTGAACCTCGCCTCGGCCGCACCCACGACCTTTCAAAGATCCTTTGGCCAACATCAAAGCTGACTTCACTCCATGAGGACAATCACGCTTAACATGCAACTTGGAACCACAATTCCAACAAACACCTGCGCCCCAACAATTTCCAACATGTTGCCTTTTACAACGGTCACAAACAGATGACTGAGCTTCCACTCCTTACTCAAGCAACACTTGCTCACCAACAGCACTAGCCGCACCTTGCTCAACCCTTGGAAATTCCCTTCCAAGATACCTTTCATAGAAAGCAGATACGAAGAAATCCCAATCAATATCAAGGATATGTGACGCCACAGCCACAGATGTCCACCAAGAACAAACATCCTCCAGCATCAGCGAAACAACACTCCCCAGCTTACAAGCATAATCACAGCCTTCCTGATCCAAAATCAGAACTACATTGGCCAACCAGGCCTCAAACATCTCCGGGGAAGAACCATGATACTCCTCAGCACCCAAATCAAGCAAATGCTGCTTCGGCAAACCCACACATTTAGCCAGCACATCCACTGATCCCACCTCAACCATAGCCTGAGATGTTCCCAACACCTCCTGAACAACAGGTAAAGAACTTTCCATCCCGGAACCAGCTTCCTTCCCTTGCCTTACCAACTCAACTTCAGTCACAGAAGACTGAGACAAAACACCTTTACAAAAGGGTGAATCCTTTGACTTAACAACCTGCCCCAAGGCAGCCACCATTTCACTCATCCTCCACTCTTTCATCATCTTTGCCATACCACTAACAACAAACAACATACAATCACAACAAACAAACAAAACCTGTTAGACCAGCATTAAGCAAGGATTCAAACTCCAACTCCAAAATAACACAATAGCTATATTAATAAGGCAATGGGTATCCCGAATCCTCCCCTTTACATGACATAACAGCCAACACAACATGAACATCACAACATCAAGCATATCAACAACATACCTTGATCATGCTTACACCAAACAACATCCAACAGCTCTAGCACATCAGCAACATAACATGCTCAAAACACATTCATCATGCATAGCATCAGCTCATAACATCCACACATATCCATATGATCTCAACCAAGATTCATAACCACAAATCATGCTTGCATACACCAGCAACATGCTCAAAACATCAACAGCATATACAGAAACACATGCTTCAACCAGCTTTCAACCATACAACAAGGTAAACATCAAGCACACTTACCACAACAACTTACCGTTTTCCCCAACCTTCGCAACTCAGCTCTGATACCACCAAATGTAACCCCCTTAACCCGGTCTAGACGGTTGACCCGAATTAAGGAAGTCACACGGGGAAAACCAAAGTCAACCCGAAAGTCAACCTTGATTAACGACCCTTTTTTTTCCTTTTTAATCTTGTCTAGATGCACATTAACCTTAATTGTGATCATGCAAACAACATATCAAAAGATCACAAACATCAGAGATCAAACAGGGACCCAATTGAACAAATTGCAACTTTAGGGACCAAATTGTAAATTCTGATAAATTAAGGGACTGATCCCAAATTAAAGTTACCATCTTGAAATTAGTCAGGTTTCATGCTTCTCTGTGAAATTTCAGCTCAAAAGGACATCCACAGCTCATGCAATTGATCATACAAGATTCAGGACCAAAATGCAAACATTTCAAAACATTTAACCGCCCATGTCAGCCCCCAACGGTCACCCGTTCCGAAACAGGCCAAGGCCGTTCCGAAACACGGGCCGTTCCGCAACGCGTTCCGCAACGGGGGTCTGGCAGAATGCTTTCCGTTTCGGAACGGTGACACCCGTTTCGGACGCCTGGGTTCATGCAGGGCACCCGTTCCGAAACGGTGTTGCCTGTTCCGAAACGCCTAGCCCAGAATGTTGCATATTGCTCACTCAAACACACAATTGATCAATCAAACATGCTCCAAAAGCCACCAAACTTTGCCAACATGCAATTCAACATAAAAGAGACATACTTGCATCAACAATTCAACAAATAACCATCACATACGGAAAGCCCCAAATCTATAGGCATGCTTCCTACACAAGCAACCATTTAAGCACAAACCTTTCAATTCAACCTCAATTAAGCCAATTCATGCTTCAACAACATTAACAACAACATTTAACATTCATGATCAACATAACGATCACAATAACAACAATTCGAGAGATTCTACCCCATTGCCCTTATTAACTATAGCTATTCACCGAGACATACATCTCCATTGGAGTCCACCTTGAATCCCTTGCTCCTTGCTGCCCAAACTTCAAGAATCTGCATTGATGGACAAAAAGGAGCGTAAGCACATAATGCTTAGTGAGGAATGCTCAAAAACAAAACACCATCAATGCAGCGGGTCCTTAAAACACTTTAAAACCAACCCGATTTGCTTTCCAAAACCATGTTCGAAAACCCTTTCAACATCAAGCTCAAATCATGCATAAACACCATATGCCAAGCTTAAACAAAACCATGGAAAACACATCCTTCCCACAACATACCTTTCTTTAACTTGGAAACCACATCAAGCAAGAAACCATTTAAAACCATAGTTCAATCAAACCATTTCATGCATTTAAACAAGGCCGCATAAAACCATAACATCATCATCACATGCCTTCAACAACAAGTCATACATGACTTCAATGCATCATAGGTAATTCATACTCACATGCATCATTTATCAAATGATAACCAACACTTGTTCAACATACAAGTAACATGCTTTCACTAGCATCATACACAACTCATGCCACAATGCATCTTACCAAGCATCTCATGCTTCTCATGCAAACATGCATCAATTCAAGCATCTCATGCTTCACATGCAACCATGCATCATTTCAAGCAATCCCATGCTTCACATGCAACTATGCATCATTTCAAGCAATCCCATGCTTCACATGCAACTATGCATCATTTCAAGCAATCCCATGCTTCACATGCAACTATGCATCATTTCAAGCAATCCCATGCTTCACATGCAACTATGTATCATTTCAAGCAATCCCATGCTTAACATGATCAAGAACATTATATTGGCTTCCAAGAGATCAACCATAATCACTTTCCACTTTTCAACCCGATCGGATACGCGGATTACAAGCGTGTCCCAACGCTTCCTACACACTACCCAATCCAAGGTCTTCCAAATGGGCAACAACCTCCATTTGACCTTAACAACCTAAGGTTCCCATGAATGGACTTTTAAACACCATACAACCTTAGCTTTTCCTCAAGGTTACCATGTATAAACATACACCCTTGACATGCACAAGGTCTTCCCGTATGGACTTTCAACCACCATACAACCTTTGCATATCCGATTGGTAGTTGTAGACATCATCTAACGAGATCCGGGACATCACACACAAGATCCACACATGGACTTAACCATTGCTATTGTGATCTTAACAAGTACAAGGTTCTCACATAAGGACTTTTAACCACCTTATAACCTTTACTTAACCAAGGTCTACCGTGGGCAACAACCTCCACTACGACCTTAAGCAACCGAGGTCCTCCCGTGGGCACACCCTCCACTGACCTCATCTCGTTAGGAATACTTGAGGGGAGTTTACCCGGTCCACACTTGACCACTCCGCCATCAAGGCGACTTTATTCACGGTGCACCCAATCTTATAGCCGGCTAATTATACCCGATCAACGAACCAAGAACCATTCACTTCTCTTGCCAACATAACCATCTTACCATAATATCCAATGTTCCACATGCATAAACATAATGCAAGCCATCACAACATTAGCTCAATGATCCACATGCATACACATAATGCAAAACCATCACATCATTAGCTCAATGATTCACATGCATAAACAATATGCACAAGGTAACAATTATCAACATTAATCATCATCAACTCACTGTTTTTAAGCATCATACAAAGCCAATGAACAACATGCAACACTATGCATCAAAACCACATTTTCATTGCACTAAACCAAGGATCTCTTACCTTGAGCACCCTTTTCAATTGACTTTCAAAACCAGCATTAAACCATGCTAAAACATGCTTACAAAACAGAATTAAACCATGCAATAACACATGCACATCAATCATCAACCACAATTGATTTTAAAACCAAATCATACACAATCCAAGAGCAAAAACCTCTTCACTTACTCTTAAGCTTAGCAAAGTTGTTTAGACTTAAACTAAGCTCCCAAAAACCTTCAAACCATGTTTCAAAAGCTGAAATCCCAACTTCACTCACCGATTACCAAACAAGCCTAGCCAACAAGCTTTCCAAGCTTCCGAAACCTTCCGAAAACACCTCCAAAGCTCAAGGATCAACCTCCCCTGTTTCAAGCACACAAAAACAGAACATTAATGCATCCATATGCATTAAAACACCAGCAACATCAACACAACTCGCTGCTCATCACAAAACTAGCAATTTGGCTACCAAACACAACCGAAATCTCCTCCAAACACTTCCAAAACTTAACCCAGCCAAGATCCATCACTTCTAACCATTTTTATACATCAAATAACATGCAAAATGATCACAACCACATCCTTATACCTCCAGGTATAACAGATCACCAAAAACACTCCAAAAACAACCAAAAACTCAAGCCAAACTTAGGAAATTCAACCTATCCGGGATTGCATTGATTAAACCTCAACTTCTAATCATTTTAGCATTCATTTAACATCAATTTAACACCTCAAAACCCTGCTTAAACAGATCACACGAAAATTTCACCAAAATCCTCAAATCTTGCATTTTAGCCAAAAATCAAGATCTCAATTGAAAAGCCTTTAATAAAACATGAATCAAGGATTGAGAACTTAGGAATTTCAGTAAAGAACTGATAGTTTAGAGGAGAAGGACGTTCTTACCTCCAAACTTGAATTTCTCCATTTTAGAGCCAAAATGCTTGATGAATCAACTTGTAAATTGTGAGGTTTTGATGATGAGATGATTAGGAATCAAATGAGAATTGAAATGAGAGATTAAAATGTTAAAATCAAAGAAAGAAATCTGAGGAAATCTTGTTTGGGTTGAGAGAAAATGAGAGAAAAGAGAATTTGAGAGAAAATGGAAAATTAGTTGGAATTAGTTAAAATGATTTTTCCCTCTCTTTTCTTAATCTTTAAAATCAGATTTTAGACTTAAAATATCTTAGAAAAATCTGGAGAAATCCTTTTTGGAATAATAGCTCCTTAAAGATTCAAAGTTTCAATCCTTTATAAAACTGTCCCGCAACTTTCAAAAATTACATTTTGGTCACTAGCCAAAATGTCAACCTTCCGAACCTCATTTTCCAAAATTGATTTCACAGTTCACTTATACATATTAAAAGATGATTTTAGAATATTTTTCCATATTTTTAATGCAACCCGAACTAGGCTTTCCTAAATTCACTCTTAAATATTCGATCAGCACTTTGACCGAACCGGTCAACGCCAAAACTTCTGAGCCCAAAACCGGGGCGTTACATTTGGAAATACTACATTTCGGTGTAGTGACCAAAATGAGATTTTTGCAAAGTTCAGTAGTGACTGTTTTGTAAAAGATTGAAACTTTGAATCTTTAAGGAGCTAATTTACCCAAAATGTTTTTCTCAAGATTTTTCCTTAATTTGGGTGATTTAATTAAAGATTTAATTAAATAAAAGAAAGGTGAAAACTACTTTTTGACTTTCATAACTACCTTTCTCTAATTTTCTCTCATTCCTTTTTCTCTCAAAATCCTATCATCCAAACACCTTTTTTCCAGCAAAATCCATCTTGATTTTTACTCCAATTGATGAGATTTCCATCAATCATTGGTTCCTAATCAATCTTGCAAAAAATGCTTTTGATTTCCACATTGTATTTTCATGGAAATTTGCCCAAATCAAGGAGAAATCATCTTTTAGAGGTAAGATTGTTCTTCTCCTCTAAAGACTCAGTTCTTTACTGAAATTCCCAAGTTGTCAATCCTTTATTAAAGTTTTATAAATGGTTTTAATGTTAGAAACAAGATTTTGGAAGAGATCTTGAAGATTTTCGTTGTAATTGATTGGGCTCTGTTTTGAGATAGTTCTCTAATGTATTTTGGATTTTAAATGATGTATTGCATCATATACAAGCATCTCATGCTTCACTTTATTCATTTACATTATATTGGCTCTCAGGTGATAATCCATAAACCATTTCAACACAAGACACAATCGGATAGGCGGATTACAAGCGTTGTCCCTCACGCTTCATACGATCTACCAGACTACATAAGGTGGAGATTAATGGCACATTCACAACCCCTCAACACCTGTGATGGAGATTAATGGCACAGTCACAACCCTTCAACATCACTCATCGGTAGTTGTATAGTTCCACTAACGAGAGTATGAGACTCAAACACAAGACTCACACACGGGACTAACCATTCATCGTTGTGATTTTAACCTCTATCGTTAGGGTACTTGGATGGAGATTACGACACAATTATAACCCCTCAACATCCAAGGCGACTTTATTCACGGTGCACCCAATCCTATAGCCGACTAACTATATTCGATTAAAGTAACCAAAAACCATTTTCATCACTTGCCAATATAATCATTTAACCACATTAATCCACTATTTTACAAGCATAACCACAATGACATTTCCACAAGCATAACACGCTTAACATCATATGCATTCAACACATGAAAACCAAGGATCACTTACCTAGTGCATCCTTAACATAATGGCATGAAAATCCAGCATTAAACCATGCTTAAACATGCTTAAAAACAGTAAACAAATCCACTCTTACTTCAAGTGCAATTTTATCAAACATAACACATTTCCAAGAGAGGAATTACCGAAACACTTACTCTTGAGCTTAGTTAAGTGTATCAAACTTACACTAAGTTCCCAAGATCACGCTCAAAGCGTTACAAAGCAAGAAATTGCATTTCCACTCATCGATACGCGAAGCCTTGTTCGCCGACACAAAAATTACACCTCCGGAGCTTCCAAAATCACCTCGTTTGCTCCCGGATCAAGATCCCTTGTTTTCACATCATCAAAACAGAGATCTAAATGCATTAAAATGTATTCTAACACCGGCAACAATTCATAAACTCGTTGCCCACTCAAACTACACAAAAATACCCTTCCAAAACAACCGAAAACTCAATCGATTGCTTCCTAAACCAAGCCAAGCCATCATACATCACTTCCAAACAATAATCATCATCAAAACACATCTAATAAACATCCTAACCCAACATTATACCTTCAGCAAGCAAGATTCCACCATTTCACCCAAAAAATCTCACCTAAAACAAGCAAGAAACTCAAGGATTTCGGGATCTATGATATCAACACATCATTTTAACATATAAATCAACTTAGAACTCAATTAAAATCAATACAAAACAGAGCCCAACTCATCAAGTCCGAAAATCAAGATTTTATCCACAACTTCACAAGATTTTTATCTCAAATCAAAACTATATTGAAAACTCAATAAAAACTAGTATTTAGAAGCCAAATATCTTGGGACATTCAATAAAGAACTTATAATAGAGGTTGAGAACGGGATTTACCTCCAATCCTTGCTTCTCTCAATGTATGACAAGTTTTCCTTAGTGAAATCTTGAAGAACTAGAAGAGTATTCTTGAAAATGATTTAGGAAAAGTTGAGAGAGTTTTTTGCAGAAAGAATTCTGGAAAAAAATGAGTGAAATTGTGTTTGGCTGAAATGAGAAAGGATTTTGGTAGTTACATAATTGAAAAACCAATAACTACTTTTTAACTATTTTAATATAAAACCCAATTAAAAATCGTTTAATTAAAAACTCTTTTAAACAACATGTCATATTGAGAAAAGGTCAAATTGACTTAAAGCCCCCTAAAGTTTCTAAGATTTTGGCCTCCACATTAAAAATCACATTTTTCCCAGTTTTGAAATCTTACAATTTGGTCAGTACTCAAAATGTCCATTTTCTAAAACCTTTTTTGTAAAATTGACTTTACCAACCTCTTAATTATATTTTTAGAGGATTTTATCAATTTTTATAACATTTTTATCCTATCCCGATCCTTGATTTCCTAAAATCACCTTACGCGATTCGAACCGTTCTTGACCGGTCCGATCTGCTGTCTAAAACATCTAGGCCCAAAATCAGGGCGTTATAGAATTACTATTGTATTCGATCTCAGCTCTCTTCTCGGACCCATAGTGCTATTTTAAACAAATCATAACAACAAAAACAAGTTAAACCATTTAGGCCAGCTACAAGCAAGAATCCAAGTTTGCAAAAACATCAGATTAGTGTAATAAGGCAATGGGCACCCCCGATTTCCCTCAACCTATGTAACCCCCTTAACCCGGCCTAGACGGTTGACCCGAATTAAGAAAGTCACACGGGGAAAACCAAAGTCAACCCGAAAGTCAACCTTGATTAACGACCCTTTTTTTATCTTATCTAGATGAACATTAACCCTAATTGTGATCACACAAACAACATACTAAAAGATCACAAACATCAGAGATCAAACAGGGACACAATTGAACAAATTACAACTTTAGGGACCAAATAGTAATTTCTGATAAATATGAGGACTTAGTCCAAATTAAAGTTACCGTCTTGAAATTAGTCAGGTTTCATGCTTCTCTGTGAAATTTCAGCTCAAAAGGACTTCTCAAACTCATTCAATTGAACAAACAAGATTCAGGACCAAAACGTAAACAAAACAAAACATAAAAAGATACTTTCAACCGAATTAACGGTCTGGTATCAATACGCCAGGTGTCGTATCGATACGCGGGGAAGGCAGTAACCAAACTCCAGCGACGGTATCGATACGAGGTCCCGCGTTTCGATACGGCCTTCATACGGTATCGATACCCACTCAACCGTACCGATATGCCTGGGCAGAAATGTGCATATTTGGCTCAGGCGTATCGATACGCAAGCCCGAGTACCGATACCCCTGCCTGATTTCGACTCAAAATCATCATCATACATGCAGCAAACTTCAAATTAACAACACCAAATCATACCACATAGTCAACCAACATGCGAGGACCATAAATGCATCATCAATTCAACACATAACCATCACATATGAAAAGCCCCAATTTAAATGGCATGCTTCCTACTTAAGCTAACCATTTATGCATAAACCTTCATAGCCAAGCAAATAAGGATTCAATCCAAAAACCAGCAATTTAAATCAACATTTAACATACTTAGGGAGTCTCAAACACCTCCCAAAACATACACATTGGTCCCCCATTGCCAAATCAACCAAAAGCTAAAAGTACTTATAAAACCTTCATACATTGAGCTTTACTTGAACTTGATTGCTTGCCCTTTCTTGCTGCCCTCAAGGTACTCTATTGCTCTGCATTATTGAATTAAGAAAACGAGAGAGCATAAGCAAAAGCTTAGTGAGGCATGCTCTTTAAAAACAATTCAATAATGCAATTAAAACCATTTACAAAACATGCTTATAATCAACCATTGTACATGCTCAAAAGCATACTTTAAGACAAGCAATTCCATGCTTCAAAATACATTTAATCAAGCATCTCATGCTTCAACATAATCATTAAAACAAGCATCTCATGCTTCACAATATACTTTACATGTCATATTGGCTCAAGTGATACATTTCATTTCATAAAACAAGTTCCATAACTTTCCCCAAGGACTTTTAAACACCTTGGCCCCAAGGACTTTTAAACACCTTGGCCATGGACTTTTAAACACCATGAATGAGGACCACACAAGGACTTTTGACCACCTTTGTGTCCAATACTTGAATCACCCCAAGGACTTTTAAACACCTTGGCCCCAAGGACTTTTAAACACCTTGGCCCCATGGACTTTTAAACACCATGGAAAGGAGCACCTAAGGACTTTTAACCACCTTAGTGTCCGCAACAAGATTCATCCAAGGACTTTTAACCACCTTGATGATCTTAAGTAACAAGGCTCACTCAAGGACTTTTAACCACCTTAGTGACCTTCACTTTTACAAAACATCACTTGCCAATATACATATTTTACATCATATAATCCACTGTTTTAAAGCATTAAGCCAAGCCATTTTCATCATGCATTTCAAAGCATTAAACCACATCATTACAATGTATAAAATCAAGGAACTCCTACCTAGAGTTACCTTCAACACATGGCTTAAAACATCAGCAATTATCATGCTAAAACATGCTTTCAAAACAGTAATTAAAACATGCAATCATCATTTTGCATCACATCCAAGTCATGGCCACCACTAGAGAGTAAATCCGAAAACTTACACTTGAGCTTAGCAAAGTTGTTTAGACTTAAACTAAGCTCCCAAAACCTACAAACCTTGGTTTTAAAACTGAATATCCATTTTCACAAAATGCACTCACCGATTTCCACTTTGCTTCAAGCCAAAGCACCAAATCAAGCCTCCGGATCAACAATTCTTGGATCCAAGGATGCCTCCCCTGTTTCAACACATTAAAGCAGAGGATTAATGCATCATCACGCATTAATTGCTTCAATGAAAGCACCTAAACTCGCTGCTCTCACATAACCTCCATTTTCGGCCACCAACACAACCGAAAATGCATCCAAAACACTTCTAAACAAAGCCCAGCCATAAACCAGCAAATCCACACTTCCATTAACATCATTAAACATCTAAAAACAATCTAATAACAACCTTATACCTCCACCAACATCAGATCACCAAGATCACCTCAAAAACTACCTTAAAACACAAGCTAAACTTAGGAAACCCAACCTATCCGGGATTGCATCAATCAAAACTCATTTCCTTATCAATTTAGAGATCATTTAACATCAAAAACACCTCTCAAATCACAGATCTAACAGATCTAACGAAAATCATGTGAAATCATCAAAATCTTGCATAATTAGCCAAGATCCATAAATCAACTTAAAAGCCTTTAATTAAACATCAATTTAGGATTGAAAAATTAGGAATTTCAGTAAAGAACTTGAAGTTCAGAGGAGAAGGACGTTCTTACCTCCAAACTTGAGTTTCTCCCCTTTTTGGAATGAAAAACCTTGATGAAACTTGTAGCAATTGAAGAGGTTTTGAAGATACAATGATTAGGAATCAAATGAGAGTTGAAAGGAGGATTTTAGGTGAGAAAATCAGAAACAAAACTCTGGAAATGGAGTGTTTGGGTTGAGAGAAAATGAGAGAAAGAAAATGAGAAATTAGTTGAGAAAATAACAAAATGAGCTTTTCCCTCCTTTATGAAATCTTTAAAATCAGAATTATAACTCAAAATATCTTAGAAAAATCTGGAGAAACTCCCTTTGGGTAAATAGCTCCTTAAAGATTCAAAGTTTCAACCCTTTATAAAACAGCCACCAAACTTTCAAAAATTACATTTTGGTCACTAGCCAAAATGTCATACTTCCAAAACTCATTTTCCAAAATTGATTTCACAGTTCACTTAATTATATTAAAAGATGATTTTAGAACATTTTTCCATATTTTTAATGCAACCCGAACTAGGCTTTCCTAATTTAACCTCTTACGATTCGAACAGCACTTTGACCGACCGGTCAAAGCCCAAGACTTCTAAGCCCAAAAACCGGGGCGTTACAACTCTCCCCCCCTTAAGAAATTTCGTCCTCAAAATTTACCTGAAGGAAAGAGATAAGGAAACTGCTTCAGCATGTCTTCCTTCCGCTCCCACGTGGCTTCCTCAACACCTCGATACTTCCACAGCACCTTCACCAACTCAATGGTCTTGCCACGAAGAACCTTGCTATCTGAATCCAGAACCTTCACCGGTTCCTCATCATAGGTCAAATCCGGATTCAATTCCACTTCCTCCACAGGATCACATGCGAAGGATCAGATCTAAACTTCCGGAGCATAGAAACATGGAACACATCATGAATCTTCTCCAGCTCCTGAGGTAACCTCAACCGATACGCAACAGGACCCACTCGCTCAACAACCTCATACGGTCCAATGTATCTAGGGCTCAACTTACCCTTCCGACCAAACCTCATCACCTTCTTCCAAGGCGAAACCTTCAAGAACACACGATCACCCACCGCATACTCTATCTCCTTACGCTTCAAATCTGCGTAAGATTTCTGCCGATCAGAAGCAGCCTTCAACCGCTCACAAATGAGCTTCACCTTCTCGGTGGTTCCTTTCAACAAAGCCGGCATCGAAACCAACTTTTGACCAGTTTCAGCCCAACAAAGAGGAGTCCTACACCTCCTCCCATACAGAGCCTCATAAGGTGCCATTTGTATACTCGCCTGGAAACTATTGTTGTAAGCAAACTCAACCAAAGGCAGATGCTTCTCCCAAGAACCTTGGAACTCTATCACGCAGCATCTCAACATATCCTCCAAAATCTGAATAACCCGCTCAGACTGACCATCCGACTGAGGATGATAGGATGTACTGAAAGGCAACCTTGTACCCAGAGCTTGATGCAAACACTGCCAGAAACGCGATGTGAACCTCGGATCCCTATCCGACACGATCGACTTAGGCACACCATGCAGCCTCACAATCTCAGCAATGTACAGCTCTGCCAGCTTATCCAAGGAAAACGTAGTATGCACAGGCAAGAAATGCGCACACTTCGTCAGGCGATCCACAATCACCCAAACAGAATTCTTCTTTGATGGAGACAAAGGTAAACCAGATACAAAATCCATGGTAACCCTCTCCCACTTCCATTCAGGGATTTTCAACGGTTGCAACAAACCAGAAGGAACCTGATGTTCAGCCTTAACTCGCTGACACACCAAACACTTGCTCACAAACTCTGCAACATCCTTCTTCAAACCTACCCAATAGTACTCATCACGAAGATCACGATACATCTTAGTACTACCAGGATGCATAGCAAAAGGACTACTATGACCTTCAGTCAGAATAGCACGCCTCAACTCAGCATCATCAGGCACTACTATTCGACTACCAAAACACAACACTCCATCCTCATTAAAGCAGAAATCCGAAGGTCTACCCTCCGCGATATCCTGAACATGAGACACCAAGGAATCATCCAGCAACTGCTTATCCTTGATCAACTGAACCAACGATGGTTTCACTTGCAACTCAGCAACAAGACCACCATCCCGCGATATACTCAAGCTAGCAAACATAGCTCTCAGCTCAACAGCTACCTTCCTACTCAAGGCATCCGCAACAACATTAGCCTTTCCAGGATGATACTCTATCGTCAGATCATAATCCTTGAGCAACTCCAACCAACGCCGCTGCCTAAGATTCAACTCCTTCTGAGACATCAGATACCTCAAACTCTTGTGATCCGTGTACACAGTACACTTCTCACCATACAGATAATGCCTCCAGATCTTCAGAGCAAAAACCACTGCAGCCAGCTCAATATCATGCGTAGGATAATTGCGCTCATGCACCTTCAACTGCCGCGACGCATAAGCCACAACCTTACCCTCTTGCATCAGCACACACCCCAAACCCACATAGGATGCATCACTGTAGACCACAAACTCTTTCCCTGATTCAGGCTGAATCAAGATAGGAGCTTGAGTCAAAGCCACCTTCAGCTTCTCAAAAGCCTGCTGTCTCGCTTCTGTCCACTCATACTTAACATCTTTCTGCAACAGCTTCGTCAAAGGAGCAGCAATCTTGGAAAAACCATCCACAAACCTTCGGTAGTATCCTGCCAGACCAAGAAAACTACGAACCTCCTGAACAGACTTAGGAACTTTCCAGTTCATCACCGCTTCAATATTCTGAGGATCAACACGAATCCCCTCAGCTGAGACCACATGTCCAAGAAACACCACCTCCCTAAGCCAAAACTCACACTTGCTCAGCTTAGCATAAAGCTGATTCTCCAGCAAAGCCTGCAGCACAATCCTCAAATGCTCTTCGTGCTCTTCCTCAGTACGCGAGTACACAAGGATATCATCAATGAACACCACAACGAACTTGTCCAGGTATTCATGAAAAACACGATTCATCATGTCCATGAAAGCAGCAGGAGCATTTGTCAAACCAAACGGCATCACAAGAAACTCATAATGCCCATACCTTGTCCTGAAAGCTGTCTTAGGCACATCTACATCCTTCACCTTCAACTGATAATACCCTGATCTCAAGTCAATCTTAGAGAACACAGCAGCTCCCCGAAATTGATCAAAGAGATCATCAATCCTCGGCAAAGGATACCGATTCTTGATAGTCAACTTGTTCAGCTGACGGTAATCAATGCACATCCTCATAGTGCCATCTTTCTTCTTCACAAACAAGACAGGAGCACCCCAAGGCGACACACTCGGCCGGATGAAACCACGATCAAGCAGCTCTTGCAACTGCGTCTTCAGCACCTTCAGCTCCTTAGGTGCCATTCTCTAGGGAGTAATGGACACAGGAGTTGTATTCTCATACAGCTCAATCCCAAACTCCACCTCGCGATTAGGAGGTAAACCAGGCAACTCCTCAGGAAAAACATCAGGAAACTCCTTCACAACCCTGATATCTTGCACCCTCAACTCCTTAGAACAAGGATTCATCACAGAAGCCAGATAAGCTTCACAACCTTGCCTCAGCATCCTACTCGCCTCCAAGGTAGAAACAACATTGGCAAGAAACTTCACATTCTCACCAACCACCACCACTTCATAATCATCCGCAAGCTTAAGCGAAACCCGCTTATTCTCACAATCCACAACAGCACGATGCTCAACAAGCCAATCCATACCAAGGATTACATCAAAACCATAAAAGGGCAACTCCATAAGATCAACATGAAAGACATGCTCTTGAACAACCAAAGGACACCTTCTATAAAGCTTACGAGTCACAACAGTTTCACCAAAAGAACTAGTGACTCTAACACCAACATCCAAAGACTCAACAGGCAAACCAAGCAATTCAGCATGCTCACGCAGAATGTATGAATGCGTAGATCCAGAATCAATCAAAGAAAGCAATGACAAGGATTGCAAAGTAAAGTACCTGCAATCACATCTGCATCATTCCTTCCCTCGCGCTGAGCATACACCCTCGCTTGGCCTCCACCCTCAGGCTGAATAGCCACAACATGGACTACTCCACGACCACCTTCCTCACGCCTCTAAAAATTTCCACGGCCGCGCCCACGACCTCTCTGCGGTGCAGCAACAACAGGAGCACGCTCTTGTCCACAAGCCATCCTCGGACAATCTCGCCTCAAATGGTCAGCAGAACCACAATTCCAGCACTCATAACCAGCTGCTACAACAGGAGCTTGCACCTCCCTCCTAGCACGAGGACAGTCACGCTTCAAGTGACCACGTAAACCGCAAATCCAACAAGCACTAGGGTCAGCTCTAGCATTGCCACCCCTAGCAGGTGCACCTCCACCTCTTTTAGCTGAGGACTGAAACCTCTGATCACGTCCCCTCTTGTTTCGTCCACCAGAACTATACTCAGCAGCCCTCTTCCCAGAACTCGCTCCAGCACCCTTCGCAGACAAACTCAGATTCATCTCTATGTCCTTTGCTCGGCCCACTAGCACATCAAAATCATTGTACTCAGCAGCCAACATGTAGGTCTTTACTTCCGTCACCAAGCCATAACGGAACCTTTCGCACCTCTCTCGCTCATCAGGTATCAGCTCCGGTGCATACTGACTGAGACGTACGAACTGTACTTCATACTCAGCCACACTCATGCTCCCTTGGGTAAGAGACATGAATTCACGCTTTTTCTCATCCAGATATCTCACTCCCAGATATCTCCTCTTGAACGCATTCTGAAAGAATGTCCAAGTGATGTCAGCTTCAGCCATCCCAGAGATTGTGGTCGTCCACCACGTATAAGCATCACTCTACAGCAAAGACACAACACATCCCAGCTTTTGCACATCAGTGCAGCTCATCTGTCCCAAAACACGCTTGGTACTTTCCAGCCAAGCTTCCGACCTCTCAGCTGACATACCCCTAAACTCAGTCCCACCAAGACTGCGCAGACGCTCTAAGGGTAGTCTCACACCAGCATCTCCTTGATGCCCAGCTCCTTGAGCTCCAGCTACTGCTGCTCGAAAAGCACCCGCAATAGCTTGCACCTGCATCGTCATGTCAGGCATCGCTTGCCCCTGACCAACCTCAGGTCCTGCAGCTCTAGCACCAGCTGCTTCAGCTCCAGCTCTTTCCCTCTCCGCACCACCACCACCAGGTGGAGGAGGAGGTAACACAGCACTACCCGTATTCTCTTCATTCACATTCCCTTCCGGGGTCGTAGCTCTCACGCTACTCCTTAACTCTCTACGTGGTGCCATACTTTTACCATGCATAACAATACAAAATAAAACAAGTCAGGACCAGCAAGGTAAGCAATTTCAAGTATTCAAGCTCAATTTCTTTCAAAATCAACATCATTTCTTTAGCTTTTGTTTGGCAATGGGTACCCTCATCATGCATCATCTCAACATACATCTCAAAAGCATCAACACCTCAAACCACTGAACATGCTTTCATACAACAAGCATACATGCTAAACATACTTCAATCATGCATACATTCATTCCCAATTACTCGAGAACTCAGCTCTGATACCACCAAATGTAACCCCCTTAACCCGGCCTAGACGGTTGACCCGAATTAAGAAAGTCACACGGGGAAAACCAAAGTCAACCCGAAAGTCAACCTTGATTAACGACCCTTTTTTTATCTTATCTAGATGCACATTAACCCTAATTGTGATCACACAAACAACATACTAAAAGATCACAAACATCAGAGATCAAACAGGGACACAATTGAACAAATTACAACTTTAGGGACCAAATAGTAATTTCTGATAAATATGAGGACTTAGTCCAAATTAAAGTTACCGTCTTGAAATTAGTCAGGTTTCATGCTTCTCTGTGAAATTTCAGCTCAAAAGGACTTCTCAAACTCATTCAATTGAACAAACAAGATTCAGGACCAAAACGTAAACAAAACAAAACATAAAAAGATACTTTCAACAGAATTAACGGTCTGGTATCAATACGCCAGGTGTCGTATCGATACGCGGGGAAGGCAGTAACCAAACTCCAGCGACGGTATCGATACGAGGTCCCGCGTTTCGATACGGCCTTCATACGGTATCGATACCCACTCAACCGTACCGATACGCCTGGGCAGAAATGTGCATATTTGGCTCAGGCGTATCGATACGCAAGCCCGAGTACCGATACCCCTGCCTGATATCGACTCAAAATCATCATCATACATGCAGCAAACTTCAAATTAACAACACCAAATCATACCACATAGTCAACCAACATGCGAGGACCATAAATGCATCATCAATTCAACACATAACCATCACATATGAAAAGCCCCAATTTAAATGGCATGCTTCCTACTTAAGCTAACCATTTATGCATAAACCTTCATAGCCAAGCAAATAAGGATTCAATCCAAAAACCAACAATTTAAATCAACATTTAACATACTTAGGGAGTCTCAAACACCTCCCAAAACATACACATTGGTCCCCCATTGCCAAATCAACCAAAAGCTAAAAGTACTTATAAAACCTTCATACATTGAGCTTTACTTGAACTTGATTGCTTGCCCTTTCTTGCTGCCCTCAAGGTACTCTATTGCTCTGCATTATTGAATTAAGAAAACGAGAGAGCGTAAGCAAAAGCTTAGTGAGGCATGCTCTTTAAAAACAATTCAATAATGCAATTAAAACCATTTACAAAACATGCTTATAATCAACCATTGTACATGCTCAAAAGCATACTTTAAGACAAGCAATTCCATGCTTCAAAATACATTTAATCAAGCATCTCATGCTTCAACATAATCATTAAAACAAGCATCTCATGCTTCACAATATACTTTACATGTCATATTGGCTCAAGTGATACATTTCATTTCATAAAACAAGTTCCATAACTTTCCCCAAGGACTTTTAAACACCTTGGCCCCAAGGACTTTTAAACACCTTGGCCATGGACTTTTAAACACCATGAATGAGGACCACACAAGGACTTTTGACCACCTTTGTGTCCAATACTTGAATCACCCCAAGGACTTTTAAACACCTTGGCCCCAAGGACTTTTAAACACCTTGGCCCCATGGACTTTTAAACACCATGGAAAGGAGCACCTAAGGACTTTTAACCACCTTAGTGTCCGCAACAAGATTCATCCAAGGACTTTTAACCACCTTGATGATCTTAAGTAACAAGGCTCACTCAAGGACTTTTAACCACCTTAGTGACCTTCACTTTTACAAAACATCACTTGCCAATATACATATTTTACATCATATAATCCACTGTTTTAAAGCATTAAGCCAAGCCATTTTCATCATGCATTTCAAAGCATTAAACCACATCATTACAATGTATAAAATCAAGGAACTCCTACCTAGAGTTACCTTCAACACATGGCTTAAAACATCAGCAATTATCATGCTAAAACATGCTTTCAAAACAATAATTAAAACATGCAATCATCATTTTGCATCACATCCAAGTCATGGCCACCACTAGAGAGTAAATCCGAAAACTTACACTTGAGCTTAGCAAAGTTGTTTAGACTTAAACTAAGCTCCCAAAACCTTCAAACCTTGGTTTTAAAGCTGAATATCAATTTTCACAAAATGCACTCACCGATTTCCACTTTGCTTCAAGCCAAAGCACCAAATCAAGCCTCCGGATCAACAATTCTTGGATCCAAGGATGCCTCCCCTGTTTCAACACATTAAAGCAGAGGATTAATGCATCATCACGCATTAATTGATTCAATGAAAGCACCTAAACTCGCTGCTCTCACATAACCTCCATTTTCGGCCACCAACACAACCGAAAATGCATCCAAAACACTTCTAAACAAAGCCCAGCCATAAACCAGCAAATCCACACTTCCATTAACATCATTAAACATCTAAAAACAATCTAATAACAACCTTATACCTCCACCAACATCAGATCACCAAGATCACCTCAAAAACTACCTTAAAACACAAGCTAAACTTAGGAAACCCAACCTATCCGGGATTGCATCAATCAAAACTCATTTCCTTATTAATTTAGAGATCATTTAACATCAAAAACACCTCTCAAATCACAGATCTAACAGATCTAACGAAAATCATGTGAAATCATCAAAATCTTGCATAATTAGCCAAGATCCATAAATCAACTTAAAAGCCTTCAATTAAACATCAATTTAGGATTGAAACCTTAGGAATTTCAGTAAAGAACTTGAAGTTCAGAGGAGAAGGACGTTCTTACCTCCAAACTTGAGTTTCTCCCCTTTTTGGAGTGAAAAACCTTGATGAAACTTGTAGCAATTGAAGAGGTTTTGAAGATACAATGATTAGGAATCAAATGAGAGTTGAAAGGAGGATTTTAGGTGAGAAAATCAGAAACAAAACTCTGGAAATGGAGTGTTTGGGTTGAGAGGAAATGAGAGAAAGAAAATGAGAAATTAGTTGAGAAAATAACAAAATGAGCTTTTCCCTCCTTTATGAAATCTTTAAAATCAGAATTATAACTCAAAATATCTTAGAAAAATCTGGAGAAACTCCCTTTGGGTAAATAGCTCCTTAAAGATTCAAAGTTTCAACCCTTTATAAAACAGCCACCAAACTTTCAAAAATTACATTTTGGTCACTAGCCAAAATGTCATACTTCCAAAACTCATTTTCCAAAATTGATTTCACAGTTCACTTAATTATATTAAAAGATGATTTTAGAACATTTTTCCATATTTTTAATGCAACCCGAACTAGGCTTTCCTAATTTAACCTCTTACGATTCGAACAGCACTTTGACCGACCGGTCAACGCCCAAGACTTCTAAGCCCAAAAACCGGGGCGTTACAACCTAGCATAGCATACAATGAAACATCATGCTCAACATGCTTTCCATCATCCAAAATCAGCACATAACAACATTGCATCATCATCACGCATGTAACGCCCCGGTTTTGGGCTTGGAAGTCTTGGGCGTTGACCGGTCGGTCAAAGTGCTGTTCGAATCGTAAGAGGTTAAATTAGGAAAGCCTAGTTCGGGTTGCATAAAAATTATGGAAAAATGTTCTAAAATCATCTTTAATTATAATTAAGTGAACTGTGAAATCAATTTTGGAAAATGAGTTTCGGAAATGGGACATTTTGGCTAGTGACCAAAATGTAATTTTTGAAAGTTTGGTGGCTATTTTATAAAGGGTTGAAACTTTGAATCTTTAAGGAGCTATTTACCCAAAGGGAGTTTCTCCAGATTTTTCTAAGATATTTTAACCCATAATTCTGATTTTAAAAGAATCAAAAGGAGGGAAATCTCATTTTGGCTAATTTCATAACAAACTTTTCTATTTTCTTTCTCTCTTTTTCTCTCAACCCAAACACTCCATTTCCAGAGTTTTGTTTCTGATTTTCTCACCTAAATTCCTCCTTTCAACTCTCATTTGATTCCTAATCATTGTATCTTCAAAACCTCTTCAATTGCTACAAGTTTCATCAAGGTTTTTCATTCCAAAAAGAGGAGAAACTCAAGTTTGGAGGTAAGAACGTCCTTCTCCTCTGAACTTCAAGTTCTTTACTGAAATTCCTAAGTTTTCAATCCTAAATTGATGTTTAATTAAAGGCTTTTAAGTTGTTTTATGGATCTTGGCTAATTATGCAAGATTTTGATGATTTCACATGATTTTCGTTAGATCTGTTAGATCTGTGATTTGAGAGGTGTTTTTGATGTTAAATGATCTCTAAATTGATAAGGAAATGAGTTTTGATTGATGCAAACCCGGATAGGTTGAGTTTCCTAAGTTTAGCTTGTGTTTTAAGGTAGTTTTTGAGGTGATCTTGGTGATCTGATGTTGCTGGAGGTATAAGGATGTTTGTAGGTTGTTTTTAGATGTTTAATGATGTTAATGGAAGTGTGGATTTGCTGGTTTATGGCTGGGCTTTGTTTAGAAGTGTTTTGGATGCATTTTCGGTTGTGTTTGGTGGCCGAAAATGGAGGTTTTGTGAGAGCAGCGAGTTTAGGTGCTTTCATTGAAGCAATTAATGCGTGATGATGCATTAATCCTCTGCTTTAATGTGTTGAAATAGGGGAGGCATCCTTGGATCCAAGAATTGTTGATCCGGAGGCTTGATTTGGTGCTTTGGCTTGAAGCAAAGTGGAAATCGGTGAGTGCATTTGTGAAAATGGATTTTCAGCTTTAAAACCAAGGGTTGAAGGTTTTGGGAGTTTAGTTTAAGTCTAAACAACTTTGCTAAGCTCAAGTGTAAGTTTTCGGATTTACTCTCTAGTGGTGGCCATGACTTGGATGTGATGCAAAATGATGATTGCATGTTTTAATTACTGTTTTGAAAGCATGTTTTAGCATGATAATTGCTGATGTTTTAAGCCATGTGTTGAAGGTAACTCTAGGTAGGAGTTCCTTGATTTTATACATTGTAATGATGTGGTTTAATGCTTTGAAATGCATGATGAAAATGGCTTGGCTTAATGCTTTAAAACAGTGGATTATATGATGTAAAATATGTATATTGGCAAGTGATGTTTTGTAAAAGTGAAGGTCACTAAGGTGGTTAAAAGTCCTTGAGTGAGCCTTGTTACTTAAGATCATCAAGGTGGTTAAAAGTCCTTGGATGAATCTTGTTGCGGACACTAAGGTGGTTAAAAGTCCTTAGGTGCTCCTTTCCATGGTGTTTAAAAGTCCATGGGGCCAAGGTGTTTAAAAGTCCTTGGGGCCAAGGTGTTTAAAAGTCCTTGGGGTGATTTAAGTATTGGACACAAAGGTGGTTAAAAGTCCTTGTGTGGTCCTCATTCATGGTGTTTAAAAGTCCATGGCCAAGGTGTTTAAAAGTCCTTGGGGCCAAGGTGTTTAAAAGTCCTTGGGGAAAGTTATGGAACTTGTTTTATGAAATGAAATGTATCACTTGAGCCAATATGACATGTAAAGTATATTGTGAAGCATGAGATGCTTGTTTTAATGATTATGTTGAAGCATGAGATGCTTGATTAAATGTATTTTGAAGCATGGAATTGCTTGTCTTAAAGTATGCTTTTGAGCATGTACAATGGTTGATTATAAGCATGTTTTGTAAATGGTTTTAATTGCATTATTGAATTGTTTTAAAGAGCATGCCTCACTAAGCTTTTGCTTACGCTCTCTCGTTTTCTTAATTCAATAATGCAGAGCAATAGAGTACCTTGAGGGCAGCAAGAAAGGGCAAGCAATCAAGTTCAAGTAAAGCTCAATATATGAAGGTTTTATAAGTACTTTTAGCTTTTGGTTGATTTTGCAATGGGGGACCAATGTATATGTTTTGGGAGGTGTTTGTGACTCCCTAAGTATGTTAAATGTTGATGTGATTGCTGGTTTTTGGTTTGGATTCTTATATGCTTGGCTATGAAGGTTTATGCATGAATGGTTAGCTTTAGTTGGAAGCATGCCATTTAAATTGGGGCTTTTCACATGTGTTGGTTATATGCTGAATTGATGATGCATTTATGGTCCTCGCATGTTGGTTGACTATGTGGTATGATTTGGTGTTGTTAATTTGAAGTTTGCTGCATGTATGATAATGATTTTGAGTCGAAATCAGGCAGGGGTATCGGTACTCGGGCTTGCGTATCGATACGCCTGAGCCAAATATGCACATTTCTGCCCAGGCGTATCGGTACGGTTGAGTGGGTATCGATACCGTATGAGTGCCGTATCGAAACGGGGGAACTCGTATCGATACCATCGCTGGAGTTTGGTTACTGCCTTCCCTGAGTATCGATACGACACCTGGCGTATCGATACCTGACCGTTAATTCGGTTGAAAGTATCTTTATATGTTTTGTTTTGTTTACGTTTTGGTCCTGAATCTTGTTTGTTCAATTAAATGAGTTTGAGAAGTCCTTTTGAGCTTAAATTTCACAGAGAGGCATGAAACCTGACTAATTTCAAGATGGTAACTTTAATTTGGACTAAGTCCTCATATTTATCAGAAATTACAATTTAGTCCCTAAAGTTGTAATTTGTTCAATTGGGTCCCTGTTTGATCTCTGATGTTTGTGATCTTTGAGTATGTTGTTTGTGTGATCACAATTAGGGTTAATGTGCATCTAGCTAAGATTAAAAAGAAAAAAAAGGGTCGTTAATCAAGGTTGACTTTCGGGTTGACTTTGGTTTTCCCCGTGTGACTTTCTTAATTCGGGTCAACCGTCTAGGCCGGGTTAAGGGGGTTACATTTGGTGGTATCAGAGCTGAGTTTGCGAGTAATTTGGAATGAATGTATGCATTATTGAAGTATGTTTGGCTTGTATGCTTGTTGTTTGAAAGCATGTTCAGTGGTTTGAGATGTTGATGCTTTTGAGATGTATGCTGTGATGATGCATGATGAGGGAACCCATTGCCAAACAAAAGCTAAAGAAATGATGTTGATATTGAAAGAAATTGAGCTTGAATACTTGAAATTGCTTACCTTGCTGGTCCTGACTTGTTTTATTTTTGTATTGTTATGCATGGTAAAAGTATGGCACCACGTAGAGAGTTAAGGAGTAGCGTGAGAGCTACGACCCCGGAGGGGAATGTGAATGAAGAGAATACGGGTATTGCTGTGTTACCTCCTCCTCCGCCTGGTGGTGGTGGTGCTGAGGGAGGGGGAGCTGGAGCTGAGGCAGCTGGTGCTAGAGCTGCAGGACCTGAGGTTGGTCAGGGGCAAGCTATGCCTGACATGACGTTGCTGGTGCAAGCTATTGCGGGTGCTTTTCGAGCAGCAGTAGCTGGAGCTCAAGGAGCTGGGCATCAGGGAGATGCTGGTGTGAGACTACCCTTAGAGCGTCTGCGCAGTCTTGGTGGGACTGAGTTTAGGGGTATGTCAGCTGAGAGGTCGGAAGCTTGGCTGGAAAGTACCAAGCGTATCTTGGGGCAGATGAGTTGCACGGATGTGCAAAAGCTGGGATGTGTTGTGTCTTTGCTGCAGAGTGATGCTTATACGTGGTGGACGACCACAATCTCTGGGATGGCTGAAGCTGACATCACTTGGACATTCTTTCAGAATGCGTTCAAGAGGAGATATCTGGGAGTGAGATATCTGGATGAGAAAAAGCGTGAATTCATGTCTCTTACCCAAGGGAGCATGAGTGTGGCTGAGTATGAAGTACAGTTCGTACGTCTCAGTCAGTATGCACCGAAGCTGATACCTGATGAGCGAGAGAGGTGCGAAAGGTTCTGTTATGGCTTGGTGACGGAAGTAAAGACCTACATGTTGGCTGCTGAGTACAATGATTTTGATGTGCTAGTGGGCCGAGCAAAGGACATCGAGATGAATCTGAGTTTGTCTGCGAAGGGTGCTGGAGCGAGTTCTGGGAAGAGAGCTGCTGAGTATAGTTTCGGAGGTGGGCGGAACAAGAGGGGACGTGATCAGAGGTTCCAGTCCTCAGCTAAGAGAGGTGGAGGTGCACCTGCTAGGGGTGGCAATGCTAGAGCTGACCCTAGTGCTTGTTGGATTTGCGGTTCACGTGGTCACTTGAAGCGTGACTGTCCTCGTGCTGGGAGGGAGGTGCAAGCTCCTGTTGTAGCAGCTGGTTATGAGTGCTGGAATTGTGGTTCTGCTGACCACTTGAGGCGAGATTGTCCGAGGATGGCTGGTGGTCAAGAGCGTGCTCCTGTTGTTGCTGCACCGCAGAGAGGTCGTGGGCGCGGCCGTGGTAATTTTCAGAGGCGTGAGGAAGGTGGTCGCGAAGTAGCTCATGTTGTAGCTATTCAGCCTGAGGGTGGAGGTCAAGCGAGAGTGTATGCTCAGCGCGAGGGAAGGAATGATGCAGATGTGATTGCAGGTACCTTTACTTTGCAATCCTTGTCATTGCTTTCTTTGATTGATTCTGGATCTACGCATTCATACATTCTGCGTGAGCATGCTGAATTGCTTGGTTTGCCTGTTGAATCTTTGGATGTTGGTGTTAGAGTCACTAGTTCTTTTGGTGAAACTGTTGTGACTCGTAAGCTTTTTAGAAGGTGTCCTTTGGTTGTTCAAGAGCATGTCTTTCATGTTGATCTTATGGAGTTGCCCTTCTATGGTTTCGATGTGATCCTTGGTATGGATTGGCTTGCTGAGCATCGTGCTGTTGTGGATTGTGAGAATAAGAGGGTTTCGCTTAAGCTTGCGGATGATTATGAAGTGGTGGTGGTTGGTGAGAATGTGAAGTTTCTTGCCAATGTTGTTTCTACCTTGGAGGCGAGCAGGATGCTGAGGCAAGGTTGTGAAGCTTATCTGGCTTTTGTGATGAATCCTTGTTCGAAGGAGTTGAGGGTGCAAGATATCAGGGTTGTGAAGGAGTTTCCTGATGTTTTTCCTGAGGAGTTGCCTGGTTGACCTCCTAATCGCGAGGTGGAGTTTGGTATTGAGCTGTATGAGAATACCACTCCTGTGTCCATTACTCCCTATAGAATGGCACCTAAGGAGCTGAAGGAGATGAAGACGCAGTTGCAAGAGCTGCTTGATCGTGGTTTCATCCGGCCGAGTGTGTCGCCTTGGGGTGCTCCTGTCTTGTTTGTGAAGAAGAAAGATGGCACGATGAGGATGTGCATTGATTACCGTCAGCTGAACAAGTTGACTATCAAGAATCGGTATCCTTTGCCGAGGATTGATGATCTCTTTGATCAATTTCGGGGAGCTGTTGTGTTCTCTAATATTGACTTGAGGTCAGGGTATTATCAGTTGATGGTGAAGGATGTAGATGTGCCTAAGACAGCTTTCAGGACAAGGTATGGGCATTATGAGTTCCTTGTGATGCCGTTTGGTTTGACAAATGCTCCTGCTGCTTTCATGGACATGATGAATCGTGTTTTTCATGAATACCTGGACAAGTTCGTTGTGGTGTTCATTGATGATATCCTTGTGTACTCGCGTACTGAGGAAGAGCACGAAGAGCATTTGAGGATTGTTTTGCAAGCCTTGTTGGAGAATCAGCTTTATGCTAAGCTGAGCAAGTGTGAGTTTTGGCTTAGAGAGGTGGTGTTTCTTGGACATGTGGTCTCAGCTTAGGGGATTCGTGTTGATCCTCAGAAGATTGAAGCGGTGATGAGTTGGAAAGTTCCTAAGTCTGTTCAGGAGGTTCGTAGTTTCCTTGGTTTGGCAGGATACTACCGAAGGTTTGTGGATGGGTTTTCCAAGATTGCTGCTCCTTTGACGAAGTTGTTGCAGAAAGATGTTAAGTATGAGTGGACAGAAGCGAGAAAGCAGGCTTTTGAGAAGCTGAAGGTGGCTTTGACGCAAGCTCCTATCTTGATTCAGCCTGAATCAGGGAAAGAGTTTGTGGTCTACAGTGATGCATCCTATGTTGGTTTGGGGTGTGTGCTGATGCAAGAGGGTAAGGTTGTGGCTTATGCGTCGCGGCAGTTGAAGGTGCATGAGCGCAATTATCCTACGCATGATATTGAGCTGGCTGCAGTGGTTTTTGCTCTGAAGATCTGGAGACATTATCTGTATAGTGAGAAGTGTACTGTGTACACGAATCATAAGAGTTTGAGGTATTTGATGTCTCAGAAGGAGTTGAATCTTAGGCAACTGCGTTGGTTGGAGTTGCTCAAAGATTATGATCTGACGATAGAGTATCATCCTAGAAAGGCTAATGTTGTTGCGGATGCCTTGAGTAGGAAGGTAGCTGTTGAGCTGAGAGCTATGTTTGCTAGCTTGAGCATATCGCGAGATGGTGGTCTTGTTGCTGAGTTGCAGGTGAAACCATCGTTGGTTCAGTTGATCAAGGATAAGCAGTTGTTGGATGATTCCTTGGTGTCTCATGTTCAGGATATCGCGGAGGGTAGACCTTCGGATTTCTGCTTTAATGAGGATGGAGTGTTGTGTTTTGGTAGTCGGATAGTAGTGCCTGCTGATGCTGAGTTGAGGCGTGCTATTCTGACTGAAGGTCATAGTAGTCCTTTTGCTATGCACCCTGGTAGTACTAAGATGTATCGTGATCTTCGTGATGAGTACTATTGGGTGGGTTTGAAGAAGGATGTTGCAGAGTTTGTGAGCAAGTGTTTGGTGTGTCAGCGAGTTAAGGCTGAACATCAGGTTCCTTCTGGTTTGTTGCAACCGTTGAAAATCCCTGAATGGAAGTGGGAGAGGGTTACCATGGATTTTGTATCTGGTTTACCTTTGTCTCCATCGAAGAAGAATTCTGTTTGGGTGATTGTGGATCGCCTGACGAAGTGTGCGCATTTCTTGCCTGTGCATACTACGTTTTCTTTGGATAAGCTGGCAGAGCTGTACATTGCTGAGGTTGTGAGGCTGCATGGTGTGCCTAAGTCGATTGTGTCGGATAGGGATCCGAGGTTCACATCGCGTTTCTGGCAGTGTTTGCATCAAGCTCTGGGTACAAGGTTGCATTTCAGTACATCCTATCATCCTCAGTCGGATGGTCAGTCTGAGCGAGTTATTCAGATCTTGGAGGATATGTTGAGATGCTGCGTGATAGAGTTCCAAGGTTCTTGGGAGAAGCATCTGTCTTTGGTTGAGTTCGCTTATAATAATAGTTATCAGGCTAGTATACAGATGGCACCTTATGAGGCTCTGTATGGGAGGAAGTGTAGGACTCCTCTTTGTTGGGCTGAAACTGGTCAAAAATTGGTTTCGATGCCGGCTTTGTTGAAAGGAACCACCGAGAAGGTGAAGCTCATTTGTGAGCGGTTGAAGGCTGCTTCTGACCGGCAGAAATCTTACGCGGATTTGAAGCGTAAGGAGATAGAGTTTGCGGTGGGTGATCGTGTGTTCTTGAAGGTTTCGCCTTGGAAGAAGGTGATCAGGTTTGGTCGGAAGGGTAAGCTGAGCCCTAGATACATTGGACCGTATGAGGTTGTTGAGCGAGTGGGTCCTGTTGCGTATCGGTTGAGGTTACCTCAAGAGCTGGAGAAGATTCATGATGTGTTCCATGTTTCTATGCTCCGGAAGTATAGATCTGATCCTTCGCATGTGATGCCTGTAGAGGAAGTGGTTTTGAATCCGGATTTGACCTATGATGAGGAACCGGTGAAGGTTCTGGATTCAGATAGCAAGGTTCTTCGTGGCAAGACCATTGAGTTGGTGAAGGTGATGTGGAAGCATCGCGGTGTTGAGGAAGCCACGTGGGAGCGGAAGGAAGACATGCTGAAGCAGTTTCCTTATCTCTTTCCTTCAGGTAAATTTCGAGGACGAAATTTCTTAAGGGGGGGAGAGTTGTAACGCCCCGGTTTTGGGCTTGGAAGTCTTGGGCGTTGACCGGTCGGTCAAAGTGCTGTTCGAATCGTAAGAGGTTAAATTAGGAAAGCCTAGTTCGGGTTGCATTAAAAATATGGAAAAATGTTCTAAAATCATCTTTTAATATAATTAAGTGAACTATGAAATCAATTTTGGAAAATGAGTTTTGGAAGGGTGACATTTTGACTAGTGACCAAAATGTAATTTTTGAAAGTTTGGTGGCTATTTTATAAAGGGTTGAAACTTTGAATCTTTAAGGAGCTATTTACCCAAAGGGAGTTTCTCCAGATTTTTCTAAGATATTTTGAGTTATAATTCTGATTTTAAAGATTTCATAAAGGAGGGAAAAGCTCATTTTGTTATTTTCTCAACTAATTTCTCATTTTCTTTCTCTCATTTTCTCTCAACCCAAACACTCCATTTCCAGAGTTTTGTTTCTGATTTTCTCACCTAAAATCCTCCTTTCAACTCTCATTTGATTCCTAATCATTGTATCTTCAAAACCTCTTCAATTGCTACAAGTTTCATCAAGGTTTTTCATTCCAAAAAGGGGAGAAACTCAAGTTTGGAGGTAAGAACGTCCTTCTCCTCTGAACTTCAAGTTCTTTACTGAAATTCCTAATTTTTCAATCCTAAATTGATGTTTAATTAAAGGCTTTTAAGTTGATTTATGGATCTTGGCTAATTATGCAAGATTTTGATGATTTCACATGATTTTCGTTAGATCTGTTAGATCTGTGATTTGAGAGGTGTTTTTGATGTTAAATGATCTCTAAATTGATAAGGAAATGAGTTTTGATTGATGCAATCCCGGATAGGTTGGGTTTCCTAAGTTTAGCTTGTGTTTTAAGGTAGTTTTTGAGGTGATCTTGGTGATCTGATGTTGGTGGAGGTATAAGGTTGTTATTAGATTGTTTTTAGATGTTTAATGATGTTAATGGAAGTGTGGATTTGCTGGTTTATGGCTGGGCTTTGTTTAGAAGTGTTTTGGATGCATTTTCGGTTGTGTTGGTGGCCGAAAATGGAGGTTATGTGAGAGCAGCGAGTTTAGTTTGGTGGCTATTTTATAAAGGGTTGAAACTTTGAATCTTTAAGGAGCTATTTATCCAAAGGGAGTTTCTCCAGATTTTTCTAAGATATTTTGAGTTATAATTCTGATTTTAAAGATAACAAAAAGGAGGGAAATCTCATTTTGGCTAATTTCATAACAAACTTTTTTATTTTCTTTCTCTCTTTTTCTCTCAACCCAAACACTCCATTTCCAGAGTTTTGTTTCTGATTTTCTCACCTAAATTCCTCCTTTCAACTCTCATTTGATTCCTAATCATTGTATCTTCAAAACCTCTTCAATTGCTACAAGTTTCATCAAGGTTTTTCATTCCAAAAAGAGGAGAAACTCAAATTTGGAGGTAAGAACGTCCTTCTCCTCTGAACTTCAAGTTCTTTACTGAAATTCCTAAGTTTTCAATCCTAAATTGATGTTTAATTAAAGGCTTTTAAGTTGATTTATGGATCTTGGCTAATTATGCAAGATTTTGATGATTTCACATGATTCTCGTTAGATCTGTTAGATCTGTGATTTGAGAGGTGTTTTTGATGTTAAATGATCTCTAAATTGATAAGGAAATGAGTTTTGATTGATGCAAACCCGGATAGGTTGAGTTTCCTAAGTTTAGCTTGTGTTTTAAGGTAGTTTTTGAGGTGATCTTGGTGATCTGATGTTGCTGGAAGTATAAGGATGTTTGTAGGTTGTTTTTAGATGTTTAATGATGTTAATGGAAGTGTGGATTTGCTGGTTTATGGCTGGGCTTTGTTTAGAAGTGTTTTGGATGCATTTTCGGTTGTGTTTGGTGGCCGAAAATGGAGGTTTTGTGAGAGCAGCGAGTTTAGGTGCTTTCATTGAAGCAATTAATGCATGATGATGCATTAATCCTCTGCTTTAATGTGTTGAAACAGGGGAGGCATCCTTGGATCCAAGAATTGTTGATCCGGAGGCTTGATTTGGTGCTTTGGCTTGAAGCAAAGTGGAAATCGGTGAGTGCATTTGTGAAAATGGATTTTCAGCTTTAAAACCAAGGGTTGAAGGTTTTGGGAGTTTAGTTTAAGTCTAAACAACTTTGCTAAGCTCAAGTGTAAGTTTTCGGATTTACTCTCTAGTGGTGGCCATGACTTGGATGTGATGAAAAATGATGATTGCATGTTTTAATTACTGTTTTGAAAGCATGTTTTAGCATGATAATTGCTGATGTTTTAAGCCATGTGTTGAAGGTAACTCTAGGTAGGAGTTCCTTGATTTTATACATTGTAATGATGTGGTTTAATGCTTTGAAATGCATGATGAAAATGGCTTGGCTTAATGCTTTAAAACAGTGGATTATATGATGTAAAATATGTATATTGGCAAGTGATGTTTTGTAAAAGTGAAGGTCACTAAGGTGGTTAAAAGTCCTTGAGTGAGCCTTGTTACTTAAGATCATCAAGGTGGTTAAAAGTCCTTGAGTGAGCCTTGTTACTTAAGATCATCAAGGTGGTTAAAAGTCCTTGGATGAATCTTGTTGCGGACACTAAGGTGGTTAAAAGTCCTTAGGTGCTCCTTTCCATGGTGTTTAAAAGTCCATGGGGCCAAGGTGTTTAAAAGTCCTTGGGGCCAAGGTGTTTAAAAGTCCTTGGGGTGATTTAAGTATTGGACACAAAGGTGGTTAAAAGTCCTTGTGTGGTCCTCATTCATGGTGTTTAAAAGTCCATGGCCAAGGTGTTTAAAAGTCCTTGGGGCCAAGGTGTTTAAAAGTCCTTGGGGAAAGTTATGGAACTTGTTTTATGAAATGAAATGTATCACTTGAGCCAATATGACATGTAAAGTATATTGTGAAGCATGAGATGCTTGTTTTAATGATTATGTTGAAGCATGAGATGCTTGATTAAATGTATTTTGAAGCATGGAATTGCTTGTCTTAAAGTATGCTTTTGAGCATGTACAATGGTTGATTATAAGCATGTTTTGTAAATGGTTTTAATTGCATTATTGAATTGTTTTAAAGAGCATGCCTCACTAAGCTTTTGCTTACGCTCTCTCGTTTTCTTCATTCAATAATGCAGAGCAATAGAGTACCTTGAGGGCAGCAAGAAAGGGCAAGCAATCAAGTTCAAGTAAAGCTCAATGTATGAAGGTTTTATAAGTACTTTTAGCTTTTGGTTGATTTGGCAATGGGGGACCAATGTATATGTTTTGGGAGGTGTTTGTGACTCCCTAAGTATGTTAAATGTTGATGTGATTGCTGGTTTTTGGTTTGGATTCTTATATGCTTGGCTATGAAGGTTTATGCATGAATGGTTAGCTTTAGTAGGAAGCATGCCATTTAAATTGGGGCTTTTCACATGTGTTGGTTATATGCTGAATTGATGATGCATTTATGGTCCTCGCATGTTGGTTGACTATGTGGTATGATTTGGTGTTGTTAATTTGAAGTTTGCTGCATGTATGATAATGATTTTGAGTCGAAATCAGGCAGGGGTATCGGTACTCGGGCTTGCGTATCGATACGCCTGAGCCAAATATGCACATTTCTGCCCAGGCGTATCGGTACGGTTGAGTGGGTATCGATACCGTATGAGTGCCGTATCGAAACGGGGGAACTCGTATCGATACCGTCGCTGGAGTTTGGTTACTGCCTTCCCCGAGTATCGATACGACACCTGGCGTATCGATACCTGACCGTTAATTCGGTTGAAAGTATCTTTTTATGTTTTGTTTTGTTTACGTTTTGGTCCTGAATCTTGTTTGTTCAATTAAATGAGTTTGAGAAGTCCTTTTGAGCTGAAATTTCACAGAGAGGCATGAAACCTGACTAATTTCAAGATGGTAACTTTAATTTGGACTAAGTGCTCATATTTATCAGAAATTACAATTTGGTCCCTAAAGTTGTAATTTGTTCAATTGGGTCCCTGTTTGATCTCTAATGTTTGTGATCTTTGAGTATGTTGTTTGTGTGATCACAATTAGGGTTAATGTGCATCTAGATAAGATTAAAAAGAAAAAAAAGGTCGTTAATCAAGGTTGACTTTCAGGTTGACTTTGGTTTTCCCCGTGTGACTTTCTTAATTCGGGTCAACCGTCTAGGCCGGGTTAAGGGGGTTACAACGCAATCATATCCATTCCACATGCGAGTCGCATAACTCAAGCATAGCATAAGCTTCAAAATTCAACCAATTGCATGCTTTTCACACAACGTACATCAACACGTATCAATTTCTCATACCAACATTCCCAAGTCTTTCGTAACATGGCTCTGATACCATCAAATGTAACCCCCTTAGCCCAGCCTAGACGCCCGACCCGAACTACGAAGATTACACGAGGAAAACCAAAGTCAACCTTGATTAACGACCCTTTTTCTTTTTTTAACTTATCTAGATGCACTTGATTAACCTAAATGATTAGCAAAACATTTCATCGGAAGCGACACAACGAACGGAACTCAAATAGGGGTTTAATTACAAAGAAACATCTTTTAGGGACTAAAATGTAAATTTCCAAATTTAGAGGACTGACAAGATTTAAGGTTACCAAACCAAAATTAGACTTATAATAAACCCACATGGTAAATTTCAACTTAAAGAGATCAACCAAAATCATTTAATTAAGCAGGTAAGGTTCAGAGACCAAAATGCAAGAAATAGAAACCTGAAACAATTCAAATTCAAACTTCAATGGTCAGGTGTTCTGAAACGTAGAGACCTGTATCGGAATGCTCGTTTCAAAACCAGGTTTGTAACCCCCCTTAGCCCGGCCTAGACGTTTAACCCGAACTACAAAGATTACATGGGGAAAACCAAAGTCAACCCGAAAGCTAAGCCTATGTGATTACACAAGAATCATAGGAGAGAAAGACACAGCGACCGGAAAACATTTAAAGACTCAATTGCATGAATTACACTTTTTAGGGAACAAAATGTAATTTTTAGAAAATATAATGACTTTGCGGAATTTAAGATTACCAATATGTAATTAGTCATATTACATGCCTCTCTGCCAAATTTCAGGTTAAAAGGACATTCCAAGCTCAAGCGCATGCACAACATTCAGGACTAAAATGTAAAACATGAAAACTCAAAACAATTCAAATCATCATCCAACGGTCATCCGTTTCGAAACACTAACCCTCGTACCAAAACGCCCGTATCGAAACGGTGTTGACCGTTTCGGTATTCGGGTGTGTTTCGAGACCAGTATCGAAACATGTCTCTCCAGTAGCCAAACTGTTCCGAAACACCTTCAACCGTACCGAAACGCTATGGCCATTACAGGCCCCCGTTTCGGAACAGTTAAGGGTGTTTCGATGCACTCTGCCCTGTGACAGCAGAAAATGCTGGTTTTTCATGCTTTTTCACACTCGAATCAACCCCGAGACATCTCGCAACAGGCATACAACATGGATACATATCAACAATCATCATATCGAGGCTATAGCATAAACGTAGCAATCAACACGTAAGTAGAGGCACTAAAGGCATGCTCCCTAGTTCACCAAAACCATAACAAGCTATAACATTATAGAAACCAAAATCCAATCACCAAAGGTCATTTACAACTCATGTATAGGCAAACCAACATGCTCAAAGTAAAGGGAAACATTCTCAAACATTCCGAAGTATAAATCCCACCCATTGCCTCTTATTACACTTGAGAAAAACCACATACATTTTTTAACCAAAACTCTTAGAATTCGCTTGCTCTTGGGCTGCCTTGATTGCTCAATTCTCTGCATTGATGAAACAAATGAGCGTAAGCAATAAACTTAGTGATGTCCGCTATAAAACCAAACAATCATCAATGCATTTTAAAATAAAAACATCGTCCTATGAAAACATTTGCCTTCCTTTAAAACATGCACTTTAGAGCACCAAAATCACTTTCAAATCCACATGCTCACAACATCATTAATTACAAGAACAAAAACCTTTACTCATGCTTAAACCAAGTATCTTATGCATTCTAGCATAATTCTGAAGCATCACATCCTTTCACAAAACAAATGTTCTTCATTAAAACATTGAGTCACCATCAGCATATTGGCTCATAAGTGATCTTCAAACGTATATCATAACAAAACACATCACGCTTGAAACAATCAGATACGCGGATCACAAGCGTTGACCCACACACTTCATACACACTATCGGACTACATAAGGTGGAGATAAATGGCACAATCACAACACCTCAACACCCGTGATGGAGATAAATGGCACAATCACAACCCCTCAACACCCGTGGTGGAGTTAATGGCACAATCACAACCGCTCTACACCCATGGTGGAGTTAATGGCACAATCTCAACCCCTCAACATCACTCATCGGTAGTTGTATAACCCACTAGCGAGAGTCGGGACACAAACAAGGCTTACACATGGAAGTTACCTCAGCCATTGTAATCACCTTAACCAAGCTCACACACGGGAGCATTCCTCCACCGTAATTACACTTAACTAAGTCTACCCACGAGAGCCTACCTTCATTGTGGTGACTCTAATTCCTCAATCGCTAGGGTACTCAGATGGAGATTACGACACAATGAGAACCCCTCGACATCCAAGGTGACTTATTCACGGTGCACCCAATCCTATAGCCGGCTAACTGTATCTGATTAAAGAACCAAAATCCATTTACATCACTTGCCAATATAATCATTTAGCCACATTAATCCACAGTTTTATAAGCATAAACACAATGCCATTTCCACAAGCATAACATGCTTACATCATATGCATTCAACACATAAAAACCAAGGATCACTTACCTAGTGCATCCTTAACATAATCGCATTAAAATCCAGCATCATTCATGCTTAAAACATGCCTTAAAACATTAATCAAAACACATTTAAACCAAGTGCATTTTTACGCCAAAACATAGCACAATCCGAGAGAGAGAGACTTTCGATTTACTTACTCTTGAGCTTAGCTAAGTGTTTCAAACTTACAGTAATCCCCCCAAAACCACATTCAAACCATTTCAAAGCTGGAAAACTCTTTTCCACTCACCGATACGCGAAGCCTTGCTCGCCGACACGGAAGTAACACCTCTAGAGCCTCCAAAATCACCTCATTTGCTTCCAGATCAAGATCCCATGTTTTCACATCATAAAAACCGAGATCTAAATGCATTAAAATGCATTCTAACACCAGCAACAAATCACAAACTCGTTGCCCACTCAAACTACACCAAAATACCCTTCCATAACAACCGAAAACTCAGTTGATTGCTTCCTAAACCAAGCTCAGCCAACATACATCACTTCCAAAGCATTATCAACAACAAAACACATCAAATAAACAACCTAACACATCCTTATACCTCCAGCAAGCAAGATTCCACCATTTCACCTCAAAATCTCACTTAATACAACCAAGAAACTCTAGGATCTCTAGGATTTCGGGATCTATGTTATCAATACTTCATTTTAACATATAAATCAACATCGAACTCAATCAAAATCAATACAAAACAGAGCCCAACTCATCAAGTCCGAAAATCAAGATTTCATCCACATTTTCAAAAGATTTTGATCGCAAATCAAAACTATATTGAAAAGTAACTCAAAAATAGTTATTAGAAGCCAAATATCTTGGGAATTTCAATAAAGAACTTAGATTACAGGTTGAGAATGAGATTTACCTCCAATCCTTGCTTCCTTCAATAGATGAGAAGTTTTCCTTGCAAAAATCTTGAAGAATTAAAGAAGATCTCTTGAAAAAGGTTTAGGAAATGTTGAGAGGATTTTTGAGAGAAAGAATTCTGGAAAAGATGAGAGAAAATGGTGTTGGGCTAGAATGAGAGGGAATTGGTAGTTACGTAAAATGAAAATCCACTAACTACCAATTAATTAATATAAAATTCTAATTAAAATCATTTAATTAAAACACATTTAAATCACATGTCATATTGAAGAAAGGTCACATTGACTTAAAGCCCCCTAAAAATTCTAAGCATTTGGCTTCCACCATAAAAAGCATATTTTCCCAGTTTTGAAACTTTACAATTTTGTCACTGCTCAAAATGTCTATTTTCTAAAACCTTTTTTGTAAAATTGATTTGACCAACCTCTTAATTATATTTTTAGAGGATTTTAGCATTTTTTATCACAATTTTATCCTATCTCGATCCTTGATTTCCTAAAATCACTTTACGTGATTCGAACCGTTCTCGACCGGTCCGATCCGATGTCCAAAACATCTAGGACCAAAACCAGGGCATTACAAGTTTTACCGTTTCGATACTCGGGTGCGTTCCGAGACTCGTATCGAAACTCCCCTTTCTAGTAGCAAAATCGTTTCTGTACGTTCATACTCGTTCCGAAACCTAATGGCCATTTCAGGCCTCTGTTCCGAAATAGGCAAGGGCGTTCCGATACGCCTTGCCCTGCGACAACAGATTTTGCTAGTTTTTCACATCTTTTCATGTTCGATTACATCCCAAAACATGTCACAACATACATACAACATATTTATGCATCAAGGATCATCATTATTAAGTCAAAGCTAAAGCATAGAATCAATAATGCATATAATGAAACTATAGGCATGCTTTCTAGTCCACCAAAGCCATACAAAGCTAAAATCAACATTTAAACATAAATCAATCCATAAAGGCCGTTTACAACTCAAGTATCAACAACCAAACATTCTCAAAGTAAAAAGGAACATCCACAACCATCCAAGGGTTTAAATCCCACCCATTGCCTCTTATTACACCAAAGTAAAGCCACATACTTTGCTAAAACAAAATGCTTGGATTCCCTTGGTTGTGTGCTGCCTCAATCTCCTAATTCTCTGCATTGATGAAACAAATGAGCGTAAGCACAAAGCTTAGTGAGGATCGCTAAACAACATTCATCAATGCATGTCACATGACTAGTAAAACCACCATTGCTCAAGACATCAATGCACCTTACAAACACATGTTCATATGCAACATTTTAAAACAACAAAGAAACCATTGCTCATGCTTTACCAAGCATCTCATACATTCTTGCATCTTTTACAAGCATTTCATGCTTCACATTAATCATTAACATTATATTGGCTCACAAGTGATAATCTATAAATCATACCAAAAAAGACACAATCGGATACACGGATTACAAGCGTTGTCCCACACGCTTCATACACACTACCAGACAACACAAGGCTCACATATGAGAGTAACCCTCCATCAATGTAAGACTCGTGGTGGAGTATAACGGTACAATCACAATCCCTCAATACCACTCATCGGTAGTTGTATAATTCCACTAACGAGAGCACATGACACATAACACAAGATCCACACACGTAATTAACATCCACCGTTCTGATCTTAACCTCAATCGTTAGGGTACTTGGATGGAGTATACGGTACAATCATAACTCCTCGACATCCAAGGCGACTTTATTCACGATGCACCCAATCCTATAGCCGACTAACTATATCCGATTAACACAACCAAAAACCATTTCCATCACTTGCCAATATAAGCATTTAACCTCATTAATCCACTATTTTACAAGAAAAACTGAATGCCATTTCCACAAGCATATCATGCTTAACATCACATACATTTATCACATGAAAACCAAGGATCACTTACCTAGTGCGTCCTTAACATAATGGCATTAAAATCCTGCAACATTCATGCTTAAAACATGCTTTAAAACAGTAATCAAATCCACACTTAACTCAAGTGCATTTTCATCAAACATAGCACATTTCCGAGAGAGGGATTTTGAAATCACTTACTCTTGAGATTAGCTAAGTGTATCAAACTTACACTAAACTCCCAAGACCACGCTCAAAGCGTTACAAAGCAGAAAATTCCATTTCCACTCACCGATGCGCAAAGCCTTGCTCGCCGACACAAAAATTACCCTTTCGAAGCCTCTAAAATCACCTCGTTTGCTCCCGGATCAAGATCCCTTGTTTTCACAACATCAAAACATAGATCTAAATGCATTAAAATGCATTTCAACACCAGCAACAATTCACAAACTCGTTGCTCACCCAAACCACACTAAATTACCCATCCCAAACAATCGAAAACCCAACTGATTGCTTTCTAAACCAAGCCCAGCCAACCTACACCACTTTTAAACCACTATAAACACCAAAACACATCTAACAAACAACCTAACCCAACCTTGTACCTCCAGCAAGCAAGATTCCACCATTTCACCTCAAAAACTCACTTAAATCAACCAAGAAACTTAAGAATCTCAAGGATTTCGAGATCTATGTTATCAACACTTCATTTCAACATATTAATCAACGTAGAACGCAATTAAAATCAATACAAAACAGAGCTTAACACATCAATTCTGAAAATTAAGATTTCAACCACAATTTCACAAGATTTTGATCTCCAATCAAAACTATAATGAAAACTCAACCAAAAATAGTATTTAGAAGCCAAATATCTTGGAAATTTCAATAAAGAACTTTGATTAGAGGTTGAGAATGGGATTCACCTCCAATCCTTGCTTTCCTCACTAAATGACAAGTTTTCCTTAGCCAAATCTTGAAATGCTTGAAAGGATTTCTTGAAAATTGATTAGGAAATGTTAGGAGAGTGTTTGGGAGAAAATAATTCTTGATAGAAAAGAATGAAAATCGTGTTTGGCTGAAAATGAAGAGAAAATGGTAGTTACGTAATAGGATCTCACATTAACTACCTCTTTTAATTAATTAAAATAAAACCAATTAACGTCATTTAATTAAAAGCCTTTTAAAACACATGGCATATTGAGAAAAGGTCAAATTGCCTTAAAGACCCCTAAAGATTCTTATATTTTGGCTTCTACTTTAAAAATCACATTTTCCACAATTTTGAAACTATACAATTTGGTCACTACTCAAAATGTCTCTTTTCCGAAACTCGTTTTGTAAAATTGACTTAACCAACCACTTAAACATATTTTTAGAGGATTTTAGCAATTTTACCACATTTTTATTCTATCTCGATCCTTGATTTGCTTAAATCACTTTACGCGATTCGAACTGTTCTCGATCGGTCCGATCTGATGTCTAAAACATCTAGGCCCAGAACCAAGGCGTTACACCTATGCCTTCTCGAAGGATCAATATCCTTACGAAGACAAACGGAATAAGTCTCGAAGGTACTTTCTAGGCTCATATGGAAATCGATATTCTAACATGAGCAAAGCCTCCCCCCCCACTTAAACGAACAGGACAAGCTCGAGTACAGAGCTTTTTGAAGAATTTTAGAATGCGTAAGATAGAATTGTATTCATTAAATGGAAAAATAAATTGAAAGATTTTTTTGAACTTGCAAATTCCATTTAAAAAATGAATGAAACCAATTGGTGGCCTGACACTCTTTTGTTTTTTTTTAAATAAAACTTTCCAAGAGGAGTCGCCAAGCTATCGCAACCCCTTTTCAAGTGGCTCAACTTTAGAAAACTAAAACACAGAGTCGCCACCAATCCTTTTGAAAAAATGTGATTGGATCACTTTTAAAACGAGGTTATTTTAATAAAATGTTTTCTTTATTAAAATAACATTTTCGGTTTGCAAAAACCAGAAAATAGGTTTGGGGATCCGTTACGTGGGGGGAAGGGTTGGCATCCCACACAACGCCTAAAAAATTGGTACCTTTTTTATTTGAAAAAGAATCTTCAAAATTGGGATTTGCAAGTTCACAAAGGTTCAATTTACTTTTCTGTTTAATGAATATAAATCTATTTTAACGGTCCTACCACCCGGAAAATGAACTCTAATCACTGCCAACACTCATGGGGCTAACATGTCCTATTAATTTACTTGTCCTTCCTATTGCCTTTTTGTGAAGCTTTAGCATGTTGATCAATTTTTGTTCATGTTCAAGGTGCAACTTATAATAGATGATTACGTGCAATGTGTTATTAGTTCCCAAATAAACATATTTCAATTGCCCAGGCAATGGTTTCAATTCAAGAGTAGGAGGTTGCTCGATAGAGGACTTTTCGATCTTTCTTTCCTCCCTTAATAATCTAATGATTTGAAATACTTACATGGATGACTAGCTATCCAATTGGCTTAGTTATGCTCAATGTCGTTCTATTTTATCAGGGTCAGTGTAGTTGTCAAAGTAATTGCCGAGAGAGTCGTTACATACATTGCCGAGGCAATTTTCACAGCTATTGATGAGGAAATTGTTGAGGCAGTCTGTATCCAAGTCAAACTCGGCTATGGCCTGGATGACTTGGCATTCTTCTATATCATTGGGTTGCTTAAGGGTGTGAAAAGCATTCAACTTGATTTGCTGATCATTCACCCTCATGGTGAGTTCTTCTCTCTCAACGTTGATCAAGGTTCTTCTCGTAGCTAGGAATGGCCTCCCAAGGATAAGATCTGTGAACTCATCTACTTCACAGTCTAAAACAATAAATAAAGTCAATAGGGAAAATAAATTTATCAGCTCTTACCAAGATATCCTCAAATTTTCCCTCTAGATGAACATAGGATGTATCAACAAGTTGTAGCATCACTGTAGTAGGTCTCGCCTTCCCTATCCCCAATTGTTGGAAGACTAATTTCGGCATCATATTTATGCTTTCTCCAAGATCACATAATGCCTTTCCGACATAGTGATTCCCAATCGCACATGGTATGGTGAAACTGCCGAGATCTTTCAGCTTAGGTGGCATTCGGTTGTACAACATGGCCATACATCCTTCCGTTACAACAACCGTTTCAAATTCCCCTATTTTTATTCTCTTAGAGACAATGTCTTTAAGGAACTTGGCGTAGTTCAGCATTTTTTCTATTGTTTCTACGAAAGGCAAGTTTATGTGGACTTGCTTCAAGATATCAAGGAACTTCCTGAATTTGTATTCTTGTTTCTGTCGTTTCAACCTTTGTAAGAACGGTGGTGGAAGTCGAAAGTCTTCAATTCGTTCCTTGCATGGGAAATTGATTTAAAGCATTGAATCAGGACCTTCAAATGCCTTCTTGTTTTTTGCAGTATCTTTGTCAGACATTGCCAAGGTAATGTTATCAGGCACTGCCGAGGCAATGTTGTTGGGTACTGTCGAGGCAACATTACTAGGCATTGCCGATGCAATTGGCTCCTTTGATTTTGTTTCCTCTATTTCATTAACTCGGGGTTCCTTGAGCTATTTTCCACTTCCTGTGGTGATTGCCTTGCATTGCTCATGAGTTGTTCCTCTTGCGACCTTAGTATCGCTAGGAAAACCACCCATTGGTCTCGAGTTGAGGATCTGAGCGAATTGCCCAACTTGAGTTTCCAATGATTTCAACGTTGCTTCGTGGTTCTACATTCTCATCTCAGTCATGTCCATAAAAGCATCAATTTTCTTTTTGAATTTATCAGTATTAGCCATATATGCACTAGTTTGAGACATGAAAGCATTTAGGGAGTTTTCCAAAGAACTGGATGGCGTGGATTGTTGTTGCGGCATCGATTGCTGCGAGATTTGTTGCTACATCGATTGGTGAGGCATTTGTTGCCGAGGAATGTTTTGTTGGAATCCCAGTGCTAGAGCATTCTTATTCTTCTGATTTAGGGCATTGTTAGGATTGCTCTATGAGACGTTTGGATGTTTTCTCCAAGCCAGGTTGTAAGTGTTGGACATCACGTTGTTGTTTCGATTGTAGTTTTAACCTAAAAATTGGCCGTTGCATATTTTTAACAAAATTGGTTAAGGTAGCCAATTGTGAGATAATTGAATCTGATGACTCAAGTTCATTTACGGTGGCATGGCGTCTGAGTCGTCCTCTTCTGGTTGTTGGGAAATAATAGTCATTTTAGCAAGCCTATTTAGGATCTATATTGCTTCTTCCGGTGGCTTGTCTAGGAGTATGCCATTTGTCGAGGCATCTAGCTTCATCCTCATCGGCATGTTTACTGCATTGTAAAACATTGCCACTTGTGTCCATAATGGGAATCCGTGTAAAGGACATTTGTGTAAAATCTCTCGGTATCGCTCCCAAGCCTCGTACATGGATTCATCATCTACCTGCCGAAAAGATATGATTTCATTACGTAATTTATCAGTCAAATCTGTAGGATTAAATTTAGTAAGGAAATCACGACTTAAGTCATTCCAAGATCTTATTGTTTCGGTTGGAATGCTATTCAACAATGTTTTGGCCCTATCCCTTAGTGAATATGGAAATAATTTCAGCTTCAAAATATCCTCATGGACTCCTTGTATTTTGAAGGAATAGCAAATTTCCATGAAGGATTTGAGATATTGTCTAGCATCTTTAGTTGCCGAGCCACCAATTGACACATTGTGTTGATCATGTTGAACATTACGAGATTTAATTCAAAGTGGGCAGCTTCGATTTCAGGTGTGACAACTCCTGGGTTCAGTCCGTTGAGATCTTCCTCTAAATAATCTCAAACGGTTAGGTTTCTAGCTTGAGCAAATTGAGGTGGCAGAATCGCTCCATCTCCTGCTGCAACATTCTGATTGTCGTTGGCATTGTTATTGCGGACTGGATTTTCTATTACTACTTTCAGTTTTTGTTTGAGTTTACGGTAGTTACGTTCAATCTTCGAATCAAGGGGATATTCTGGACCTGTTGGATTTGCCCTGGTCATACACCAAAGCAAAACCAAATTTTGTTAACCATTGGGAAACTAAACAATAAAGAGCAAAAATAGAAGTGTAAGAAAATAAAAAGAAAGTTGCTATTGCCAATTCCTGGCAACGACGCCAAAAACTTGTAAGAAAATTAAAAACACAAGTAATGGTTTTGGTCGAGAGAATAACTAAAATAAAGAAAACAAGTAAATTAAGAGATTCAGTAAATATGATGATAGAGCAGGCCGAAATATGTTGCGTAATAGTGTGGAAGTTGAATGAAACTATCTCGGCTTTGAATGCAAATGTCAACTTGATTGTCTCGGCATTGGGCAAGAGAATTGCCACATAAAGAACAAAACTACTGCCTGGGCAATTGAGCGACAACCTCCAAGGTTCGGCAAAGCGTTCTTCGATGATTCCCTCTTATCCCTAAGTTGAAACTCTATTGATGTGCATGCCTTGGCAATACCTCCCAGCGTGAACAAAAGGTGACCACAAACCAATCTTACGCTTCTAATAGCCGTTAAACTTGTACTTATCCCTAAGTCGAATTAGTCTTCACCGATTGGGATAAAGATCGTGCTTAATCATTTCGTGAGTCTAACACTCCCGGTATTAAACAAATAGATGTAATCGCAATATCTTCTCTCGGTTCAATTGCAAGAAAAAATGAATACAAAGAATAAGCAAACCTTGATCTTAATTGCATTAACAAAAACCTAAACAAATTACAATCATCTTCTCACAACTACTAAACAAAATAACCCTAGGTTAAAGAAGATTTAGTTTATAATGGCGATAAGAAAACACTATAAATTCTCTACTGAATCCCTCTCTCTCCTCTGGTGTCCCTTGTGGTGGCTAGGTCTTGGCTTTTATAGAGCATGACCTTGTCGACTTCTTCTTGGAATAGGAGGATAAGTTGGAGTTGGACATAACTTCATAAAAGAAATAAATCTCTTTTAATTCATTATTTTATTCCTCCTTATCGATTCCTTGTCCTGGACCTTCCTTTGACTTTTTCATGCTCTTCCTAAGCTCTGATCTTCATGCAAAGTATATCTAAAAATACAGCATTTTATGCTCTTTAAGTCACCTACCACTTTGCATATTTTCTCGCTTGTCGGAAAATAAATGTATGGGCATTGCCTCCACATTGACTTAACAATTACCTCGGCAATGGTATGTCAGTCTTTTCCGCTTGGCAGGGCTCGTTCTCTTGGTTCAACGTCTCTCAGTAAGGCTTCACATCAAAGAATGGCTCATTCTGAATCGCCAAACGATGGTTTTGCAGCGTTATTTCTCCTTCCTTTATTGCCGCATCTTTAACCCCCTTAGCCCGGCCTAGACAGTTGACCCGAACTACGAAGATTACACGGGGAAAACCAAAGTCAACCCGAAAGTCAACCTTGATTAACGACCCTTTTTTTCTTTATAAACTTGTCTAAATGATCATTAACCCTAAGCGTACTCTTGAGAAAAGCATACTTGAAAATCACAGCAATCGGAAAGAAACAAAGGACTCGATTGCACAACATACAAATTTAGGGACCAAAATGTAAATTCTGGAAAGGTGAAGAACTTAACCGATTTCAAGGTTACCAATATCAAATTAATCATATTACATGCTCCCGTGTCAAAATTCACCTTAAACGGACATCCCAAACTCCTGCAATCGTATATACAAAATTCAGGACTAAAACGTAAAGTTTGCAAACCATAAACCATTCAAATCAGTGCCCAACGGTCAAGTGTTTCGGAACGCGGGTTGACCGTTCCGAAACGCGGGTTTGTTTCGAAACATGTATCGAAACAGGGCTTGGCAGTGGCAATAGTGTTTCGGAACGGCCTCTACCCGTTTCGATACACGAAGGCCATTACAAGCCCCCGTTTCGAAACGGTAGTGCCCGTTCCGATACGGACTGTCCAGAAAATGCAGATTTTGCTGATTTAACATACATTTACTCACTCAAACACATCCTAATGACTTCCTAATCATGCCAACCAGTCATCATACATATTAGGTACATGTTTGCATCATCAAAACACGATCATGGCATCAAATAGGATAATTCACAAGACTATAGGCATGCATCCTAATGTCCAAAGCAAACATTCATCAAATCATCAAAGCAAACACCAAAATGGCCAATTACATATCCAAAACATTTAAGGCATCATGCCACAACTAGGGAGTCCATAAACATCGCCCAAAAACACAACCTAGGTTCCTATTGCCAAATATCAAAATCTAATAATGTTGTAAAATAGTCACCATACATGAGCTTAGCCCTCCCTTGGATTCTTAGCCTCCTTGCTGCCCAAAAATACCTCAATTATCTGAATTATTGGTTCAAGAGAGAGAGCGTAAGCAAAAATGCTTACTGAGGCATGCTCCAATGAAACAACACAATAATGCACATTGTAAAGCACTTTCCAAAAAAACCCCTTTAACACTCATCAACATCATTCATGCAACATTGCATTTACAACGAGCATCTCATGCTTCAAATTCATTAACATGTCATATTGGCTTTCAAGTGAAAAACCATAACCTTCTACAACATAAAACACAATCGGATACGCGGATTACAAGCGTTGTCCCATACGCTTCATACACACTACCAAACACACAAGGTGGAGTTTACCGGTACAATCTCAACCCCTCAACACCCATGATGGAGTTTAACGGTACGATCACAACCCCTCCACATCACTCATTGGTAGTTGTATAACATCACTAACGAGAACACGGGACACTCAACACAAGATCCACACATGGACTTTTAACCACCATTGTGATCTTAAGCATCTCGTTAGTGTACTTGGATGGAGTTTACGATACCATTACAACCCCTCAACATCCAAGGCGACTTTATTCACGGTGCACCCAATCCTATACCCGGCTAACTATATCCGATTCAAGTACTTTAAAACCAACACATCACTTTCCAGTATACATCTATTATCATCATTAATCCACTGTTTTAAGCATCCAAATCAAAGCCATTAAACCATCATGCATCACTATGCATCAAGCCACAATTATCAATATCAAACCAAGGATCTCTTACCTTGAGAATCCTTCAACACATGGCTTTCAAAACTAGCATTAATCATGCTAAAATATGATTTCAAAACATGATTTAAACATGCAAATTAAACACATTGCATCCAACCATTTCATGGTTCATTCAAGATAGAGAGTTTCCCCGAAAATTTACTCTTGAGCTTAGTTAAGTTGTTTAGACTTAAACTAAGCTCCCAAACCTTCAAACATTCAATACAAAGCTGAAGATCCAACTCCACTCACCAATTTCGTTTCGCAAGCTTGTCGAAACGCCATTCAAGCCTCTAGATCAACACCACAAGGATCAGAGGATGTCTCCTCTGTTTTAAACACATCAAAGCAGAGGATTAATGCATCATCATGCATTAAAATCTTCAGCCATTACACCTAAACTCGTTGCTCTCACCAAAACTCACATTTCGGTTACCAAACACAACCGAAATCATATCCAAACTCTCCCACAACATTACCCAGCCAAGATCCATCACTTCTAAACATTCTTAGACATCAATTAACATCCAAAAAGAACCTAAACTCGTCCTTATACCTCCAGCTATAACAGAACACCAAAATCACCCCAAAAACTACCATTTTCATAAGCAAAAACTTAGGAAAATCAACCTATTCGGGATTGCATTGATTAAACCTAAATTACACATCATTAAACATCCAAAATACATTAAAAAGCCATCTCAAAACAGAGCCCAAACAATCACCACGAATTTCTTTAAGATTTAATCCAAATCTTGTGTTTTAAGCCAAAATCATGATCACAACATTAAAACCTTTAAAAAACTTAATTTAAGTATTGAGAACTTGGGAATTTCAGTAAAGAACTGAGTATATAGAGGAGAAGAACATCCTTACCTCTAAATGTAGATTTCTTCTTGATTAGAGCCAAAATCCTTGAAAATTCAATAAGCAAATGAAGAGGATTTGATGTAGAAATGATTAGGAATCATTTGAGGATTGAAATCTCATAATTTAGTATAAAAAATAAAAAGAAAAGTTGTTGTGGAAATGTGTTTGGCGGAGAGAATTTTGAGCGAAAATGAGATGAGAAAATTTTAAAGAAAGTTAGTTATGAAATCTCAAAATCAGTTTTTCCCATCTTCATTTTAATTAATTAAACATTAAATGAATCATTTAAAACTAAGAAAAATCTGGAGAAATCAATCTTGGGTAAATTAGCTCCTTGAAGATTCAAAGTTTCAATCCTTATAAAACAGTCACCACTAAACTTTTCATAAATTACATTTTAGTCACTAATTCGAAATGTCACACTTCCAAACCTTATTTTGAAAAATTGATTTCACCACTCTTATATATATATTAAAAGAGAATTTTTAGATATTTTTCCATATTTTTAATGCAACTCGAACTAGGCTTTCCCTAAAACCACCTTTTATATTCGAACCAAAAATCAGACCGATCCGGATCAGACCCTAAACTTCCAAGCCCAAAATTGGGGTGTTACAACTCTCCCCCCTTAAGAAATTTCGTCCTAGAAATTTACCTGGAGGAAAAAGGTACGAAAACCGCTTCTTCATATCATCATTTCGTTCCCACGTGGCTTCCTCAACACCACGATGCTTCCACAACACCTTTACCAAATCAATGGTCTTGCCTCGAAGAACTTTACTATCTGAATCTAGAATTTCCACCGGTTCCTCATCATAGGTCAAGTATAGATTCAATTCCACTTCCTCCACAGGCAAACATGCGAAGGATCCGATCTATACCTCTAAAGCATAGAAACATGAAACACATCATGAATCTTTTCCAACTCTTGTGGCAATCTCAACTTGTACGCAACAGGACCCACACACTCAATCACCTCGTATGGTCCAATGTACCTAGGGCTCAACTTACCCTGTCGGCCAAACCTCATCACCTTTTTCCAAGGCGAAACTTTCAAAAATACACGGTCACCTACCGCATACTCGATCTCCTTACGCTTCAGATCCGCGTAAGACTTCTGTCGATCAGAAGCTGCCTTCAATCGCTCACAAATGACCTTCACCTTCTCGGTGGTCCCTTTCAACAAAGCTGGCATCGAAACCAACTTCTGACCTGTTTCAGCCCAACAAAGGGGAGTTCTGCACTTCCTCCCGTACAAGGCTTCATAAGGTGCCATTTGAATACTCGTCTGATAGCTATTGTTATAAGCAAACTCCACCAAAGGCAAATGTTTCTCCCAAGAGCCTTGAAACTGAATCACACAGCACCTCAATATATCCTCCAACACTTGGATAACACGCTCAGACTGTCCATCCGACTGTGGATGAAAAGAAGTACTGAAATTCAACCGTGTACCCAAAGCCTGATGTAAACACTCCCTGAAATGCGATGTAAACCTCGAATCTCGATCTGACACTATAAACTTTGGCACACCATGCAGCTGCACAATCTCAGCAATGTACAGCTCCGCAAGCTTGTCCAAAGTGTACATAGTATGCACAGGCAAGAAATGTGCACACTTCGTAAGGCGATCCACAATCACCCACACCGAATTCTTCTTCGATGGCGACAAAGGTAAACCAGACACAAAGTCCATGGTAATCTTTTCCCACTTCCACTCAGGAATCCTCAACGGTTGCAACAACCCAGAAGGAAATTGATGCTCAACCTTAACTCGCTGACAAACCATGCACTTGCTCACATACTCAGCAACATCTTTCTTTAAACCCACCCAATAGTACTCATCACGAAGATCACGATACATCTTAGTACTACCAGGGTGCATAGCGAAAAGACTACTATGAGCTTCAGTCAGAATAGCACGCCTCAACTCAGCATCATTGGGCACTACTATCCGACTCCCAAAACATAAAACTCCATCATCATTAAAGCAAAATTCCGATGGCCTATCCTCAGCAATATCCTGAACATGTGGCACCAAGGAATCATCCAACAGCTGCTTATCCTTTATAAACTGAACCAAGGATGGTTTCACTTGCAATTCAGCAACAAGACCGCCATCTCGCGAAATGCTCAAACTGGCAAACATAGCCCTCAATTCCACTGCCACCTTCCTACTCAAGGCATCCGCTACAACATTAGCTTTACCCGGATGGTACTCGATCGTCAGATCATAATCTTTAAGCAACTCCACCCAACTTCATTGCCTAAGATTCAACTCTTTTTGAGACATCAGATACTTCAAACTTTTGTGATCTGTGTACACAGTACACCTCTCACCATACAGGTAATGTTTCCAAATTTTCAAAGCAAAAACCATCGATGCTAGCTCAATGTCATGCGTAGGATAATTGCGCTCATGCACCTTCAACTGGCGCGATGCATAAGCCACCACCTTACCCTCTTGCATCAACACACGCCCTAAACCAACGTAGGATGCGTCACTATACACCACAAACTCTTTCCCTAATTCAGGTTGAACCAAGATAGGAGCTTGCGTCAAAGCTTCCTTAAGCTTCTCAAAAGCCTGCTGTCTCGCTTCCGTCCACTCATACTTAACATCCTTCTGCAATAACTTCGTTAAAGGTGCAGCAATCTTCGAAAATCCATCCACGAACCTCCGATAGTATCCCGCCAAACCAAGGAAACTACGGACTTCATGAACAGACTTAGGAGGCTTCCAATTCATCAATGCCTCAATCTTCTGAGGATCAACACGAATCCCCTCAGCAGAAACCACATGACCAAGGAGCACAACTTCCCTGAGCCAGAACTCACACTTGCTTAACTTAGCATAAAGCTGATTTTCCAACAAAGCCTGCAACACATTCCGCAAATGCCCCTCATGCTCCTCCTCAGTACGAGAGTACACGATGATATCAACAATGAACACCACAACAAATTTATCCAAGTATTCATGGAACACTCTATTCATCATGTCCATAAAAGCTGCAGGAGCATTTGTAACGCCCCGGTTTTGGGCTTGGAAGTCTTGGGCATTGACCGGTTGGTTAAAGTGTTGTTCGAATCGTAAGAGGTTAAATTAGGAAAGCCTAGTTCGGGTTGCATTAAAAATATGGAAAAATGTTCTAAAATCATCTTTTATTATAATTAAGTGAACTGTGAAATCAATTTTGGAAAATGAGTTTCGGAAGTGTGACATTTTGGCTAGTGACCAAAATGTAATTTTTGAAAGTTTGGTGGCTATTTTATAAAGGGTTGAAACTTTGAATCTTTAAGGAGCTATTTACCCAAAGGGAGTTTCTCCAGATTTTTCTAAGATATTTTAACACATAATTCTGATTTTTAAAGTAAACATAAGGAGGGAAAATTCATTTTAGCCATTTTCTCATCTAACTTCCTATTTTCTTTCTATCTTTTTCTCTCAACCCAAACACTCAATTTCCAGAGATCTCATTCTGATTTTCTCACCTAAAATCCTTCTTTCAACTCTCAATTGATTTCAAATCATTGTGTCTTCAAATCCTCTTCAATTGCTTCAAGTTTCATCAAGCTTTTCTATTCCAAAAAGAGGAGAAACTCAAGTTTGGAGGTAAGAACGTCCTTCTCCTCTGAACTTCAAGTTCTTTAATGAAATTCCTAAAGTTTTCAATCCTAATTTGATAATTGATTAAAGGTTTTAAGGTTGATTTATGGATCTTGGCTAATTATGCAAGATTTTGATGATTTCACATGATTTTCGTTTGATCTGTTAAATCTGTGTTTTGAGGAGTGTTTTTGATGTTAAATGATCATTAAATTGATGTGGAAATGAGTCTTGATTGATGCAATCCCGGATAGGTTGGATTTCCTAAGTTTAGCTTGTGTTTTAAGGTAGTTTTTGTGGTGATCTTGGTGATCTGATGTTGCTGGAGGTATAAGGATGCTTATAGGTTGTTTTTAGATGTGTGTTGATGTTAATGGAAGTGAGGTTTTGCTGGTTTGTGGCTGGGCTTTGTTTAGAAGTGTTTCGGATGCATTTTCGGTTGTGTTTGGTGGCCGAAAATGGAGGTTTTGTGAGAGCAGCGAGTTTAGATGCTTTCATTGAAGCAATTAATGCATGATGATGCATTAATCCTCTGCTTTAATGTGTTGAAACAGGGGAGGCATCCTTGGATCCAAGAATTGTTGATCCGGAGGCTTGATTTGGTGCTTTGGCTTGAAGCGAAGTGGAAATCGGTGAGTGGATTTGTGAAAATGGTTTTCGGCTTTGAAACCAAGGTTTTGGGAGCTTAGTTTAAGTCTAAACAACTTTGCTAAGCTCAAGTGTAAGTTTTCGGATTACTCTCTTTAAGTGGTGGCCATGTTTTGGTGCAATGTAAAATGATGATTTTGCATGATTTGTTTACTGTTTTTGAAAGCATGTTTAAGCATGATAATTGCTGATGTTTTAGCATGATATATGATGATGTTTATAGCCATGTGTTGAAGGTGACTCTAGGTAAGGGTACCTTGTTTTTAATGCATTCTTAAATGATGATTTAATGCTTTGAAATGCATGATGAAATGGCTTGGTTTAAATGCTTTAAAACAGTGGATTATGTGATGTATAAAGTGTGTATTGGCAAGTGATGGTTTGTAAAAGTGAAGGTCACTAAGGTGGTTAAAAGTCCTTGAGTGAGCCTTGTTACCTAAGATCATCAAGGTGTTTAAAAGTCCTTGGATGAATCTTGTTGCGGACACTAAGGTGGTTAAAAGTCCTTAGGTGCTCCTTTCCATGGTGTTTAAAAGTCCATGGGGCCAAGGTGTTTAAAAGTCCTTGGGGCCAAGGTGTTTAAAAGTCCTTGGGGTAATTCAAGCTACGGACACAAAGGTGGTTAAAAGTCCTTGTGTGGTCCTTTCATGGTGTTTAAAAGTCCATGGCCAAGGTGTTTAAAAGTCCTTGGGGCCAAGGTGTTTAAAAGTCCTTGGGGAAAGTTGTTGAACTTGATTTCATAAATGAAATGTATCACTTGAGCCAATATGACATGTATAGTACATTGAGATGCATGAGATGCATGTTTTAATGTTTATGTTGAAGCATGAGATGCTTGTTTAAAGGAAATGTGGAAGCATGATATTGCTTGATTTAAAGTATGCTTTGAGCATGTATGAAGGTTGTTTGTGAGCAAGTTTTATAAATGGTTTTAATTGCATTATTGATTGGTTTTTAAAGAGCACTCCTCACTAAGCTTTGGCTTACGCTCTCTCGTTTTCTTGATTCAATAATGCAGAGCATTAGAGTACATTGAGGGCAGCAAGAGAAGGCAAGCAAACAAGTTCAATAAAGCTCAATGTATGGAAGGTTTTGTTAAACATTTAGCTTTTGTATGTTTTGGCAATGGGGGACCAATGTATATGTTTTGGGAGGTGTTTGAGACTCCCTAAGTATGTTAAGTGTTGTTGTTGTTGCTGGTTTTTGGATTGAACCTTATATGTTTGTTTTGCAAGTTTGATGCTTGAGTGGATAGCTTGTGTAGGAAGCATGACCATTGAATTGGGGCTTTTTGCATGTGATGTTATTTTGTTGTTTTGTTGGTTCCTATATGTCTTAAATATGTTGAATTGCATGCTGGTAAAGTTTGGTGGTGTTTGAAGCATGATTGATTGGTCAATTGCATGTTTAGGTATGCTTGTTTGCTGAAATCTGAGCAGGCGTTTCGGAACAGTACATACCGTTTCGGAACGGGTGCCTGGAATGAACCCAGGGGTCCGAAACGGGGTGCACCGTTTCGGAACGAAATGCTCACTGCCAGACCCCCGTTGCGGAACCAGTACCGGAACGGCCCGCGTTTCGGAACAGGGTCAACCTGTTTCGAAACGGTCGACCGTTAGGGGGCTGTCATGGTAGTTATATGTTTTGATTTGTTTGCGTTTTAGTCCCGAATCTTGTATGATCAATTGCATGAGCTGTGGATGTCCTTTTGAGCTGAAATTTCACAGAGAAGCATGAAACCTGACTAATTTCAAGATGGTAACTTTAATTTGGGATAAGTCCCTTAATTTATCAGAATTTACAATTTGGTCCCTAAAGTTGTAAATTGTTCAATTGGGTCCCTGTTTGTTCTCTGATGTTTGTGATCTTTTAATATGTTGTTTGTATGATCACAATTAAGGATAATGTGCATCTAGACAAGACTAAAAGAAAAAAAAGGGTCGTTAATCAAGGTTGACTTTCGGGTTGACTTTGGTTTTCCCCGTGTAATCTTCGTAGTTCGGGTCAACCGTCTAGACCGGGCTACGGGGGTTACATTTGGTGGTATCAGAGCTGAGTTCTCGAGTAATTGGGAATGTGTGTATGCATGATTGAAGCATGGTTTGGTTTGTATGCTTGTTGAGTGGAAAGCATGTTCAGTGATTTGTGATGATGATGTGTATGTGATGTATGTTATGATGATGCATGATGAGGGTACCCATTGCCAAACAAAAGCTAAAGAGATAATGTTGTTTTTGAAAGAAATTGAGCTTGAATACTTGGAATTTGCTTACCTTGCTGGTCCTGACTTGTTTTATTTGTATTGTTATGCATGGTAAAAGTATGGCACCACGTAGAGAGTTAAGGAGTAGCGCGAGAGCTATGACCCCGGAGGGGAATGTGAATGATGAGCACACGGGTAGTGCTGTGATACCTCCTCCTCCACCTGGTGGTGGTGGTGCGGAGAGGGAAAGAGCTGGAGCTGAGGCAGCTGGTGTTGGAGCTGCAGGACCTGAAGTTGGTCAGGGGCAGGCGATGCCTGACATGTCTGTGCTGGTACAAGCTATTGCGGGTGCGTTTCGAGCAGCAGTAGCTGGAGCTCAAGGAGCTGGGCATCAGGGAGATGCTGGAGTGAGACTACCCTTAGAGCGTTTGCGCAGTCTTGGTGGGACTGAGTTTAGGGGTATGTCAGCTGAGAGGTTTGAAGCATGGCTTGAGAGTACCAAGCGTGTCTTGGGACAGATGAGTTGCACTGATGTGCAAAAGCTGGGATGTGTGGTGTCGCTGCTGCAAGGTGATGCTTATACGTGGTGGACGACCACAATCTCTGGTATGGCTGATGCTGATGTTACTTGGACGTTCTTTCAGCATGCGTTCAAGAGGAGATATCTGGGAGTTAGATATCTGGACGAGAAGAAGCGTGAATTCATGTCTCTGACCCAAGGGAGCATGAGTGTGGCTGAGTATGAGGTACAGTTCGTACGTCTCAGTCAGTATGCACCGGAGCTGATACCTGATGAGCGCGAGAGGTGCGAAAGGTTCCGTTATGGTTTGGTGACGGAAGTTAAGACCTATATGTTGGCTGCGGAGTACAATGATTTCGATGTGTTGGTTAGTCGGTCCAAGGACATTGAGATGAATCTGAGTTTGTCTGCTAAAGGTGCTGGAGCTAGTTCTGGGAAGAGAACTGCTGAGTATAGTTCTGGTGGACGGAACAAGAGAGGGCGTGATCAGAGGTTTCAGTCCTCGTCTAAGAGAGGTGGAGGTGCACCGGCTAGGGGTGGCAATGCTAGAGCTGACCCTAGTGCTTGTTGGATTTGTGGTTCCCGTGGTCACTTGAGGCGTGACTGTCCTCGTGCTGGGAGGGAGGTGCAAGCTCCTGTGGTGGCAGCTGGTTATGAGTGTTGGAACTGTGGTTCTGCTGATCATCTGAGACGCGATTGTCCGAGGATGGTTGGTGGTCAAGAGCGTGCTCCTGTTGTTGCAGCACCGCAGAGAGGTCGTGGGCGCGGCCGTGGTAATTTTCAGAGGCGAGAGGAAGGTGGTCGCGGTGTAGCTCATGTTGTGGCTATTCAACCTGAGGGTGGAGGCCAAGCGAGGGTGTATGCTCAGCGCGAGGGAAGGAATGATGCTGATGTGATTGCAGGTACCTTTACTTTGCAATCCTTGACATTGCTTTCTTTGATTGATTCTGGATCTACGCATTCATACATTCTTCGTGAGCATGCTGAGTTGCTTGGTTTGCCTGTTGAGTCTTTGGATGTTGGTGTTAGAGTCACTAGTTCTTTTGGTGAAACTGTTGTGACTCGTAAGCTTTATAGAAGGTGTCCTTTGGTTGTTCAAGAGCATGTCTTTCTTGTTGATCTTATGGAGTTGCCCTTTTATGGTTTTGATGTGATCCTTGGTATGGATTGGCTTGCTGAGCATCGTGCTGTTGTGGATTGTTAGAATAAGCGAGTTTCGCTTAAGCTTGCAGACGATTATGAAGTGGTGGTAGTTGGTGAGAATGTGAAGTTTCTTGCCAATGTTGTTTCTACCTTGGAGGCGAGCAGGATGTTGAGGCAAGGTTGTGAAGCTTTTCTGGCTTTTGTGATGAATCCTAGTTCGAAGGAGCTGAGGGTGCAGGATATCAGGGTTGTGAAGGAGTTTCCTGATGTTTTTCCTGAGGAGTTGCCTGGTTTACCTCCTAATCGCGAGGTGGAGTTTGGTATTGAGCTGTATGAAAATACCACTCCTGTGTCCATTACTCCCTATAGAATGGCACCTAAGGAGCTGAAGGAGCTGAAGACGCAGTTGCAAGAGTTGCTTGATCGTGGTTTCGTCCGGCCGAGTGTTTCGCCTTGGGGTGCTCCTGTCTTGTTTGTGAAGAAGAAGGATGGCACGATGAGGATGTGCATTGATTACCGTCAGCTGAACAAGTTGACTATCAAGAATCGGTATCCTTTGCCGAGGATTGATGATCTCTTTGATCAATTTCGGGGAGCTGCTGTGTTCTCTAAGATTGACTTGAGGTCAGGGTATTATCAGTTGAAGGTGAAGGATGTGGATGTGCCTAAGACAGCTTTCAGGACAAGGTATGGGCATTATGAGTTTCTTGTGATGCCGTTTGGTCTGACAAATGCTCCTGCTGCTTTCATGGACATGATGAATCGTGTTTTTCATGAATACCTGGACAAGTTCGTTGTGGTGTTCATTGATGATATCCTTGTGTACTCGCGTACTGAGGAAGAGCACGAAGAGCATTTGAGGATTGTGTTGCAAGCTTTGTTGGAGAATCAGCTTTATGCTAAGCTGAGCAAGTGTGAGTTTTGGCTTAGAGAGGTGGTTTTTCTTGGGCATGTGGTCTCAGCTGAGGGGATTCGTGTTGATCCTCAGAAGATTGAAGCGGTGATGAATTGGAAAGTTCCTAAGTCTGTTCAGGAGGTTCGTAGTTTCCTTGGTTTGGCAGGATACTACCGAAGGTTTGTGGATGGTTTTTCCAAGATTGCTGCTCCTTTGACGAAGTTGCTGCAGAAAGATGTTAAGTATGAGTGGACAGAAGCGAGGCAGCAAGCTTTTGAGAAGCTGAAGATGGCTTTGACGCAAGCTCCTCTCTTGATTCAGCCTGAATCAGGGAAAGAGTTTGTAGTCTATAGTGATGCATCCTATGTAGGTTTGGGGTGTGTGCTGATGCAAGAGGGTAAGGTTGTGGCTTATGCGTCGCGGCAGTTGAAGGTGCATGAGCGCAATTATCCTACGCATGATATTGAGCTGGCTGCAGTGGTTTTTGCTCTGAAGGTCTGGAGGCATTATCTGTATGGTGAGAAGTGTACTGTGTACACGGATCACAAGAGTTTGAGGTATCTGATGTCTCAGAAGGAGTTGAATCTCAGGCAGCGACGTTGGTTGGAGTTGCTCAAGGATTATGATCTGACGATTGAGTATCATCCTGGAAAGGCCAATGTTGTTGCGGATGCCTTGAGTAGAAAGGTAGCTGTTGAGCTGAGAGCTATGTTTGCAAGCTTGAGCATATCGCAGGATGGTGGTCTTGTTGCTGAGTTGCAAGTGAAACCATCGTTGGTTCAGTTGATCAAGGATAAACAGTTGTTGGATGATTCCTTGGTGTCTCATGTTCAGGATATCGCGGAGGGTAGACCTTCGGATTTCTGTTTTAATGAGGATGGAGTGTTGTGTTTTGGTAGTCGGATAGTAGTGCCTACAGATGCTGAGTTGAGGCGTGCTATTCTGGCTGAAGGTCATAGCAGTCCTTTTGCTATGCATCCTGGTAGTACAAAGATGTATCGCGATCTTCGTGATGAGTACTATTGGGTAGGTTTGAAGAAGGATGTTGCAGAGTTCGTGAGCAAGTGTTTGGTGTGTCAGCGAGTTAAGGCTGAACATCAGGTTCCTTCTGGTTTGTTGCAACCGTTGAAAATCCATGAATGGAAGTGGGAGAGGGTTACCATGGATTTTGTATCTGGTTTACCTTTGTCTCCGTCGAAGAAGAATTCTGTTTGGGTGATTGTGGATCGCCTGACGAAGTGTGCGCATTTCTTGCCTGTGCATACTACGTTCTCTTTGGATAAGCTGGCAGAGCTGTACATTGCTGAGGTTGTGAGGTTGCATGGTGTGCCTAAGTCGATCGTGTCGGATAGGGATCCGAGGTTCACATCGCGTTTTTGGCAGTGTTTGCATCAAGCTCTGGGTACAAGGTTGCATTTCAGTACATCCTATCATCCTCAGTCGGATGGCCAGTCTGAGCGAGTTATTCAGATTTTGGAGGATATGTTGAGATGCTGCGTGATAGAGTTCCAAGGTTCTTGGGAGAAACATCTGCCTTTGGTTGAGTTCGCTTACAACAACAGTTATCAGGCGAGTATACAGATGGCACCTTATGAGGCTCTGTATGGGAGGAAGTGTAGGACTCCTCTGTGTTGGGCTGAAACTGGTCAAAAGTTGGTTTCGATGCCTGCTTTGTTGAAAGGGACTACCGAGAAAGTGAAGCTCATTTGTGAGCGGTTGAAGGCTGCTTCTGATCGGCAGAAATCTTACGCAGATTTGAAGCGTAAGGAGATAGAGTTTGCGGTGGGTGATCGCGTGTTCTTGAAGGTTTCGCCTGGGAAGAAGGTGATGAGGTTTGGTCGGAAGGGTAAGCTGAGCCCTAGATACATTGGACCGTATGAGGTTGTTGAGCGTGTGGGTCCTGTTGCGTATCGGTTAAGGTTACCTCAGGAGCTGGAGAAGATTCATGATGTGTTCCATGTTTCTATGCTCCGGAGGTATAGATCTGATCCTTCGCATTGTTGCCTGTGGAGGAAGTGGAATTGAATCCGGATTTGACCTATGATGAGGAACCGGTGAAGGTTCTGGATTCAGATAGCAAGGTTCTTCGTGGCAAGACCATTGAGTTGGTGAAGGTGCTGTGGAAGCATCGCGGTGTTGAGGAAGTCACGTGGGAGCGGAAGGATGATATGCTGAAGCAGTTTCCTTATCTCTTTCCTTCAGGTAAATTTCGAGGACGAAATTTCTTAAGGGGGGAGAGTTGTAACGCCCCGGTTTTGGGCTTGGAAGTCTTGGGCATTGACCGGTTGGTTAAAGTGTTGTTCGAATCGTAAGAGGTTAAATTAGGAAAGCCTAGTTCGGGTTGCATTAAAAATATGGAAAAATGTTCTAAAATCATCTTTTATTATAATTAAGTGAACTGTGAAATCAATTTTGGAAAATGAGTTTCAGAAGTGTGACATTTTGGCTAGTGACCAAAATGTAATTTTTGAAAGTTTGGTGGCTATTTTATAAAGGGTTGAAACTTTGAATCTTTAAGGAGCTATTTACCCAAAGGGAGTTTCTCCAGATTTTTCTAAGATATTTTAACACATAATTCTGATTTTTAAAGTAAACAAAAGGAGGGAAAATTCATTTTAGCCATTTTCTCATCTAACTTCCTATTTTCTTTCTATCTTTCTCTCTCAACCCAAACACTCAATTTCCAGAGATCTCATTCTGATTTTCTCACCTAAAATCCTTCTTTCAACTCTCAATTGATTGCAAATCATTGTGTCTTCAAATCCTCTTCAATTGCTTCAAGTTTCATCAAGCTTTTCTATTCCAAAAAGAGGAGAAACTCAAGTTTGGAGGTAAGAACGTCCTTCTCCTCTGAACTTCAAGTTCTTTAATGAAATTCCTAAAGTTTTCAATCCTAATTTGATAATTGATTAAAGGTTTTAAGGTTGATTTATGGATCTTGGCTAATTATGCAAGATTTTGATGATTTCACATGATTTTCGTTTGATCTGTTAAATCTGTGTTTTGAGGAGTGTTTTTGATGTTAAATGATCATTAAATTGATGTGGAAATGAGTCTTGATTGATGCAATCCCGGATAGGTTGGATTTCCTAAGTTTAGCTTGTGTTTTAAGGTAGTTTTTGTGGTGATCTTGGTGATCTGATGTTGCTGGAGGTATAAGGATGCTTATAGGTTGTTTTTAGATGTGTGTTGATGTTAATGGAAGTGAGGTTTTGCTGGTTTGTGGTTGGGCTTTGTTTAGAAGTGTTTCGGATGCATTTTCGGTTGTGTTTGGTGGCCGAAAATGGAGGTTTTGTGAGAGCAGCGAGTTTAGATGCTTTCATTGAAGCAATTAATGCATGATGATGCATTAATCCTCTGCTTTAATGTGTTGAAACAGGGGAGGCATCCTTGGATCCAAGAATTGTTGACCCGGAGGCTTGATTTGGTGCTTTGGCTTGAAGCGAAGTGGAAATCGGTGAGTGGATTTGTGAAAATGGTTTTCGGCTTTGAAACCAAGGTTTTGGGAGCTTAGTTTAAGTCTAAACAACTTTGCTAAGCTCAAGTGTAAGTTTTCGGATTACTCTCTTTAAGTGGTGGCCATGTTTTGGTGCAATGTAAAATGATGATTTTGCATGATTTGTTTACTGTTTTTGAAAGCATGTTTAAGCATGATAATTGCTGATGTTTTAGCATGATATATGCTGATGTTTATAGCCATGTGTTGAAGGTGACTCTAGGTAAGGGTACCTTGTTTTTAATGCATTGTTAAATGATGATTTAATGCTTTGAAATGCATGATGAAATGGCTTGGTTTAAATGCTTTAAAACAGTGGATTATGTGATGTATAAAGTGTGTATTGGCAAGTGATGGTTTGTAAAAGTGAAGGTCACTAAGGTGGTTAAAAGTCCTTGAGTGAGCCTTGTTACCTAAGATCATCAAGGTGTTTAAAAGTCCTTGGATGAATCTTGTTGCGGACACTAAGGTGGTTAAAAGTCCTTAGGTGCTCCTTTCCATGGTGTTTAAAAGTCCATGGGGCCAAGTTGTTTAAAAGTCCTTGGGGCCAAGGTGTTTAAAAGTCCTTGGGGTAATTCAAGCTACGGACACAAAGGTGGTTAAAAGTCCTTGTGTGGTCCTTTCATGGTGTTTAAAAGTCCATGGCCAAGGTGTTTAAAAGTCCTTGGGGCCAAGGTGTTTAAAAGTCCTTGGGGAAAGTTGTTGAACTTGATTTCATAAATGAAATGTATCACTTGAGCCAATATGACATGTATAGTACATTGAGATGCATGAGATGCATGTTTTAATGTTTATGTTGAAGCATGAGATGCTTGTTTAAAGGAAATGTGGAAGCATGATATTGCTTGATTTAAAGTATGCTTTGAGCATGTATGAAGGTTGTTTGTGAGCAAGTTTTATAAATGGTTTTAATTGCATTATTGATTGGTTTTTAAAGAGCACTCCTCACTAAGCTTTGGCTTACGCTCTCTCGTTTTCTTGATTCAATAATGCAGAGCATTAGAGTACATTGAGGGCAGCAAGAGAAGGCAATCAAACAAGTTCAAGTAAAGCTCAATGTATGGAAGGTTTTGTTAAACATTTAGCTTTTGTATGTTTTGGCAATGGGGGACCAATGTATATGTTTTGGGAGGTGTTTGAGACTCCCTAAGTATGTTAAGTGTTGTTGTTGTTGCTGGTTTTTGGATTGAACCTTATATGTTTGTTTTGCAAGTTTGATGCTTGAGTGGATAGCTTGTGTAGGAAGCATGACCATTAAATTGGGGCTTTTTGCATGTGATGTTATTTTGTTGTTTTGTTGGTTCCTATATGTCTTAAATATGTTGAATTGCATGCTGGTAAAGTTTGGTGGTGTTTGAAGCATGATTGATTGGTCAATTGCATGTTTAGGTATGCTTGTTTGCTGAAATCTGAGCAGGCGTTTCGGAACAGTACATACCGTTTCGGAACGGGTGCCTGGAATGAACGTAGGGGTCCGAAACGGGGTGCACCGTTTCGGAACGAAATGCTCACTGCCAGACCCCCGTTGCGGAACCAGTACCGGAACGGCCCGCGTTTCGGAACAGGGTCAACCTGTTTCGAAACGGTCGACCGTTAGGGGGCTGTCATGGTAGTTATATTTTTTGATTTGTTTGCGTTTTAGTCCCGAATCTTGTATGATCAATTGCATGAGCTGTGGATGTCCTTTTGAGCTGAAATTTCACAGAGAAGCATGAAACCTGACTAATTTCAAGATGGTAACTTTAATTTGGGATAAGTCGCTTAATTTATCAGAATTTACAATTTGGTCCCTAAAGTTGTAAATTGTTCAATTGGGTCCCTGTTTGATCTCTGATGTTTGTGATCTTTTAATATGTTGTTTGTATGATCACAATTAAGGATAATGTGCATCTAGACAAGACTAAAAGAAAAAAAAGGGTCGTTAATCAAGGTTGACTTTCGGGTTGACTTTGGTTTTCCCCGTGTAATCTTCGTAGTTCGGGTCAACCGTCTAGACTGGGCTACGGGGGTTACAGCATTCGTCAAACCAAACGACATCACAAGGAACTCATAATGCCCATACCTCGTTCTGAAGGTTGTCTTTGGCACATCCACATCCTTCACCTTCAACTGGTAATACCCTGACCTTAAGTCAATTTTAGAGAACACAGCCGCTCCCTGAAATTGATCAAAAAGATCATCAATCCTCGGCAATGGATACCGATTCTTGATAGTCAACTTGTTCAGCTGACGGTAATCGATGCACATTCTCATAGTGCCATCCTTTATCTTCACAAACAAGACCGGTGCACCCCAAGGTGACACACTCGGCCGAATGAAACCACGATCAAGCAACTCCTGAAGTTGCGTCTTCAGCTCCTTCAACTCTTTAGGTGCCATACGATAAGGAGTAATGGACACTGGAGTTGTGTTTTCATACAGCTCAATTCCAAACTCCAGTTGACAATTAGGAGGCAATCCAGGTAACTCCTCCGGAAACACACCAGGAAACTCTCGCACCATCCTGATATCTTGAAATCGTAGCTCCCTAGAGCTAGGATTCATCACGAAGGCTAGGTAGGATTCACAACCTTGCCTCAACATTCGGCTCGCTTCCAATGTAGACACCACATTGGCAAGAAACTTCACATTCTCACCAACCACCACTACCTCACAATCATCCGCAAGCTTCAGCGAAATTCGCTTGTTCTCAAAATCCACCACAGCTCGATGTTCAACAAGCCAATCCATACCAAGGATTACATCAAAACCATAGAAAGGCAATTCCATGAGCTCAACATGAAAAACATGGTTTTGCACAACCAAAGGACATCTTCTATATAACTTTCGTGTCACAACGGTTTCACCAAAGGAACTAGTATGAGTGTGTAGATCCAGAATGTATGAGTGTGTAGATCCAGAATCAATCAAGGAAAGTAATGACAAGGATTGCAAAGTGAAGGTACCTGCGATCACATCCGTGTCATTCCTCCCCTCTCGCTGAGCATACACTCGAGCTTGGCCACCACCCTCAGGCTGGACAACCACCACATGTGCCACATTTCTTCCACCATCATCTCTGCGGTGGAAGTTACCACGGTCGCGCCCACGACCTCTTTGTGGTGCAACAACACCCGGAGCACGTCCCTGACCACCACCGTCCAACAAAGGACACTCCCTCCTCATGTGGTCTGCCGAACCACAATTCCAGCACGAGTTACCGGTCACTACAATAGGAGCTTGCACCTCTCTCGCCGCCCGAGGACAATCACGCCTCAAGTGACCACGTGATCCTTACGCCCAGCATGTGTACTGATCAGCTCTCGCCATATCTCTCTGAACAGGCGCACCATGCCCTCCACCACCACGTCTAGCAGAAGACTGATATCTCCTATCTCGTCCCCTCTTATTCCGTCCACCACTGGAACTATACTCAGCAGCTCTCTTGCCCGAGCTATAACCAGCACCCCTAGAGGACAAACCCAAATTCAGCTCAATATCCTTTGCCCTACTAACCAGCACATCAAAATCAGTGTACTCAGCGGAAAGCATAAAGGTCATTACATCCGTCACCAAACCACACCGGAAATGCTCACACCTTTCCCGCTCATCAGGAATAAGCTCAGGTGCGTATTGACTGAGACGTACAAACTGGATCTCGTACTCAGCCACTGTCATGCTCCCTTGAGTAAGATACATGAACTCTCTTTTCTTTTCATCCAGGTATCGCACACCTAGATACTTCCTCTTGAACGCGTTCAGAAAGAACGTCCAAGTTACATCAGGTTCCTCCATTCCGGAGACAGTGGTCGTCCACCAGGTGTACGCATCATCATGCAACAGCGACACCACACATCCTAGCTTCTGCACATCATTGCAGTTCATCTGTCCCAATATCCTCTTGGTACTTTCCAACCAAGATTCGAAACCCTCCGTAGACAAACCTCTGAACTCAGTCCCTCCCAGACTGCACAAACGTTCCAAAGGTAATCTCGCATTAGCATCGCCTGATGCCCAGCTCCATGAGCTCCAGCTACTGCCGCCTGAAAGGCTCCAGCAATAGCATGTATCAACACTGCCATGTCAGGAGCAGCTTGCCCCTGCCCAGCTTCAGGTCCAGCGACCCCAGCACCAACACCAACACCAGCTCCATCACCTCCAGCACTACCACCACCGGGCGGTCCACCACCAGGAGGAGGAGGTAAATCCACAACATTTTCATCATTATTCTCATTCTCATTCTGAGCCATAGCTCGCGTGTTAATTCTCGTCTCTCTACGAGGTCCCATTCACTAAACAATGCAATAGCACAAATGCAATAATCATAATCAAGCTCAACAAGGTAAGAAATCCAAGTACTCAAGCTCATTTCCAAAATATTTAAGGCATCATGCCACAACTAGGGAGTCCATAAACATCTCCCAAAAACACAACCTAGGTTCCCATTGCCAAATATCAAAATCTAATAATGTTGTAAAATAGTAACCATACATGAGCTTAGCCCTCCCTTGGATTCTTAGCCTCCTTGCTGCCCACAAATACCTCAATTATCTGCATTATTGGTTCAAGAGAGAGACCATAAGCACAAGTGCTTAGTGAGGCATGCTCTAATGAAACAACACAATAATGCACATTGTAAAGCACTTGCAAAAAAAACCCTTTAACACTCATCAACATCATTCATGCAACATTGCATTTACAACAAGCATCTCATGCTTCAAATTCATTAACATGTCATATTGGCTTTCAAGTGACAAACCATAACCTTTTACAACATAAAACACAATCGGATACGCGGATTACAAGCTTTGTCCCATACGCTTCATACACACTACCAAACACACAAGGTGGAGTTTACCGGTACAATCTCAACCCCTCAACACCAGTGATGGAGTTTAACGGTACAACCACAACCCCTCCACATCACTCATTGGTAGTTGAATAACATCACTAACGAGAACACAGGACACTCAACACAAGATCCACACATGGACTTTTAACCACCATTGTGATCTTAAGCATCTCGTTAGTGTACTTGGATGGAGTTTACGGTACCATTACAACCCCTCAACATCCAAGGCGACTTTATTCACGGTGCACCCAATCCTATAGCCGGCTAACTATATCCAATTCAAGTACTTTAAAACCAACACATCACTTGCCAATATACATCAATTATCATCATTAATCCACTGTTTTAAAGCATCCAAATCAAAGCCATTAAACCATCATGCATCACTATGCATCAAGCCACAATTATCAATATCAACCCAAGGATCTCTTACATTGAGCATCCTTCAACACATGGCTTTCAAAACCAGCATTAATCATGCTAAAACATGCTTTCAAAACAGGATTTAAACATGCAAATTAAACACATTGCATCCAACCATTTCATGGTTCATTCAAGAGAGAAAGTTTCCCCAAAAACTTACTCTTGAGCTTAGTTAAGTTGTTTAGACTTAAACTATCATCCCAAACCTTCAAACATTCAATACAAAGCTGAAGATCCAACTCCACTCACCAATTTCATTTCGCAAGCTTGCCGAAATGCTGTTCAAGCCTCCGGATCAACACCACAAGGATCCGAGGATGTCTCCCCTGTTTTAAACACATCGAAGCAGAGGATTAATGCATCATGATGCATTAAAATCTTCAGCCATTACACATAAACTCGCTGCTCTCACCAAAACTCACATTTCGGCTACCAAACACAACCGAAATCACATCCAAACTCTTCCACAACATTACCAAGCCAAGATCCATCACTTCTAAACATTCTTAGACATCAATTAACATCCAAAAAGAACCTAAACTCATCCTTATACCTCCAGCTATAATAGAACACCAAAATCACCCCAAAAACCACCATTTTCATAAGCAAAAACTTAGGAAAATCAACCTATTCGGGATTGCATTGATTCAACCTCAATTACACATCATTAAACATCCAAAATACATTAAAAAGCCATCTCAAAACAGAGCCCAAACAATCACCACGAATTTCTTTAAGATGTAATCCAAATATTGAGTTTTAAGCCAAAATCATGATCACAACATTAAAACCTTTAATAAAACTTAATTTAAGGATTGGGAAGTTGGGAATTTCAGTAAAGAACTGAGTATTTAGAGGAGAAGAACATCCTTACCTCTAAATGTAGATTTCTCCTTGATTAGAGCCAAAATCCTTGAAAAATCAATAAGCAAATGAAGAGGATTTGATGTAAAAATGATTAGGAATCATTTGAGGATCGAAATCTCATTATTTAGTGTAAAAAATCAAAAGAAAAGTTGTTGTGGAAATGTGTTTGGCTGAGAGAATTTTGAGAGAAAATGAGATGAGAAATTTTTAAAGAAAGTTAGTTATGAAATCTCAAAATTAGTTTTTCCCATCTTCCTTTTAATTAATTAAACATTAAATGAATCATTTAAAACTAAGAAAAATCTGGAGAAATCAATCTTGGGTAAATTAGCTCCTTAAGGATTCAAAGTTTCAATCCTTACAAAACAGTCACCACTAAACTTTTCAAAAATTACATTTTAGTCACTAACTCGAAATGTCACACTTCCAAACCTTATTTTGAAAAATTGATTTCACCACTCTCTTATATATATTAAAAAGGATTTTTAGACATTTTTCCATATTTTTAATGCAACCCGAACTAGGCTTTCCCTAAAACCACCTTTTATATTTGAACCGAAAATCAGATCGGTCCGGATCTGACCCTAAACTTCCAAGCCCAAAATTGGGGTGTTACAACATCAATACTTGCTCGGGCAGTGGGTAATAAAATTTGAACATGCGCAAAACACATATCAAAGCAGTACCTTTTTCCACCATATATATTCAACTAAAGCTGATCAAGCATGGTTATGATAAGAACATTGAAATTACGTATGCATGGCTGGTAATGCATCTCAAATGAACTTAAGTTTGACAATAATTGAGTCATAAAGGGTCCTAAAATGAATACATTTACACACCTAACAAACAGTACAAGCGCTCCCCAAGGCGATACACTAGGAGGAATGAAACCATGGTCCAATAACTCCTGAAGTTGTGTCTTCAACTCCTTCAACTCTTTAGGCGCAATGCGATACGGAGCAATGGACACTTGAGTCGTATCCACATACGTCTCGATACAAAACTCTACTTCTCTATCCGGCGGCAAACAAGACAGCTCTTCCAAAAACAACCCCTAAAAATCACAAATGATGTGATTATCCTAGGGTCGTGCCTCCTTCATATTTAGATTCATAACATATGCTAAGTATGCTTGACACCCAACCTCTAACAAATTTTGTGCTTCCAAAGCCGAAACAATATTGGATAAGAACTTGACATTCCTTCCCACCACCACGACTTCATGATAATCGACAAGCTTCAAAAAACTCGCTTTGATTCAAAATCATCCATAGCTTTGTATTCAATCAACCAATCCCATACCCAAGATAACATCAAAACCTTAGAAAGGCAACTCCATCAAATTAACCACAAACACATGACATTGCACTGTCAAAGGCATCTCTAAAGTTGCAACTACGCCAACGGCATTACAACTTAAGAAAATTTCCACAATGTACTTCATTAGCATCAACTAATCCTAGAAAAAGACCTCGTACTCCAACCACCAACCTCCATAAACTACCTTCAGCACCTTCTTTACTCTTAAGGATCTTAAAGAATCTTTTCGCGAAAGCTACATACATATCATCTTCATTGATCTCCAAGAAATCATCCGTAAGTGTGACCATATGTGTATGCCCAGCTACATGCCCTCATAGATGCCTATGAATATGTATGTAAAATTTCTAATGTCTTGCCCAAATGAATGCATGTAATGACGTATTTAAATATATACATACAAGTATTTTGTATTGTGCACGATTAACAGTTCACACTTACCAGCAATATTCTCGGACCGATCACTTGCAACCAAATTTGCATCCTCAGAGCACCTCATACATCTTCGCCAAAATTTGCACCTATCCATCTCTAAAAAAGGGCTTTGATTCAAAGACTACTTCACATCTTGATTGTCAATCAAGATTCATTTTGGCGCATCATTGCACACAAAACCGTTACCACTCTTGCTAAATTTAAACCCAAGTATTCTTTGAATACTTGTCTCTTCGCAACCATGAATGCCACTAGAACTTTCATCATCTACTCGTCATAAAAACTAAACCAAAGCAACACCATTATCGTTAATTATCGTGTTGAGGCTACGGGAAACGAACTCCCGAGCAAACATTCCCACAAACACATTCTCATCTTACACATTGTCTTAACCAAACCACATTGCAACGCTCACATCATTTGCGCTCATCAGTAGTCAGTTCTGGTGTATGCTAGATTTCCTAATTTAAACATGCTATCCTGACCCAACACCATCTATAATCTCGAGAACGAGGATCGAGTCACTCAAGTTCGGAGATCACTTATAACAATTATTGATCGAGGAACAAGTAAACTCAAGATAAAATATCATTCTTATCTGTATACTTTTCCCCGACATTACTAGTCTTCCAAGCTCTCATTTCGGTTCCATTTTCGAAAACAATTACAAATATATAGCATGAAAATACAACAAATAAAACCATTCAGGCTAGCTCGAAGCAAGAATCTAAGATGCTCACATTTTAAAACAAAATATATTTATATAAATATTAATAATGGCAATGGGTACCCCAAACTCTACCTGTAACCCCCTTAACCCGGCCTAGACGGTTGACCCGAATTAAGAAGATTACACGGGGAAAACCAAAGTCAACCCGAAAGTCAACCTTGATTAACGACCCTTTTTTTCTTTTTAAAACTTGTCTAGATGCACATTATCCCTAGATATATCCGCAAGATCATCATATTCAAAGATCATAACCATCAGAGAACATTCAGGGACTCAATTGAACAATTTACAACTTTAGGGACCAAATTGTAAATTCTGAAATTTATAAGGACTTAACCCAATTTTAAGTTACCAACTTCAAATTAATCATCTTTCATGCTTCTCTGTCAAATTTCAGCTCAAAAGGACATCTCAAACTCATACAATTGCATAAACAAGTTTCGGGACCAAAACGTAACATTCCAAAACATCAAACCAACAATTTCAGTGCCCAACGGTCGAGTGTTTCGGAACAGGGAGGACCCGTTCCGAAACGCGGGACCGTTCCGCAACTGGTTCTGAAATAGTGCCTAGCAGTGGCATATCCGTTTCGGAATAGCTCCTTCCGTTTCGGAACGCCCAGGCCATTTCAGGCCCTCGTTCCGATACGGTAGCACCTGTTCCGAAACAGGCTGCGCAGATTGCAGAAAAATTGCTGGTTTATCATGCAATTGACCAACCGAACATGCTCCAAAAGCCACTAAAACAAGCAATTCATGCTTCAAGTTCATATCATGTCATATTGGCAACAAGTGATACATTCAACATAAGATCCACACATGGACTTTTAAACACCATTGTGATCTTATACCTTCCAAGGACCACACATGGACTTTTAAACACCATTGTGTCCTTAACCCATGGACTTTTAAACACCATGACAAGGACCACACAAGGACTTTTAAACACCTTTGTGTCCTTAGCAAGAATCTCCCAAGGACTTTTAAACACCTTGGAGTTCTTAAATAAACAAGGCTTACACAAGGAATTTTAAGCACCTTTGTAACCTTAACCAAGGACCAACCATGGACTTTTAAACACCATGTTGTCCTTAAATACACAAGACTCACCCAAGGAATTTTAACCACCTTGGTGATCTTAACCAAGAACCAACCATGGACTTTTAACCACCATGTTGTTCTTAAATAAACAAGGCTCACACAAGGACTTTTAACCACCTTTGTGACCTTAACCATCACTTGCCAATATGCATCATTAACAACAATAATCCACTGTTTTAAAGCATTTATCAAAGCCATAAACATCATGCATCATTAAGCATCAAACCACATTTAGACAATGTCCAAAAATGTAACGCCCCGGTTTTGAGCTTAGAAGTTTTGGGCTTGGACCGGTTCGGTCAAAGTGCGGTTCGAATATAAAAGAGTGAAATTAGGAAAGCCTAGTTCGGGTTGCATTAAAAATATGGAAAAATGTCTTAAAATCCTCTTTTATTATATATAAGAGTATGGTGGAATCAATTTTGCAAAATAGGGTTTGGAAGGGTGACATTTTGGGTTAGTGACCAAAATGTAATTTTCAAAAACTTTGAGACTGTTTTAAAAAGGATTGAAACTTTGAATCTTTAAGGAGCTATTTACCCAATGGGAGTTTCTCCAGATTTTTCTAAGATATTATATGATTAATTAAAGGTTTTTAAATAAAACAAAAGTGAAGGGAAGATATTTTGGCCATAACTAACTTTTCTCTCAAATCTTCCATTTTCATTTTCTCTCATTTTCTCTCAAACCAAACACCTTTTCTCCAGAGCTTTTCTCTCTGATTTTGTCACCTAAATATCTCTTTTCAATTCTCTTTTGATTGCTAATCATCTCCTCATCAAAACTTTACCATTTGCTAAGTGGATTTTCAAGATTTTGGTCCAAAAAGGGAGAAAACTCAAGTTTGGAGGTAAGAACGTCCTTCTCCTCTAAACTCTCAGTTCTTTACTGAAATTCCTAAGTTCTCAATCCTTAATTTGTGTTTTATAAAAGGTTTTAAGGTTGTGTTCTTGATCTTGGCTTTTAAATGCAAGATTTGGTTGATTTTGGTTAAAATTCGTATGATCTGTTTGAGCAGTGATTTGAGGTGTCTTTTTGATGTTAAATGAATGTTAAATTGATAAAGAATTGAGGTTTAATTAATGCAATCCCGGATAGGTTGAATTTCCTAAGTTTTGCTTGAGTTTTTGATGGTTTTTGGAGTGATCTTGTTGATCTTTTATAGCTGGAGGTATAAGGATGTGGTTAGATCCTTTTTGGATGTTATTTGATGTATAAGGATGATTAGATTTGATGGATCATGGCTGGGTAGTGTTGTGGAGTTGTTTGGATACATTTTCGGTTGTGTTTGGTGGCCGAAAATGGAGTGTGGATGAGAGCAGCGGGTTTAGGTGCTTTCATTGAAGCTATTAATGCATGATGATGCATTAATCCTCTACTTTGATGTGTTTAAAATAGGGGAGTCATCTTTGGATCCAAGTGGTGGTGATCCGGAAGCTTGATTGGTGTTTCGGCAAGTGGCGAAACGGAATCGGTGAGTGGATTTTGGTTTTCAGCTTTGAAACCAGTGTTTTGAAGGTTTGGGAGCTTAGTTTAAGTCTAAGCAACTTAGCTAAGCTCAAGAGTAAGTTTTCGGAAAAACTCTCTTGATGATGAGCCATGTATTGGTTGTATGCAATGTGGTTGTTTGCATGTTTTAAATCCTGTTTTGAAAGCATATTTAGCATGTTTATTTGCTGAGATTATAAGCCATGTGTTGAAGGATGCTCAAGGTAAGAGATCCTTGTTTTTGGACATTGTTTAAATGTGGTTTGATGCTTAAAGGTGCATGATGTTTATGGCTTTGATAAATGCTTTAAAACAGTGGATTGTTGTTGTTAATGATGCATATTGGCAAGTGATGGTTAAGGTCACAAAGGTGGTTAAAAGTCCTTGTGTGAGCCTTGTTTATTTAAGAACAACATGGTGGTTAAAAGTCCATGGTTGGTTCTTGGTTAAGATCACCAAGGTGGTTAAAATTCTTTGGGTGAGTCTTGTGTATTTAAGAGCAACATGGTGTTTAAAAGTCCATGGTTGGCTCTTGGTTAAGGTTACAAAGGTGGTTAAAATTCCTTGTGTAAGCCTTGTTTATTTAAGAACTCCAAGGTGTTTAAAAGTCCTTGGGAGATTCTTGTTAAGGACACAAAGGTGTTTAAAAGTCCTTGTGTGGTCCTTGTCATGGTGTTTAAAAGTCCATGGGTTAAGGACACAATGGTGTTTAAAAGTCCATGTGTGGTCCTTGGAAATTATAAGATCACAATGGTGTTTAAAAGTCCATGTGTGAGTCTTATGTTGAATGTATCACTTGTTGCCAATATGACATGATATGAACTTGAAGCATAAATTGCTTGTTTTAAATGCTTATGAGCATGTGCAAATGATGATTTGAATTAAGGTTATAAATGTGTTTTGTAAATGCATTTTGTGTGGTTTTAAATGAGCATTCCTCACTAAGCTTTTGCTTACGCTCTCTCTCTTTTCTTAAACCAATAATGCAGAGCATTAAAGTGCATAGAAGGCAGCAAGGTGGTGAAGAATCCAAGTGGTGAACTAAGCTCAAGTATGGTGAAGGTTTCTTAAACACTATTAGCTTTTGGCATTTGACAATGGGAACCTATGATGTTGTTTTAGGAGATGTTTTGGACTCCCTAAGTTGGTTTAATGATGTTAATAATGATGGAGTTGTAATTGGCCCTTATGTGGTTTGTTTGGAGATTTGATGCTTGAATGGTTTGCTAAGTAGGAAGCATGCCTATAGATTTGGGGATTTTCATAATTGATGCCATGTTGATGTTTGGTTGATGCAATTATATTCCTTGTATGTTGAATGACTTGCTGGTAAAGTTTGGTGGCATTTGGAGCATATTTGATAAGTCAATTGCATGATAAACCAGCAATTTTTTCTCCAATCTGGGCAGCCTGTTTCGGAACAGGTACTACCGTATCGGAACGGGGGCCTGAAATGGCCTGGGCGTTCCGAAACGAAAGGAGCTGTTCCGGAACGGATATGCCACTGCCAGGCACTGTTTCGGAACCAGTTGCGGAACGGTCCCGCGTTTCGGAACGGGTTCTCCCTGTTCCGAAACACTCGACCGTTGGGCACTGAAATTGTTGGTTAGATGTTTTGGAATGTTTGCATTTTGGTCCCGAAACATGTTTGTGCAATTGAATGAGTTTGAGATGTCCTTTTGAGCTGAAATTTGACAGAGAAGCATGAAAGATGATTAATTTCAAGTTGGTAACTTAAAATTGGGTTAAGTCCTTATAACTTTCAGAATTTACAATTTGGTCCCTAAAGTTGTAAATTGTTCAATTGAGTCCCTGAATGTTCTCTGATGGTTATGATCTTTGAATATGATGACCTTGTGGTTATATCTAGGGATAATGTGCATCTAGACAAGTTTAAAAAAAAAAAAAGGGTCGTTAATCAAGGCTGACTTTCGGGTTGACTTTGGTTTTCCCCGTGTGATCTTCTTAATTCGGGTCAACCGTCCAGGCCGGGTAAAGGGGGTTACAAAAAACAAGGATCTCTTACCTTGAGCCTCCTTCAACACATGGCTTATAATCTCAGCAAATAAACATGCTAAATATTCTTTCAAAACAGGATTGAAAACATGCAAACAACAACATTGCATACAACCAATCCATGGCTCATCATCAAGAGAGTTTTCCGAAAACTTACTCTTGAGCTTAGCTAAGTTGCTTAGACTTAAACTAAGCTCCCAAACCTTCAAAACACTGGTTTCAAAGCTGAAAACCAAAATCCACTCACCGATTCCGTTTCGCCACTTGCCGAAACACCAATCAAGCTTCCGGATCACCACCACTTGGATCCAAAGATGACTCCCCTGTTTTAAACACATCAAAGCAGAGGATTAATGCATCATCATGCATTAATAGCTTCAATGAAAGCACCTAAACCCGCTGCTCTCATCCACACTCCATTTTCGGCTACCAAACACAACCGAAAATGCATCCAAATAACTCCACAACATTACCCAGCCATGATCCATCAAATCTAAACATCCTTAAACATCAATTAACATCCAAAAAGGATCTAACATCACCCTTATACCTCCAGCTATAATAGATCAACAAGATCACTCCAAAAACCATCAAAAACTCAAGTAAAACTTAGGAAATTCAACCTATCTGGGATTGCATTAATTAAACCTCAATTCCTCATCAATTTAACATTCATTTATCATCAAAAAGACACCTCAAATCACTGCTTAAACAGATCATACGAATTTTAACCAAAATCAACCAAATCTTGCATTAAAAAGCCAAGATCAAGAACACAACCTTAAAACCTTTTATAAAACACAAATTAAGGATTGAGAACTTAGGAATTTCCGTAAAGAACTGAGAGTTTAGAGGAGAAGGACGTTCTTACCTCCAAACTTGAGTTTTCTCCCTTTTTGGAACCAAATTCTTGAAAATCCACTTAGCAATTGCAAAGGTTTTGATGAAGAGATGATTAGCAATCAAAAGAGAATTGAAAAGAGATATTTAGGTGACAAAATCAGAGGAAAAAGCTCTGGAGAAAGATGTTTGGTTTGAGAGAAAAGATGAGAGAAAATGAAAATGGAAAATTTGAGAGAAAAGTTAGTTATGGCCAAAATATCTTCCCTCCACTTTTGTTTTATTTAAAAACCTTTAATTAATCATATAATATCTTAGAAAAATCTGGAGAAACTCCCATTGGGTAAATAGCTCCTTAAAGATTCAAAGTTTCAATCCTTTTTAAAACAGTCTCACAGTTTTCAAAAATTACATTTTGGTCACTAACCAAAATGTCACCCTTCCAAACCTCATTTTGTAAAATTGATTTCACCAAACTCTTATATATAATAAAAGAGAATTTTAAGACATTTTTCCATATTTTTAATGCAACCCGAACTAGGCTTTCCTAATTTCACTCTTTTATATTCGAACCGGACTTTGACCGAATCGGTCCAAACCCAAAACTTCGCCCAAAACCGGGGCGTTACACTACCCCAAATTATCACATAACAAGTCATACAGCATGTTATCAACCATCGTACATAGCACACAATTAATCAACGATTAAAACATACCATAAGCAACCATCGTGCATAGCAAACATAAAGAAATTATTTAAACATTGATATTACCACAAATTACCTCCCCATTTTTTATAAACATGGCTCTGATACCAACAAATGTAAACCCCTTGACATGGTCTAACCGTTTTACCGACTCGAGCGAGTTATACGGGGAATATTTGAGTAAACCCATGAAGATTTACCTCAATAAACGAACCTATTCTTTTTCTTTTATGTTGCCTAGATGCGTTTACGAATCCTGAGGTGAACATACTCACAGCGAATAAAGTTACAACTCGGACGAAGTCAATTGATCATTTTGTTAAGACTAAACATTTTTAGGGACCATTTTGTAAAACTTACAAAATTTAGAGACCTATCATGAGATTGATGCTACCATAGGCAATTAGTCAGGTTTCAAGCTCACATATAAAATTTCAACTCAATTCGATCACCCAAGCTCCCTCAATTGCATTCACAAACATTCAGGGACTAAAATATAAAGATTCAAAACCCCAAAAGATGGTATTTAACCAACTTACCTAAAAGGGTATCGATACCCTCAGCCACATTATCGACACAGTCCCATGAAATTTTACCTACAAATTCCAGTAGTGTCAAACCGTATCGATACGGTCTCGATGTATCGATACACTTAGCCCTTTCTTCATACACTGTACTAATACGGTGCTTACTATACCGATACGTTAAGCCATTTTTGCCTGATTGTATTGATACCGTAGCCCGAGTATCGATATGTTTGGGCCTGTAATGTCACATTTCATTCAATAAACAATCTATAAACCATAAATAAACCCCTAGGCATGCTTATAGCATATAACCAACATATATGGGGATCGATCCTCAACCATACACATCAGAAACAACATCATATCATGATCACACAACCAAAAGAGAAATCTATAGGCATGAACCCTATTACAAGTCAAGTAAAGCACTGTACCAAAACTCAAATCAAACATTAAAGGTCATTTACAAGTCTATTAAGGCACTACAAAATTGTGTCAAACCAGGGAGTTCACCACAACACTCCCAAAATACAAAGGTAACCTCCCATTGCAAACTTATTACTAACGATTTGTTTAAAAACCATACTTGAGCTTTGAGCAACGCTTGGACTCCTTTACTTGCTTCCTCGCTATTCGTTCAATCTACTTTTCCGCATTGGTAAGAAAAAGGAGTGTAGGCAATAAGCTTAGTGAGGGATGCTCAAAACAAAACCATTAATAATACCTTTCTAGAAACCTTTTTTTTTAAATAAACCATTTCTCATCTTGCTCAACAATTCTCATGCCTTAAAACACATTAAAGCAAAACATTTAATTCTAAAACACATGTATCATTTGGCTCTTGCATTAATCGCAATGCAAATATCAAATTAGGCTTCACATGCTTTAACTTGCAATACATGCTACAACATAGAATCTCATGTATAATGCTCATTATTACAAAACCATTTAAATTACTGATACATGTAATCTCATATATTGGCACATTCAAGTGACCCGGATGGTTGCTACCTATCATAAAATACACGTTGTGGCTGCTCCCACCATAAAAACAACTCGAATATGTGGGTACATCTTATGGCGTGGCTGCTCTCACCATAAGAAAAGGCAGAACACTTGGTGTGGCTGCTCCCACCAAAGTGTTCACAAGGTGTGGCTGCTCCCACCAAAGTGTTCGCAAGGTGTGGCTGCTCCCACCTTAATGCTCACAAGATGTGGCTGCTCCCATCATGTTTTAGGCTCACGTACGTACAAATTTTGTTCATTTCATAGTGCACACTTATTCTATTGGTCGACCAATTATATCTGATAATATTAAGTCTCATCACTATGTCAATATACACTTTTAAACCCTGTTACCTCATTGTTTTTATATGCATCATTCAAACCAATTTCTATCAAAGCATCTCAAATACATTAAACCATGTATTTAGGCATTTTCTCAAACATGTTGCATACCACTTTCTAAGCATATGTATTATCAAAATATAAACATATGCAACACTATCTCCTTCATTTTGATAGCTGCCTCTTCTTCTTTCATTTCTTAGTCGGTGATCGGCAACCGGTTTTAATACTGGTTTTCGATCACCGGATTCATTATTTTCATATTTTTATTTTCTTGTTTATTTATATTTTTAATAAAAATCTCTGTCTTTGTGGCACGTGTTTCTCTGTCCTTGTGGCACGCTTTTTCGTTATTTTTTTGGTTCGTTTCATCTGTCGTTTTTGGCATGATTTCAGCATACCTTAGCGTTCGTTTGGTGCTCTTACAGAGATCTTCGCGACGCTAGTTTCTGATTTTGATTCTGTCGGTGTTCATAGAAAGATAGATCCCCTCTCGGTTGATGGTCGTTTGCCGATGTAATCAAACCTGGGTAGCGGAACAATCTGTCTGATAGTTTGGTTCGCTCACCACTCCTTTTTCACATCGTAAAGCGTCTCGTTTGGTTAGAGACAAGGAGATTCAGGAAGACTTCTGAATTTTATCGGTATGCTAATATCTATGAAAATATTTGTTTTCTTTGCATCTTTGGGTTGATTGAGATTTTGGTGTACTAGATCTCATTATTCTCCATTTTGGATGTTTTGTATTTGAGATATTTTTCATAGTTATTAATAAAATTCAGTTGTCATTATAAAAAAAATATAAACATATGCAACATTTTCCACTTTCAAAACATGCAAATAACAGTAGCTAAAACAATTCCATCTTCAAAGCATGAGCATGAATTTAATAAAACAATGGACATTGAAAACCGAGAGCGAATTCTTCTATACTTACTTCTGAACTTAGATTAGCGTTTCAAGCTTAATATAAACCCTAAACCTTGCTTTCAAAGCTTTGAAAAGCTTTAAAAATCATTTTCCACTCAAGAACTTAATATCCCCTCGAAGATAATTTCTCGACGTCAACGCCTCAACGCCTACTGAACAATGTCCAAACACTCGCCAACTTCCATAAAAAAAATACAAGGGTCAATATGATTAGACCCTATCAAAATAACCCATTTATTATAGCACCCCATCACAAACATTTAAACCAATTACTATTCGAACAACCATGACCCCACCTCTGTTTCCTTCACGCTACACAAAAATCACAATTCTCAAATTCCCCTCTCTCTTTTTCACGCCCAGCCCACGCTGCGCATTTCACTTCCAAATTATTCTCATTTTTTTATTTTGTCTCATTAATTAACGCAGCTAGCACAACTAGCGCCCAACTATACGCCCAGCGCATTGCTTCGAAGGGAAGGGCAGTAGCCCTGCTTTGAAGGCACCTTTTTTTTTACTTTCAAACATTGAATCGAACATGTATGTTGCATCTAATATGTAATCTAATAATACAATTAAACATTCAACCAATTATCCCAAATTAATAACTTAAATCTAAAATTAAACAATTAGATTAATTACCCTTAAAAAACCCAATTAAAATTAAGATATTACCGAGTAATCTTCAAATCAAATTAAAAACTGAAACAAAAAAATTAAAGGCTTAGAAATTTCAATAAAGAACCTTTGATTAGAGGAGAGAAAAAAAATATCCCCTCTAAAACAAGCTTTTTCCTTGATTGGCAATGATTTAGATGAAAATCTTCAAGAAATCCAAAGCTAGTTGATATAGAAATCTATTGGAACCATTTAGAAATCAAAAGTGCATGAAAAAAATAAAACTCTTGATATTTTAGTGGTGAAAAAATAGTTTGGCCGATTGAAAAGTTGAGAGAAAAAGTTGGGAGAAAATAAGTTAGATAAGAAATGTTTTAGCCTTTTAAATTCTTTTTTAATAAAACTCATTAAATAAATCAATTAATTAAATCTTTTAATAATACCAAAGCAAGGGAAAAGGCTTATAACCCCATGATGTAATAGCTCCTTAAAGATTTTAAGTTCTGGCTCTTTTCAATTTAGTCATTAAAACGTATTTTGAAATTTTTACAATTTAGTCACCGTTTTCAAAATACTAATTAAATCAGTCCAATTTTATCAAATTAAACTCTCCAAAACCTTTAAAACATTATTTTAGGATTTTAGAATATTTTTCTATATTTTATCTACCTCAAAAACTATTTATTTCAAATTATTCCCGAAACTAGTCTAACCCTTGCGAACCGGTTTACCCGAACCCCTTAGCCAAACCCGACTAACTACTAAGCCCAAAATCGAGGTGTTAAAACATCCATTTTTTCTTATTTTTTTATCTAGATGCAATTTATTAACATATGGTGTACATGCTAGCAGGGGCTCAAATCTCCTATAAATCGGACACCAATAAGGCAATCAATTGCGAACACGAACGTAAAAGGACCAAATTGCAATTCTAGAAAACTATGAGGATTTATCCCAATTTTAGGTTACCAATCCTCAATTATTCAGGTTTCATGCTTCCATATCAAATTTCAACTCAAAATGTAAGAATCAGAAACGTAAAATAACACTTTAACCATAGAAACGACTACCCGTATCGATACACGAGCAAGTGTATCAATACACTAAAATGATCATCAAACTTCAGATTCTAGTAGCTCAAAACCGTACCAATACAGTCCCTCGCATATCGATACGCCCAGCCAAAATTATTAAGGTTGTACCGAAACGCTAACCCGCGTACCGAAACACTAGACCAAATTTTACTTACCCGAATCAGTTTATGAGCCCGTGTGCCGATACGCCGAGACTTCAAATGTCCCAATTTGCTAGTTTTTCATGCTTTCAAGGATTCAATCACATTCCAAACATACCATAATCATAACATAAACATATTAGGAACTAATCCAAGCCAAAACATAATAGAAATAAGAACCAATCATAGCATCATATCTCAAATAGGATCCAATAGACATGCAACCTAAAATCAATTAACCAAAGCATGGCATATCAAAGTAAAGCAACAACCAAACATTAAAGGTCATTTACAACTTCAAATCAACAATATAAACTTGCTCAAACTAGAAGTTTAAGAAACACACTCCCAAATCAACAATGAACCCTATTGCCTTTATAACTATTAGTCTAGTTTGGAAACCATACTTTCAAGTATCAAGTCCTAGGAGTTATCCATTGCTTTCTTCTGCCTTCGTCCGCTAGTTCTCTGCGTTGATGGATATAACGAGCGTAGGCACATTAAACTTTGTGAGGAGTGCTCAAAACAACACATCATCAATGCATTCTAAATCCGGTTGATAAAATCATTTGAAAATCTCATTTCAAAACCTCACCATCACTTAAAACTTTATCATGCCTTTCAAACCATGCACTTAATCATTTCCAAAATCGACCATATGTAACATGTATCATGTACCAACAACAAAATTCCATTTGCTAACACTCAATTTAAGCTTTCCCGTGCATAAAAAATCATATGCAAGGCTTAAAGAGTAACCATGTATAAATCAACATTATACAACATAATCCATCAACATGTACATAAACAATTATATTGGCTATCAAGTGATCATAAACCAAGTTTCACATTAACCAAAACATTACATCAGATACACATATTCAACAAGTGTCCTCTCAACACTTCATACAACCTCAACTGAAATAATGGTACAATCACAACCACGGTACAATCACAATCGGGTACAATCACAACCCCAAATCATTAGTTAGGAGTATAACCCACTAACATGAGTTTTCAGTACCATATAACCCCTCAACCGTTAGGGCACTTGGATGGAATATTTGATACCTTACAACCTCTCAACATCTAAGGCAACTTTTTATAGTGCACTAGCAAACCTATGGCCAGCCAACTATATCTGCTAACATTTTAAACCACATCACTTGCCAATATAATTATAACCATGTACCTCGTTGTTTTCATATGCATCAACATAAAACCATTTTTCCAAAGCAACAACCCATGCTTTTAAACAAGTATAAAACACATACTTACATGGATCACTTACCACATGCATCCATCACCATTTCATGATTAAAAATAGTATATAACATACTTAAAACAAGCATAAACAGTAGGTATCATGCAATCAAAGCAAGTGCATAAAACCATTTCATAAAAGCACGACTAAGAGAGAAAATCATATTATACTTACTTCCGAGTTTAAATCAGCATTTCAATCTAAGTTTAAACTCTCAAAACAACCTTTAAACATTTTCAACACTTTATTCCACGTTCTCACTCATCGACAACACAAAGCCTCGCTTGACGATGCGAAATTACCCTTTCGACGCCTCTAGAACAAAGCCACAAGCTTGAGGATCGATCTCCCCAGTTTTAACCACACAAAAACAGAGGTTCCAGTGCATCAAAATGCATTCATAAACCCAACAACAACAATCCTCAACAATCCTCTTCAAACACTAGTTGAAACTTCACCAAAACTACCGAAAACAACATCTAATACCCTCCAAACGTAACCCAACCAAAACTTACTGATTTGAACCATCAATTAACATCAATTGACACCCAAAAATCATTCTAAATCAACCTTGTACCTCCAGCATTCAATAAACCTCCACAATACCTCAAAAACACATTACTAGCAACCTAGAAAATTAGAGATTTGCCTAGTTTCGAGATTCTAATATTAAAACGAACTTATTAACATTATAAAACATCAATATCATGTTCTAATCTGATAAAGAACCAAACAAAACAGATCCAAAACGAATTTTAATAAATTTCTCTAATTAATTTTCAATTAAACCAATTTTTTATAATTAAATCATCAAAACAAATTAGAAAACATATATAAAGGATCAAGAACTTGATAATTTCATTAAAGAACCATTAACTAAAGAAAAAGAAAGATCCTCACCTCCAATGATTGAAATCCCTCTCAATTGGATGATTTCACTCTTGAAAAAAAAAACAATCAACGAGATTTTGTAGAAAAAAATAGAAAATCCATTAGAAATCATTAGTTTAAGAAGACAAGATCATTACCTCAAATCATTGCTGGAAAAATGAGTGTTTGGCTGAAGAGATTTTGAGAGAACTTTTGGAGAGAAAATTTACGTAAAAATTGTTTTAAGAAATAACTACCTTTTTAAAATAATCCCTTTTAATCCTTGAATTAAAACACTTTAAATTAATCCAATTGAGAGAAAAATCTGATAAAAATATTTAGGTATATTAGCTCCTTGAAGATTCAAAGCTTTGACCCTTTTACAAAACAATCAATAAAATTAGTTTTACACTTTTACATTTTGGTCACTACTCCCCAAATTTCAAATCTCCGAAACTCATTTCCCAAAATTGATTTTACCAAAATTATTAATATTTTAAATGAAGATTTTATAACATTTTCCCATATTTTTATCACTCTCAAAAATATTTATTCCAATTTAAATCCTAAAACTAACTCGAATCAACTAACCTTGTTCTCCCAAACTGTCTAACTTTCCTGGTTAACATCTAGGCCCAAAATCGGGGCCTTACAACTCTCCCCCACTTTAAGAAATTTCGTCCTCAAAATTTACCTGGAGGAAAAAGATGCGAAAATTGTTTCTTCATGCCAGTCTTGCTTTCCCGCGTGGCCTCCTAAACTCCACGATGTGCCACAATACCTTTAAAAGCTCGATCGTCTTGCCACGAAGAAAATTAATACTAGAATCAAGGATCTCTACAGATTCCTCATCATAAGATAGATCCGGTTACAACTCAATCTCTTCCACTTCATAAGATGCAAGTGAACCGACCTATACCTCCACAAAATTGATACATTAAACATGTCATGAATCTTCTCCAACTCAGGGGGCATCCTCAACCAATAAGCCACAAGACCTACACGCTCCACAACATCATATGGTCTAATAAACCTCAGACTAAGCTTACCCTTACATCTAAATCGCATCATCTTCATCCAAGGTGACACTTTCATAAACACACGGTAACCAACATCATATTTTATCTCTCTACGCTTCAAATTCGTGTAGGATTTCTGACAATACGAAGCTGCTCTCAAGCAATCACAAAATGAGCTTCACCTTCTCATTTGTACCTTTCAACACATTCGGCATGGAAACATATTTTCCCCAAACCCAGCCCAACATAATGGTGTGCAACACTTCCTACAATACAAGGTCTCATACGGTGCCATTTATATACTAGCTTGATAGCTATTATTATACGCAAACTCCACCAAAGGCAACTACTTTTCCCAGGTTCCTTGGAACATGCTGATGTAACATCTCAACATATCCTTTAAGACTTGGATCACACGTTCAAATTGACCATCCGTCTAAGGATGATACAAAGTATTGAAATTCAAACGTTTACCCAAAGCCTGATGCAAACACTCCTAAAACCTCGTCGTAAACTGTGAATCCCTATCTAAAACTATATAATTGGGCACCCCATGCAAACGCACAATCTCCACAATGTACAGATTCGCCAACTTATCCAAGGTATACGTCGTACGCACTGGCACAAAATGTGCACACTTCGTAAATCGATCAACAATCACCCAAATGGAATCCTTCTTATTTGGTATTAACGGCAACCCAGACACAAAATCCATGGTGATTCTCTCCCACTTCCACTCCAGTATCCTCAACAGTTGTGACAACCTAGAAGGAAATTGTTGTTCGGCCTTAACACGCTGACACACCATGCACTTAGCAATAAAATCAGCCACATCTGTAACCCCCTTAACCCGGTCTAGACGGTTGACCCGAATTAAGAAAGTCACACGGGGAAAACCAAAGTCAACCCGAAAGTCAACCTTGATTAACGACCCTTTTTTTTTCTTTTTAATCTTGTCTAGATGCACATTAACCTTAAGTGTGAACAAACAAACAACATATCAAAAGATCCCAAACATCAGAGATCAAACAGGGACCCAATTGAACAAATTACAACTTTAGGGACCAAATTGTAAATTCTGATAAATTAAGGGATTTAACCCAAATTAAAGTTACCATCTTGAAATTAGTCAGGTTTCATGCTTCTCTGTGAAATTTCAGCTCAAACGGACATCCACAGCTCATGCAATTGATCATACAAGATTCAGGACCAAAACGTAAACAATTCAAAACATACAACTACCATGTCAGCCCCCTAACGGTCAACCGTTCCGAAACAGGCTAGCCCTGTTCCGAAACACGGGCCATTCCGAAACGGGTTCCGGTACATGGCCTCGGCAGAGGCTAAACCGTTTCGAAACGGTGCATACCGTTTCGGACGCCTGGGTTCATGCAAGGCACCCGTTCCGAAACGGTACACCCCTGTTCCGAAACGCCTGCACAAAAACCAGCAAACAAGCATACTAGATCATGCAATAGGACACTCAAACATGCTCCAAACATCACCAAACTTTACCAACAAGCAATTAAATATATTTAAGACACCCAAGCATCATCAATTCAGCAAAATAACATCACATGCAAAAAGCCCCAAATTCAAGGTCATACTTCCTACACAAGCTAACATTCAAGCCATAAACCTTCAAAAGCAAGCAATATAAAATCAATCCAAAAACCAGCAATTCAAACAATCATTTTACATCCATAGGGGGGGTCTCAAACACCTCCCAAAACATACACGTTGGTCTCCCATTGCCAAATCAACCAAAAGCTAAAATGTTTAACAAAACCTTCCATACATTGAGCTTTACTTGAACTTGTGTGCTTGCCTCCTCTTGCTGCCCTCAATGCACTCTAATGCTCTGCATTATTGAATCAAGAAAACGAGAGAGCGTAAGCCAAAGCTTAGTGAGGAGTGCTCTTTTAAAACCATTCAATAATGCATTTTAAACCATTTGTAAATCATGCTTGTAAACAACCTTTACACATGCTCAAAGCATACTTTAAATCAAGCACTAACATGCTTCCACATTTCATTTAAACAAGCATCTCATGCTTCAACATAAACATTAAATCATGCATCTCATGCATCTCATGTACTATACATGTCATATTGGCTCAAGTGATACATTTCATTTAGAAATCAAGTTCAACAACTTTCCCCAAGGACTTTTAAACACCTTGGACCCCAAGGACTTTTAAACACCTTGGCCATGGACTTTTAAACACCATGAATGGACCACACAAGGACTTTTAACCACCTTTGTGTCCGTAGCTTGAAATACCCCAAGGACTTTTAAACACCTTGGCCCCAAGGACTTTTAAACACCTTGGCCCCATGGACTTTTAACCACCATGGAAAGGAGCACCTAAGGACTTTTAACCACCTTAGTGTCCGCAACAAGATTCATCCAAGGACTTTTAACCACCTTGATGATCTTAGATAACAAGGCTCACTCAAGGACTTTTAACCACCTTAGTGACCTTCACTTTTACAAACCATCACTTGCCAATACACACTTTATACATCATGTAATCCACTGTTTTAAAGCATTTAAATCAAGCCATTTCATCATGCATTTCAAAGCATTAAATCATCATTTAACAACGCATAAAAACAAGGCACTCTTACCTAGAGACACCTTCAACACATGGCTTAAAACATTAGCATAAATCATGCTAAAACATCAGCAAATAACATGCTAAAACATGCTTTCCAAAACAGTAGCAAATCATGCAAAATCATCATTTCACATTTCATCAAAACATGGCCACCACTTTAAGAGAGTAATCCGAAAACTTACACTTGAGCTTAGCAAAGTTGTTTAGACTTATACTAAGCTCCCAAAACCTTCAACCTTTGGTTAAAAAGCTGAAAATCCATTTTCACTCACCGATTACCAAACAAGCCTAGCCAACAAGCTTTCCAAGCTTCCGAAACCTTCCGAAAACACCTCCAAAACTCAAGGATCAACCTCCCCTGTTTCAAGCACATAAAAACAGAACATTAATGCATCCTTATGCATTAAAACACCAGCAACATCAACACAACTCGCTGCTCATCTCAAATCTAACAATTTGGCTACCAAACACAACCGAAACCATCCCCAAACACTTCCAAAACTTAACCCAGCCAAGATCCATCACTTCTAACCATTTTTATACATCAACTAACATGCAAAAAGATCACAACCACGTCCTTATACCTCCAGGTATAACAGATCACCAAAAACACTCCAAAAACAACCAAAACTCAAGCCAAACTTAGGAAATTCAACCTATCCGGGATTGCATTGATTAAACCTCAACTTCTAATCATTTTAGCATTCATTTAACATCAATTTAACACCTCAAAACCCTGCTTAAACAGATCACACGAAATTTTCACCAAAAACACCAAATCTTGCATTTTAGCCAAAAATCAAGATCTCAATTGAAAAGCCTTTAATAAAACATGAATCAAGGATTGAGAACTTAGGAATTTCAGTAAAGAACTGATAGTTTAGAGGAGAAGGACGTTCTTACCTCCAAACTTGAATTTCTCCCTTTTAGAGCCAAAATGCTTGATGAATCAACTTGTAAATTGTGAGGTTTTGATGATGAGATGATTAGAAATCAAATGAGAGTTGAAATGAGAGATTAAGAAGTCAAAATCAGAGAAAGAAATCTGAGGAAATCTTGTTTGGGTAGAGAGAAAATGAGAGAAAAGAGAATTTGAGAGAAAATAGAAAAATTAGTTAAGAAATGGTTAAAATGATTTCCCTCTCTTTTCTTAATCTTTAAAATCAGATTTTAGACTTAAAATATCTTAGAATAATCTGGAGAAATCCTTTTTGGAATAATAGCTCCTTAAAGATTCAAAGTTTCAATCCTTTATAAAACTGTCCCGCAACTTTCAAAAATTACATTTTGGTCACTAGTCAAAATGTCAACCTTCCGAACCTCATTTTCCAAAATTGATTTCACAGTTCACTTTTATATATTAAAAGATGATTTTAGAATATTTTTCCATATTTTTAATGCAACCCGAACTAGGTTTTCCTAAATTCCCTCTTATATATTCGATCAGCACTTAGACTGAACCGGTCAACGCCAAAACTTCTGAGCCCAAAACCGGGGCGTTACAACTCTCCCCCCCTTAAGAAATTTCGTCCTCGAAATTTACCTGAAGGAAAGAGATAAGGAAACTGCTTCAGCATATCCTCCTTTCGCTCCCACGTGGCTTCCTCAACACCGCGATGCTTCCACAGCACCTTCACCAACTCAATGATCTTGCCACGAAGAACCTTGCTATCTGATTCCAGAATCTTCACCGGTTCCTCATCATAGGTCAAATCCGGATTCAATTCCACCTCCTCCACAGGCAACACATGCGAAGGATCCGATCGATACCTCCGGAGCATAGAAACATGGAACACATCATGAATCTTCTCCAGCTCCTGAGGTAACCTCAACCAATACGCGACAGGACCAACACGCTCAACAACCTCATACGGTCCAATGTATCTAGGGCTCAGCTTACCCTTCCGCCCAAACCTCATCACCTTCTTCCAAGGCGAAACCTTCAAGAACACGCGATCACCCACCGCAAACTCTATCTCCCTACGCTTCAAATCCGCGTAAGACTTCTGCCGATCAGAAGCAGCCTTCAACCTCTCACATATGAGCTTCACCTTCTCGGTGGTACCTTTCAACAAAGCAGGCATCGAAACCAACTTTTGACCAGTTTCAGCCCAACACAGAGGAGTCCTACACTTCCTCCCATACAGAGCCTCATAAGGTGCCATCTGTATACTTGCCTGAAAACTGTTGTTGTAAGCGAACTCAACCAAAGGCAAATGCTTCTCCCAAGAACCTTGGAACTCTATCACGCAACATCTCAACATATCCTCCAAAATCTGAATAACTCGCTCAGACTGGCCATCCGACTGAGGATGATAGGATGTACTGAAATGCAACCTTGTACCCAGAGCTTGATGCAAACACTGCCAAAAACGCGATGTGAACCTCGGATCCCTATCCGACACGATCGACTTAGGCACACCATGCAACCTCACAACCTCAGCAACGTACAGCTCTGCCAGCTTATCCAAGGAGAACGTAGTATGCACAGGCAAGAAATGTGCACACTTCGTCAGGCGATCCACAATCACCCAAACAGAATTCTTCTTCGACGGAGACAAAGGCAAACCAGAGACAAAATCCATGGTAACCCTCTCCCACTTCCATTCAGGAATTTTCAACGGTTGCAACAAACCAGAAGGAACCTGATGTTCAGCCTTAACGCGCTGACACACCAAACACTTGCTCACGAACTCTGCCACATCCTTCTTCAAGCCCACCCAATAGTACTCATCACGAAGATCGCGATACATCTTTGTACTACCAGGATGCATAGCAAAAGGACTACTATGACCCTCAGCTAGAATAGCATGCCTCAACTCAGCATCTGCAGGCACTACTATCCGCTTACCAAAACACAACACCCCATCCTCATTAAAACAGAAATCCGAAGGTCTACCCTCTGCGATATCCTGAACATGAGACACCAAGGAATCATCCAACAACTGCTTGTCCTTCATCAACTGAACCAACGAAGGTTTCACTTGCAACTCAGCAACAAGACCACCATCCTGCGATATACTCAAGCTAGCAAACATAGCTCTCAGCTCAACAGCTACCTTCCTACTCAAGGCATCCGCAACAACATTGGCCTTTCCAGGATGATACTCTATCGTCAGATCATAATCCTTGAGCAACTCCAACCAACGTCGCTGCCTGAGATTCAACTCCTTCTGAGACATCAGATACCTCAAACTCTTGTGATCCGTGTACACCGTACACTTCTCACCATACAGATAATGCCTCCAGATCTTCAGAGCAAAAACCACTGCAGCCAACTCAATATCATGCGTAGGATAATTGCGCTCATGTACCTTCAACTGCCGCGACGCATAAGCCACAACCTTACCCTCTTGCATCAGCACACACCCCAAACCAACATAGGATGCATCACTGTAGACTACAAACTCTTTCCCTGATTCAGGTTGAATCAAGATAGGAGCTTGCGACAAAGCCAACTTCAGCTTCTCAAAAGCTTGCTGTCTCGCTTCTGTCCACTCATACCTAACATCTTTCTGTAGCAACTTCGTCAAAGGAGCAGCAATCTTGGAAAAACCATCCACAAACCTTCGGTAGTATCCTGCCAAACCAAGGAAACTACGAACCTCCTGAACAGACTTAGGAACGTTCCAGTTCGTCACCGCTTCAATCTTCTGAGGATCAACACGAATCCCCTCAGCTGAGACCACATGCCCAAGAAAAACAACCTCTCTAAGCCAAAACTCACACTTGCTCAACTTAGCATAAAGCTGATTCTCCAACAAAGCTTGCAACACAACCCTCAAATGCTCTTCGTGCTCTTCCTCAGTACGCGAGTACACAAGGATATCATCAATGAACACCACAACAAACTTGTCCAGGTATTCATGAAAAACACGATTCATCATGTCCATGAAAGCAGCAGGAGCATTGGTCAAACCAAACGGCATCACAAGGAACTCATAATGCCCATACCTCGTCCTGAAAGCTGTCTTAGGCACATCCACATCCTTCACCTTCAATTGATAATACCCTGACCTCAAGTCAATCTTAGAGAACACAGCAGCTCCCCTAAATTGATCAAAGAGATCATCAATCCTCGGCAAAGGATACCGATTCTTGATAGTCAACTTGTTCAGCTGACGGTAATCAATGCACATCCTCATCGTGCCATCTTTCTTCTTCACAAACAAGACAGGAGCACCCCAAGGCGAAACACTTGGCCGGATGAAACCACGATCAAGCAACTCTTGCAACTGCGTCTTCAGCTCCTTCAGCTCCTTAGGTGCCATTCTATAGGGAGTAATGGACACAGGAGTGGTATTCTCATACAGCTCAATACCAAACTCCACCTCGCGATTAGGAGGTAAACCAGGCAACTCCTCAGGAAAAACATCAGGGAACTCCTTCACAACCCTGATATCCTGCACCCTCAGCTCCTTCGAACTAGGATTCATCACAAAAGCCAGAAAAGCTTCACAACCTTGCCTCAGCATCCTGCTCGCCTCCAAGGTAGAAACAACATTGGCAAGAAACTTTACATTCTCACCAACCACCACCACTTCATAATCATCCGCAAGCCTAAGCGAAACCCGCTTATTCTCACAATCCACAACAGCACGATGCTCAGCAAGCCAATCCATACCAAGGATCACATCAAAACCATAAAAGGGCAACTCCATAAGATCAACAAGAAAGACATGCTCTTGAACAACCAAAGGACACCTTTTATAAAGCTTACGAGTCACAACAGTTTCACCAAAAGAACTAGTGACTCTAACACCAACATCCAAAAACTCAACAGGCAAACCAAGCAACTCAGCATGCTCACGAAGAATGTATGAATGCGTAGATCCAGAATCAATCAAAGAAAGCAATGACAAGGATTGCAAAGTAAAGGTACCTGCAATCACATCTGCATCATTCCTTCCTTCGCGCTGAGCATACACCCTCGCTTGGCCTCCACCCTCAGGTTGAATAGCCACAACATGAGCTACACCGCGCCCACCTTCCTCTCGCCTCTGAAAATTACCACGGCCGCGCCCACGACCTCTCTGCGATGCTGCAACAACAGGAGCACGCTCTTGACCACCAGCCATCCTTGGACAATCACGTCTCAGATGATCAGCAGAACCACAGTTCCAGCACTCATAACCAGCTGCTATCACAGGAGCTTGCACCTCCCTCCCAGCACGAGGACAGTCACGCTTCAAGTGACCACGGGAACCACAAATCCAACAAGCACTAGGGTCAGCTCTAGCATTGCCGCCCCTAGCAGGTGCACCTCCACCTCTCTTAGACGAGGACTGAAACCTCTGATCAGGCCCTCTCTTGTTCCGTCCACCGGAACTATACTCAGCAGCTCTTTTCCCAGAACTAGCTCCAGCACCCTTGGCAGACAAACTCAGGTTCATCTCAATATCCTTGGACCGACTAACCAGCACATCGAAATCATTGTACTCAGCAGCTAACATATAGGTCTTAACCTCCGTCACCAAACCATAACGGAACCTTTCGCACCTTTCACGCTCATCAGGTACCAACTCAGGTGCATACTGGCTAAGACGTACAAACTGTACCTCATACTCAGCCACACTCATGTTCCCTTGGGTCAGAGACATGAATTCACGCTTCTTCTCGTCCAGATATCTAACTCCCAGATATCTCCTCTTGAACGCATGCTGAAAGAACGTCCAAGTAACATCAGCATCAGCCATCCCAGAGATTGTGGTCGTCCACCACGTATAAGCATCACCTTGCAGCAGTGACACCACACATCCCAGCTTCTGCACGTCAGTGCAACTCATTTGTCCCAAGACACGCTTGGTACTCTCCAACCACGCTTCAGACCTCTCAGCTGACATACCCCTAAACTCAGTCCCACCAAGACTGCGCAAACGTTCCAAGGGTAGTCTAGCACCAGCATCTCCCTGATGCCCAGCTCCTTGAGCTCCAGCTACTGCTGCTCGAAACGCACCCGCAATAGCTTGTACAAGCACAGACATGTCAGGTATCGCTTGCCCCTGACCAGCTTCAGGTCCTGCAGCTCCAGCACCAGCTGCCTCAGCTCCAGCTCCAGCTCTTTCCCTCTCCGCACCACCACCACCAGGTGGAGGAGGAGGTATCACAGCACTACCAGTGTGCTCATCATTCACATTCCCCTTCGGGGTCGTAGCTCTCGCGCTACTCCTTAACTCTCTACGCGGTGCCATACTTTACCATGCATAACAATACAAAATAAAACAAGTCAGGACCAGCAAGGTAAGCAAATTCCAAGTATTCAAGCTCAATTTCTTTCAAAAACATCATCATCCCTTTAGCTTTTGTTTGGCAATGGGTACCCTCATCATGCATCATCACAACATGCATCACATACATATCATCATATCATATCACTAAACATGCTTTCACTCAACAAGCATACCAACCAAACCATGCTTCAATCATGCATACACACATTCCCAATTACTCGAGAACTCAGCTCTGATACCACCAAATGTAACCCCCTTAACCCGGTCTAGACGGTTGACCCGAATTAAGAAAGTCACACGGGGAAAACCAAAGTCAACCCGAAAGTCAACCTTGATTAACGACCCTTTTTTTTTCTTTTTAATCTTGTCTAGATGCACATTAACCTTAAGTGTGAACAAACAAACAACATATCAAAAGATCCCAAACATCAGAGATCAAACAGGGACCCAATTGAACAAATTACAACTTTAGGGACCAAATTGTAAATTCTGATAAATTAAGGGATTTAACCCAAATTAAAGTTACCATCTTGAAATTAGTCAGGTTTCATGCTTCTCTGTGAAATTTCAGCTCAAACGGACATCCACAGCTCATGCAATTGATCATACAAGATTCAGGACCAAAACGTAAACAATTCAAAACATACAACTACCATGTCAGCCCCCTAACGGTCGACCGTTCCGAAACAGGCTAGCCCTGTTCCGAAACACGGGCCGTTCCGAAACGGGTTCCGGTACATGGCCTCGGCAGAGGCTAAACCGTTTCGAAACGGTGCATACCGTTTCGGACGCCTGGGTTCATGCAAGGCACCCGTTCCGAAACGGTACACCCCTGTTCCGAAACGCCTGCACAAAAACCAACAAACAAGCATACTAGATCATGCAATAGGACACTCAAACATGCTCCAAACATCACCAAACTTTACCAACAAGCAATTAAATATATTTAAGACACCCAAGCATCATCAATTCAGCAAAATAACATCACATGCAAAAAGCCCCAAATTCAAGGTCATACTTCCTACACAAGCTAACATTCAAGCCATAAACCTTCAAAAGCAAGCAATATAAAATCAATCCAAAAACCAGCAATTCAAACAATCATTTTACATCCATAGGGGGGGTCTCAAACACCTCCCAAAACATACACGTTGGTCTCCCATTGCCAAATCAACCAAAAGCTAAAATGTTTAACAAAACCTTCCATACATTGAGCTTTACTTGAACTTGTGTGCTTGCCTCCTCTTGCTGCCCTCAATGCACTCTAATGCTCTGCATTATTGAATCAAGAAAACGAGAGAGCGTAAGCCAAAGCTTAGTGAGGAGTGCTCTTTTAAAACCATTCAATAATGCATTTTAAACCATTTGTAAATCATGCTTGTAAACAACCTTTACACATGCTCAAAGCATACTTTAAATCAAGCACTAACATGCTTCCACATTTCATTTAAACAAGCATCTCATGCTTCAACATAAACATTAAATCATGCATCTCATGCATCTCATGTACTATACATGTCATATTGGCTCAAGTGATACATTTCATTTAGAAATCAAGTTCAACAACTTTCCCCAAGGACTTTTAAACACCTTGGACCCCAAGGACTTTTAAACACCTTGGCCATGGACTTTTAAACACCATGAATGGACCACACAAGGACTTTTAACCACCTTTGTGTCCGTAGCTTGAAATACCCCAAGGACTTTTAAACACCTTGGCCCCAAGGACTTTTAAACACCTTGGCCCCATGGACTTTTAACCACCATGGAAAGGAGCACCTAAGGACTTTTAACCACCTTAGTGTCCGCAACAAGATTCATCCAAGGACTTTTAACCACCTTGATGATCTTAGATAACAAGGCTCACTCAAGGACTTTTAACCACCTTAGTGACCTTCACTTTTACAAACCATCACTTGCCAATACACACTTTATACATCATGTAATCCACTGTTTTAAAGCATTTAAATCAAGCCATTTCATCATGCATTTCAAAGTCAACCCGAAAGTCAACCTTCCGAACCTCATTTTCCAAAATTGATTTCACAGTTCACTTTTATATATTAAAAGATGATTTTAGAATATTTTTCCATATTTTTAATGCAACCCGAACTAGGTTTTCCTAAATTCCCTCTTATATATTCGATCAGCACTTAGACTGAACCGGTCAACGCCAAAACTTCTGAGCCCAAAACCGGGGCGTTACAACATCTTTCTTTAAACCAACCCAATAGTACTATTTCTTCAATCCTCGATACATCTTAGTATTACTAGGATGCATAGCAAAATGACTACTATGTGCATCAGTCAAAATAGTATGCCTCACTCATCATCGTTAGGCACCACTATCTGATCCTTGAAACACAACAATCTATCATTATTAAAATGAAAATTCTTCAGATTTCAATCCATGATATCCTTAACATACGTAACTAACTCCACATCATAAGGTTGCTTGTCTTTTATCAACTGAGACAATGATGGTTTCACTTGCAACTCGGCTAACAAGCCTCCATCTCGCGTCACACTTAACCGCACAAACATCGCCCTTAACTCTACTGTGACTTTTCTACTCAAGGAATCTTCTACCACTATTTTCACTAAATTTTCACCCTAACTTTTAAAAGAGAAAAAAAAATAAAAAGAAAAATCGAGAAAAAAAGAGAATAAAATAAATACCCTTTTAAAAGCCCATTCTTTAATAAAAAACCATTTTTAAATAAAAAAAACAATTTTGAATAAAAACCCATTCTTATATAAAAACCCATTTTCAAAAAAACCTACTTTTTAATAAAGCTCATTTTAGGTTGAAGCACACTTATTAAAGTAAAAAGTAAAAAAAAAGAAAGAAAAAAACAAGAAATAAGGAAATAATAAGAATATTAATTGTAGTGTTTAATAATTGTAAAAAATAAATAAAATAGGTTGATAATTAAATGTGAAAGAAAAGAAAAAAAACAGCAACAAAAGTTAAAAAAATGGGGGAGAGCTAGACCGCGCGTCACGCGCGCGGGGTTGGGCTTTCCAAACCCTTGCCGCGAAGCTGCCTGTCGCCGTCCTTCGTTCACCGGACGCGGCAGCCGGCGTGGTTGGCGTCGTTCGAACCGCCTGGTTTCCGCCGTTGCCTAAAGTCACCAGAATTTGTGAAAAACCGAAATGAAATAATAAGCCCTAGATTCGAATTAAATGTGAAATTCTATCCCGAATTTCGATCAAATTGGATGATATCTTGGGGGTTTTACTGGGTATCAAGCTTTGTGTCTGAATAAGGCTCCAATTTGGGGATTGAATTCGATATTTAGCTTGATTTTGAAGCTCAAAATCGAGTATAAACCCCCCTTCACCCACCTGTTCTACACACCAAAAATTTGAGAAAAAAACAATAAAAGGGTTCAAGGAAAAATTCGAAAATTCTCTTGAGTTGGCTGAAAATTTTTGGAAGAAAAATTGGAGTTTGGAGCAATTTTCCAGAGAGAGTTTGAAGCATTTCGAGAAGCTTTATGTTCGAGTTCATCGTTCGTCGATTTCTCGATAAATTTGTAACTTTTCGCTCTTTTTTATGTTGATTTTATTGTTTATTCTTGATTGAATTTTTGTGTTTTTGTTTGTGTTGTTTGTGATTTTTAGGTTGCTTTCTCGAGGTTGAAAAACTGTTCACGATTTCGGTGTTTTTGTTGTTAGGGTGATTTTGATCTTTAGGAATATAGAAAATAATTTCAAAGGTGTTTAAATTTTAAAAACAAGAAATAAAAATTAATAAATGTGGTTAATTTGAAAAACATGAAATTAGGGATATAATTAGAAGAAATAATAATGTGAGGTGTTATATAATAAAGGGCTTGATTTTAGAAAATAATTTTTTTTTGTAAATTTTTTTTTAATAATAAGTGGGCAAAATGATTTTAAAAGAAAAAATAATAAAGATGTTTTCTTAGAAAGAAAAGAAAAGAAAAAAAAAATAAGTTTTTTGAGAGAAAATAAAAGGGTTTAAATAAAGCTAGGATGCTAAGGATAAAAATAAATTTTTGAAAAGGAAAAAAACTTTTAAAAGAGTTCTTTAGGAAAAATGAAGTTTATTTTAAAAATGGGTTATTTTAAAAGAAAAAACTTAAAAATGGAAAATGATGAAAATGATTTTTTTTAAAAGGTGAAAATGCTTTTGAAAAAGAAATCACAAAAATGGTATAAAAACATAAAAAATGTGAAAAGTAAACATGTAAAAAAAGGTTTTAGCTTAGAAAAAGAAGTAAAAAATAAATAAAGGCTTTTAAAAGGAATAATAAAAAGGGTGAAATCCAAAAGAATACAAGTTTGCTTGCTAGTTTTAAAAATAGGTGAAAACTTAGGATTAGGAACTAAAGTTTAGATAGAGACCCTTTTTTGTTGAAAAATGTTCTTCATAAAAATAAAATATACATAAGCAAACTTAAACTTTAAATTAGGAATAAAAGACCTAGACGTTTTTAGGACTTTTAAATAATCGAACTTAGAATTGAATAAAATGATCAACACACTTAAATTTCCTTGTTGATTGATAAGTGAAAACATAATTCAATGCAGTGTCTTATCAAACGGGAATGACGGGTTAGCGCCAGGGATGTTGGCGGTGATTAAAGTTCATCTGCCGGGCGATAAGACTGTTAAAATAGACTAATATTAATTAAACGAACAAGTAAAGTCGAACCCTTTTTGAACTTGCAAATTCCAGTTTTGAAAACGATTTTAAAACCAATTAGGTACCAATTTTGGGCGTCATTGGGGTGCTAACCCGTCCCCACACGTAACCGACCCCCAAACCTATTTTCTAATTTTCACAGACCAAAACCGTTGTTTTATTAAAACTAAAAAACGTTATATTAAAATAACCCTATTTTTTAAATGTGATCCAATCACACTTTTTTCAAAAAGATTGGTGGCGACTCCGTTGATTTTTAAAAGTAGTTTTCCAAAATAGTCGAAGCCTCCCGTAAAAAGGCGGTTGTGACAGCTTGGCGACTCCGCTGGGATGTATTTTTTTAAATAAAAACAAAGAGGGTCAGGCCACAAATTGGTTTTAATTGATTTTCAAAAAAAATGTTTTTTTAAATTGAATTTGCAAGTTCATCATAGGTTCTATTTATTTGTCCGTTTAAATGAATATGGCTCTATTTTGCGCATTTAAAACTTAATTCCAAGCTCTATTCTTGAGTTTTGTCTCGTTCGTTTATGTGGGGGGAACACGCTTTGCTCATGTCAGAATATTGATTCTTCGTATGACAATCGCAAAGGAACTCCAAGACTCAACCCCTTTGCCTTCGTAAGGATATTGATTCTTCGAGAAGGCTTTGGTGGTGAGTCCTCCTGAGTTGAACTCGATTCGTTTGCAGCCTATAATGGGTGAGAATCGAGGGCATTGCTACTCTTAGTAGAGGACAACATGGACAGCTCGGGTACCTTTTTAGAACTATCCCAAGTTTGAGAATTTAGAGTCTACCCCAATAGAGCCATGCGGAAAGCCTAGGGTGTTGAGTCGCAGGTAATTCGTGAGGACATGTCCTGAAATGTTGGAATGCCAGCCCAGAATTATCATGCATTTTAAATTTTTTTGATTGTTTTTGATTATTTTATCTGTTTTATTTAATTATTATTGCTTGTTGATCCTTGTTTATTATCTTGTTTATTTTTGCATGTGCATCATTTCATATTAGAAGGGGTTGATTTTGGAAAGTTGTTCAATTATGGATGGAAAGCTCTTAAAGAGGGAAGAGGAAAATGCGAAATTGTGACACTGGTCTGAGGTTAATCAGAAGAAGTTTGGAGACAGATTGAGTGTGGGTCATGAAACAGAAACTTCGGAGTATGCCCACATTGGTGTTAAACAAAACAACGTGCAAGAGTCACGTGAGATATGGGAACATTTTGATTACAAGACCAAGAAGTTGTTCTGTGTGACCTATGGCGACATAGCGTGTCTTATGTTTGTGAAGGTGGATGAGCCGTTTCTAAAGGCCCTAATTCAGTTATGGACACCTGGGTATTGTTGCTTCACGTTCAATGAAGAAGACATGATGCCAACTTTCGAGGAATACTTGTCATTGTTCAATATGCCAGAAGTAAAGGAGAATTGGGTGAATACTAAGCCGCCCAAGAACAATAATTCACATTCAAAACTCGTTTCATTTGTCGGAATGAGTGATGAATGGGCCAAAGGGTTGATACGAAAGAGAGGGGGAAGTTTCAATTTTCCTTGGTCACACATTCGAAACATTGTTCCAGTTCATCCAGACATCACAAAAAGGATAGACCTCTTGGCCCTCGCAATCTACAGTTTAGTGATTTTTCCAAAGGTGTTGGGAAACATCGATGTGGCCCTATTAGACTTCTTTGAACAGTTGAAGAGGAATGTCAATTTAGTGCATGCAGTGTTAGCAGAAACCTTCATTTGTTTGAATGCTTGTCAGAAAGTGGAAGGTTTTCTTTTTGGAGGATGTGCTCTTTTACTCCAAGTTTGGGCCCTTAGTCATTTCTGGGAGTGTCTAACTTTGGCCTTACCAAATGTGTTTTCTCCGAACTTTTCCCCGCTTCAGGATTTTTTGGCACGGGATTGGCCAAGCATGAAGAGGAGTAAGTAGGTAGATATTTTCAAAGATCATCGTGATGGGGACATCAAATGGAGAGTGCCATGGATGGGACATGTAATAGTCAGATATAGATGTGGGGAGTACAGTTATTTGATGCTGTTAGGGTTATGGGGTGGAGTTGGTTGTGCACCTTAGTTAGTACCACGCCAATATGGATCACGACAATTTATTCCATTCACTTCTGAGCTTGGTACGTCCGAATTCGAGTTTCAAGGAGAATTCAAGCGAAAGTTGCAAGCAATCAGCGATTCATGGAAGATGTGTTATTTTATGAAAACATAGTCTGACAGGCATTGCATGTATACTCTTGATTATGATGTGTGGATACATGCGAGGATGAACGACAAGATTTTGCTACCTACTCTTGGGCCTGCCAAATCAACATAGGAGCATTTGAAGGTGGTTCCTTCTGAGGCTGACATTCCAAGGGAAGAGCTAAGACGAGATAGGTTAGAAATCGAAGCACTTAAATAACAAAAATTACGAGATAAGTTTGAAGTGAGCCTTGATGTAGAAAAAAACAAGGGAGAAGCCAACCGTGTGCGGAAATTGTATGAGAATCTAGAAGAGAGGTATGATATCTAGAGGGTTGGTTTCCTTAAACTTCAAGCTACAATTCGATATGTGGATCTTCGAAAAAGCCAGAACAATGGAGACAAGAGATAGAACAAGCTATCGCGAAAGAGAATGAACACAGCAAGAAGGAGATAGAAAAATTTTGACGGGTCTTGTCCGAAAGAAAGAAAGAAGATGAAATAAGCAGTAGAGAATGAGAAAGGGAAAAGAATTCGAGAAGAATCCAGGGAAAATACAACCGCATGAAAAAGGCAAGCCCACGACAGCAAAGTTTTTTTGCTAAAGCTACAATCAGTCTATGACGAAGCCACCAAGAAGTTGAAGCAAAGTCAGACCTTCATTATTGAGCTAGAAGCCAAAGCATAGAACTTGAGTCAAACGGTCCACAAGATGCAAAGAGATCGTATCTATGAAGAGTTCCAGGCTTGTTTGAATGAGAAAAGCGTTTTGAAAGAGTGAGTTAAAGAAATGGATCATCTCCTTCAAGAGTACAGAACGAAGATCTTAGTTCTAGAAGATATCACTGAAGGAGGAAACGATTATTGGTTCACTTGCCTCAGAGATAATGCTCGAAGGTTCCAAGAAAGGGATGAATTTGACAGGGTGGTGATGACACAAGTTCAAGATGTGGCCAAGCATGTGACAATATTAGCAACTGAAGTTGTAGCTCTTCTACAGTACGTCAAGCCCGTTGGAGAAGTTGGACCAAGACTCATGTGGCTAGTTGAAGAAATCAAGGAATTAGGCGTTCGAACGGAAAAATATTTGTAAATCCAAAAAGTTGTAACAAAACTTCCGTACTTAATAAAGAGTTTCCTTTCATGGACAGATTTTCAATGGAATTGATAGCCCTTCGACTGCATTCATGCATTTGCATTATCTTGTTTGCTTTTTTTTGAATTCATGTGTGCATACATACATTCATTCATTCATTCATTCACAAACTAACTTTATAATAAAAACAACAAAATATCCAAAATTGCTAAGACAACCCATAAATACAGTACACGAGCCCAAACCTGAGCCATGAACTCTGAGGAACGGTTGGCAACTTTGGAGGCAAATCAAAAGAACATTCAGGACAAGCTGGAGAAAATGGAAGTCGACATGAAACAACAAGTTGAAGCCATCCACCAAAAGACGGTCAGTTCGATAGCTACATTGCTTGGATTCAAGGACCCAGATGCGGTCGAAGAAAAGGAAAACACTTCTGCCATCCCTCGATTCCCAGGGATGACTTTTAGAATGGAGGGTGCTGCCAAGGCCAAAACACCTATTCATGTAGCTGAATCTTCCACTCATGTGGAAGCCAACAATTATGAGGTGCCTGATCTCGATGAAGTTGCTGGTAAAGCTCGAGTTGAAAAGTAGTTGAAAAGTTAGAAGGAATGTTAAAGTCCTTCCAAGATTGAACTGCTTATGGTGGAATGGATGCCAAGGATCTGAGCTTGGTAACTGACTTAGTTGCACCACCAAATTTCAAGATCCCAGACTTTGAAAAATACAATGGGACCACATGCCCGTCAGCACATCTTACCATGTACTGCAAAAATATGTCTGTGTACCTCAACAATGAGAAGCTGCTCATTCATTGCTTCCAAGACAGCCTAGTAGGGTCTGCCGCACGTTGGTACTCGCAGTTAAGCCGAGTGAACATTAAATCATGGAGAGACTTATCTATAGCCTTTAGTGAGCAATACAAGCATGCTTCAGACATGGTTCCAACCCGTCTTGTCTTGCAAGGGATGGAGCAAAAGCACCACGAGAGCTTCCGCCAATACGCTCAAAGGTGGAGGGATGTAGCGGCGCAGGTGCAACCACCATGTTTAGAGAACGAGATCACCCCAATGTTTGTAGAAACATTAAAGGGTCCCTTTTATGATCATATTCTCAACCACGTCATGAAGAATTTTGCAGACATGCTAATGAATGGCGAGCTGATCCTTGCAGCCATGAAGAGTTGAAGGTTGGACAGTGGGGAAACAAATAAAACATCTAGGAAGAAGGACAACAATGAAGTCAATGCAACAAATGTCTATAACACCAACTATTCAACAGGCGTGGTGTTCAACAATCGCAATACTTTAAATAAGCCCAACACCACAGCTCTGACGGCCGCAAACGCCCCAAAAGGAGAGCGAATATATTAAGGGAATTCGAGGCCTTACTTTCCTCCCATCCCAATGACTTATGCATAGTTTTTTGTCGAGCTGGTCAAATCGCAAATGGTGTTACCAAGACATGTTCCTCTATTCATAGCTCCCTATCTACTGTGGTATGACGAGAAGGCCCAATGCGAGTATCATGCAGGAATAAGGGGGCATACCATCGAAAACTGCACCGCATTCAAAAGGGTGGTAGATGATCTAAGAAAATCAGGCATGTTCGCATTTGAAACATCTGAGGAAAAAGGAAGCCCATTGCCAAACCATAAAAAGACGGAGGTGAATGTTGTGCTTGAGGAGGAGAAGAGGATGATCAAGGAGAATGTCGGAGAAATTAAAGTGCCCATGATTTGGGTGTGGGATTAGTTAGTAGCAGGCGGGATATTGAAGGAGGAGACCCTGAAAATGGAGGATGATGAAAAACTATACTGTAAATATCATGGGGCTGAAGGACATGAGATCCAATGTTGCCCAGAGTTTAAATTGATGATCCAAGCCAAAATGAATAGCAAGGAATTGGTGTTCTTCGAGAAAGGAGGTGTAGAGCATGAAGCAAATGTGTGTACCATGGAAGAAATCTCCTTCGGGAAACTAGAAGAGGAGGTTGAAGGAGAAGGGCGAGGAAGGCCTTATCATGTGGTGATTCTAGTGAAAAGGGGTCGATTTGGTTTGGGCTTTTGTCCCGATGAATGGCAAGAGAAAGCAAAGAAGCAGCAGGAAAGCGTGAAAATGAAGCAGAGACAAGAAGAAGTTGAAGGAGAGTCCATGATGTATCCACCCCTAAGCGCTATTTTCAAGACTGGAGGGCTTTTAGACCCTAATTCTCGCTTTCACGAGGAGGAGAAAGGAAATAATGAATTTTGCGGTGCTTTTGAGAATTTGAGCATCAACGCTATCACTGACGAGGAGAAAGAAGAAAACAAATTTCTGTCCAAGATTTGCCCTTGCCCTGAATTGAAGAACTGGATTGCGGAAATGGTCCCCGAAACTTTTAAGACTGCCTCAGAGCCAACTCTTTTACCCTTAAACCCTAAGGTAATTAGAGATCTTATGTAAAAGGATCTATTGTCAAAACCATGATTCCAATTTCAATAAAGATGCATTTTCCTCAATTCTATCTTGTGGCAAACTTTCTTTCACAAAACAAATAACACCAAAAGATCATAAAAACCCAAAAAGACTAAATTAACCCTAAAAACATAACAAATCATATCATTTCATTTATTCTTTCTTTCTTGGTATATATAGATTTTGCCTTCTTTTATTTTCATGTTTTTAGATATCAATGGTCCAAATAACTCTGAATCAGATTCCAAGGCTAATTTGGAGTGGACGCTATGTTTAGAAGAAGTTGAGAGTACTAGTGATAAAGAAGAGCATGACTTGTCAGATGATTTGCTTAGAATGGTAGAAGGGGAGGAAAAGCAAATTTTGCCCCACAAAGAAGAGTTATAAGTTTTGAACCTTGGAACCGAATAAGAAAGGCGCAAAGTCAAGATTGGTACCACCATCTCAGTTGAGACACAACATCATTTGATTGAGCTTCTACAAGAATACAAGGACTTCATCGCTTTGTCACACCAAGATATGCCTGGACTCGACACAGATATTGCCATGCACAGGCTTCGTATAAGAGAAGGATGGGAGGCCGTGAAACAAAAACTCAGAAAAATGAAGGCTGATACATTCTTGAAAATTAGAGATGAAGTCAAGAAGCAGTACAATGTAGGATTCCTCGAAGTAGCTAACTATCCGGAATGGGTGGCAAACATCGTCCTAGTGCCCAAGAAAGATGGAAAAGTAAGAATGTGTGTCGAGCACAGGGATCTCAACAAAGCAAGCCCTAAATATAATTTTCCGCTTCCACATATCGATACTTTGGTCGACAATATAGCTGGTCATTCCCTTTATTCATTCATGGATGGATTTTCTGGTTACAATCAAATCAAGATGTGCCCAGAGGACATGGAGAAGACTACATTTGTGACGCTTTGGGGAACCTTCTGGTATATATTAATTCCCTTTGGATTGAAGAATGCATGAGCAACGTATCAGAGAGCTATGGTCACTCTATTTCATGACATGATGCATAAAGAAATAGAAGTTTATGTAGACGATATGATCGCCAAGTCCAGAACTGAAGAAGAGCATTTGATGAACTTGAGTAAGCTTTTTCAAATATTAAGAAAATTCTAGTTAAAGCTTAATCCTGCTAAGTGCACATTTGGAGTTACTTCTAGGAAATTGTTAGGATTTGTAATATGCAAATGAGGAATTGAAATTGACCCAGACAAGATAAAGGCCATACAAGAGCTCCCACCTCCACAAACACAGAAGCAATTTTGAGGTTTCTTGGGAAGATTGAATTACATAGCTCGTTTCATTTACCAACTCACAAATAAGTTTGACCCAATATTCAAGTTGCTTAAAAAGAACAACCCAGGGACATGAATGAAGAGTGCCAAGTAGCCTTAGAAAAGATCAAGAAGCAACTAACTAATCCTCCAATGTTAATGCCACCTGTTTCGGGGAAGCCGTTAATACTCTATCTGACGGTGTTTGAAAACTCAATGGGCTATGTACTAGGGCATCATGATGAAACTGGAAGGAAGGAAAGGGCGATATATTATGTGAGCAAGAAATTCAGAGATTGTGAAACAAGATATACACCAATCGAAAAGGTATGTTGTGCTTTGGTTTGGGCCACTAAAAGGCTTAGGCAGTATTTGTTGTATCACACCACATGGTTGATATCACGGCTAGACCCATTGAAGTTCATGATGGAGGCTCCAACCTTATCGGGAAGAATAGCGCGATGGAAAATGTTGCTTTCGGAATACGACATCCATTATGTGAATCAAAAAGCAGTAAAAGGAAGTGTCATGGCAGATTTTTTTGCAAGTCGTGCACAAGATGATTATGAGGCATTGGATTTCAGTTTCCCTGATGAAGATTTGTTGTGTATCACAGAAGATGAAGAATCACCAACAGAATCCTGGGTCATGCGTTTTGATGGTGCTGTAAATGCTATAAGAAGAGGTATATGGGTAGTTTTAGTCTCGCCGAAAGGAGATCATTATCCTTTTACTTGTCGTTTAAAATTATTCTGCACCAATAACATGTCAGAATACGAAGCATGCATAATGGTCCTAAGCGAAGCCGTCAACAGGAGAATCCAAAAGTTGAGAGTCTATGGGGATTTAGCTTTGATCATTTACCAAACTCGTGGCGGATGGGAAACAAAAGATGCAAAACTGATAGAATATCGCAATTTGGTCCTTGAGTTAGCTAAAGAGTTCGAGGCAATTACTTTTAAGCATCTCCCAAGAGAAGATAACTAGATGGCCAACGTGTTAGCCACCTTGGCTGCCACGTTTAAATTTTTCTTGCTTTCTAGTTTTTTCCCATCTTTGTTAGCATCTTGCTTTAAAATAAGGATTAATGGATTTGGCAATCGTTTATACATGCAAAAGATTTTTTAGCATTACTTTAAGGATGTTTTGAAAAGTTCAGGGACTATGAAGTGTTCCATAATTATTTGGGGCATACGGTGTTAAGATGTTTAAAGGAGAAAAAGTAAAGCCTTGTTGAGAAATTTTCTAAAAAGGAAAAAAGTCCATATGAATGTCTGGGCGCTTAAGTAGCATCTCTTAGCTATCAACTCCCTTTACATAACAATAGAAGCGGCCTTACAAAATCGAAACTTGACCTAATGTGCGCATCCATGAATACGAAAATGTTGTCTCACAAGATAGATAAGGATTAGATGTTGGACCAATCAATAGGAAATCAGAAAATGTGGAGGAGTCAGAGTAGCTCATAATTCGTGGGTAGTTTTCAAAGCAAAAGAAATGGCCTTGACTTAGCGAATGGTGAATTTAAAGTGAAAAACCAAGAAGGGTTGAAAGAAGAACGAAGCAAATCGTCTCGACCTACAAAAGTTCAAGAGAAAGAGTTCATGATTAATCGGGTTGGTCTCGATAACCAGAATTTTTTCAAAATTAAGAAAATGGTCTAAGCAAAAGAAGTTTTTAAAAGACCTGTCATCCATTCATGTTTTAGACATCCCTAGGGGCATACACATCATATTGCATGTTACATTTTGTTTTTCAAGTACATGGAAGACTTGTTCAAATGAGAATTTGCTTATTCATCCAAGCATAAGGAGGATGAAATGCTTAAGAGAATTAGCCTATCCGTTCAGGCATAAGGAGAATGAAGCCTACTTATTCATCCAACCATAAGGAGGATGAAAGCTTTCAGAAGACTTGGCCTAATTGAGCATTGTGGTGACAAGACCCAGCTCATTTGTTTAGGCATTTTTGGAGAGTAGAAACCAGCTCAACTATTCGGGCATAAAAAGAATAGAACCAGTCTATTCGTTCGGGCATTTGGAGAATGGAACCCAACTCATCTATTCGGGTATAAGGAGAATAGAACCAACCTATCCATTCGAGCATTTGGAGAATGGAACCTAGCACATCTATTCGGGCATAAGGAGAATAGAACCAGCCTATACGTTCAGGCATTTGGAGAATGGAACCCAGCTCATCTATCCGGGCATAAGAAGAATAGAACTAGCCTATCCGTTCGGGCATTTGGAGAATGGAACCTAGCTCATCTATTCGAGCATAAGGAGAATAGAGCACGCCTATCCGTTCGGGCATTCGGGGAATGGAACCAATCAGTAAATCAGGTGAAAATTTGTGTCTTTTTTGTCTTTGCTATGTCTTTGTTTCACAAAGATAAGCAAAGAGGGGTAGCTGTTGTCACTAAATTTTCACCCTAACTTTTAAAAGAGAAATAAAAAATAAAAGATTAAATAAAAAGAAAAAATCGAGAATAAAAGAGAATAAAATAAAAACCCTCTTAAAAGCCCATTCTTTAATAAAAATCTATTTTTAAATAAAAACCATTTTTGAACAAAAACCAATTCTTTTATAAAAACCCATAAAAACCCATTTTCAAAAAAGCCCACTTTTTAATAAAGCCCATTCTCGGTTGAATCCCACTAGTTAAAGTAAAAAGTAAAAAAAAAAACAAGAAAAATGATGATAATAATAATAATAATAATAATATTAATTGTAGTGTTTAATAATTGTAAAAAAGGAATAAAATAGGTTGATAATTAAGTGTCAAAGAAATTAAAAAAAACAACCACAAAAGTAAAATAAAAAGGGCGGGGGGAGAGCCAACCTGCGCATCACGCGATGGCACGTGACGGCCACGCGCGAGGGGCTGGGCTCTCCAAACCCTTGCCAAAAGCTGCCAACCGCCGTTATCCATTCACCGGGAGCGGCAGTCGACGTGGCTGGTGCCGTTCGAACCGCCTGGTTGCCGTCGTCTGTTTGCTACCGACCCCGCTTGCCGCCGTTGCTTATAGCCACCGAAATTTGTGAAAAACTGAAATGAAATAGTAAGCTCTAGATTCGAATTAAATGTGAAATTCTATCCCGAGTTTGGATCAAAATGGATGATTTCTTGGGGATTTTACCGGGTATCAAGCTTTGTGCCTGAATTAGGCTCCAATTTGGGGATTGAATTTGGGATTTACCTTGATTTTGAAGCTCAAAATCAAGTATAACCCCCCTTCACCCACTTGTTCTACACACAAAAAATTTGAGAAAAAACACTAAAAGGGTTCAAGGAAAAATCCAAAAATTCTCTGAAAATTATCTTGAGTTGGCTGGAAATTTTTGGAAGAAAAATTGGAGTTTGGAGCAATTTTCCGGAGGGAGATCGAAGCATTTCGAGAAGCTTTAAGTTCGAGTTCATCGTTCACCGATTTCTCGGTAAATTTCTAACTTTTTGTTTTTTTTATGTTGATTTTATTGTTTGTTCTTAGTTGAATTTTTGTGTTTTTGTTTGTGTTGTTTGCGATTTTTAGGTTGCTTTCTCGAGGTTGGAAAACCGTTCACGATTCCGGTAACTTTTTTGTTTTAAATTTCGTTTAAATTTTTTAGTTTGATCTTAAAATGTTTGCATTTTTTAGAAAATGTTGTTAGGGTGATTTTGATCTTTAGAAATATAGAAAATAATTTCAAAGGTGTTTAAATTTTAAATGCGAGAAATAAAAATGAATAAATGTGGTTAATTTGAAAAACTTAAAATTAGGGATATAATTAGAAGAAATAATAATATGAGGTGTTAGATAATAAAGGGCTTGGTTTTAGAAAATAAAAAAGAATTTTGTGAAATTTAGTTTTTAATAATAGGTGGGCAAAAATGATTTTAAAATAAAAAATAACAAAGATGTTTTTTTAGAAAGAAAAGGAAAAGAAATAAGTTTTATTGAGAGAAAATAACAGGGTTTAAATAAAGCTAGGATACTAGGGATAAAAATAAATTTTTGAAAAGGAAAAAACATTTAAAAGAGTTCTTTAGGAAAAAAAAAGTTTAATTTAAAAATGGGTTGTTTTAAAAGAAAAAACTTAAAATGGAAAAAATGAAAATGATTTTTTTTAAAAAGGTGAAAATGCTTTTGAAAAAGAAATCACAAAATGGTAAAAAAACATAAAAAATGTGAAAAGTAAAAATGTAAAAAATGTTTTAGCTTAGAAAAAGAAGTAAAAAAGAAATAAAGGCTTTTAAAAGGAATAATAAAAAAGGTGAAATTCAAAAGAATAAAAGTTTGCTTGCTTGTTTTAAAAATTGGTGAAAACTTAGGATTATGAACTAAAGTTTAGATAGAGACCTTTTTTTGTTGAAAACTGTTCTTCATAAAAATTAAATACACTTAAGCAAACTTAAACTTTAAATTAGGAATAAAAGACTTATATGTTTTTAGGACTTTTAAACAATCAAACTTAAAATTGAATAAAATGCTCAACACACTTAAATTTCCTTGTTGATTAAAAAGTGAAAACATAATTCAATGTGGTGTCTTATCAAACGGGAATGACGGGTTAGCGCCAGAGATGTTGGCAATGATTAAAGCTCATCTCCTGGGCGATAATGTCGTTAAATATATACTAATATCCATTAAACAGACAAGTAAACTCGAACCCTTTATGAACTTGCAAATTCCAGTTTTGAAAATGATTTTAAAACTAATTAGGTACCAATTTTGGGCGTCGTGGGGGTGCTTACCCTTCCCCACGCGTAACCGACCCCCAAACCTATTTTTTGATTTTCACAGACCAAAACCGTTGTTTTATTGAAACCAAAAAACATTTCATTAAAATAACCCTATTTTTAAAAGTAATCCAATCACACATTTTTCAAAAATATTGGTGGAGACTATTGATTTTTAAAAGTAGTTTTCCAAAATATTCGAAGCCTCCCGTAAAAAGGCGGTTGCGACAACCACATTAGCATTTCTCGGATGATATTCAATCGTTAAATCATAATCCGTAAGCAACTCCAACCATCTACGCTGCATAAGATTCAAATCCTTTTGAGTCATCAAGTACTTTAAACTCTTATGATCCGTGTACACAATACACTTCTCACCATAGAAATAGTGTCTCCAAATTTTAAACGCAAACACCACCGCGGCAAGTTCAAGATCATATGTAGGATAATTGCACTCGTGCACTTTCAACTGTCGAGATGCATAAGCCATAACTTTTCCACCTTGCATCAATACACAACCTAAACCCGCATATGATGCATCACTATACACAACGAATTCCTTTCCGGATTCCGGTTGAATCAAGTTCAGAGCTTGCGTCAATGTGTAACCCACTTGACCTGGCCTAGTTGATAGACCAAACCGAACATGTCACACGGGGAATATTTAAGTAAACCGGGAAGGTTTACCTCAATAAATAACCTTATTTTTTTTCTTTTTATCTTATGTAGATCCAAATTAGGTTCCCATGTGTCAAACATTGCAGTGGATCATTCGTAACTCGATCAACCATCAATTTCATTCAATTACAGCTATTAGGGACCATTTTGTAATTTTTCCAGTTTATAGGGACTTAAGCCATTTTTGTGTTACCATTTTCTAATTAATCCCATTGCATGCATCTTAGTCAAAACTCAACTCAAAACAATCATTCAAGCTCACATAATTGCATCCACAACATTTAGGGACTAAAACGCAAAGAATCAGAACTTTAGATTATTCCATCAACTAACATAACTGCCAACTATTTCGGTACATGCTAGCCATGTATCGAAAATATGATGGCGTTTTTTGAAAAATAACCTTTGGTATCCTGATTTTGAAGAAAAGATTTCTTCAAATGTGAGTTTCTTTTTAAGAAATTCGAGTTTTGGAAAACAATGAAAAGACATAGAGTCGCCACCGGCCACTTAGGTAGGTCGGACACCATAAAAACTATAGATTCATTTTGAAAAGGTGAATTAATAAGGATGACGATACATCGAACCATAGATTAAACCGACATCATATAAGTTTGACTGTCATGTTAATTTATGGTTCAAATTTCGTACGTCACATTTATGTATGATGCAAACATTTAGGAATGATGTTATGATATTTCCCTTTTTAAATTATTGCTTACCTCGAGACAGTAAAGATTAACCCCAAATATTTGGTCCAAATCCATTGAGTTTGGGATGTTTCGACACAAATATCAGGGTTAATAGATACCTCCCTCTTGTATGGTTTAAATTGATTAATTAACATGCCAAACCATTAAAGGTCACATGGATGACAAAAATAAATGCATGTCATAGAAAAGCTTTTAGGTAAACAAAAAAAGCCCACCCAAGGTCTATCCTAAAAGGCCCAAATCATGGGAGTCCGATTATTGATCTAATTATTAATTAGGTGATCCTAATATTAACCCTAAATTGATTGTGCCCTAAAAACTAGAAGGTCCTAATAAATTATGAATTATCTTGTGTTATGTCCATCTAAATTTAATATTAACTTTATCTTAAAGAAATAATTAAGAAATGTTTAACCGATTTAATTTAGTTAATATTCATCCCAATAAGGCAAGGACAAATTTAAGCTAATTAAACTAGTTAAAGCCCTAAATTTGATTAAACCTCTAAACCTAAACCAACTTAATTGTACGAACCGTGCCCCTATGAAACGAGCACACGATTCAAAACAATTAAATCGACCTCATCTAAAAACCCCTAAAAGGTCCAATCTAACTAACCCAAACCCACCTAAACTAAGCAAAGCCCCGAACTTAGTCCTAACACTCTAAGCCCCCAAAGCCCAAGGCTCAAGCTCAAAAATATTAACATCCATTACATATTTCATACTAGCAATACATTATAATATAATGCTATACTATATATTCTGAAAACATATTATACATATTCCAAGAAAACAAGTTTCATATAACTTTTATATATATACATATTATATAGAGAAATCATATAATAAGTTAAAAGATGTATATTATATATTTCATAAAGCATATATTTCTTTTTACAAGGAAGCTATATATATTATACATTTTATAAGAAAGACCAGGAATTATACATTTTACTAAAAAACTATTAGTTGTATGCATTGTAAAATTATATGTTACATTGTGTACCATGCTATGTATTATATAAGAAAAATCTTATATTATACATATTAGATATAATTTAAATCTTACATTTTAAAAAAGGTATTGCATAAGACATACATTACACATTTGACAACTGCACACATTCATACCGTCAATCATAACCACAATCACAACGAATCATACATTCTACACCATATAATAAAAAGGCAAAAAAAAGACTGAAATTAAAGAAATTAAAATAAAGTGGAAGAAATAAAAAAATACATGATAAAGGAAAAAACACTAAAATAGGGACTAAAATTGAACCCGAAATAGACTCTAGGGACTCAAGGGGTGATTAAACCATTTGAAAAAATGTTACGATTGAAACAAGGGCAAAATTGTAAATCTCGCCAAAATTCCAAGGACTGGAGACGAGATTTCAGAACGCAGAAACCCTATGCGCGTAAATAGCGCGACACAGAAAGACCGAAAACTGGATTATGCCAGTTTTAATTCATTAAAGCATTATAAAAGCGGGTTTAAAACATTTCAGCCCCCTTTTGCTAACCCTAAACTCTCAGACCCCCCATTCTCTCAACACCGACACCTGAAACGTCGGTCGTCGGTAATCGGCAGCCGGCAAACCCCTAAACACCTAAAACCCTTTTTCTACGTTTCGCACTAAACTAGCACCCGAAAACCAAAAAAACAAGATCCCCTCCTTCGTTTTTTCAAAAGAAACAGAAACTAGAAAAAAGCCCTTTTTTTATTTCAAAAACCATTTTTAATACCTAAACCCCGAAATTCAAAAGGCTCACCACGCACGGCCCCTATAACGACGGCCAAGAGGTTTGTTTCCGCCGAGATTCGAAACGACGAGTAGGCGAACGAATGCCAAAGGTGAGAAACCAAAAACCCTAACCCTTTTTGATTTTATGCTTTCGAATACGGATAAAAGAGAGGAAGTATACCTCTGAAAATGCTTGAGGCTGCTTTTTATTTCTCCAAAATTTTCCCCAGTTAAACTTAGGGTTTACAATATTTTCTTTCGGTTTTATAGCCGAAATTACATCAACTTGTTTACATGAAAATTAGAATAAAAATTACCATTGGTTCTGAACATTTGTTTGTATTCACATTCGCCTCTTATATTGCAGGCCAATTCTCTGATTTTCTGTTTTTGTATGTAATACGGCTCTTGTACGAGAGGGGACCTGAGAGGGCATTGAATTGTAACCCCCTTAACCCGGCCTAGACGGTTGACCCGAATTAAGAAAGTCACACGGGGAAAACCAAAGTCAACCCGAAAGTCAACCTTGATTAACGACCCTTTTTTTTTCTTTTTACTCTTGTCTAGATGCAAATTAAACCTTAGATATGATCATACAACAACATACTCAAAGATCATAAACATCAGAGATCAAACAGGGACCCAATAGAACAAATTACAACTTTAGGGACCAAATTGTAATTTCTGATAAATATGAGGACTTAACCCAAATTAAAGTTACCAGCTTGTAATTAGTCAGGTTTCATGCTTCACTGTGAAATTTCAGCTCAAAAGGACATCCCAAACTCATACAATTGCACAAACAAGATTCAGGACCAAAATGTAAATAATTCAAAACATTTAACTGCCAGTGTCAGCCCCCAACGGTCACCCGTTCCGAAACAGGCAGAGCCCGTTTCGAAACGCGGGACGTTCCGCAACGCGTACCGCAACACGGGCTGGCAGTAGCCAAACCGTTTTGGACGTCTGGGCTTGTTTAAGGCACCTGTTCCGAAACGGGTGGCACTGTTCCGAAACACCCTGCACAGATTGCCCCAAAATGCATTCCTAAACATGCAATTAAACATCCAATCATGCTCCAATTACCACCAAACTTTACCAGCATGCATTTCAACATATTTGGGACATACTTGCATCAACAATTCATCAAAACAACATCATATACGAAAAGCCCCAAATCTATAGGCATGCTTCCTACACAAGCAAGCCATACAAGCATAAACTTCAAATTCAAGCATATAAAGGCCAAACACTAAAACCAGCATTCTCATCAACATTCAACATACTTAGGGAGTTCAAAACCTCTCCCAAAACATACACATAGGTCCCCCATTGCCAAATTACCAAAAGCTAAAAATGTACTTAAGAAACCTTCCATACTTTGAGCTTTACTTTCACTTGAATGCTTGCCCTTCTTGCTGCCCTCAAAGTACTCTAATGTTCTGCATTATTGAATTAAGAAAACGAAAGAGAGCGTAAGCAAAAGCTTAGCGAGGAATGCTCATAAAACCATTCAATAATGCATTTATAAAACATTTATAAATCATGCTTCAAATCAACATTTGCACATGCTCAAAAGCATACTTTAAACAAGCATCTCATGCTTCATATCATAACATGTCATATTGGCCACAAGTGATAAGTTCCATTTCTTTAAAAACAAGTTCATCAACTTTCACCCCAAGGACTTTTAAACACCTTGGCCCCAAGGACTTTTAAACACCTTGGCCCATGGACTTTTAACCACCATGGAAAGGACCACACAAGGACTTTTAACCACCTTTGTGTCCGTATCAAGTTTCACCCCAAGGACTTTTAAACACCTTGGCCCCAAGGACTTTTAAACACCTTGGCCCCATGGACTTTTAAACACCATGGAAAGGATCACACAAGGACTTTTAACCACCTTTGTGTCCATAGCAAGAACCATCCAAGGACTTTTAACCACCTTGATGTTCTTAAGTAAACAAGGCTCACTCAAGGACTTTTAACCACCTTAGTGACCTTAACCTTTTCAAAACATCACTTGCCAATATACATCATTATCATCAATTTATCCACTGTTTTAAAGCATTAAGCCAAGCCATATACATCATGCATTTAAAAGCGTCAAACCACATTTTATCAATGTACAAAAACAAGGAACTCTTACCTTGAGCTTCTTTCAACATATGGCTTACAACAACAGCAAATACCATGCTAAATCATGCTTTCAAAACAGTATTTAAATCATGCAATAAACCACATTGCATCACAACAAAATCATGGCCACCACTAGAGAGTATTTCTGAAAACTTACGCTTGGGCTTAGCAAAGTTGTTTAGACTTAAACTAAGCTCCCAAGACATTGGTTTCAAAGCCGAAAACCCAATTTCACTCACCGATTCCACTTCGCCTCTTGCCGAAGCACCAAATCAAGCTTCCGGATCAACAACTCTTGGATCCAAAGATGCCTCCCCTGTTTCAACACATCAAAGCAGAGGATTAATGCATCATCATGCATTAATTGCTTCAATGAAAGCACCTAAACTCGCTGCTCTCATTCAACCTCCATTTTCGGCCACCAAACACAATCGAAAATGCATCCAAACCACTTCTAAACAAAGCCCAGCCATAAACCAGCAAAACCACACTTCCATAAACATCATATAACATCTAAAAACAACCTATTAACATCCTTATTCCTCCAGCAACATCAGATCACCAAGATCACCTCAAAAACAACCTTGAAACACAAGCTAAACTTAGGAAACTCAACCTATCCGGGATTGCATCAATCAAAACTCAATTCCTTATCAATTTAGAGTTCATTTAACATCAAAAACACATCTCAAATCACAGATTACTCTGATCTAACGAAAGTCATCAAAAATCATCAAAATCTTGCATTATAAGCCAAGATCCATTTCACCACTTAAAAACCTTTAATTAAACTTCAATTAAGGATTGAAAACTTAGGAATTTTAGTAAAGAACTGATAGTTTAGAGGAGAAGGACGTTCTTACCTCCAAACTTGAGTTTCTCCTCTTTTTGGAATCAAAATCCTTGTTGAAACAAGTAGCAATTGAAGAGGTTTTGAAGATATGTTGATTAGGAATAAAATGAGAGTTGAAAGGAGGGATTTAGGTGAAGAAATCAGATCCAATTCTCTGGAAAAGAAGTGTTTGGGTTGAGAGAAAATGAGAGAAAGAAAATTAGGAAAAGTTGGTTACAAAATCCAAAAATAGCCAAATGGCTTTCCCTCCACTTTTAATATCCTTTAAAATCAGATTTTAGACTTAAAATATCTTAGAAAAATCTGGAGAAACTCCCTTTGGGTAAATAGCTCCTTAAAGATTCAAAGTTTCTACCCTTTATAAAACAGCCACCAAACTTTTGAAAATTACATTTTGGTCACTAGCCAAAATGTCACCCTTCCGAAACTCATTTTCAAAAATTGATTTCACAGTTCACTTAATTATATTAAAAGATGATTTTAGAACATTTTTCCATATTTTTAATGCAACCCGAACTAGGCTTTCCTAAATTCACCTCTTAAGATTCGAACAGCACTTTGACCGAACCGGTCAACGCCCAAGACTTCTAAGCCCAAAACCGGGGCGTTACAACTCTCCCCCCCTTAAGAAATTTCGTCCTCGAAATTTACCTGAAGGAAAGAGATAAGGAAACTGCTTCAGCATGTCTTCCTTCAGCTCCCACGTGGCTTCCTCAACACCTCGATGCTTCCACAGCACCTTCACCAACTCAATGGTCTTGCCACGAAGAACCTTGCAATCCGAATCCAGAACCTTCACCGGTTCCTCATCGTAGGTCAAATCCGGATGCAAAACCACTTCCTCCACATGCATCACATGCGAAGGATCAGATCTATACCTCCGGAGCATAGAAACATGGAACACATCATGAATCTTCTCCAGCTCCTGAGGTAACCTCAACCGATACGCAATAGGACCCACACGCTCAACAACCTCATATGGTCCAATGTATCTAGGGCTCAACTTACCCTTCCGACCAAACCTCATCACCTTCTTCCAAGGCGAAACCTTCAAGAACACACGATCACCCACCGCATACTCTATCTCCTTACGCTTCAAATCCACGTAAGACTTTTGCCGATCAGAGGCAGCCTTCAACCGCTCACAGATAAGCTTCACCTTCTCAGTGGTCCCTTTCAACAAAGCCGGCATCGAAACCAACTTTTGACCAGTTTCAGCCCAACAAAGAGGAGTCCTACACTTCCTCCCATACAAAGCCTCATAAGGTGCCATCTGTATACTCGCCTGATAACTATTGTTATAAGCGAACTCAACCAAAGGCAGATGCTTCTCCCAAGAACCTTGGAACTCAATCACACAGCATCTCAACATATCCTCCAAGATCTGAATAACTCGCTCAGACTGACCATCCGACTGAGGATGATAGGATGTACTGAAATGCAACCTTGTACCCAAAGCTTGATGCAAACACTGCCAGAAACGCGATGTGAACCTCGGATCCCTATCCGACACAATCGACTTAGGCACACCATGCAGCCTCACAATCTCAGCAATGTACAGCTCTGCCAGCTTATCCAAAGAAAACGTAGTATGCACAGGCAAGAAATGCGCACACTTCGTCAAGCGATCCACAATCACCCAAACAGAATTCTTCTTCGATGGAGACAAAGGTAAACCAGATACAAAATCCATGGTAACCCTCTCTCACTTCCATTCAGGGATTTTCAACGGTTGCAACAACCCAGAAGGAACCTGATGTTCAGCCTTAACCCGCTGACACACCAAACACTTGCTCACAAACTCTGCAACATCCTTCTTCAAACCCACCCAATAGTACTCATCACGAAGATCACGGTACATCTTAGTACTACCAGGGTGCATAGCAAAAGGACTACTATGACCTTCAGTCAGAATAGCACGCCTCAACTCAGCATCATCAGGCAGTACTATTCGACTCCCAAAACACAACACTCCATCATCATTAAAACAGAAATCCGAAGGCCTACCCTCCGCGATATCCTGAACATGAGACACCAAGGAATCATCCAGCAACTGCTTATCCTTGATCAACTGAACCAACGATGGTTTCACCTGCAACTCAGCAACAAGACCACCATCTCGCGATATGCTCAAGCTAGCAAACATAGCTCTCAGCTCAACAGCTACCTTCCTACTCAAGGCATCCGCAACAACATTAGCCTTTCCAGGGTGGTACTCAATCGTCAGATCATAATCCTTGAGCAACTCCAACCAACGCCGCTGCCTAAGATTCAACTCCTTCTGCGACATCAGATACCTCAAACTCTTGTGATCCGTGTACACAGTACACTTCTCACCATACAGATAATGCCTCCAGATCTTCAGAGCAAAGACCACTGCAGCCAACTCAATATCATGCGTAGGGTAATTACGCTCATGCACTTTCAACTGCCGCGATGCATAAGCCACCACCTTACCCTCTTGCATCAGCACACATCCCAAACCAACATAGGACGCGTCACTGTAGACCACAAACTCTTTCCCTGATTCAGGCTGAACCAAGATAGGAGCTTGCGTCAAAGCCGCCCTCAGCTTCTCAAAAGCCTGCTGTCTTGCTTCTGTCCACTCATACTTAACATTCTTTTGCAACAGCTTCGTCAAAGGAGCAGCAATCTTGGAAAAACCATCCACAAACCTTCGGTAGTATCCTGCCAAACCAAGGAAACTACGGACCTCATGAACAGACTTAGGAACTTTCCAATTCATCACCGCTTCAATCTTCTGAGGATCAACACGAATCCCCTCAGTTGAGACCACATGCCCAAGAAACACCACCTCCTTAAGCCAGAACTCACACTTGCTCAGCTTAGCATAAAGCTGATTCTCCAACAAAGCTTGCAAAACAATCCTCAAATGCTCTTCGTGCTCTTCCTCAGTACGCGAGTACACGAGGATATCATCAATGAACACCACAACGAACTTGTCCAGGTATTCATGAAACACACGATTCATCATGTCCATGAAAGCAGCAGGAGCATTTGTCAAACCAAACGGCATCACAAGGAACTCATAATGCCCATACCTTGTCCTGAAAGCTGTCTTAGGCACATCCACATCCTTTACCTTCAACTGATAATACCCTGACCTCAAGTCAATCTTAGAGAACACAGCAGCTCCCCGAAATTGATCAAAGAGATCATCAATCCTCGGCAAAGGATACCGATTCTTGATAGTCAACTTGTTCAGCTGACGGTAATCAATGCACATCCTCATAGTGCCATATTTCTTCTTCACAAACAAGACCGGTGCTCCCCAAGGTGACACACTCGGCCGGATGAAACCACGATCAAGCAGCTCTTGCAACTGCGTCTTCAGCTCCTTCAGCTCCTTAGGTGCCATTCTATAGGGAGTAATGGACACAAGAGTTGTATTCTCATACAGCTCAATTCCAAACTCCACCTCGCGATTAGGAGGTAAACCAGGCAACTCCTCAGGAAAAACACCAGGAAACTCCTTCACAACTCTGATATCTTGCACCCTCAACTCCTTAGAGCTAGGATTCATCACAAAAGCTAGATAAGCTTCACAGGCTTGCCTCAGCATCCTACTCGCCTCCAAGGTAGAAACAACATTGGCAAGAAACTTCACATTCTCACCAACAACAACCACTTCATAATCATCCGCAAGCTTAAGCGAAACACGCTTATTCTCACAATCCACAACAGCATGATGCTCAGTAAGCCAATCCATACCAAGGATTACATCAAAACCATAAAAGGGCAGCTCCATAAGATCAACATCAAAAACATGTTCTTGAACAACCAAGGGACACCTTCTATAAAGCTTTCGAGTCACAACAGTTTCACCAAAAGAACTAGTGACGCGAACACCAACATCCAAAGACTCAACAGGCAAACCAAGCAATTCAGCATGCTCACGCAAAATGTATGAATGCGTAGATCCAGAATCAATCAAAGAAAGCAATGACAAGGACTGCAAAGTAAAGGTACCTGCAATCACATCTGCATCATTCCTTCCCTCGCGCTGAGCATACACCCTCGCTTGGCCTCCACCTTCAGGCTGAATAGCCACAACATGGGCTACTCCACGACCACCCTCCTCTCTCCTCTGGAAATTACCACGGCCGCGCCCACGACCTCTCTGTGGTGCAGCAACAGCAGGAGCACGCATCTGATCACCAGCCAACCTCGGACAATCTCGCCTCAAGTGGTCAGCAGAACCACAATTCCAGCATCCAAAACCAGCTGCCGCAACAGGGGCTTGCACCTCCCTCACAGCACGAGGACAGTCACGCTTCAAGTGACCACGTGAACCACAGATCCAACAAGCACTAGGGTCAGCTCTAGCATTGCCACCCCTAGCAGGTGCACCACCACCTCTCGTAGCTGAGGACTGATACCTCTGATCACGTCCCCTCTTGTTCCGTCCTCCTCCGGAACTATACTCAGCAGCCCTCTTACCAGAACTTGCTCCAGCACTCTTCGCAGACAAACTCAAATTCATCTCTATGTCCTTGGCTCGGCCCACTAACACATCAAAATCATCATACTCAGTGGCCAGCACATACATCTTTACCTCCGTTATAAGACCATAACGAAACCTCTCGCACCTCTCCCGCTCATCAGGAATCAGCTCCGGTGCATACTGACTGAGTCGCACAAACTGCACCTCATACTCAGCCACACTCATGCTCCCTTGGGTAAGAGTCATGAATTCACGCTTTTTCTCATCCAGATATCTCACTCCCAGATATCTCCTCTTGAACGCATTCTAAAAGAATGTCCAAGTGATGTCAGCTTCAGCCATTCCAGAGATTGTGGTCGTCCACCATGTATAAGCATCGTCCTGCAGCAAGGACACAACACATCCCAACTTTTGCACATCCGTGCAGCTCATCTGTCCCAAAATTCGCTTGGTACTCTCTAGCCAAGCTTCCAAACTCTCAGCAGACATACCCCTAAACTCAGTCCCACCAAGACTGCGCAGACGCTCTAAGGGTAGTCTAACACCAGCATCTTCCTGATGCCCAGCTCCTTGAGCTCCAGCTACTGCTGCTCGAAAAGCACCCGCAATAGCTTGCACTAACATCGACATATCAGACATAGCTTGCCCCTGACCAACCTCAGGTCCTGCAGCTCTAGCACCAGCTGCTGCAGCTCCAGCTCTTTCCCTCTCCGCACCACCACCACCAGGTGGAGGAGGAGGTAACACAGCACTACCCATATTCTCTTCGTTCTCATTCCCATCCGGGGTCGTAGCTCTCACGCTACTCCTTAACTCTCTACGTGGTGCCATACTTTTACCATGCATATCAATACAAATAAAACATAGTCAGGCCCAGCAAGGTAAGCAATCCAAGTATTCAAGCTCAATTTTATTCAAAATCAACATCATTTCTTTAGCTTTTGTTTGGCAATGGGTACCCTCAACATGCAACATCACAGCATACATCTCAAATGCATCAACATCTCAAGCCATTGAACATGCTTTCATACAACAAGCATACAAGCCAAACATACTTCAATCATGCATACATTCATTCCCAATTACTCGAGAACTCAGCTCTGATACCACCAAATGTAACCCCCTTAACCCGGCCTAGACGGTTGACCCGAATTAAGAAAGTCACACGGGGAAAACCAAAGTCAACCCGAAAGTCAACCTTGATTAACGACCCTTTTCCTTTCTTTTTAATCTTATCTAGATGCACATTAACCCTAATGGTGATCACACAAACATCATACTCAAAGATCACAAACATCAGAGATCAAACAGGGACACAATTGAACAAATTACAACTTTAGGGACCAAATTGTAATTTCTGATAATTAAAAGGACTTAAACCAAATTAATCTTACCAACTTGAAATTAGTCAGGTTTCATGCTTCTCTATGAAATTTCAGCTCAAAAGGACTTCCCAAACTCATACAATTGCACAAACAAGTTTCAGGACCAAAACGCAAACAATTCAAAACATTTAACCGCCAATGTCAGCCCCAAACGGTCACCCGTTCCGAAACAGGCAGAACCCGTTTCGAAACACGGGCCGTTCCGCAACGCGTACCGCAACGGGGGTCTGGTAGAGACCAAACCGTTTCGAAACGGTGCACACCGTTTCGGACCCCTGGGTTCATTCAAGGCACCCGTTCTGAAACGGTGCACACTGTTCCGAAACGCCCTGCACAGATTGCAGCAAAATGCATTCCAAAACATGCAATTGATCATTCAAACATGCTCCGATTGTCACCAAACTTTACCAGCATGCAACTCAACATATATAGGACATACTTGCATCAACAATTCATCAAAACAACATCATATGCAAAAAGCCCCAATTCTATAGGCATGCTTCCTACACAAGCTAGCTATTCAAGCACAAACTTCCAAAACAAGCATATAATGATCCAACTCAAAAACCAGCATTCTCAAAACATTCAACATACTTAGGGAGTTTAAAACCTCTCCCAAAACATACACATTGGTCCCCCATTGCCAAATTACCCAAAAGCTAAAAAAGTGCTTATAAAACCTTCCATACATTGAGCTTTACTTGAACTTGAATGCTTGCACTCCTTGCTGCCCTTCAAGGTTCTCTAATGCTCTGCATTATTGAATTAAGAAAACGAAGAGAGCGTTAGCAAAAGCTTAGTGAGGAATGCTCTTAAAAACCATTCAATAATGCAATTAAAGCCATTTATAAACATGCTTAAAATCAACCTTTGCACATGCTCAAAAGCATACTTTAAACAAGCAATCTCATGCTTCAACATAAACATAACATGTCATATTGGCTCAAGTGACAATTTCCATTTCATTAAAACAAGTTCATCAACTTCCCAAGGACTTTTAAACACCTTGGCCCCAAGGACTTTTAAACACCTTGGCCATGGACTTTTAAACACCATGAATGAGGACCACACAAGGACTTTTAACCACCTTTGTGTCCATAGCTTGAATCACCCCAAGGACTTTTAAACACCTTGGCCCAAAGGACTTTTAAACACCTTGGCCCCATGGACTTTTAAACACCATGGAAAGGATCACCTAAGGACTTTTAACCACCTTAGTGTCCGCAACAAGAATCATCCAAGGACTTTTAACCACCTTGATGTTCTTAAGAATACAAGGCTCACTCAAGGACTTTTAACCACCTTAGTGACCTTAACTTTTTCAAAACATCACTTACCAATATACATCTTTTACATCATTTAATCCACTGTTTTAAAGCATTAAACCAAGCCATATACAACATGCATTTCAAAGCATCAAACCACATTATTTCAATGTATAAAATCAAGGAACTCCTACCTAGAGTTACCTTCAACATATGGCTTACAACATCAGCAAAAACCATGCTAAAACATGCTTTCAAAACAGTAATTAAAACATGCAAATAACCATTTTGCATCACAACAAAATCATGGCCACCACTAGAGAGAAATTCCGAAAACTTACACTTGAGCTTAGCAAAGTTGTTTAGACTTAGACTAAGCTCCCAAAACCTTCAAACCTTGGTTTTAAAATCTGAAAACCCAACTTCACTCACCGATTTCCACTTTGCTTCAAGCCAAAGCACCAAATCAAGCTTCCGGATCAACAACTCTTGGATCCAAAGATGCCTCCCCTGTTTCAACACATCAAAGCAGAGGATTAATGCATCATCATGCATTAATTGCTTCAATGAAAGCACCTAAACTCGCTGCTCTCATTCAACCTCCATTTTCGGCCACCAAACACAACCGAAAATGCATCCAAACCACTTCTAAACAAAGCCCAGCCATAAACCAGCAAAACCACACTTCCATAAACATCATATAACATCTAAAAACAACCTATTAACATCCTTATTCCTCCAGCAACATCAGATCACCAAGATCACCTCAAAAACAACCTTGAAACACAAGCTAAACTTAGGAAACTCAACCTATCCGGGATTGCATCAATCAAAACTCAATTCCTTATCAATTTAGAGTTCATTTAACATCAAAAACACATCTCAAATCACAGATTACTCAGATCTAACGAAAGTCATCAAAAATTATCAAAATCTTGCATTATAAGCCAAGATCCATTTCACCACTTAAAAACATTTAATTAAACTTCAATTAAGGATTGAAAACTTAGGAATTTCAGTAAAGAACTGATAGTTTAGAGGAGAAGGACGTTCTTACCTCCAAACTTGAGTTTCTCCTCGTTTTGGAATCAAAATCCTTGTTGAAACAAGTAGCAATTGAAGAGGTTTTGAAGATATGTTGATTAGGAATCAAATGAGAGTTGAAAGGAGGGATTTAGGTGAAGAAATCAGATCCAATTCTCTGGAAAAGAAGTGTTTGGGTTGAGAGAAAATGAGAGAAAGAAAATTAGGAAAAGTTGGTTACAAAATCCAAAAATAGCCAAATGGCTTTCCCTCCACTTTTAATATCCTTTAAAATCAGATTTTAGACTTAAAATATCTTAGAAAAATCTGGAGAAACTCCCTTTGGGTAAATAGCTCCTTAAAGATTCAAAGTTTCAACCCTTTATAAAACAGCCACCAAACTTTCGAAAATTACATTTTGGTCACTAGCCAAAATGTCACCCTTCCGAAACTCATTTTCCAAAATTGATTTCACAGTTCACTTAATTATATTAAAAGATGATTTTAGAATATTTTTCCATATTTTTAATGCAACCCGAACTAGGCTTTCCTAAATTCACCTCTTAAGATTCGAACAGCACTTTGACCGAACCGGTCAACGCCCAAGACTTCTAAGCCCAAAACTGGGGCGTTACAAGGAATCAAAAGAGAGTTGAAAGGAGAGATTTAGGTGAGAAAATCAGAAACAATTCTCTGGAAAGGAAGTGTTTCGGTTGAGAGAAAATGAGAGAAAGAAAATTGGAAAGTTAGTTAACAAAATAGCCAAAATGGCTTTCCCTCCTCTTTTGACATATTTTAAAATCAGAATAAATCTCAAAATATCTTAGAAAAATCTGGAGAAACTAATTTTGGATTAATAGCTCCTTAAAGATTCAAAGTTTCAACCCTTTCGAAAACAGTCACCAAACTTTCAAAAATTACATTTTGGTCACTAGCCAAAATGTCACCCTTCCAAAACTCATTTTCCAAAATTGATTTCACAGTTCACTTAATTATATTAAAAGATGATTTTAGAACATTTTTCCATATTTTTAATGCAACCCGAACTAGGCTTTCCTAATTTCGCCTCTTTAGATTCGAACAGCACTTTGACCAAACCGGTCAACGCCCAAAACTACTAAGCCCAAAACCGGGGCGTTACAACTCTCCCCCCCTTAAGAAATTTCGTCCTCGAAATTTACCTGAAGGAAAGAGATAACGAAACTGCTTCAGCATGTCTTCCTTCCGCTCCCACGTGGCTTCCTCAACACCTCGATGCTTCCACAGCACCTTCACCAACTCAATAGTCTTGCCACGAAGAACCTTGCTATCCGAATCCAGAACCTTCACCGGTTCCTCATCATAGGTCAAATCCGGATTCAAAACCACTTCCTCCACAGACATCACATGCGAAGGATCAGATCTATACTTCCGGAGCATAGAAACATGGAACACATCATGAATCTTCTCCAACTCCTGAGGTAACCTCAACCGATACGCAACAGGACCCACACGCTCAACCACCTCATATGGTCCAATGTACCTAGGGCTCAACTTACCCTTCCGGCCAAACCTCATCACCTTCTTCCAAGGCGAAACCTTCAAGAACACACGGTCACCCACCGCATACTCTATCTCCTTACGCTTCAAATCCGCGTAAGACTTTTGCCGATCAGAAGCAGCCTTCAACCGCTCACAGATAAGCTTCACCTTCTCAGTGGTCCCTTTCAACAAAGCCGGTATCGAAACCAACTTTTGACCAGTTTCAGCCCAACAAAGAGGAGTCCTACACTTCCTCCCGTACAAAGCCTCATAAGGTGCCATCTGTATACTCGCCTGATAACTATTGTTATAAGCGAACTCAACCAAAGGCAGATGCTTCTCCCAAGAACCTTGGAACTCAATCACGCAGCACCTCAACATATCCTCCAAAATCTGGATAACTCGCTCAGACTGACCATCCGACTGAGGATGATAGGATGTACTGAAATGCAATCTTGTACCCAGAGCTTGATGCAAACACTGCCAGAAACGCGATGTGAACCTCGGATCCCTATCCGACACAATCGACTTAGGCACACCATGCAGCCTCACAATCTCAGCAATGTACAGCTCTACAAGCTTATCCAAAGAAAACGTAGTATGCACAGGCAAGAAATGCGCACACTTCGTCAGGCGATCCACAATCACCCAAACCGAATTCTTCTTCGATGGAGACAAAGGTAAACCAGATACAAAATCCATGGTAACCCTCTCCCACTTCCATTCAGGGATTTTCAACGGTTGCAACAACCCAGAAGGAACCTGATGTTCAGCCTTAACTCGCTGACACACCAAACACTTGCTCACAAACTCCGCAACATCCTTCTTCAAACCCACCCAATAGTACTCATCACGAAGATCACGATACATCTTAGTACTACCAGGATGCATAGCAAAAGGACTACTATGACCTTCAGCCAGAATAGCACGCCTCAACTCAGCATCATTGGGCACTACTATCCGACTCCCAAAACACAACACACCATCATCATTAAAACAGAAATCCGAAGGTCTACCCTCCGCAATATCCTGAACATGAGACACCAAGGAATCATCCAGCAACTGCTTTTCCTTGATCAACTGAACCAACGATGGTTTCACCTGCAACTCAGCAACAAGACCACCATCTCGCGATATGCTCAAGCTAGCAAACATAGCCCTCAGCTCAACAGCTACCTTCCTACTCAAGGCATCCGCAACAACATTAGCTTTTCCAGGATGATACTCAATCGTCAGATCATAATCCTTGAGCAACTCCAACCAACGCCGCTGCCTAAGATTCAACTCCTTCTGTGACATCAGATACCTCAAGCTCTTGTGATCCGTGTACACCGTACACTTCTCACCATACAGATAATGCCTCCAGATCTTCAGAGCAAAAACCACTGCAGCCAGCTCAATATCATGCGTAGGGTAATTGCGCTCATGCACTTTCAACTGCCGCGATGCATAAGCCACCACCTTACCCTCTTGCATCAGCACACACCCCAAACCAACATAGGATGCATCACTATAGACCACAAACTCTTTCCCTGATTCAGGCTGAACCAAGATAGGAGCTTGCGTCAAAGCCGCCTTCAGCTTCTCAAAAGCCTGCTGTCTCGCTTCTGTCCACTCATACTTAACATCCTTTTGCAACAGCTTCGTCAAAGGAGCAGCAATCTTGGAAAAACCATCCACAAACCTTCGGTAGTATCCCGCCAAACCAAGGAAACTACGGACCTCATGAACAGACTTAGGAACCTTCCAATTCATCACCGCCTCGATCTTCTGAGGATCAACACGAATCCCCTCAGCTGAGACCACATGCCCAAGAAACACCACCTCCTTAAGCCAGAACTCACACTTGCTCATCTTAGCAAAAAGCTGATTTTCCAACAAAGCTTGCAGAACAATCCTCAAATGCTCTTCATGCTCCTCCTCAGTACGCGAGTACACGAGGATATCATCAATGAACACCACAACGAACTTGTCCAGGTATTCATGAAACACACGGTTCATCATGTCCATGAAAGCAGAAGGAGCATTTGTCAAACCAAACGACATCACAAGGAACTCATAATGCCCATACCTTGTCCTGAAAGCTGTCTTTGGCACATCCACATCCTTCACCTTCAACTGGTAATACCCTGACCTCAAGTCAATCTTAGAGAACACAGCAGCTCCCCGAAATTGATCAAAGAGATCATCAATCCTCGGCAAAGGATACCGATTCTTGATAGTCAACTTGTTCAGCTGACGGTAATCAATGCACATCCTCATAGTGCCATCTTTCTTCTTCACAAACAAGACCGGTGCTCCCCAGGGTGACACACTCGGCCGAATGAAACCACGATCAAGCAGCTCTTGCAACTGCGTCTTCAGCTCCTTAGGTGCCATTCTATAGGGAGTAATGCACACGGGAGTTGTATTCTCATACAGCTCAATTCCAAACTCCACCTCGCGATTAGGAGGTAAACTAGGCAACTCCTCAGGAAAAACACCAGGAATCTCCTTCACAACTCTGATATCTTGCACCCTAAACTCCTTAGAGCTAGGATTCATCACAAAAGCTAGATAAGCTTCGCAACCTTGCCTCAGCATCCTGCTCGCCTCCAAGGTAGACACCACATTGGCAAGAAACTTCACATTATCACCAACCACAACAACTTCATAATCATCCGCAAGCTTAAGCGAAACTCGCTTATTTTCACAATCCACAACAGCACGATGCTCCGCAAGCCAATCCATACCAAGGATCACATCAAAACCATAAAAGGGCAGCTCCATAAGATCAACATGAAAAACATGTTCTTGAACAACCAAGGGACACCTTCTATAAAGCTTTCGAGTCACAACAGTTTCACCAAAAGAACTAGTGACACGAACACCAACATCCAAAGACTCAACAGGCAAACCAAGCAATTCAGCATGCTCACGCAAAATGTATGAATGCGTAGATCCAGAATCAATCAAAGAAAGCAATGACAAGGATTGCAAAGTAAAGGTACCTGCAATCACATTTGCATCATTCCTCCCTTCACGCTGAGCATACACCCTCGCTTGGCCTCCACCTTCAGGCTGAATAGCCACAACATGGGCTACTCCACGACCACCTTCCTCTCTCCTCTGGAAATTTCCACGGCCGCGCCCACGACCTCTCTGTGGTGCAGCAACAGCAGGTGCACGCACTTGATCGCCAGCCAACCTAGGACAATCTCGCCTCAAGTGGTCTGCAGAACCATAATTCCAGCATCCATTACCAGCTGCCGCAACAGGAGCTTGCACCTCTCTCACAGCACGAGGACAGTCACGCTTCATGTGACCACGTGAACCACAGATCCAACAAGCACTAGGGTCAGCTCTAGCATTGCCTCTTCTAGCAGGTGCACCACTACCTCTCTTAGCTGAGGACTGATACTTCTGATCTTGTCCCCTCTTGTTCCGTCCACCATCGGAACTAAACTCAGCAGCTCTCTTGCCAGAACTTGCTCCAGCACCTTTCGCAGATAAACCCAAGTTCATCTCAATGTCCTTGGCTCGGCCCACCAACACATCAAAATCATCATACTCGGTGGCCAGCACATACATCTTAACATCTGTCACAAGACCATAACGGAACCTCTCGCACCTTGCCCGCTCATCAGGTATCAGCTCCGGTGCATATTGACTGAGTCGCACAAACTGCACTTCATACTCAGCCACACTCATGCTCCCTTGGGTAAGAGACATGAATTCACGCTTCTTCTCATCAAGATATCTCACACCAAGATATCTCCTCTTGAACACATTCTGAAAGAATGTCCAAGTCACATCAGCTTCAACCATTCCAGCTATGGTGGTCGTCCACCACGTATACGCATCGTCCTGCAGCAAGGACACAACACAACCCACCTTTTGCACATCCGTGCAGCTCATCTGACCCAAGATTCGCTTGGTACTCTCTAGCCAAGCTTCATAACTCTCAGCAGACATACCCCTGAACTCAGTCCCACCAAGACTGCGCAGACGCTCCAAAGGTAGTCTAACTCCAACATCTCCATGATGCCCAGCTCCTTGAGCTCCAGCTACTGCTGCTCGAAAAGCACCCGTAATAGCTTGTACTAACATAGACATATCAGGCATAGCTTGCCCCTGACCAACCTCTGGTCCAGCAGCTCCAGCACCAGCTGCAGCTTCAGCTCTTTCTCCCTCAGCACCACCACCACCAGGTGGAGGAGGAGGTAACACCCCACTACCCGCGTTCTCTTCGTTCTCATTCTCATTAGGAGTCGTAGCTCTCACGTTACTCCTTAACTCTCTACGTGGTGCCATACTTTTACCATGCAATCACAATGCAAATAAAACAAAGTCAGGCCCAGCAAGGTAAGCAATCCAAGTATTCAAGCTCAATTTCATTCAAAATCAACATCATTTCATTAGCTTTTATTTGGCAATGGGTACCCACAACATGCTACATCACAGCATACATCTCAATTGAATCCAAATCACAAGCCACTAAACATGCTTTCGAACAACAAGCACACAAGGCATACATACTTCAATCATGCACACATTCATTCCCAATTACTCGAGAACTCAGCTCTGGTACCACCAAATGTAACCCCCTTAACCCGGCCTAGACGGTTGACCCGAATTAAGAAAGTCACACGGGGAAAACCAAAGTCAACCCGAAAGTCAACCTTGATTAACGACCCTTTTTTTTTCTTTTTACTCTTGTCTAGATGCAAATTAAACCTTAGATATGATCATACAACAGCATACTCAAAGATCATAAACATCAGAGATCAAACAGGGACCCAATAGAACAAATTACAACTTTAGGGACCAAATTGTAATTTCTGATAAATATGAGGACTTAACCCAAATTAAAGTTACCAGCTTGTAATTAGTCAGGTTTCATGCTTCACTGTGAAATTTCAGCTCAAAAGGACATCCCAAACTCATACAATTGCACAAACAAGATTCAGGACCAAAATGTAAATAATTCAAAACATTTAACTGCCAGTGTCAGCCCCCAACGGTCACCCGTTCCGAAACAGGCAGAGCCCGTTTCGAAACGCGGGCTGTTCCGCAACGCGTACCGCAACACGGGCTGGCAGTAGCCAAACCGTTTCGGAACGGTCTCTCCCGTTTCGGACGCCTGGGCTTGTTTAAGGCACCTGTTCCGAAACGGGTGGCACTGTTCCGAAACACCCTGCACAGATTGCCCCAAAATGCATTCCTAAACATGCAATTAAACATCCAATCATGCTCCAATTGCCACCAAACTTTACCAGCATGCAATTCAACATATTTGGGACATACTTGCATCAACAATTCATCAAAACAACATCATATACGAAAAGCCCCAAATCTATAGGCATGCTTCCTACACAAGCAAGCCATACAAGCATAAACTTCCAATTCAAGCATATAAAGGCCAAACACTAAAACCAGCATTCTCATCAACATTCAACATACTTAGGGAGTTCAAAACCTCTCCCAAAACATACACATAGGTCCCCCATTGCCAAATTACCAAAAGCTAAAAATGTACTTAAGAAACCTTCCATACTTTGAGCTTTACTTTCACTTGAATGCTTGCCCTTCTTGCTTCCCTCAAAGTACTCTAATGTTCTGCATTGTTGAATTAAGAAAACGAAAGAGAGCGTAAGCAAAAGCTTAGTGAGGAATGCTCATAAAACCATTCAATAATGCATTTATAAAACATTTATAAATCATGCTTCAAATCAACATTTGCACATGCTCAAAAGCATACTTTAAACAAGCATCTCATGCTTCATATCATAACATGTCATATTGGCCACAAGTGATAAGTTCCATTTCTTTAAAAACAAGTTCATCAACTTTCACCCCAAGGACTTTTAAACACCTTGGCCCATGGACTTTTAACCACCATGGAAAGGACCACACAAGGACTTTTAACCACCTTTGTGTCCGTATCAAGTTTCACCCCAAGGACTTTTAAACACCTTGGCCCCAAGGACTTTTAAACACCTTGGCCCCATGGACTTTTAAACACCATGGAAAGGATCACACAAGGACTTTTAACCACCTTGATGTTCTTCAGTAAACAAGGCTCACTCAAGGACTTTTAACCACCTTAGTGACCTTAACCTTTTCAAAACATCACTTGCCAATATACATCATTATCATCAATTTATCCATTGTTTTAAAGCATTAAGCCAAGCCATATACATCATGCATTTAAAAGCGTCAAACCACATTTTATCAATGTACAAAAACAAGGAACTCTTACCTTGAGCTTCTTTCAACATATGGCTTACAACAACAGCAAATACCATGCTAAATCATGCTTTCAAAACAGTATTTAAATCATGCAATAAACCACATTGCATCACAACAAAATCATGGCCACCACTAGAGAGTATTTCCGAAAACTTACGCTTGAGCTTAGCAAAGTTGTTTAGACTTAAACTAAGCTCCCAAGACATTGGTTTCAAAGCCGAAAACCCAATTTCACTCACCGATTCCACTTCGCCTCTTGCCGAAGCACCAAATCAAGCTTCCGGATCAACAACTTTTGGATCCAAAGATGCCTCCCATGTTTTAACACATCAAAGCAGAGGATTAATGCATCATCATGCATTAATTGCTTCAATGAAAGCATCTAAACTCGCTGCTCTCATCCACACTCCATTTTCGGCTACCAAACACAACCGAAAATGCATCCAAACCACTTCTCAACAAAGCCCAGCCATAAACCATCAAAACCTAACATCATTTAACATCATTTAACATCTAAAAAGAGCCTATTAACATCCTTATACCTCCAGCAACATCAGATCCACAAGATCACCTCAAAAACAAACAAGAATCACATGCTAAACTTAGGAAACTCAACCTATCCGAGATTGCATTAATCAAAACTCAATTCCTTATCAATTTAGAGTTCAATTATCATCAAATACACATCTCAAATCACAGATTTAACAGATCAAACGAAAATCACCAAAAATCACCAAATCTTGCATTACAAGCCAAGATCCATTTCTCAACTCAAAAGCCTTTAATAAAACATCAATTAAGGATTGAAAACTTAGGAATTTCAGTAAAGAACTGATAGTTTAGAGGAGAAGGACGTTCTTACCTCCAAACTTGAGTTTCTCCTCTTTTTGGAACCAAAAACCTTGATGAATCAAGTAGCAAATGATGAGGTTTTGTAGATATGATGATTAGGAATCAAAAGAGAGTTGAAAGGAGAGATTTATGTGAGAAAATCAGAAACAATTCTCTGGAAAGGAAGTGTTTGGGTTGAGAGAAAATGAGAGAAAGAAAATTGGAAAGTTAGTTAACAAAATAGCCAAAATGGCTTTCCCTCCTCTTTTGACATATTTTAAAATCAGAATAAATCTCAAAATATCTTAGAAAAATCTGGAGAAACTACTTTTGGATTAATAGCTCCTTAAAGATTCAAAGTTTCAACCCTTTCGAAAACAGTCACCAAACTTTCAAAAATTACATTTTGGTCACTAGCCAAAATGTCACCCTTCCAAAACTCATTTTCCAAAATTGACTTCACAGTTCACTTAATTATATTAAAAGATGATTTTAGAACATTTTTCCATATTTTTAATGCAACCCGAACTAGGCTTTCCTAATTTTGCCTCTTTAGATTCGAACAGCACTTTGACCAAACCGGTCAACGCCCAAAACTACTAAGCCCAAAACCGGGGCGTTACACGAATGGTCGTGCACAAACGTGGCCGATGGTGGTCCCTTTGATCAATGTGGTAAGGATCTAGATTGTCACAAGAAATTTGAGGAGGCGTGCGTGAACTCCACGCGTTCGTGAGGAATCTGAAACGTTTGGAGTGTGTCTTCGACGCGCGCGTGAGGAGATGGAGGGTCGTCCTTGCTTGAATCTTGACCGTTAGATCCAAGTAGATCTTATGGCTGAGATGATGCGACGCAACAAACAAAACCAATTCGGGTTTTATGTTTTATCAGATTAGGATATTAATTAATTGGGCCAAACATGTCTTATGTAGTATGTATATTTTTTGGGTTTTTAATGTAAATGGACTGATAAATAGACTCGGGCTTTTATTTAAATATGTGTATTGGGCTTTATTTAATTAAAGGGTGCATGTTTATACACACACACACACACACACACACACACACACACACACACACACATATATATATATATATATATATATATATATATATATATATATATTCAGTTTAATTAGTATCATATAATGTAATAATAATAGTAATATAATATAATAATAATGACACCAATTAATATATAATAATAATAATGATAAATATGATAATAATAATAATACTAATGATATAATGATACAATAGGATATCGAACTAATAAAACTAATATAGCCTAAAATATTATGGGGTATACAAAACACATATGTAATTATATAATACTAGTAATAATATTTAGGGTTTTTTCATTTGGTTAGTGACATAACATTAATAACCACATATGATAGAAACATATATAATTTTTGTTTTAAACATAGCCCAGGCAAAGCCCATTACACATATAAGTCCATTACTTATAAAAATAAAAATAAAAATGGGTCTACCCCGGACAAAATTAGTGATTATAGAAATACGGGCCCGTATCGAAATGCCCTTAAGGTGTTTCGAAACCGTGATTTCCAGTAGCAAAACGTACCAGAACAGACCTTATCCATTTCGAAACACTAAGGCCATTTCAAGCTCACCGTTTCGGTATAGGCTCGAATGTTTCGAAACACCTGGGCTTGTAATGATACATTTTGCTGGTTTTTCACCCTTTAAACCATCCTAAATCAACCCAATATGTTTCCAACATGCATGCATAATATTTAAAAATTAATCCTCAAACATTTGCAGCATACTTAGCATCAAAGCATGGCTAATGGTATCAATGGAAAACTAAAGACATGCAACCTAACAAATAAGCCACTCAAGAGGAAAAACTCAAACTAATACTCCAAACACCAATTATAGGTCTTTTACAAGTATAAAATCATAATGCTAACATGCTCAAAGGGTGTTGATACACATCACCCAATCAAACCATGGAATTCTTCATTGCCCTTATTACTCTAGTCCATAACCGAGACATACTTTCAAAGTGAAGTCTCTTAAGATTCCCTTGCAAGTTGCTACCTCCAAACACTTAGTTATCTGTATTGATTGAAAAAATAGAGCGTAAGCATACAAGCTTAGTGAGGAGTGCTCAAAACCCAAAAACACCATCAATGCTTAAGACTATTTTACACTTTTAAAAACCATCATGCTTTCTTGAAATCCATGCACTTCATTAATAAAATCAGCATGTTATACACCATGCAACAAGTATTACATACATCAACAGCAAATCATTTACTACAACCCATTCCAAGCTTTTCCATGCATAATTACCATGTGCAAAGCTTAAAAAGGTAAAACATGCATTTTATGCACATTATGCATCCATAAACATTTCAATAACAATTTAACAATTATATTGGCCTACAAGTGATCATCAATATATTCATTTCTCAAAATGTATCAGATATACGGATGCTCAAGTGTTGTCCCAACACTTCATACATTCTCACCAGCATCTCAAGGTTCACACACGGGAGCTACACTCCACCGTTGTGACACCCGTGGTGGAGTATTCGGTACCTTACAACCCCACTAACAAGAGATGGGACACAACTCAATTTCCTCAATCGTTGGGGTACTTAGATAGAGTTTTCGGTACATTCACAACCCTTCAACACCCAAGGTGACTTGTTTATAGCGCATTCAATCCTATAGCCGGCTAACTATATCCGATTTCATTTGTAAACCACTTTGTAAAACCTATGTTTGATTTTGATATAATTAAATTATTGAGGATTATTTTGTAAAACTTAAAATTAGTTTTTAAGTCCCTTAATAAGTTTTTAAAAACACCAACACTTTGAAACTGATTTATAAAACTCAAACTCAAAATATTTTCTAAGTGTTCCAAGGCAAAACCACTCAAAAACGTCCAGGCGTATCGATACAGCACCTAGCGTATCGATACTATTTTGCCAAACTTGGTCACTGCCAAACCCTCGTATCGATACCCCAAACCCTAGTATCGATACTCCCCTGTGTTAAAATTCAATGAGTTTGAATACGGTACCGATACGGCTAACCCCGTATCGATACGTGCTTTATAATTTTTTAAAATAAGTCGGTTTAAAAAATATGACCGTTGGTGTCAGTTGGTTGGTAACCAATCTTTAAAAGTTAGTTGACCCGTATCGATACGCCTAAATTCCGTACCGATACGGAGGTTGGACAGTAAGCTAAGTTCACAAAATAGTATCGATACGGCCCTTGCTGTTTCGATACCCCGTACCGATACGCTTACGTGCGTATCGATACCCCTGTATTAAATGAACACAACGGCTCTTTCTTTTCTGAGACAGGTACCGATACTCCTTCCCGCGTACCGATATTGGTAGCTGCACAAGTGCATTTATGGTGGTAAGAGAGGGTTCCAACGGCTCTAATTAAGTCCCCAACCACCCAAACGGCTAGAATTCAATGAGAAGGTATAAAAGGGACATCCAAAAGCATCAGCAACAACTATTGAACTTCAAGAAAACATCCAAGCATCAAATTCAAGCATTAGAGCAAAAATCCCAAATTTGTGAAAAATCCCAATTTGTGTTCTTCATTCTTATTTTGTAAAATTGGGTTGAGTGCTTGTATTGGGGCTATCATTTGTATTGAGAGATACCTAATTAGCCTACAAATTCCTTTGTTCTCTTGTGTGAGGGTTGGGTTGATTTTTGGGTAGAAAAATCAACCGGTATTGTAAAGGGTTGCCTCCTTGTCCTAGAAAAGGGGAAGATCAATTTAGTGAAATTGTTGCAAATCCTTAGTGAGACTAAGGTAGTGGATGTAGAGTTCATTTGGAACTTGAACCACTCTAAATTCCTTGTCCTTCAATTTTAATTTGCCAATTTCCACTACAATCCTTCAAATTTCCAATTCACCCCCCCTCTTGGTAAATATCGATCTTTCGATCCACTCAATAATTGGTATCAGAGCTTAACTCTTTGAGGATTAACAACCACAAGAGGAGATCCTTGGAAGAGTGTGATCATCAAAATATCAAGAAATGGCTTCAATCTCCGGTTCCGGCATGTACGAGTCACAATCAACCACCAAGCCTCCTTTCTTCAATGGTGACAACTACTCCTTTTGGAAGAACAAAATGAGGCTATTCATCAAGTCAAGTGACTACCTTGTATGGGATGTCATTGAGGATGGGCCATACATTCCATTGAAGCAAGATGGTGAAGGCAAGATGGTGTTGAAGAAGAAAGCCGAAATGAGTGAAGAGGAGAGGAAGAAGATTCAAGTCAACGATAAAGCTGTCCACATGCTTTTTTGTGCTTTCGGTCCGGACATCTATTCAAAGGTCTCCTCCATTGAAAATGCCAAAGAAGTGTGGGACACACTTGAGACCACTTACGAAGGCACCAATGATGTCAAGGAAACTAAGATTGGACTTCTCAATCTTAGTTATGAAAATTTCAAGATGGAGCCCGATGAGACGGTGTCAAAGATGTTTGATCGATTCTCCACAATTGTCAACGGGCTAAAGGGCTATGGAGAGATCATACCGGAAGACAAGCTTGTCCGGAAGCTACTCTATTCACTTCCCGAAGCTTGGGATGGGAAGAGAACCGCCATCATCGAAGCAAAGAACTTGAAGACATTAAAGCTTGATGAGCTTGTGGGTTCTCTCCTTACTCATGAGATCATGAAGCAAGGAAGGGAAGATGAGAAAAAGAAAGAAGAGAAAAGAGTAGAGAAACTTGAAGTTGAAAAGAAGAAGAAGATGGGAATAGCTCTCAAGGCTAAAGCTTCACAACTTGATGAGAGCTCATCTAGTGATGAGGACGAACTTGAAGAATTGGCTATGATAGCCAAACGATTCTCACGATTCATGAGGTCCAACCGGGGTAGAAAAATCCAAAGAAAAATGGACTTCAAGAGCAAGAGCAAAGAAGAAGGAAAGGATCCCATCATTTGCTATGAGTGCAAACAACCCGGCCACATCCGTTCGGAGTGCCCTCAACTCAAGAAGAAGAGCTTTGAGAAGAAGAAGAAACTCAAAGCCAAACTTGCTACTTGGAGTGATGAGGAGTCATCGGAGGATGACGAACAAGAAGTGGCCAACCTTTGTCTCATGGCACTTGAGGAAGATTCCTCCCTGGTAACCTCTAACTCATCTACTTTAGATTTTTCATATGAAGAATTAAATGATGCATATGATGAGTTGCAAGAGGTATATGATGAATTAGTTGAGAAGTTTAAAGCGTCGGTCATTAAAAACAAGAAAATCATTTTAGAGCTAAATGAGAAAAATGACTCACTCACTCAAGCTAATTCTAAATTTGAGAAAAAGATTTTAGGATTAAAAGATGAACTTAAATTCTTTCAAGATGAAAATGTTGATCTTAATAATCTTTTGTCTCAATGCAATAGTGAACACCAAAAGGTGTTAGGTGAGCTAAATGAGCTCAAAAAGTCCTTAAAAAATGTTGGTAGTGTCAAACATGAAGTAGGAGAATCCTCTAGAACACACCAACCTAAGAAAAGGACTAATTACTACAAACAAAGTAGCTACCCTAGACATAGTAGAGCTAAAAGAATTAGAAGTGTATGGGTTCCTAAGGAACTTGTAAAATCTAATAATATTATTGCTATGTCATCTTGGATTCCTAAGGGAACCAAGGTTTTGGGAGCTAACACTCATGGACCCAAAATGATTTGGGTACCAAAAATCAAGGTTTAATATCTTTGTTTGTAGGGGGAGCATTGCTACAAGGCCAAAGCACAAAGTCAAAACTCATGGTACCTTGATAGTGGATGCTCGAGACACATGACCGGAGACAAGAGTCGATTCATGGATTTAAAGCCAAAAAGTGGAGGAGTAGTAACATTTGGTGACAACTCCAAAGGCCACATTAAAGGTATTGGCTCCATAGGTAATCACTCTACCATTCTCATTGAAAATGTCTTATATGTCGATGGTCTTAAACATAATTTATTGAGCATAAGTCAATTGTGTGATAAAGGATTTAATGTTTTATTTGATAAAAATGGATGCAAAATTGTTGACATTAAATCTAATAATATTATGCTCATAGGTCATCGCATAGGAAACATATACATGGTGCATTTAGATGACATACATACATCTCATGCATGTTTAGTTGCTCAAAATGAAAATGATGCATGGTTGTGGCATAGGAAGCTAGGACATGCTAGCATTAGTGTTTTGGAAAAACTAGTCTCTCTAAATCTAGTTAGAGGGTTGCCCAAAATTAAATTTTCAAATGACAAAATTTGTGATGCATGCTCTAAGGGTAAACAACATAAGTCTTCCTTTAAATCCATTAATGATGTTTCTACTAGTAGATGCTTACAATTAATTCACATGGATTTATTTGGGCCAATTAGGACTATGAGCTTGGGTGGTAAATCTTATGCATTCGTGTTAGTTGATGATTTTTCTAGATTTACTTGGGTTCTCTTTTTAAGTACTAAAGATGAGGCTTTGGAAAAATTCATCACATTTTCAAAATTAACCCAAAATGATCTTGAACTTAGAATTTCACACATTAGAAGTGATCATGGAACCGAGTTTCAAAATTTAGGGTTTGAAGAATTTTTGAATGAAAATGGTATTAGCCATAATTTTTCGGCTCCTCGAACTCCTCAACAAAATGGGGTAGTTGAGAGGAAAAATAGAACTTTACAAGAAATGGCTAGAACTATGCTTTGTGAAAATAATTTACCTAAATATTTTTGGGCGGAAGCCACAAACACCGCTTGTTATATTGTAAATCGAGTAATGATTAGGCCAATTTTAAAGAAAACACCTTATGAGATTTTAAAATCTAAAAAGCCTAACATTAGCTATTTTCACCCTTTTGGGTGTAAGTGTTTTGTTTTAAATAATGGAAAAGATAACTTAGGTAAATTTGATGCAAAAAGTGATGAAGCTATTTTTATAGGTTACTCTTTAACCTCTAAAGCCTATCGAGTATTTAACAAAAGAACTTTAGTAGTAGAAGAATCCATTCATGTTGTATTCGATGATAACCTCCTTCCTAGGAAGGATTCTTGTGATGATGATGATGTAGGAATCATAAATACCTTTGATGGAGGTCAAACTTCAAAGGAGGATGAGATTCAACCAAAAGAAGAAGACACACAAGATCCACCTCTTGAAGCCTTGAAGGACTTGGCTATTGAGGAAAAGGAAGTGAGCTACCCAAGGGAGTTGAACTATGTCAAAGATGGTGAAATCTTGGGGGGATCCATCCAAGGGGGTAACCACTCGTTCTTCTCTTAAATTAATGAACCATGTTGCATTTATCTCATGCATAGAGCCTAAAAACATAAAAGAAGCATTGAAAGATGACTTTTGGATTATGGCTATGCAAGAAGAGTTAAATCAATTTGAGAGAAGTAATGTATGGACATTAGTTGATAGGCCTAGTAATCAATCTACAATAGGAACTAAATGGGTCTTTAGGAACAAACTAGATGAGAGTGGTAACATTGTGAGAAATAAAGCTAGACTTGTAGCACAAGGTTACACTCAAGAAGAGGGAATAGATTTTGATGAAACCTATGCACCCGTAGCTAGAATGGAAGCCATTAGGATGTTGCTTGCATATGCATGTTATCATAATTTCAAGCTTTTTCAAATGGATGTTAAAAGCGCATTTTTAAATGGTTTTATAAATGAAGAAGTGTATGTGGAACAACCACCGGGTTTTGAAGATTCAAAATTTCCAAATCATGTTTTCAAACTTACCAAAGCTCTTTATGGTTTAAAACAAGCTCCTAGAGCTTGGTATGAAAGGCTTTCAAACTTTTTAATTGAAAAAGGTTTTGAAAAAGGTAAGGTGGACACTACACTTTTCATAAAAATGTATAAAAATGACATTTTAGTAGTTCAAATTTATGTTGATGATATAATTTTTGGTTCTACTAATGAATGTCATTGTCAAGAGTTTGCTAAGCTAATGCAAGGTGAATTTGAGATGAGCATGATGGGGGAGCTCTCATTCTTTTTGGGACTCCAAATCAAGCAAAAGAAGGATGGCACCTTCATCAACCAAGCAAAATACATAAAGGATATGCTCAAGAAGTTTGGCTTGGAGAATGCAAAGCCTCAAGCCACTCCTATGAGCTCATCTACAAAGCTTGACAAAGATGAAGGAGGTAAGTGTGTTGACTCTAAACTTTATCGTTCTATGATTGGATCCTTGCTTTACCTTACCGCAAGTAGACCGGATATCTTGTTTAGTGTTTGCTTGTGTGCTAGGTTTCAAGCTAGTCCTAGAGAGTCTCACCTTATAGCCGTTAAGAGGATCTTTAGATACCTTAGAGACACTCCTTGTTTAGGCCTTTGGTATCCTAGAGACTCTACCTTCAACCTACATGCTTATTCGGATGCGGACTATGGGGGTTGCAAAATTGATAGGAAAAGTACTTCGGGAACTTGCCAATTCTTAGGTAGTATGCTCATATCTTGGTTCTCTAAGAAACAAAATAGTGTAGCCTTATCTACCACCGAAGCCGAGTACATATCCTTAGGGAGTTGTTGTGCTCAAGTCCTTTGGATGAAGCAACAACTCTTAGATTATGGAATTAAAGTTGGAACCATACCCCTAAAATGTGACAACACTAGTGCAATATGCTTAACTAAAAATCCCATCCAACACTCTAGAACCAAACATATAGAAATAAGGCATCATTTCATTAGAGATCATGTCCTTAAGGAAGATGTGGTTATAGAGTATGTAGACACCTTGAATCAATTAGCGGACATTTTTACAAAACCCTTAGACAAAGAGCGTTTTTGGTCCCTTAGGAGAGAGTTAGGTCTAGCTAGCCTATCTTGACCTTTTAGGACCTCTTTTGTGCTTAAATATGCTTGATCTTGTGAAATGTCATGTTTGTATGCTTAGACTCCAAAATTCTTCCATGCCTATAGTTAGGGGGAGTATGTTTCTGTCAAAATATGTTTAGAACTGCTCATACATCATTTGCATACTCATAGGAGAGATTAGGTTCGAGCCTTTGGTTGTTCTTTGTACCAAATATGCATTTCTGGGCTTGCAGTATCGATACAGGTATACGCGTATCGATACCTGTTCTTCATTTCGTTTCCCAGAATTCTTTTCGCTTCACGCGTATCGATACGGTTCATCCCGTACCGATACAGGTCGTTTCGATACGGACCCCTCTGTTTCGATACGACTGTTCCAACGGGCATATTTGCAAAAAGACATCTTTACCCCCGTATCGATACACCATCGGGCGTATCGATACCCGACTGCGCTGATGGCTTTAATTAGCCTTTAATGAGTTCAACTTTTACCTAAATTCAAACTTTTCAAAACCTAATTAACCCTAGCCGTTTTTGCCTATAAAAAGGCACTTCCTCCTTCATATTTTTCACATCTCAACTCAAACCTAAAAGAGTTTTTCAAATCAAGCAAGGCTTTGTGCTCTCTTTCTCATCTTTGTGCAAGTTTTCTTCAACTCTTCAAGTTTCTATCAAGGTAATCACCTTTCTTTTTTTGTTTTTTGTTTTTGTTTTTTGTTTTAAATCTGCCTTTGTTTAAATTTTTTTTCCTCTAATTTTTTTTCTTGCCAAAATTTCTCTTTAATTTTTTTTACCTTGATAATTACTCAAATTGAAGAAATCTCCCTTGCTTAATTTCTCTCTTAGATCATGGCACCAAAAGAGCCATCGAGGAAGCGACAAAGGGCTAATCAAGCCGGTGAATCCTCCAACCTTGGAGTGATTGCTCGTCCTAACTACTCGACTATCTACGAGCAATCCTTTGAAAGCAATTCGGGTCTCAATCACTTTCGTCAGTATGAGAATTACAAGATCCGTGCCGAAAGGGTAATATCCATCCCTTTTCTCAATTCGGAGCGTTTCAAGTTTGAATATCTCCCCTTGCTTCATCGTTGGAATTTCATCCATTTTCTCTCTATTCCCGGTATTTTTTATCGTCTCTTGGTTTTGATTTTCTATGCTAATGCGAGATGTGTTAGTCGAAATGGGGAAGTTGTTGCAATTAACTCCTATCTTATGGGGAAGAAAATAACCCTTGATGTCGAGTCTATTTGTGAGGTTTTCAAGTTGGATGATGAAGGCCTCGATGATGAGCACCGTGGGGGGCATGTTCTAAGTGGATCCGTTACCGCCCTCAATGCTCATGACCGAATTCTACATTTGATGGTATCGTGGTGGTTTCGCCCCTCCGGAGGAAAATATTCCACCATCCGTCAAGTGGATGACTTTTGGATTCGGTGTTTCCGTGAAGCCAAACGACCAAATCTTGCTCGTCTTATGTTTGCGGAGATAGTCTATCTCGTTCAACATCGTCACACTCCTCATGTCACCTCCTTCACATACGGTACGGCTTTGAGCTATTTCTTTGTTAAAAAGGGAATTGATTGCTCATATGACATTGCAACTCCACTCACCGATCCTATTGATGAGCACTCCCTTGCTCGGGCAAAATTCTCTTTTGTTAATGGTGAATGGGTACGTCTTGCCGAGTTACCACCGGAAGTTGCCGCAATGCATGAAGCGGCTCAAGCGGCTCAAGCTCCTCAAGCTCCTCAAGCCCCTCAAGTCCAACAACCCAATATGGATGCTCTCATGACCTATCTTAATAAGCAATTCACCGGATTACGTACGGACATGAATACTCGTCTCACATCCATGGAAACTACTTTTGACACGAGGATGACGGGTTTTGAGAATCGCCTCACATCTCTTGAAAGTGGGCAAAATTCCTTGAATATCTCCATTGCCGCTTTCCATGATGAGTGGCGTAATAGTATGCGCACCAATGAGCCTTTAGGAGATGATGATGAAGAAGATGAAGACGACGAAGACGATGCTTAGACGTTTTTCTCTTGTTTGTCATGCATATCATTTAGGACTTTATATTATTTTGCACCTATGCTTTATGTTTTTAGGATTAAGTTTGTCTTAGGATTAAAACCTATGCTTTGATTTCTATTTTTGCCTTTGTTTGGATTTTAAGTATGTTGCTTTAATGAATAAATACCTATGTTGCTTATTATACCTTTGATTTCTTTATGCACTTAATTGTCTCAAAGATTTTTTGATATAACAAAAAGGGGGAGAAGAAACTAGCTTACACTTTAAAATATTTTGATTTAAATTCAAAGGTTACCAAGCTTATATTAAGGGGGAGTTCTTCATGAAGATTTTTCAAAAATTTTAAGTTTTAGTTTTGTTATATCAAAAAGGGGGAGATTGTAAAACCTATGTTTGATTTTGATATAATTAAATTATTGAGGATTATTTTGTAAAACTTAAAATTAGTTTTTAAGTCCCTTAATAAGTTTTTAAAAACACCAACACTTTGAAACTGATTTATAAAACTCAAACTCAAAATATTTTCTAAGTGTTCCAAGGCAAAACCACTCAAAAACGTCCAGGCGTATCGATACAGCACCTAGCGTATCGATACCATTTTGCCAAACTTGGTCACTGCCAAACCCTCGTATCGATACCCCAAACCCTAGTATCGATACTCCCCTGTGTTAAAATTCAATGAGTTTGAATACGGTACCGATACGGCTAACCCCGTATCGATACGTGCTTTATAATTTTTTAAAATAAGTCGGTTTAAAAAATATGACCGTTGGTGTCAGTTGGTTGGTAACCAATCTTTAAAAGTTAGTTGACCCGTATCGATACGCCTAAATTCCGTACCGATACAGAGGTTGGACAGTAAGCTAAGTTCACAAAATAGTATCGATACGGCCCTTGCTGTTTCGATACCCCGTACCGATACGCTTACGTGCGTATCGATACCCCTGTATTAAATGCACACAACGGCTCTTTCTTTTCTGAGACAGGTACCGATACTCCTTCCCGCGTACCGATACTGGTAGCTGCACAAGTGCATTTATGGTGGTAAGAGAGGGTTCCAACGGCTCTAATTAAGTCCCCAACCACCCAAACGGCTAGAATTCAATGAGAAGGTATAAAAGGGACATCCAAAAGCATCAGCAACAACTATTGAACTTCAAGAAAACATCCAAGCATCAAATTCAAGCATTAGAGCAAAAATCCCAAATTTGTGAAAAATCCCAATTTGTGTTCTTCATTCTTATTTTGTAAAATTGGGTTGAGTGCTTGTATTGGGGCTATCATTTGTATTGAGAGATACCTAATTAGCCTACAAATTCCTTTGTTCTCTTGTGTGAGGGTTGAGTTGATTTTTGGGTAGAAAAATCAACCGATATTGTAAAGGGTTGCCTCCTTGTCCTAGAAAAGGGGAAGATCAATTTAGTGAAATTGTTGCAAATCCTTAGTGAGACTAAGGTAGTGGATGTAGAGTTCATTTGGAACTTGAACCACTCTAAATTCCTTGTCCTTCAATTTTAATTTGCCAATTTCCACTACAATCCTTCAAATTTCCAATTCACCCCCCCTCTTGGTAAATATCGATCTTTCGATCCACTCAACACACTTTACACAACATCACTTGCCAATATAATTCTCATTTAGTATAAACCTCATTGTTTTCAAAGCATTCACAATAAGCCATATTTTCAAGCATCAAACCATGCTTAATAAAACATGTATAAACACATACATACAAGGATCACTTACCTAGTGTATCCTTTAACAATATGACATCATCAACATCAAATCACTTACTCAAATCATGCTTTAAAATTGTAGGTAAACACATATAAATTCAAGTGCATCCACAAGCTTATAATAGCACAATTCGAGAGAGAAAATCACTTTACTTACTTATGAACTTAGTAAAGCGTTTCAAGCTTACACTAAGTTTCCAAAACCACTTTTAAGACGTTTCAAAGCTGGAAATCCCAATTCCACTCACAGACTCGTGAAACCTCAATCGCCGACGTAAAAATCAAGCGTCTGAAGTCCTCGGAACTTCGCCAAATGCTTCAAAAGAATCCTCCATTGTTTATACCACACAAGAACATAGGATTAATGCATCTCAATGCATTAAAACCACCAGCAAACACTAAAAGCCCAAAGCTCTGCCCAAAGGAACCGAAATACCCATCCGAAACAACCGAAACCACCTTCGATTGATCACTAAACTCAACTCAGCCATCAACAAACACTTCCATCACATTTTACTCATAAATCAACACCCAAAAACATCCTAACATCATTCTTATACCTCCAGCAACCCAGAATTCACATTTCCAAGCCAAAAACCCATAACTAACAACCTAAGCTTTCAGAGATCCAACCTAATCTAGGATTATTATGATTAAGCCTTTACTTTAGGATCATTTAACACCCAAAACAACTTTAAAATCATTCTCAAAACAATGCCCAAATGAAAATCTTGGGAAGCACAAGACTTGGGAATTTCAGTAAAGAACCTTGATTAGAGGGTTGACCAGCTCTTACCTTCACTCTTAGCTTTTCCCTCAATTGACAAAGATTTTGCAAGCAAACTTCAAACCTCCATTGATTAAATTGATAGATCAATTTTAGGAAATCTAAAAGAAAGAGAAAAAGATGATAGAATCTGAGATCTTTGAGAGAAAAGAAATTGTTTGGCTGTTAAGAAAGTGAGGAAATGGAAATTACGTAAAATCCTTTTGATTTCATTAAAAATCCATTTTAATTAAAAGCTATTATTTTTATTCCTTTTTAATAATACTATTTTAAAATTGGTCAAATTAAGGGAAAAAGGCTTTTAAACACATGTAAGCTCTCTAAAGATTCTAAGTCTTGTGCCCTTTTTAATTTAGTCCAAAAAACAATTTTGCACTTTTTACAAAATGGCCACTTTCCAAGACCCGTTTTCTAAAATCAATTTCACCACCCTTCAATATATATTTCTAAAGGATTTTAACAATTTTTCTCATAATTTTATCACATCCCGGTCTACATTTTCCCTGAACCGCTTCTAAAGGCTCGAATCTCCAATTCTAGGTTCAACTAACCTAAACCGATGCCTAAAACATCGAAGCCCAAAACCAGGGCGTTACAACTCTTCCCCACTTAGGAAATTCCGTCCTCGAAATTTTACCTAAAGGAAAAAGATGCGGAAACTGCTTTCAACATGTTTTCCTTGCTCTCCCAAATGGCCTCCTGAACTCCCCGATGTCGCCACAACACCTTCACAAGTTCAATCGTTTTACCACGAAGAACTTTGCTACTAGAATCAAGAATCCCCATTGGTTCCTCAACATAAGATAAATCTGGATTCAACTCAATGTCCCCAACAAGTATCACATGAGATGGATCCGATTTATACTTTCGCAACATAGAAACGTGAAATGTAACCCCCCTTAACCCGGCCCAGACGGTTGAACCGAATTAAGAAGTTTACACGGGGAAAACCAAAGTCAACCCGAAAGTCAACCTTGATTAACACCCTTTTTTTCTTTTAAAACTTATCTAAATGCATATTAACCCTAGATATGTTCATAAGACCAGCATACTCAAAGATCAGCATAATCAGAAAACATTTAGGGACTCGATTGCACAAATTATGAATTTAGGGACCAAATTGAAAATGTAGAAAATTATAAGGACTTAACCAACTTTTGAGTTACCATTATGAAATTAGTCATGTTTCATGCTTCTCTGTCAAATTTCAACTCAAACGGACATCTCAAACTCATTCAATTGCATAAACAAGATTCAGGACCAAAACGCAATGATTGCAAAACATATAACCGTCAATTTCAGTGCCCAACGGTCGGGTGTTCCAAAACGGGGAAGGTCCGTTCCGAAACGCGGGACCGTTCCGAAACAAGTTCCGAAATAGGGCTTGGCAGTAGCAATTGCGTTCCGGAACGGCTCTACCCGTTTCGAAACGCCAAGGCCATTTCAGGCCCTCTGTTCCGAAACAGTAGCACCAGTTCCGAAACAGGCTGCCCAGATTGCAGATTTTTTCTGATTTATCATGCTTTCAACCAATCAAACAAATTCCAAAGACCCTCAAATCATACCAGCAAGTCATTATATACTTAAGGAACATAATAGCATCAACCATTCACAAACATGGCATCAATTAAGGAAAAAACCCAATTCTATAGGCATGCATCCTATATTGAAAACCATTCAAACACCAAATCACCAAACCAACCTCACAAAGGCCATTTACAAGTTCCAACATCATCAAAAGCATAAAACCAACTTAGGGAGTCCAAACATCTCCCAAAAACACACATTAGGTCCCCATTGCCAAATGCCCAAAAGCTAATAGTGTTAGGAAAACATTCACCATACATGAGCTTAGTTCTTCACTTGGATTCTTGACCTCCTTGCTGCCCTTAATGCACTTCAATGCTCTGCATTATTGGTTTAAGAAAAGAGAGAGCGTAAGCACATAGCTTGGTGAGGAATGCTCATTTAAAACATCACAATAATGCATTGGTAAAACACATTTATAAAACCTTAGTTCAAAACAACATTTAGCCATGCACATAAGCATATAAACCAAGCATTTCATGCTTCAAATCATTAACATGTCATATTGGCTTCCAAGTGATAATCATAACCATCTTTCCACTCGAAACACAATCGACAATTGACAATCGGATACGCGGATTACAAGCGTTGTCCCATACGCTTCATACACACTACCAATATCAAGGTGGAGCAATGGTACAATCACAACCCCTCAACACCCGTGATGGAGACTATGGTACAATCACAACCCCTCCACATTACTCATTGGTAGTTGTATAACATCACTAACGAGATCACGAGACATACCACACAAGATCCACACATGGACTTTTAACCACCATTGTGATCTTACAATACACAAGGCTCACACATGGACTTTTAACCACCATTGTGACCTTACAATACACAAGGTCCTCAAATGGAATTTTAACCACCATTATGACCTTGGCACAAGACCCACCCATGGACTTTTAACCACCATGGTGTTCTTAACCATCTCGTTAGTGTACTTGGATGGAGTCAACGGTACAATTACAACCCCTCGACATCCAAGGCGACTTTATTCACGGTGCACCCAATCCTATAGCCGGCAAACTATATCCGATTCAAGCACTTTTAAACCAAGACATCACTTGCCAATATACATCATTTAACAACAATATTCCACTATTTTAAAGCATTTAACAAAGCCGTTAATCATCATGCATCATTATGCATCAAAACCACATTTATCAATGTACAAAGCAAGGATCCCATACCTTGAGCATCCTTCATTTCATGGCTTATAAAACCAGCAATAAACATGCTAAAATATGCTTTCAAAAACAGAATTTAAACATACAAACAAATCACATTGCATTCAACCAACTCATGGTTCATCAACAAGAGAGTTTTTCCGAAAACTTACTCTTGAGCTTAGCTAAGTTGTTTAGACTTAAACTAAGCTCCCAAACCTTCAAAACATTGGTTTCAAAGCTGAAAACCCAATTCCACTCACCGATTCCGTTTCGCAACTTGCCGAAACACCGATCAAGCTTCCGGATCAACACCACAAGAATCCGAAGATGTCTCCCCTGTTTTAAACACATCAAAGCAGAGGATTAATGCATTATCATGCATTAATATCTTCAAACAAAGCACCTAAACTCGCTGCTCTCATCAACACTCACATTTCGGCTACCAAACACAACCGAAATCCCATCCAAACAACTCCACAACACTACCCAGCCAAGATCCATCAATTCCAATCATTCATAAACCTCAATTAACATCCAAAAAGAATCTAAACACGTCCTTATACCTCCAGCTATAGCAGAACCTCAAGATCACTCCAAAAACCACCAAAAACTCAAGCAAAACTTAGGAAAATCAACCTATTCGGGATTGCATTGATTAAACCTCAATTTCACATCAATTATACATCCAAAAATCATCAAAAAGACACCTCAAAACAGTGCCCAATCATTTCATACGAATTTCATCAAAATTAAATCAAATCTTGCATTTTAAAGCCAAGATCAAGAACACAATTGCAAAACCTTTAATAAAACACAAATCAAGGATTAAGAACTTAGGAATTTCAGTAAAGAACTGAGTATTTAGAGGAGAAAGACGTTCATACCTCTAAATGTGAGTTTCTCCCTTTTTGGAACCAAGATTCTTGAAAATTCAATAAGCAAATGCTAAGGTTTTGTTGTAGAAATAATTAGAGATCAAATGTAGGTTGAAATCTCATCTTTAGATGTCAAAATCATAGGGAAATGTGCTGGAGAAAAGTGTTTGGGCTGAGAGAAAAGTTGAGAGAAAAGAAATGGAAAATTTTAGAGAAAAGTTAGTTATGACAAAATATCTTTTTCCCTCCTTTTACATTTAATTAAAACCATTAATAAATTGATTAATATTAAGAAAAATCTGGAGAAACTCTTCTTGGGTAAATAGCTCCTTAAAGATTCAAAGTTTCAATCATTTTTAAAACAGTCACCAAGTTTTCAAAAATTACATTTTAGTCACCAACCCAAAATGTCACACCTCCAAACCTCATTTTGTAAAATTGATTTCACCATTCTCTTATATATAATAAAAGAGGATTTTAAGATATTTTTCCATATTTTTAATGCAACCCGAACTAGGCTTTCGTAAAATCACCCTTTTATATTCGAACTGCAACCCGACCGACCCGGTCCAAACCCAAAACTTCTAAGCCCAAAATTGGGGTGTTACATGAAACACATCATGAATTTTCTCCAACTCGGGAGGTAACCTCAACCGATATGTAACATGACCAACTCGCTCCACAACCTCATAGGGTTCAATAAACCTTGGACTAAGTTTACCCTTACACCCAAATCTCATCACCTTCTTCCAAAGCGATACCTTCAAGAACACGCGATCTCCAACCGCAAACTCAATCTCCTTACGCTTTAAATCCGCGTAAGACATTTGACGATCAGAAATAGCCTTCAACCGCTCACATATGAGCTTCACTTTCTCAATTGTTCCCTGAAGAAAATCCGGCAAGGAAACCAACTTTTACCCCGCCTCTGCCCAACAAAGAGGCGTTCTACACTTTCTTCCATACAAAGCTTCATACAGAGCCATTTGTATACTTGCCTGAAAACTCTTATTATAGGCAAACTCCACTAAGGGCAACTGCTTTCCCCAAGTACCTTGGAAATCTATAACACAACATCTCAACATATCCTCAAGCACTTGGATAACTCACTCCGACTGTCCATCCGTCTGAGAATGATATGAAGTGTTGAAATTCAAGCGTGTGCCCAACGCTTGGTGTAGACCCTCCCCAAACCTCGCTGTAAACCTTGGATCTCTATCCGACACCATAGACTTAGGTACCCCATGCAAACGCACAATCTCAACAATATATAACTCCGCTAACATGTCCAACGTATACATAGTATGCACTGCCAAGAAATACACACACTTCGTAAGACGATCTACAATCACCCAAATAGAGTTCTTCTTTGATGGCGTCGAAGGCAAACTGGACACAAAATCCTTTATAATCCTTCCTATTTCAATTTCGGTATCCTCAAAGGCTGCAACAAACTTGAAGGAAACTGGTGCTCAACTTTCACACTTTGACAAACCACACACTTGCTCACAAAATCCGCAACATCCTTTTTCAACCCAACCCAATAGTACTCATCTTTCAAACCACGATACATCTTCGTACTACCAGGATGCATAGCAAAAGGACTACTATGAGCTTCAGACAAAATAGTGCACCTCAACTCAACATCCTCCAGCACAACTATCCGACTTTTAAAGCATAAAACACCATCATCATTGAAACAGAAATTTGTTGCATTACCCTCAGCTATATCCCGAACATGAGGCACCAATGGATCATCAAACAACTGCTTATCCTTAATTAGTTGAATTAAGGAAGGTTTCACTTGTAACTCGGCTATCAATCCACCATCACGTGATATACTCAACCGAGCAAACATCGCTCTCAACTCAACAACCACCTTTCTACTCAAAGCATCAACCACAACATTGGCCTTTCCAGGATGATACTCAATCGTCATATCGCAATCCTGAAGCAACTCCAACCATCTTTGCTGCCTAAGATTCAACTCTCTCTAGGACTCTAGATATTTCAAACTCTTATGGTCTGTATAAACCGCAACTTCTCACCGTAAAGGTAGTGCCTCCAAAACTTCAAGGCAACAAAAATTACAGCAAGCTCTAGATCATGAGTAGGATAGTTGCGCTCATGCACCTTCAATTGTCTAGATGCATTTACCACAACCTTCCCACCTTGCATCAATACACAACCTAGACCAAAATATGACACATCACTATAAACCACAAACTCCTTACCCCGATTCTGGTTTAATCAAGATAGGTGCTTGCGTAAAAGCTTCCTTCAACCTCTCAAAATCTTGTTGTCTAACATCCATCCACTCAAAGAGATCATTCTTTTGCAAAAACTTAGTCAATAGATCAGCAATCTTTGAAAAATCCTTCATAAACCTTAGATAATATCCAGCCAAACCAAGAAAACTACGCACTTTCTTCACTGATTTAGGCATTTTCCAATTCATCATCGCCTCGATCGTGTATGGGTCAACCGGAATACCCTCGGCTGACATAACATGTCCAAGGAAGACAACTTCCTTGAGTTAAAACTCGCACTTGCTCAGCTTAGCATAAAGTTGATTCTCCAACAATACTTACAACACAATCCTCAAATGCTTATCAAGATCCTCCTCAATACGCAAGTACACGAGAATATCATCGATAAACACTACTACAAACTGATCTAAAAACTCATGGAACACACGATTCATCATATCTATGAATGCAGTTGGTCTGTTCCCCAACCAAAATGACATCACTAAGAACTCATAATGCCCATATCTTGTCCGAAAAGTTGTCTTAGGTACATCTATGTCCTTAACCTATAGTTGATAATATCTAGATCACAAATCAATCTTCGAAAATACTGAAGCACCTCAAAATTGGTCAAACAAATCATCAATCCTTGGCAAAGGGTACTTGTTCTTAATCGTTAACTTGTTCAGTTGCCGATAATCTATACACATACGCATCGTGCCATCCTTCTTCTTTACAAATAAGATCGGTGCACCCCAAGGTGAAACACTTGGCCTTATGAACCCTCAATCAAGCAATCTCGAAGTTGTGTTTTCAACTCCTTCAACTCCTTAGGTGTCATCCTACAAGGAGCAATAGACACTGGAGTCGTATTTTCATACAACTCAATGCCAAACTCAACTTCTCTATTCTGTGGCAACCCATGCGACTCTTCTAGAAATACACACAAAAATTTACATACCGTGTGTCTTGTACTCGTACCTCCTTTGTACCGGGTTTGGTTAGGCGGCTCGGTTCAAACCAGTTTAGCGGTCTAGTCTAGTTTCAGGAAATAATTAAATTGAAAGCTTTTTGGTCGGATAAAAATATGGGAAAATTTCCTAAAATCATAATTACATATATGATTAATTTTGGTAAAGGTAATATAAATATAACAATTTTCAAAATTGGACATTTTAGTTTAGTGACTAAAATGTAAAAATGGTAAAGTTTGGTGTAATGGCAACAACGTAAAAGGCTAATGCTTTGAATCTTTAAGGAGAAATACCAAGGGCTAATAGAGACTCTTCCTGCTATTTTACAATTTTAATTAAATAATTATAATAAAAAGGATGGATGTAATTTGTATAAACGATTACTCATTTTCATTTGACGATAGTTTTCTTCTCTCATTTTCTCTCAAGTTTTCTTCATCCAAATAACAAGATTTTCAAGGTAAACTCTAAATTTGATTTGGATTTCAAAGATTTATCTATCTTCTATTGATTTCCTATTGAATATACTCTTTTCGCTTTGATTTCTTTTCAAAAATTGAGGAAGATCTCATCATTAGAGGTGGGTTCATTCTTCTCCTCTAATGATATGTTCTTTACTGAAATTCTCAAGTATTTAGCCTTTTACATATTGTTTTAATGGGTTTATATATATATATAGATATTGATGAAATCATGTTTAATTGAGGTTTCTTGAAAATTTATGGTTGATCTTTGGATTTGATGTTAATTGCTTAGTTAATGATTTATTATCAACATGTTGTTAATGGCTAATAATGTTAACTTGATGGGTTTTGTTGAGTAATCCTGAAACTAGTTAGATTGCTAGTTGTTAGTGATGAAATCTTTAGTTTTAGGGGTTGTTGCTATGATTTCTTGATAGTTGGAGGTTTATAAAGGTTGGGGAAGTGTTTTAGGTTGTAAATGGATGAAGATTGATGGTTTATTTTTCTGGGTAATGATTGTGTAACACCCCAATTTTGGGCTTAGAAGTTTAGGGTCTGAACCGGACCGGTTTGATTTTCGGTTCGAATATAAAAGGAGGTTTTAGGGAAAGCCTAGTTCAGGATGCTTTAAAAATATGAAAAAATATCTAAAAATCCTCTTTTAATATATATAAGAGAGTGGTGAAATCAATTTTACAAAATAAGGTTTGGAAATGAAACATTTTGAAATAGTGACTAAAATGCGATTTTTGAAAAGTTCAGTGGTGACTGTTTTGTAAGGATTGAAACTTTGAATCTTTAAGGAGCTAATTTACCCAAGAATGATTTCTCCAGATTTTTCTTAAATTTAAGTGATTTAATTAATGTTTAATTAATTGAATGAAAAAGGAAACTACCTTTGGTTAAAATCATAACTACTTTTCCTAAATTTTTCTCATCTCTTTTTCTCTCAAAATTCCCTCATCCAAACACTTTTCTCCAGCAACTTTTCTATTGATTTTCACTCCAATTGATGAGGATTCAATCAACAATTAATTCCTAATCCTTTCTACATCAAATCATTTTGATTTGCTCATTGGGTTTTCAAGAAAATTAGCTCAAATCAAGGAGAAATCAATATTTAGAGGTAAGGTTGTACTTCTCCTCTAAATACTCAGTTCTTTACTGAAATTCCCAAGTTATCTATCCTTAATTTAAGTTTTATAAATGGTTTTGATGATATGAACTTGATTTTGGCTTAAAACTCAAGATTTGGAGGAAATCTTGAAGAATTTCGTTGTGATTGTTTGGGCTCTATTTTGAGATGATTCTTAAATGTATTTTTGATGTCAAATGATGTGTAAATGAGGTTTTATCAATGCAATCCCGAATAGGTTGTGTTTCCTAAGTTTTTGCTTATGAAAATGGTGGTTTTTGGGGTGATCTTGGTGTTCTGTTATAGCTGGAGGTATAAGGACGAGTTTAGATTCATTTTGGATGTTAATTGATGTTTAGAAATGGTTAGAAGTTATGGATCTTGGCTGGGTTATGTTTTGGAAGAGTTTGGAGGTGATTTCGATTGTGTTTGGTAGCCGAAATGTTAGAATTGGTTAGAGCAGCGGGTTTAGGTGTGATGGCTGAAGATTTTAATGCATGATGATGCATTAATCCTCTGCTTTGATGTGTTTAAAATAGGGAGACATCTTCGGATACTTGTGGTGTTGATCTGGAGGCTTGATCGGCGTTTTGGCAAGCTTACGAAACGGAATTGGTGAGTGAAGTTGGATTTCCAGATTTGTAACGAATGTTTGAAAGTTTTGGGAGCTTAGTTTAAGTCTAAGCAACTTAACTAAGCTCAAGTGTAAGTCTTCGGAAAAACTCTCTTGGAAGAGCCATGAAGTGGTTGATGCATTTGTTTATAGATTGCATGTTTAAATTTTGTTTTGAAAGCATGTTTTAGCATGGTTAATGCTGGTTTTGAAAGCCATGTGTTGAAGGATGCTCAAGGTAAGAGATCCTTGGTTTGATATGTTGTAAATAAGGTTTTGATGCATAGTGATCCATGATGATAATTAGCTTTGATTAATGCTTTAAAACAGTGAATTGTTGATGATAAATGATGTATATTGGCAAGTGATGTGTTGGTTTTAAAGTACTTGAATCAGATATAGTTAGACGGTTATAGGATTGGGTGCACCGTGAATTAAGTCGCCTTGGATGTTGAGGGGTTGTAATTGTACCGTAAACTCCATCCAAGTACACTAACGAGAAATGTAAGATCACAATGGTGGTTAAAAGTCCATGTGTGGATCTTGTGTTGTATGTCACGTGTTCTCTTTAGTGGTGTTATACAACTACCGATGAGTGATGTTGAGGGGTTGTGATTGTACCGTTAAACTCCGTTACGGGTGTTGAGGGGTTGTGATTGTACCGGTAAACTCCACCTTGTGTGTTTGGTAGTGTGTTTGAAGCGTATGAGACAACGCTTGTAATCCGCGTATCCGATTGTGTTTTGTGTTGTAAATGGTTATGGATTATCACTTGAAAGCCAATATGACATGTTGATTTTAATGAAGCATGAGATGCTTGATATGTATGCAAGGGTGCATGAATAATGATGATTATGTTATGGAAAGCTTTGTTAAAAGTGTTTTATAAAATGCATTATTGTGTTGTTTCTTTAGAGCATGCCTCACGAAGAAAATGTGCTTACGCTCTCTCTCTTGAGCCAATAATGCAGATAATTGAAGTGTTTGAAGGCATCAATGAGGCTAAGAGTCCAAGGGAAACTAAGCTCATGTATGGTGATGTTTTCATAACACTATTAGATTTTGATATTTTGGCAATGAGAACCTAGGATGTGATTTGGGAGATGTTTTGGACTCCCTAATTGTGGATTGATGATTTTAATGTTTTGGGATTTGTAAATGGTTTTTTGATGCTTGTTTTGGTGTTTTGATGGTTGTTTGGTTTTGAATATTAGGATGCATGCCTATAGACTTGTGGAATTCTATGTTTGATGCTATGAATGTGTTTTGAAGTTGCAAACATGTACCTTATATGCATGATGACTTGTTGGCATGATTAGGAAGTCAATAGGATGTGTTTGAGTGGTTAAATGCATGTTAAACCAGCAAATTTTGCAGCTTCTGGGAAACCCGTATCGGTACACTCAAAGGCGTTTCAGAACGGGGGCCTGTAATGGCCTTGGTGTTTCGAAACGGCTGGTGACCGTATCGAAACGGTTAGGCCACTAGAAGGCCCTGTTTCGAAACAAGTCTCAAAACGAACCCCTGTTTCAGAACGGTCAACCCCGTTTCGAAACAGCTGATCGTTGGGCACTGATTTGAATGGTTTTGAGGTTTGCAAGCTTTACGTTTTAGTCCTGAAAATCGTATTTGCAATTGCATGAGTTCAAGATGTCCGATTAAGGTGAAATTTGACAGGTAAGCATGTAATATGTTAAATTTATATTGGTAACTCAAAAATCAGTTAAGACCTTCAAATTTCCAGAATTTACAATTTGGTCCCTAACAATCGTATTATGTGCAATTAAGTCCCTTATTCTAATTTGTTCGCTGTGCTTATCACGTATGTGTTTCTCAAGTGTACGCTTAGGGTTAATCTGCATCTAGACAAGATTAAAAAGAAAAAAGGGTCGTTAATCAAGGTTGACTTTCGGGTTGACTTTGGTTTTCCCCGTGTAACCTTCGTAGTTCGGGTCAACCGTCTAGGCCGGGCTAAGGGTGTTACAGATTGGGAACGGTTTTGAGTGGTTTTGGCGATGTTTTCGAGTTGTATCGGTTGTTAATTGCTTAGCGAATGTTGGAGTTGAGTGGGGGTTTGTGTAGCTGGAGCTTTTGATGCAAGAGTGTGCATTAATCCTCTGTTTCCTTGGTTAGAAGCAAGGCAAGACGTTGCTTGATCGATAGAAGGCATCTTTGAGTTTTGGAAGCTTGAAATAGCTTCAACAAGTGAGGAGAAGTTGTATCGGTGAGTGGATGTGGTTTGAACGTTTTCATAAGCTTGGAAACAAGGTTTTGGGAGGTTAGTGTAAGCTTGAAACGCTTAGCTAATCTCGAAAGTAAGTATAGTTACTAAAGCTCTCGGTTTTCGGTTTAAAGTCCATGTGGATTATAATGCTCATATTTTGGATTTATATTTGTTACTCACTGTTATGCATGTTTTATAAGCACGGTTTTGCTGAATTATATCCCATGAAATGATTTTATTATGTTTCAAGAGGTTATATTCTTGATGAGATATTTTATGCTATATTTGAGGTATGGTTTAAGATGGGATATGTGATGATTTTATTACTGCATTGAAAGCAGTGAGTTAACATGTATTTTAATGATATATTGGCTTAGTGATGAGATTTCTATTATCGGATATGTTGGTCGACCAATAGGATGTAAAGTGCACTATAATATATAAAATTTGCGCGTGTGATAAATTCTTTGGTTATACATAAGGGGTAGATTCTATTGTGTTGCGAGTGATAGGGGTAAATTCTATCACCACGGGCAATGCGGGTAGTGGCATCCCAGTCGAAGTGAGATTATGGTGAGGGTTGATTTCACCATGTGGCTTGATAGGGGTTGATTCTATCAAGGGCTTGGCGGGGCTAGATTCTGTCAAGTGTGTCCGTATATCCGATCATTATTGGATTGGGTAGATTCTATCCGGTTCACTTGAAATTCCAATATATGAATTTGACATGTATCATGGTTTTAAAATGCTTTTGTATAATGACATTTATACATGATGTTTATGCTTTGTGAGATTTAAGAATGAGAAGCTTGTTTTGGTTTTGTATTGAGATATGCATGTTATAATGTACATGTGATTTGCAAAGATGCTTTTATTGTGGTTTCAAAAGCACGAGGAAGTTGAGCATGATGTGGATATGTTTTTAAAGGAAACATGGTTTTGAAAAGTGCATTGTTGTTGTTTAAATTGAGCTTTCCCTCACTAAAAAATGTGCTTACGCTCTCCTTTCCAACAATGCAGATTAGTGAGTTCATTGGCAGAAAATTAGCAAGGAATTTCACCCAAGACATCACTCGATTTGGGAGATGATTGTTTAAACTCCATGGTTTGGCAAGTGTGTTTTGCCTTATAAGACTTGTAATGGGCCTTTATACGTTGTTATGCTTTATTTTATGGATTTTGATACTATATGTGGATTTCTTATAGGTTGCATGCCTCTAGAGTATTCATGTTTTGCAATTCATGATATTAGTTATCTTTGATGATGCCTATGTGTTGGATATATGTGGGGATGATGTTTACCTATGATTGCATGATGTTTGATGGCCTTTTGGTATGCTTAAGGATGCTTAAATGTTGATGTTTTAGTGTAGTTCTGGTGCGTGTTTCGAAACAATTGCAGCTGTTTCGATACAACTTGCATATTTGGTCTTGTTGTTTCAGAACACTAGTAGACTGTTTCGGTACACCTAGTTATAATTTGTACCCGTATCGAAACACAATGTCATTTCGATATGGCTCTGTTATGTCTGAATGTAGGGAGGTCAATCTGGGCACATGGTTTCGAAACGGGTAGGGGTCATTTCGATACAATTTGCCACTAGAAAGCATGGTTTCGAAACAGGGGGTATCTGTTTCAAACAGGGTAGTTAAGTTAGTTAATTTGGCATGTTTTCTCAGTCTTGAATGTCTACATTTCAGTCCCTATTTATATGATTTGCTATTGCAGATGTTTTAATGATCGTATGATGTTGTTATTTCACTCTCAAGCATGTAATGAACTTAATTAAAGGTTGATAAGAATAATTTATAACTTGACCTTGTGTGGGATGGTTTGCAAACGAAAGTACGGTTGAGGCTCGGATTAAATGAAAATATGTTCGTTGCGCGTGTAAACACCATAGAGCTTAATTATGCATCTAGATAAGTTAAAAAGGGTTGCTAATCAAGGTTGACTTTCACGCGTTGACTTTGGTTTTCCCCGTGAAATTCTCTTAATTCGGGTCAAACGTTTAGATCGAACTATGGGGGTTACAAAATTGGTTCAAGAGACAAAATTGCATCGGACAAGAACTTCGCATTCTCGCCTACAATTACCACTTTGTAATCATCAGCAAGTTTCAAGGTAACTCGATTAACATCGAAATCAACTACAGCCCTATGCTCAGAAAACCAATCCATTCCAAGAATCACATCAAAACCATAGAAAGGCAACTCCATCAAATCAACTGAAAATGCATGGCCTTGAACTGATAAAGGACATCTCCTACACAATTTTCTCGTAACATCAGTTTCACAAAAAGAGCTTGTTACTTGCGTTCCTACATCTAGCATCTCAACAGGGATATCAAGCAGATGTGCATGCTCACTCAAGACGTATGAATGCGTGGATCCAGAATAAATTAAAGCTAACAAAGACAAGGATTGCAAGGTGAAAGTACCTGCAATCACGTCCGTGTCGTTACATCCCTCGCGATGTGCATACACTCTCACAGGACCACCACCCTCAGGTTGAACAACAACAACAACATGAGATACACCTCTCTGTCCATCCTCCCTCCATTTGAAATTGCCACGACCATGCCCACTTCCTCTCTGTGGTGAAACAACAGGTGCTCGTCCTTGACCACCTCTAGCTAGCAAAGGACACTCACGTCTTATATGATCAACTGATCCACAATTCCAACAAGAATTGGTTTCCCTAGCCACAGGAGCATGCGACTCTCGAGCCACACGAGGACAATCTTGCCTTAAGTGCTCTCGTGATCCACATATCAAGCAAGTATTCTGTTCTGATCTAACCCTCTTACCCTAAACTGGTGTACCTCGCCTCGCCTTAGGACGATATCTATGATCACGATTTCTCTTATTTTGTCCACCACTAGGACCAGAATCTGCAACTCTCTTACTCGAGCTAGAACCACCCACGCGAGAGGTCAAACCCAAACTCAGCTCTATATCCTTGGCTCACGTCACTAGCACATCAAAATCAGTATAATCGGAAGCTAGCATGAAAGTCTTCACTTCGTGCACCAAGCCATAATAGAAGCGATCACATCGATGCCTATCACTCGGTACCAATTCTGGAGCATACTGGCTCAAACGTAACAACTGTACCTCGTACTCAAACATTTTAATGTTTCCTTGCACCAAGGACATGAACTCACGCCTCTTGTTGTCCAAGTCTCTAACTCCTAGATTCTTCTTTTTAAAGGCAGCCTGGAAGAATTCCAAATCCACCTAATTGGGTTCAATGGCCGCGGTCACAGTCGTCTACCAACTGTATGCATCACCATGCAATAAAGATACAACACATCCTAACTTCTGTGCATCATTGCACCCCATCAGATCCAAAATCTGGATCGTAATAGCCATCCAAGCCTCGGATGCTTCAGGAGACAATCCACAATATTCAACGCCTCCAAAACTTCACAAGCGTTCCAACGGCAAACCCAATTGCCCAACCATATGTGCTTGCACTTGCACTCCAGCAACAATAGCTTGGAATGCTCCAGTCATCGCCTGTACTAAAGGCGTCAAATCACCCAACACCGGACCAGCATGTCCGTGTTGCACTTGCTTCTCACCTCTAGGCGGCGGCGGTGGAGGAGGTAAATTTGCACCAGGCAGAACCTCGTTCACCTTATTCCTTTGCTAACCAGCAGGAGCAATTGGCCCTGAATGTAGCTCTCTCCTCGGTCCCATTATGCTATTATAATTTAGGCATGAATATAAAACAAAACAAGAAATCACGTCAGCTTCTAGCAAGGATCCAAGACTTCAAGTTCAATTTAAAAACACTTCGCTACGTTATTAAGGCAATGTGCATCCCAAGTTTCCCCAAACATAGCATAAAGCATACAACGTACATGTCACAACTATCGTGCATCACAATCAATACGATTCAGCCACAACATCACCATATAACAACAACTCATACTTACATCACAATCATCATACATAGCATCAATATCATTTGAATAACATTATCATGCTTATAGCATTCACCGTACAAAACAAACATCACCAAATACTTACAATCACGTCACAACAACTTACCGTTAACTTACCATCATCCCATTCTTTCGAAACCTGGCTCTCATACCACCAAATATAATCCCCTTGACACGGCCTAGTTGATATACCGAACTGAACGAGTCTCACGGGGAATATTGAAGTACACCGGGAAGGTTACCTCAATAAACAACCCTACATTTTTTTTCTTTTTATCTTATCTAGATGCAAATTAGGTTCGTATGTGTCAAAAATTGCAGCGGATCATTCGTAACTCGATCAACCATCAAATTCATTCAATTACGACTCTTAGGGACCCTTTTGTAATTTTTCTAGTTTATAGAGACTTAAGTCATTTTTGTGGTATTGTTCTCTAATTAATCTCATTACATGCATCTCGATCAAAATTCGGCTCAAAAGAATCATTCAAGCTCACATATTTGCATCCACAACATTCAAGGACTAAAACGCAAAGAATCAGAACTTCAGATTATTCCATCAACTAACATAACTGCCAACCGTTTCAATACATGCTAACCATGTATCAAAACATGGGCTCGTATCGAAACTCCCTTTAGGTGTTTCAAAACCATGATTTCCAATAGAAAAAAATACCGAAACAAACCTTATACGTTTCGAAACTCTAAGGCCATTTCAAGCTCACCTTTTCGGTACAAGCTCACCTTGGAATCGAAGGACATTGGATACAATTGGCATGCCATAGAATTTATGAGCTTGGTGTACGGGTGGAATACGGTCCTTGGGCTACGACATATATTGATTTGGCGAGGCAGAGGTTCGATTTGTTGTATTGGTCATTTGGCGAGTCGGAGGGATTAGACCATTTATTGTTTTTGCAAGGCGTAGGGAATTCGTGTATCCACTATCCGAAATCGATCCAAGGTATTATTGTCAAAATATAAAAATAATGCTAAAGAACATGAACATTGCATAGCTATCATTAATTATTGCATAGTCGTTGTTATTATTTACAAGCTTGTGCATACAATTGTTATTATCTTGTTTATGACTACCTCACTAGGAAATATATGCCTAATGCATTTGTCTTATGCATTCTAGGTTAAGCCAATTGTTTGGTCAGGATCGGGAAAGTCGGAGCGTTACTCAAGTCACAAACAGGTTTATAGTAGTATATGTCAAACCTATAGACTCCTAGCAAAGTGGCAAAGTACTTGTATTAATTTAATATGCTTTTTGATATATCATGCTTACTGCTTGAATGATATAGTTGGTATGCCCTATAGTGCTCTAAAATTTTACTTAGAAATGTTTAAAATGACATGTGTTGGCATATTAGGTAAAAGCTTATTAAGTGGATTCTTTTGACCCTAAATAATGGTATGCAAGTGAAATATGGCAAGAAAATGTGTATGCATAATAATAATATTTTATTTGAATCATAATATATATTAGTTAATTATGAACAAGGAAACTTACTTTTGAAAGACCAACAGTTCAACCTTAGAATTTAGAAAAGTTTAAAATTGACCCCAAATTGAGTAAATTGCTAATAGGGTTACATTGTTAAGTCTCAAAAGAGATTAATGAAACATTACAAATAAGATTTTAAACATCAAAATAAGTTTTGATCTCTAAATATATCTCCCGGTAACATTGTCCAACCCGGTTCTCTACCAGGCTGGGAAGGGGGTGTTACATTTGTGGTATCAGAGCTAGAGTTTAGTCGGTTCTAGGAGTTATATAGTGTATATTGTGACTTGTCCACTGACCCGATCCTTCGTATTATAAATATGGCTGAGACTGACGAAGTTCATACACAGGAACAGGCTACAGGTTCCTCGACCCATGGCGAGGAAATGAGGGTGGAGGACCATAGAACCCACCCAATCGCCCACCTCAACGTGTCGAGCCTACAGTACTTGATGCACATGCATAATGTTATCGGAACATGGCAGATATGTTCCGACAATTTATGATTCCATGAGAGCGGAGCTACCTTGTAACCCCCTTAACCCGGCCCAGACGGTTGACCCGAATTAAGAAAGTCACACGGGGAAAACCAAAGTCAACCCGAAAGTCAACCTTGATTAACGACCCTTTTTTCTTTTTAAACTTGTCTAGATGCACATTAGCCCTAATTGTGATCACACAAACATCATACTCAAAGATCACAAACATCAGAGATCAAACAGGGACCCAATTGAACAAATTACAACTTTAGGGACCAAATTGTAAATTCTGAAAACTTTAAGGACATAACCAGATTTTAAGTTACCAACTTAAAATTAATCATGTTTCATGCTTCTATGCCAAAATTCAGCTCAAACGGACATCCCAAACTCATACAATTGCACATACAAGATTCAGGACCAAAATGCAAACATTCTGAAACATTTATCTGTCAATGTCAGCCCCCAACGGTCACCCATTCCGAAACAGGCAGAGCCCGTTTCGAAATGCAGGGCCGTTCCGCAACGCGTACCGAAACAGGTGACTGGCAGAATGCTTTCCGTTTCGAAACAGGCTCTACCGTTTCGGACGCCTGGGCTGATTCAGGGCATCCGTTTCCGAAACGGTAGTCCCTGTTCCGAAACGCCCTGCACATAATGCGGAAAAAGACATGCTTAAACACGCAATTGACCATCCAATCATGCTCCAAAAGCCACCAAACTTTACCAACGTGCAATTCAACATATATAAGACATACTTGCATCAACAATTCAACAAAATATCAACACATAGGAAAAGCCCCAAATCTATAGGCATGCTTCCTACACAAGCAACCATTCAAGCATAAACTTCGAAAACAATCTCATAAAAGCCAAATACATGTTCCAACAACATCAACAACATAAAACCATTCTTGTCCAAACATATTCGAACACATAAACCCCAACCCAAGAGATTCTACCCCCATTGCCTTTATTAACTATAGCTATTCACCGAGACATACATCTCAAATGGAGTCCTCCTTGAATCCCTTGCTTCTCGCTGTCCAAACTTCAAGAATCTGCATTGATGGACAAAAAGGAGCGTAAGCACATAATGCTTAGTGAGGAATGCTCAAAACCAAAACACCATCAATGCAGCGGGTCACAAAACACTTTTAAAACAAACCCGAATTGTTTACCAAGCAAAGTTTGAAAACTCCTTTTCAACATCTTGCTTAAAACCATGCATTACACATACATGAAAACCAACCCTTAGCTTAGCAAGCTAAGAAAACCTTTTCAAAGCACAACTTGCAAAATCATCCATTTAACCATTCCATGCATAAACACCATATGCAAAGCTAAATTCAAAACCTTGGAAAACACTTCCATTTCACAACATACCTTTCTTATACTTGAAAACCATTCAAGCAAGAAACCCTTTAAAACCATTTGCCCAATCAATCCAACACATGCATTAAACCAAGGCAATATATGAACCACAACATTATCATCACATGCCTTTTTAAACAAGTCTTAACAAGACTCCAATGCATTTAAGAGATTCCATGCACACATGCATCATTTACCAAATGATTATTAACACTTGTTCAACTTAACAAGCAACCATGCATTCACAAGCATTATACACTTTTCATGCAACCATGCATTCACAAGCACTATACACTCTTCATGCAACCATGTATCTTTTCAAGCATTAAACACTTTTCATGCAACCATGCATCTTTTCAAGCATCTCATGCTTCTTTATAATCAAGAACATCATATTGGCTTCCAAGTGATCAACCACATCCACTTTTCAACTCAACACCCGATCGGATACGCGGATCACAAGCGTTGTCCCCCACGCTTCATACACACTAGCAATCCAAGGTCTCCAATGGACTTTTAAACACCATTTGACCTCAACATCCTAAGGTTCCCATGTATGGACTTTTAAACACCATACAACCTTAGCTTTTCCCGAGGTCCCCATGTATGGACTTTTAAACACCATACAACCTCAACTTTTCCCAAGGTTCCCATGTATGGACTTTTAAACACCATACAACCTTGACATGCACAAGGTTCCCATGTATGGACTTTCAAACACCATACAACCTTTGCATCACCGATTGGTAGTTGTATAACATCACTAACGAGATCCGGGACACCCTACACAAGATCCACACATGGACTTTACACCTCCATTGTGATCTTAACAAGCACAAGGTTCTCATATATGGACTTTTAACCACCATATAACCTTTGCTTAACCAAGGTCCTCGAATGGGCATTCAACCTCCATTATGACCTTAACCATCTCGTTAGGATACTTGAAGGGAGTTTACCGGTTCACACTTAACCACTCCACCTCCAAGGCGACTTTATTCACGGTCCACCCAATCCTATAGCCGGCTAACTATATCCGATCAAAGAAACCAAGAACCACTTACATCACTTGCCAATATAACCACCTTACCACATTAGTCCAATGATTCACATGCATAACCATAATGCAAAAACCATCATTTACCATCATTAATTCACTGTTTTTAAGCATTACACAAAGCCATTGAACAACATGCAACACCATGCATCAAAACCACATTTTCAATGTATAAAACCAAGGATCTCTTACCTTGAGCATCCTTCACATATGGCTTTCAAAACCAACATTAGACCATGCCAAAATAAGCTTTCAAAACAGAATTTAAATCATGCAAAACACATGCATTTCAATCATCAACCACAATTGCTTTAAAAGCCATTTCATAACACAAACCAAGAAAGAAATCCATTTACTTACTCTTGAGCTTAGCAAAGTTGTTTAGACTTAAACTAAGCTCCCAAAACCTTCAAACCTTGGTTTAAAAGCTGAAAACCCAACTTCACTCACCGATACACAAAACAAGGCTAACCAACAAGCCTTCCAAGCATCTGAAACCTTTCGCAACACCTCCAAAGCTCACGGATCAAACTCCCCTGTTTCAAGCACACAAAAACAGAGCATTAATGCATCTTTATGCATTAAAAACACCAGCAACACAACACAACTCGCTGCTCATCACAAATCCAACATTTCGGCTACCAAACACAACCGAAATCACCTCCAAACACTTCCAAAACTTAACCCAGCCAATATCCATCACTTCTAACCATTTTTAAACATCAATTAACATCCAAAATGATCACAAACACATCCTTATACCTCCAGGTATAACAGATCACCAAAAACACTCCAAAAACAACCAAAAACTCAAGCCAAACTTAGGAAATTCAACCTATCCGGGATTGCATTAATTAAACCTCAACTTCTAATCAATTTAGCATTCATTTAACATCAATTTGACACCTCAAAACACTGCCCAAACAGATCACACGAAAATTCCACCAAAATCAAGCAAATCTTGCATTTTAAGCTAAAATCAAGATTTCAATTGAAAAGCCTTTAACAAATCACAAATCAAGGATTGAGAACTTAGGAATTTCAGTAAAGAACTGATAGTTTAGAGGAGAAGGACGTTCTTACCTCCAAACTTGAATTTCTCCTTTTTAGAACCAAAAAGCTTGATGAAACAACTTGCAAATGGTGAGGTTTTGTTGTAGAGATGATTAGGAATCCAAAGAGAATTGAAAAGGAAGATTTGAGTGACAAAATCAGAGGAGAAACTCTGGAGAAATGTGTTTGGGTTGAGAGAAAATGAGAGAAAAGGAGAATTGGGAGAAAAATGGAAAGTTAGTTATAAAATAGTCAAAATGACTTTCCCTCCTCTTTCTTTATGTTTAAAATCAGAATAAAGCCTTAAAATATCTTAGAAAAATCTGGAGAAATTCCTTTTGGAATAATAGCTCCTTAAAGATTCAAAGTTTCAATCCTTTATAAAACAGTCACGCAACTTTCAAAAATTACATTTTGGTCACTAGTCAAAATGTCAACCTTCCGAACCTCATTTTCCAAAATTGATTTCACAGTTCACTTTTACATATTAAAAGATGATTTTAGAACATTTTTCCATATTTTTAATGCAACCCGAACTAGGCTTTCCTAATTTCACCTTTATATATTCGATCAGCACTTTGACCGAACCGGTCAACGCCCAAAACTTCTGAGCCCAAAACCGGGGCGTTACAACTCTCCCCCCCTTAGGAAATTTCGTCCTCGAAATTTCAACTGGTGAAAAGAGAACCACAACCTTCCCAAAGCAACACACAAGGCAACACAAAAGCCTCAACCATCACTGAACACATTCCATACAAAAACTCCACCAACTCAACACCACCACATACTGTTCACAAAATCCAGAACACTCAAAGATAGCCACAACTTAACCTTTCACTTATCCGGACTGTACACAGCCCCAACATCAACCTGAAGAACCTCAACCTTTACAGCACACATCACTGCAATACACAACTCCCAAGACTCGTTTACACAGTGACACTAACCAAACCAAATCAGCCACTATGCAAACTTCCCTGCTTCTAAAACTCTTGCAAACTCCCAAACCTCTTCTAAAGATTTTCCCAACAAGCAAAAATTCTTAAGCATCAACTGCTTACCCAAACTTCTCAACGAATACTGATAATCCTTCACATCCGCCACTATCAATACCATAACAACTCACAAGGACTACTCACCCAGATTCCAAAATTTACATCACAACCCCAAAACAACTCCGCCAACCGTCCCACACACCACCAGCTGACTTCAAAAGAAGTTCACATACTCACAACCAACCAACCACTTCTCACAAGAATCCTTTCAAACAACAATGGCCTTCGGTCTTTCATTGCCACCACAAGCTTTGACCACAACACTTGCCTTACTAGCACATCGCCCAACTTGACATACAGACCAACTCCTCAACTCCTCAAAGGTTGCTAAGAACCAACACTTACAAACACAACCTTTCCACAACAACTTAAATGCTAAGCTACCTCAGCACTTGGAAACACAACCACTAAACTGCAACATCACTTAGCACCAAGGAACTACCCCTTCCACTTAACTATTCAAACCACTTGACCGATTCTAACCTCAACCGGTACTCCTCACCACCAAACCACTAAACTCTTTTAAGCAACAAACACTATCCTTCTACCAACAGGCTACACCACTCTCACTATCTCCAGCACTAGCTTAATATTCTCCACTACCTCTAACTTCCACTCAGCACCAACACAACCTCCAAAAACCCATCATCCAACCTAACCCAACCACCACACTAACAGATTCGATTAGTTATTAGCGAGTGTGAACATCGTATGCATGATCACCTACATGCCCTATCAATGCCTGATGTACATGTATGCAAAACCTCTAATGTCATGCCACATGTATGCATGGACCAACACATATATAATATAGCATATAACAATGATTTTAACTGTGCATGAATGCCAGTTCACACCCTCCAATAACATCCTCAAAATCCGTCTAAGAACAAACTCCTACCTCACTTCTAACTTATATAACTCCATCATACCAACAACCATTAACCACAAGATACTCACTAAAATCTTCTTCACACCAAAGATGTTTCCAAACTACAACTATCACCCCAAACATGCTAGCAACAAGACTAGACTTACCACGCAAGGAAAACCAACAGAAACCAAACCAAGGTAACTAGAGCAAAGATTACTTAACAAGGTTACCTGAAAACACAACACCACCCTGAAGCTTCATCAGACGAGCTCTCTTCCTTACGGAACCATCATCCTCCTGCCGCTCCGCTGCAGCACCAGCTAACACACTAGGGTCACCACCGACCTCTTGCGGTAAAGAACCTTGGCTGCTCCGAGCCAACATCAAACAATCACGTCTCATATGTCCAGCAGACCCACATTTCCAGCAATTCTCATTTCCCAAACTCTTCACAACCTTCTACTCTTTCTGCCACCTCTGAACCTTGCCTCGGCCGTGCCCACGACCTTTCAGAGACCCTTTGGCTACCACTAAAGCTGACTTCACCCCAAGGGGACAATCACGCTTCACATGCACTTTAGAACCACAGTTCCAACAAGCACTCGCGCCCCAACAACCTCCAACATGGCGCCTTTCACAACGATCACACACCAGTGGCTGAGCTTCCACTCCTTGCTCAAGCAACACTTGCTCCACAACAGCACTACCGTCACATTGCTTAACCCTTGGAAACTTCTCTCCAAGATACCTTTCATAAAAGGCAGATACAAAGAAATCCCAGTCAATATCAGGGATATGTGACGCCACCGCCACAGATGTCCACCAGACACATGCATCCTCCAACATCAAAGAAACAACACTTCCCAGCTTACAAGCATAATCACAGCCTTCCTGATCCAGAATCAGAACCACACTGGCCAACCAGGCCTCAAACATCTCCGGTGAAGAACCATGATACTCCACAGCACCCAAATCAAGCAAACGCTGCTTCGGCAAACCCACACATCCTACAGCCAGCACATCTACTGACTTTACCGTTACCACTGCCTGAGATGTTCCCAACACCTCCTGAACAACAGGTGATGAACTCTTCACCACAGAACCAGCTTCTTCCTCCTGCCTTAACACCTCAACCCCAGGCACAGAAGACTGAGACAAAACACCTCTACAGAAGGGTGAATTCCATGCCCTAACCACCTGCCCCAAGGCAGCAACCATCTCACCCAACTGCCATTCTATCATCGACTTTGCCATACTACTAACAACAACAAACAATCACAACAAAACAAACAAACCAGTTAGACCAGCTTTAAGCAAGGATTCAAACTCCAACTCCAAAATAACACAATAGCTATATTAATAAGGCAATGGGTATCCCGAATCCTCCCCTTTACATGACATAACAGTCATCACAAACATGAATATCACAACATCAAGCATATCAAGCAACATACTTTGATCATGCTTACACCAAACAGCATCCACTTGCAACAGCATACTAGCAACATAACATACTCAATACATGTTCGTCATGCAAATCACCAGCTCACAACATTAGCACAAATCCACATAAGCTCAACCAATATTCATAACCATACAGCATGCTTGAAAACATCAGCAACTTGCTCAGAAACACGTGTTCCAACCAACTTTCAACCACACAACAAGGCAAACATCAAACACACATCACAACAACTTACCGTTTTCCGCAAGCATTCGCAACCCAGCTCTGATACCACCAAATGTAACCCCCTTAACCCGGCCCAGACGGTTGACCCGAATTAAGAAAGTCACACGGGGAAAACCAAAGTCAACCCGAAAGTCAACCTTGATTAACGACCCTTTTTTTCTTTTTAAACTTGTCTAGATGCACATTAGCCCTAATTGTGATCACACAAACATCATACTCAAAGATCACAAACATCAGAGATCAAACAGGGACCCAATTGAACAAATTACAACTTTAGGGACCAAATTGTAAATTCTGAAAACTTTAAGGACATAACCAGATTTTAAGTTACCAACTTAAAATTAATCATGTTTCATGCTTCTATGCCGAAATTCAGCTCAAACGGACATCCCAAACTCATACAATTGCACATACAAGATTCAGGACCAAAATGCAAACATTCTGAAACATTTAACTGCCAATGTCAGCCCCCAACGGTTCCGCAACGCATACCGAAACAGGTGACTGGCAGAATGCTTTCTGTTTCGAAACAGGCTCTACCGTTTCGGACGCCTGGGCTGATTCAGGGCATCCGTTCCGAAACGGTAGTCCCTGTTCCGAAACGCCCTGCACATAATGCAGAAAAAGACATGCTTAAACACGCAATTGACCATCCAATCATGCTCCAAAAGCCACCAAACTTTACCAACGTGCAATTCAACATATATAAGACAGACTTGCATCAACAATTCAACAAAATATCAACACATAGGAAAAGCCCCAAATCTATAGGCATGCTTCCTACACAAGCAACCATTCAAGCATAAACTTCCAAAACAATCTCATAAAAGCCAAATACATGTTACAAAAACATCAACAACATAAAACCATTCTTGTCCAAACATATTCGAACACATATTCGAACACATAAAACCACATCCACTTTTCAACTCAACACTCGATCGGATACGCGGATCACAATCGTTGTCCCCCACGCTTCATACACACTAGCAATCCAAGGTCTCCAATGGACTTTTAAACACCATTTGACCTCAACATCCTAAGGTTCCCATGTATGGACTTTTAAACACCATACAACCTTAGCTTTTCCCGAGGTTCCCATGTATGGACTTTTAAACACCATACAACCTCAACTTTTCCCAAGGTTCCCATGTATGGACTTTTAAACACCATACAACCTTGACATGCACAAGGTTCCCATGTATGGACTTTCAAACACCATACAACCTTTGCATCACCGATTGGTAGTTGTATAACATCACTAACGAGATCCGGGACACCCTACACAAGATCCACACATGGACTTTACACCTCCATTGTGATCTTAACAAGCACAAGGTTCTCATATATGGACTTTTAACCACCATATAACCTTTGCTTAACCAAGGTCCTCGAATGGGCATTCAACCTCCATTATGACCTTAACCATCTCGTTAGGATACTTGAAGGGAGTTTACCGGTTCACACTTAACCACTCCACCTCCAAGGCGACTTTATTCACGGTGCACCCAATCCTATAGCCGGCTAACTATATCCGATCAAAGAAACCAAGAACCACTTACATCACTTGCCAATATAACCACCTTACCACATTAGTCCAATGATTCACATGCATAACCATAATGCAAAAACCATCATTTACCATCATTAATTCACTGTTTTTAAGCATTACACAAAGCCATTGAACAACATGCAACACCATGCATCAAAACCACATTTTCAATGTATAAAACCAAGGATCTCTTACCTTGAGCATCCTTCACATATGGCTTTCAAAACCAGCATTAGACCATGCCAAAATAAGCTTTCAAAACAGAATTTAAATCATGCAAAACACATGCATTTCAATCATCAACCACAATTGCTTTAAAATCCATTTCATAACACAAACCAAGAAAGAAATCCATTTACTTACTCTTGAGCTTAGCAAAGTTGTTTAGACTTAAACTAAGCTCCCAAAACCTTCAAACCTTGGTTTAAAAGCTGAAAACCCAACTTCACTCACCGATACACAAAACAAGGCTAACCAACAAGCCTTCCAAGCATCCGAAACCTTCCGCAACACCTCCAAAGCTCACGGATCAAACTCCCCTGTTTCAAGCACACAAAAACAGAGCATTAATGCATCTTTATGCATTAAAAACACCAGCAACACAACACAACTCGCTGCTCATCACAAATCCAACATTTCGGCTACCAAACACAACCGAAATCACCTCCAAACACTTCCAAAACTTAACCCAGCCAATATCCATCACTTCTAACCATTTTTAAACATCAATTAACATCCAAAATGATCACAAACACATCCTTATACCTCCAGGTATAACAGATCACCAAAAACACTCCAAAAACAACCAAAAACTCAAGCCAAACTTAGGAAATTCAACCTATTCGGGATTGCATTAATTAAACCTCAACTTCTAATCAATTTAGCATTCATTTAACATCAATTTGACACCTCAAAACACTGCCCAAACAGATCACACGAAAATTCCACCAAAATCAAGCAAATCTTGCATTTTAAGCTAAAATCAAGATTTCAATTGAAAAGCCTTTAACAAATCACAAATCAAGGATTGAGAACTTAGGAATTTCAGTAAAGAACTGATATTTTAGAGGAGAAGGACGTTCTTACCTCCAAACTTGAATTTCTCCTTTTTAGAACCAAAAAGCTTGATGAAACAACTTGCAAATGGTGAGGTTTTGTTGTAGAGATGATTAGGAATCCAAAGAGAATTGAAAAGGAAGATTTGAGTGACAAAATCAGAGGAGAAAATCTGGAGAAATGTGTTTGGGTTGAGAGAAAATGAGAGAAAAGGAGAATTGGGAGAAAAATGGAAAGTTAGTTATAAAATAGTCAAAATGACTTTCCCTCCTCTTTCTTTATGTTTAAAATCAGAATAAAGCCTTAAAATATCTTAGAAAAATCTGGAGAAATTCCTTTTGGAATAATAGCTCCTTAGAGATTCAAAGTTTCAATCCTTTATAAAACAGTCACGCAACTTTCAAAAATTACATTTTGGTCACTAGTCAAAATGTCAACCTTCCGAACCTCATTTTCCAAAATTGATTTCACAGTTCACTTTTACATATTAAAAGATGATTTTAGAACATTTTCCCATATTTTTAATGCAACCCGAACTAGGCTTTCCTAATTTCACCTTTATATATTCGATCAGCACTTTGATCGAACCTGTAACGCCCCGGTTTTGGGCTTAGTAGTTTTGGGTGTTGACCGGTTCGGTCAAAGTGCTGTTCGAATCTAAAAGGGTTAATTTAGGAAAGCCTAGTTCGGGTTGCATTAAAAATATGGAAAAATGTTCTAAAATCATCTTTTAATATAATTAAGTGAACTGTGAAATCAATTTTGGAAAATGAGTTTCGGAAGGGTGACATTTTGGCTAGTGACCAAAATGTAATTTTCGCAAGTTTTGTGGCTGTTTTATAAAGGGTTGAAACTTTGAATCTTTAAGGAGCTATTTACCCAAAGGGAGTTTCTCTAGATTTTTCTAAGATATTTTAAGTCTACAATCTGATTTTAAAGGATATTAAAAGTGGAGGGAAAGCCATTTGGCTATTTTTGGATTTTGTAACCAACTTTTCCTAATTTTCTTTCTCTCATTTTCTCTCAACCCAAACACTTCTTTTCCAGAGAATTGGATCTGATTTCTTCACCTAAATCCCTCCTTTCAACTCTCATTTGATTCCTAATCAACATATCTTCAAAACCTCTTCAATTGCTACTTGTTTCAACAAGGATTTTGATTCCAAAAAGAGGAGAAACTCAAGTTTGGAGGTAAGAACGTCCTTTCACCTAAATGTGAAGTTTCTTGCCAATGTTGTTTCTACCTTGGAGGCGAGTAGGATGCTGAGGCAAGGCTGTGAAGCTTATCTAGCTTTTGTGATGAATCCTAGCTCTAAGGAGTTGAGGGTGCAAGATATCAGGGTTGTGAAGGAGTTTCCTGGTGTTTTTCCTGAGGAGTTGCCTGGTTTACCTCGTAATCGCGAGGTGGAGTTTGGGATTGAGCTGTATGAGAATACAACTCCTGTGTCCATTACTCCCTATAGAATGGCACCTAAGGAGCTGAAGGAGCTGAAGACACAGTTGCAAGAGCTGCTTGATCGTGGTTTCATCCGGCCGAGTGTGTCACCTTGGGGAGCACCGGTCTTGTTTGTGAAGAAGAAAGATGGCACTATGAGGATGTGCATTGATTACCGTCAGCTGAACAAGTTGACTATCAAGAATCGGTATCCTTTGCCGAGGATTGATGATCTCTTTGATCAATTTCGGGGAGCTGTTGTGTTCTCTAAGATTGACTTGAGGTCAGGGTATTATCAGTTGAAGGTGAAGGATGTGGATGTGCCTAAGACAGCTTTCAGAACAAGGTATGGGCATTATGAGTTCCTTGTGATGCCGTTTGGTTTGACAAATGCTCCTGCTGCTTTCATGGACATGATGAATCGTGTGTTTCATGAATACCTGGACAAGTTCGTTGTAGTGTTCATTGATGATATCCTCGTGTACTCGCGTACTGAGGAAGAGCACGAAGAGCATTTGAGGGTTGTGCTGCAAGCTTTGTTGGAGAATCAGCTTTATGCTAAGCTGAGCAAGTGTGAGTTCTGGCTTAGGGAGGTGGTGTTTCTTGGGCATGTGGTCTCAGCTGAGGGGATTCGTGTTGATCCTCAGAAGATTGAAGCGGTGATGAACTGGAAGGTTCCTAAGTCTGTTCATGAGGTCCGTAGTTTCCTTGGTTTGGCGGGATACTACCGAAGGTTTGTGGATGGTTTTTCCAAGATTGCTGCTCCTTTGACAAAGTTGTTGCAAAAGGATGTTAAGTATGAGTGGACAGAAGCGAGACAACAGGCTTTTGAGAAGCTGAAGATGGCTTTGACGCAAGCTCCTATCTTGGTTCAGCCTGAATCAGGGAAAGAGTTTGTGGTTTACAGTGATGCATCCTATGTTGGTTTGGGATGTGTGCTGATGCAAGAGGGTAAGGTGGTTGCTTATGCATCGCGGCAGTTGAAGGTGCATGAGCGCAATTATCCTACGCATGATATTGAGCTGGCAGCAGTAGTTTTTGCTCTGAAGATCTGGAGGCATTATCTGTATGGTGAGAAGTGTACTGTGTACACGGATCACAAGAGTTTGAGGTATTTGATGTCTCAGAAGGAGTTGAATCTTAGGCAGCGGCGTTGGTTGGAGTTGCTCAAGGATTATGATCTGACGATTGAGTACCATCCTGGAAAGGCTAATGTTGTTGCGGATGCCTTGAGTAGAAAGGTAGCTGTTGAGCTGAGGGCTATGTTTGCTAGCTTGAGCATATCGCGAGATGGTGGTCTTGTTGCTGAGTTGTAGGTGAAACCATCTTTGGTTCAGTTGATCAAGGATAAGCAGTTGCTGGATGATTCCTTGGTGTCTCATATTCAGGATATCGCGGAGGGTAGGCCTTCAGATTTCTGTTTTAATGATAATGGAGTGTTGTGTTTTGGTAGTCGAATAGTAGTGCCTGATGATGCTGAGTTGAGGCGTGCTATTCTGGCTGAAGGTCATAGTAGTCCTTTTGCTATGCACCCTGGTAGTACTGAGATGTATCGTGACCTTCGTGATGAGTACTATTGGGTGGGTTTGAAGAAGGATGTTGCAGAGTTTGTGAGCAAGTGTTTGGTGTGTCAGCGAGTTAAGGCTGAACATCAGGTTCCTTCTGGGTTGTTGCAACCGTTGAAAATCCCTGAATGGAAGTGGGAGAGGGTTACCATGGATTTTGTATCTGGTTTACCTTTGTCTCCATCAAAGAAGAATTATGTTTGGGTGATTGTGGACCGCCTGACGAAGTGTGCGCATTTCTTGCCTATGCATACTACGTTTTCTTTGGATAAGCTGGCAGAGCTGTACATTGCTGAGATTGTGAGGCTGCATGGTGTGCCTAAGTCGATTGTGTCGGATAGGGATCCGAGGTTCACATCGCGTTTCTGGCAGTGTTTGCATCAAGCTTTGGGTACAAGGTTGCATTTCAGTACATCCTATCATCCTCAGTCGGATGGTCAGTCTGAGCGAGTTATTCAGATCTTGAAGGATATGTTGAGATGCTGTGTGATTGAGTTCCAAGGTTCTTGGGAGAAGCATCTGCCTTTGGTTGAGTTCGCTTATAACAATAGTTATCAGGCGAGTATACAGATGGCACCTTATGAGGCTTTGTACGGGAGGAAGTGTAGGACTCCTCTTTGTTGGGCTGAAACTGGTCAAAAGTTGGTTTCGATGCCAGCTTTGTTGAAAGGGACCACTGAGAAGGTGAAGCTTATCTGTGAGCGGTTGAAGGCTGCCTCTGATCGGCAAAAGTCTTACGCGGATTTGAAGCGTAAGGAGATAGAGTATGCGGTGGGTGACCGTGTGTTCTTGAAGGTTTCGCCTTGGAAGAAGGTGATGAGGTTTGTTCGGAAGGGTAAGTTGAGCCGTCGGTACATTGGACCATATGAGGTTGTTGAGCGAGTGGGTCCTGTTGCGTATCGGTTGAGGTTACCTCAGGAGCTGGAGAAGATTCATGATGTGTTCCATGTTTCTATGCTCCGGAAGTATAGGTCTGATCCCTCGCATGTGATGCCTGTGGAGGAAGTGGTTTTGAATCCGGATTTGACCTATGATGAGGAACCGGTGAAGGTTCTGGATTCGGATAGTAAGGTTCTTCGTGGCAAGACCATTGAGTTGGTGAAGGTGCTGTGGAAGCCTCGAGGTGTTGAGGAAGCCACGTGGGAGCGGAAGGAAGACATGCTGAAGCAGTTTCCTTATCTCTTTCCTTCAGGTAAATTTCGAGGACGAAATTTCTTAAGGGGGGAGAGTTGTAACGCCCCGGTTTTGGGCATAGTAGTTTTGGGCGTTGACCGGTTCGGTCAAAGTGTTGTTCGAATCTAAAAGGGTGAATTTAGGAAAGCCTAGTTCGGGTTCCATTAAAAATATGGAAAAATGTTCTAAAACCATCTTTTAATATAATTAAGTGAACTGTGAAATCAATTTTGGAAAATGAGTTTCGGAAGGGTGACATTTTGGCTAGTGACCAAAATGTAATTTTCGCAAGTTTTGTGGCTGTTTTATGAAGGGTTGAAACTTTGAATCTTTAAGGAGCTATTTACCCAAAGGGAGTTTCTCCAGATTTTTCTAAGATATTTTAAGTCTAAAATCTGATTTTAAAGGATATTAAAAGTGGAGGGAAAGCCATTTGGCTATTTTTGGATTTTGTAACCAACTTTTCCTAATTTTCTTTCTCTCATTTTCTCTCAACCCAAACACTTCTTTTCCAGAGAATTGGATCTGATTTCTTCACCTAAATCCCTCCTTTCAACTCTCATTTGATTCCTAATCAACATATCTTCAAAACCTCTTCAATTGCTACTTGTTTCAACAAGGATTTTGATTCCAAAAAGAGGAGAAACTCAAGTTTGGAGGTAAGAACGTCCTTCTCCTCTAAACTATCAGTTCTTTACTGAAATTCCTAAGTTTTAAATCCTTAATTGAAGTTTAATTAAAGGTTTTTAAGTGGTGAAATGGATCTTGGCTTATAATGCAAGATTTTGATGATTTTTGATGATTTTCATTAGATCTGATTAATCTGTGATTTGAGATGTGTTTTTGATGTTAAATGAACTCTAAATTGATAAGGAATTGAGTTTTGATTGATGCAATCCCGGATAGGTTGAGTTTCCTAAGTTTAGCTTGTGATTCAAGGTTGTTTTTGAGGTGATCTTGTGGATCTGATGTTGCTGGAGGTATAAGGATGTTGTTAGGTTGTTTTTAGATGTTATATGATGTTTATGGAAGTGTGGTTTTGCTGGTTTATGGCTGGGCTTTGTTTAGAAGTGGTTTGGATGCATTTTCGGTTGTGTTGGTGGCCGAAAATGGAGGTTGAATGAGAGCAGCGAGTTTAGGTGCTTTCATTGAAGCAATTAATGCATGATGATGCATTAATCCTCTTCTTTGATGTGTTGAAACAGGGGAGGCATCTTTGGATCCAAGAGTTGTTGATCCGGAAGCTTGATTTGGTGCTTTGGCTTGAAGCAAAGTGGAAATCGGTGAGTGAAGTTGGGTTTTCAGATTTTAAAACCAAGGTTTGAAGGTTTGGGAGCTTAGTCTAAGTCTAAACAACTTTGCTAAGCTCAAGTGTAAGTTTTCGGAATTTCTCTCTAGTGGTGGCCATGATTTTGTTGTGATGCAAAATGGTTATTTGCATGTTTTAATTACTGTTTTGAAAGCATGTTTTAGCATGGTTTTTGCTGATGTTGTAAGCCATATGTTGAAGGTAACTCTTGGTAGGAGTTCCTTGATTTTATACATTGAGATAATGTGGTTTGATGCTTTGAAATGCATGATGAAAATGGCTTGGTTTAATGCTTTAAAACAGTGGATTAAATGATGTAAAAGATGTGTATTGGCAAGTGATGTTTTGAAAAAGCTAAGGTCACTAAGGTGGTTAAAAGTCCTTGAGTGAGCCTTGTTACTTAAGAACATCAAGGTGGTTAAAAGTCCTTGGATGATTCTTGTTGCGGACACTAAGGTGGTTAAAAGTCCTTAGGTGATCCTTTTCCATGGTGTTTAAAAGTCCATGGGGCCAAGGTGTTTAAAAGTCCTTGGGGCCAAGGTGTTTAAAAGTCCTTGGGGTGATTCAAGCTTGGGACACAAAGGTGGTTAAAAGTCCTTGTGTGGTCCTCATTCATGGTGTTTAAAAGTCCATGGCCAAGGTGTTTAAAAGTCCTTGGGGCCAAGGTGTTTAAAAGTCCTTGGGAAGTTGATGAACTTGTTTTAAGAAATGGAAATTGTCACTTGAGCCAATATGACATGTTATGTTTATGTTGAAGCATGAGATTGCTTGTTTAAAGTATGCTTTTGAGCATGTGCAAAGGTTGATTTTAAGCATGTTTATAAATGGTTTTAATTGCATTATTGAATGGTTTTTAAGAGCATTCCTCACTAAGCTTTTGCTTACACTCTCTTCGTTTTCTTAATTCAATAATGCAGAGCATTAGAGAACCTTGAGGGGCAGCAAGGAGGGCAAGCATTTAAGTTCAAGTAAAGCTCAATGTATGGAAGGTTTTATAAGCACTTTTTAGCTTTTGGGTAATTTGGCAATGGGGGACCAATGTGTATATTTTGGGAGGTGTTTGGAACTCCCTAAGTATGTTGAATGTTGTTATGAATGCTGGTTTTTTTGGATTGGATCATTATATGCTTGTTGTGGAAGTTTGTGCTTGAATAGCTAGCTTGTGTAGGAAGCATGCCTATAGAATTGGGGCTTTTTGCATATGATGTTGTTTTGATGAATTGTTGATGCAAGTATGACCTATATATGTTGAATTGCATGCTGGTAAAGTTTGGTGACAATGGGAGCATGTTTGAATGATCAATTGCATGTTTTGGAATGCATTTGGAGCATATTTGAGCAGGGCGTATCGGAACAGTGTGCACCGTTTCGGAACGGGTGCCTTGATTGAACCCAGGCGTCCGAAACGGTATGCACTGTTTCGAAACGGTTTGGTCTCTGCCAGACCCCCGTTGCGGTACTTGTTGCGGAACGGCCCGTGTTTCGAAACGGGTTCTGCCTGTTTCGCAACGGGTGACCGTTGGGGGCTGACATTGACGGTTAAATGTTTTGAAATGTTTACATTTTGGTCCTGAATCTTGTTTGTTCAATTGCATGAGCTTGGGAAGTCCTTTTGAGCTGAAATTTCACAGAGAAGCATGAAACCTGACTAATTTCAAGTTGGTAAGATTAATTTGGGTTAAGTCCTTTTAATTATCATAAATTACAATTTGGTCCCTAAAGTTGTAATTTGTTCAATTAGGTCCCTGTATGATCTCTGATGTTTGTGATCTTTGAGTATGATGTTTGTGTGATCACAATTAGGGTTAATGTGCATCTAGACAAGTTTAAAAAGAAAAAAAAGGGTCGTTAATCAAGGTTGACTTTCGGGTTGACTTTGGTTTTCCCCGTGTGACTTTCTTAATTCGGGTCAACCGTCTAGTTCGGGTTAAGGGGGTTACAGAACCGGTCAACGCCCAAAACCGGGGCGTTACATACCTGCACAGCCTACTCCTACTTTTGTATAGTATGCTCGAGCTCCTGTTAGCAAGTTGGCTTCACTTTAAGCTTACTCATTTTATGGGCAAGACGATGACCAACCAGAAATAGATGAATATTGGCTGGACAACACATTGAGAATCCTGAATAAGCAGCTACAATGTTCCGACGAACACAAGTTGGAGTGTGCCCTTGCACTGTTGACTGGTGAAGCTCTCCAATGGTGAGAGATCACCATTATCACTATCCCTGAAGAATCAGTTACATGAGAATTCTTCCTCTGAGAATTTCTAAGCAAGTACATCAGTGAGTACTATCTTGCTGAGAGAGAAAACATCTTTTTCCACCTGAAACAAGGAGGACGACCTATTGAGCAGTATATTCATGATTTCTGTAAGTATTACCGCTATGGAGCTGAATACATTAAGAAGGAGGAGGATAAGTGCAAAATGTTTATTGTCAGCCTTCGTGATGAGCTGTGACCTATGTTTACAGCCTTGGGCATCAAGAATTTCCAGGACTTGATGAATCGAGCTGAAGTTGCCTAGAGATATCAAAGGGGTGGCGGCTCAGGCAAGTCAGAAAAGAGACCCAGAGATGATTCTCGGCCACTAAGATGGAACAAGAAAGGGAAGTATCAAGGCCCAAAACAAGCTACCTACTAACAGCCTCCTCGTTCGAGGAACATCGAGAAGCCTCAGACGGTCACCCAGTCTTATGCTAAGACTGCCTCAGTAGAAAGTACTGGAAGTTTCAACCGCAACACACAAAATCTGATTTGCAATTACTGTCAGAAGCGACATCCAGTAGGGCAATAGATGAAACAAACTGGAGCTTGTTTTTACTACGGTGAGCAGGGCCACTTTATTCGAGATTGCTCGTTGAATACTACTAAGCATGTTGTTGCACTAGTAAACACAACTTCACCCACTCAGTCCTTTAGGGGAAAGGGACCGAAGCAAGCACCATTGGGATCTATGGGGAAACCTAGTGGCTCAGGAAGATTCGGCAACATGCAAGAAGCAAGGGATCCCTGCTCAGATATACCACGTAAGGAGTTGAGAATATGATGATGAGCCTGATGTTTCTGCATGTATGGTTGAGTTATACTTGTATCTCTTATACACATTGATTGACCCTGGCTCTACACACTCCTTTTTAAGCATTGTGTTAATCATAAAATACGAGATGTCTAGTGAACCTATAGTACCTAGAATCTCTGTAACGAACCCTCTGGGAGACAGTGTCACCATAAGCTTTGTATGCAAGAATTACCCTTTGATGATTCAAGGAATTCTGTTTGTGGCCGACTTGTTGGCCTTACCTATCCATGAGTTTGATATAATAATGGGCATGTATTGGTTTGGTATACATCAAGCATGGGTGGACTGCTGTAAGAAGAAGTTGTACCTTCGAGGGCTCGACAAGGAGAGCGTTGTTTTAATGAAATCCTGAGGCCCTTCGTTGTATGCTTTAGAAGCCAAGGACGAACCTCGAATACAAGACATTGACACCGTATGTGAATTCAATGATGTCTTCCCTAATGAACTTCCAAGTCTACCCTCGACCCGTGAAGTAGAATTCGGCATTAAGGTGCAATCTGGGACTACTCCTATTTCCATCGCACAGTACTGAATGGCTGCAGTTGAGCTAAGGGAGTTGAAGGTTCAACTTCAAGATTTGCTCGACAAAGGCTTTATCCGACCGGCTACTTTGCTCTGGAGAGCTCTTGTCCTCCTTGTAAAGAAGAAGGATGGTTCTATGAGGTTATGCATCGACTATCGACAACTAAACAAGGTAACCATCAAGAATAAGTATCATCTGCCAAGAATTGATGACCTGTTTGATCAACTCAAGAATGCAACTGTGTTTTCCAAGATCGACTTAAGGTCGGGATATTACCATATGAGAGTCAAGGACTGTGATGTACCTAAAACTACTTTTCGCACGAGGTACGAACACTATATATTCCTCGTAATGCCATTTGGGCTAACCAATGCCCTGACAGCGTTCATGGATTTGATGAATCAAGTTTTTAGGCCTTATCTTGACAAGTCTGTTGTGGTGTTCATCGATGATATCTTGATCTATTCCAAGAATGCTGAAGAGCATCATAACCATCTTCGCATCATCCTTCAAACTCTCCGTGAGAAGCAGTTGTATGCAAAATTCTACAAGTGTGAGTTCTGGCTCACAAAAGTTGCCTTCCTTGGGCATATTGTGTCAGCTTCCGGCATCCAGGTAGACCCGAAGAAAATTCAGGCTATTCTTGACTAGCATCCACCAAAGAACATTGCCGAAGTTTGGAGCTTTTTGAACCCTGTCGACTATTATAAAAGGTTCGTTAAAGGATTTTCTATGATAGCAACCCCTTTGACCAAGCTTCTGTGAAAAGAAACTTCTTTTGTGTGGACCGAGGAACAACAACAAAGTTTTGACCAATTAAAGCAAGTATTAACCCATGCACTCGTCCTAACCCAACCCGAGTCAGGAAAGGATTATATAGTTGACAGTGATGCCTCGCACCTCGGTCTATGATGTGTATTGATGCAGGAAGGCAAAGTTGTTGCTTATGCCTCAAGACAACACAAACCAAATGAAATGAATTACCTGACTCATGCTCTGGAGTTAGTTGCAGTTGTTTTTGCTTTTAAAATTTGGAGACACTATCTCTACGGAGAAAAGTTGTATCTCTTTATCGGCCACAAAATCCTTAAATACCTTTTGACTCAAAAAGAGCTGAACCTTCGACAACGGAGAGGGTTGGAACTCTTTAAGGACAACGATCTTGTCATTGATTACCACCTGGGCAAGCCCAACGTTGTAGCTGATGCACTCAGCCGCAAACGTTCGCCTGCTAAGCATCATTGATAAATATTAGAAACTCTAAGTTTATAACTTGATTCAAATCAGTGTGAACCTTTTTTTGTATCACCTCGAGCTATCAACGCTAATTTTTGACTTCAGAAACATCGTGGCCTAGTGGCTGAACTACATGTTCAATCCACTATTGTCTCAAAATTCAAAACATTGCAAGAACAAGATCCCAATATCCAGTCCATTATTTCTAAGCTCCAAGATAACCCTAATTTCAACATTAACTCTGAAGGACTCATATGCTTTCGTGACCGGGTCTGTGTACTCAACGAAGAGTCCCTCCGTGATGACATTCTTAAGGAAGCATATTTGAGCTTGTTATTTATGCATTCGGGATCTGTGAAGATGTACAAGGATCTCCGCGAGCTTTATTGGTGGCCAGGTATGAAACCAGCCATAGTTGAATTTGTATCTAAATGCCTTATCTGTCAACGTCTGAAAGCAGAGCACAGAGTCCCACTGGTCTTTTGCAATCTATTGATCCACCATTATGGAAGTAGGAGAAGATCACTATGGACTTTGCCAGTGATCTACCGTTAACTCCTGCTAAACATGATGTTGTTTGGGTGATTGTAGATCGTTTTACCATGTCAGCACACTTCATACCAATATGAATGGGTTACGAACTTCCCAAGTTAGCTGACTTGTACATCAAGGAAGTTATTAGACTTCATGGAGTACCTCAATCATCTCTGATCGAGACCTACAATTTGTTTCCTGTTTTTGAAAGGGATTGCAGGGAGTGTTAGGCACCAAGGTCAATCTCAGTACCGCTTTTCACCCTCAATTTGATGGACAATTAGAAAGGGTAATCCAGATTTTGGAGGACATGCTTCGAGCATGCATGATTGACTTTTGTGGAACATGGGAAAAATTGCTACCTCTTATCGAGTTCGCCTACAACAACTGTTACCAAGCTTCCATTCAAATGGCACCGTACGAGGCACTGTATGGTAGACGTTGTCGAACCCCATTGTGTTGGTCTGAACTCGGTGAACGCAAGATATTGGCCCTGATCTGCTTCGAAAAACCGAAGATAAGGTTACCATTAACCATGAATGTTTGAAAGTTGCCTTTGATCGACAGAAGGCATGTGATGATCTTAAGAGAAGGGACATCCAATATGAAATTGGTGAGAAAGCTTTTCTCAAAGTTTCACCATAGGAAAATATCTTACGATTTGGCAGGAAAGGGAAATCGAGTTCCCGATTCATCGAACCCTTTGAGATCATTGAGAAAGTTGGCCCCGTAGCTTATTGGTTGTCATTACCTTTTGAGTTAAGCAAGATTCATGATGTGTTGCATGTCTCCATGCTCCGGAAATACCGATCTGGTCCATCACATATCATTGAACCGGAGTCTGTGGAGATTCAACCAGACCTATCATGTAAAGGGAGTCAAGAGGCTCCGCAACAAGTTTGTGCTATTGGTAAAACTGCTCTAGAGGAATCATTCTGTTAGGAAGCTACCTAGGAACCTGAGGTGACTATGAGAGAACAATATCCACATCTCTTTGGCTAAGGTGAAAATTTTATGACGAATTTTTCTTAAGGGGGGAGAGTTGTAACACCCCAAAACCCGGTCTAGTTGGAATTAAATTCTGGTGACTGAGTATTTTATATTGATTTATAATTTACTTGATTTTTTATAAAAAATTATTCGGGCCAATTTATAAATTCGGGGTTAAGTTCCAATGATCGAATATTTTTGTTTCGATTAAAGGTTGGTCTTGTACCCAAAATCGATTATACGGTTTAATTATACCGAATTATTATTATTATTATTATTATTATTAAAAGGATAATAAAAAGGTCGTGGGGCCATGCGAAATCCTTCAATTTGAAGGAATTTGACATGTAAACCCCACGTAGTGGGGGCATTCGGCCAAGCCACATTAAAAGTTGCAATTAAGCCACTATCGTGGCTTACAGTAAGGGGAAAATACCCCAAATTAAGGCCACATGGCCCTTAATTGGTGAATAAGCCACTACGTGGCATTAGATGGCAAGCCATGCCTAAACGTAGAAATGAGGAAATTGTTTTAGGGGGAGGCTGAGTGCTATGAATAGGCGAAGGAGATTCCGTAGTGTCCTACAAAATAAGAAAGAAAAAAATAATAAAAAATATACGGTCCAATGTTTGATTGGTGGTTCAATAATTTGGATATAGCGATATCGAATCTCTATTAGCGTTGGGGTAAGTTCAGACCCTTGATTAGTTTAAGTTTTAGTATAGAATTTAATTAATATCTCCGTATTAATTCGTTGTTGTCTTATCAATTCTAATCATTTTTATTAATTGATTAACGTAGTACACGGGGTCGTTCAAGAGCAACCGCCAACCCTTTCGAAAATTAGAAATAAAGGCGTTATTATTCGAGAATCTTTAAAACGTCAAATTATTGAGGTGAGTGTAGTCAGAGTCTCGCCATTAAGCTAGGTGCTTCTCCCGGTTTCGGTGATATTAAAATTTTGTTACTAATCATTTATGAAAGGAACCATCGTTGAGTCTTTCAATGGACATATTGGTAGGCACGGGTATTATTGGTAAGTTTCATATTGAACATCGGTATAAGACATGAACATAGATATTGGTCCTTCGCATATTGAACATGGTCATTGTGTTACATAAATATAGAACCATCCTAGGTGCATCATCGGACATCACCATTGTCATTGATAAAATCATTGAATATTGATATTAATATTAAAATTATAAGCATGCATACTGGAATATTAGATATTGGTAATAAAACATGGATATGGTTGAACCATGGAACATCGGTCACTGTCATTGGACCATTGCATTTTGGATATTGAACCATTAATATTGTCACAAATTCATGAAATACATTGATCATTGCTATGGTTATTAAATATGGATTATTGAAACTATCATCGGACCTTGGATTCGAAGGACATTGGATACAGTTGGCATGCCATAGATTTCATGAGCTCGGTGCACGGGTGGACTACGGTCCTTGGGCTACAACCTATATTGAGTTGGCGAGGCGGAAGTTCGATTTGTTATATTGGTTATTTGGCGAGGCGGATGGATTAGACCATTTATTGTTTTGGCAAGGCGTAGAGAATTCGCGTATCCAGTATCCAAAATCCATCCAAGGAATTATTGTCAAAATATAAAAATAATGCTAAATAACATGAATATTGCATAGATATCATTAATTATTGCATAGTCATTGTTATTGTTTACAAGCTTGTGCATACAATTGTTATTATCTTGTTTTTGACTACCTCACTAGGCAATATATTCTTAATGCATTTGTCTCGTGCATTTCAGGTTAAGCTAATTGTTCGGTTAGGATCGAGAAAGTCGGAGCGCTACTCAAGTCACAAACATGTTTATAGTAGTATATGTCAACCCTCTAGACTCCTAGCAAAGTGGCAAAGTACTTGTATTAATTTAATATGCTTTTGATATATCATGCTTGGTGCTTGAATGATATAGTTGGTATGCCCTATAGTGCTCTAAAAGTTTACATAGAAATGTTTAAAATGACATGCGTTGGTATATTAGGTAAAAGCCTATTAAGTGGATTCTTTTGACCCTAAAATTTGGTATGCAAGTGAAAGATGGCATGAAAATGTATAGGCATAATAATAATATTTTATATGAATCACAATATAGATTAGTTAATTATGGACAAGAACACTTACTTTTGAAAGACCTACAGTTCAACCTTAAAATTTAGAAAAGTTTAAAATTGACCCCAAATTGAGTAAATTGCTAATAGGGTTAAATTGTTAAGTCTCAAAAGAGATTAATGAAACATTACAAATAAGATTTTAAACAACAAAATAAGTTTCGATCCTTAAATATGTCTCCCGTTAACATTGTCCGACTCGGTTATCTACCAGGCTGGGAAGGGGGTGTTACAAATGTGTAGAACCGAAATCAATCAAAGAAAGCAAAGTCAAAGATTGTAACGATAAATTACTTGCAATAACATATGTGTCAGTCTTGTCCTCACGATGCACATACACTCTAGTCGGGTCCACCTCCCTCGGGCTGAACTACCACAACATGAACCACAACATGCGCATACACTCTAGTCATTCCTAGGCTAAAAGTTACTTCGACCGTGTCCAAGGCCTCTTTAATGCTCGATAGCTCGTGCATGAGCCTGTCCATCCTTAGCCGGATGTGGACAATCACACTTCAAGTGTGCTCGAGACTCGCAGTTCCAACATGAGCCATAAGTGCACAAACACTTGCCGAAATGACGTCTACCACACTTGGTACACTTGGGAGTACGATTTTCAGCCCCTTAGTCATGATGACCTCGTCCTTGATTTCCACCTCCACACGTATGATCATGATGGAGTATCCTATCATTGTGCCTCTTGGCACGGTCTCTATCCCACTCGGGGGTCCTTTTCCCTAAAAAAGATACACCTCTATGATTAGCAAATCCCAAAGATTGTTCAACGTCCTTGTCCCTAGAGACCAATACATCAAAATCCGTATAGTTAGAATCCAACATGTAGGTCTTCACCTCATGGATCAAACCATATTGAAAATGCTCACATCGTTCCCTCTCAGTAGGAACCAACTCAGAAGCGTACTGACTAAGACGTACAAACTGTACCTCATACTCAGACACGGTCATGCCACCCTGAACTAGAGCCATGAACTCTCTCTTCTTCTTATCTAGGTATTTAGGACCTAGATACTTCTTTCGAAAAGCAGCTCTAAAGAATTCCCATGTAACCTAGGCCAATGGCATAATTGTTGTGATGGTAGTCCACCAAGTATAGGCATCTCCCTAAAGCAAAGAGACAATGCAACCTAGTTTACGTGCATCAGAGCACTCCATCTGTCCAAAAATATGAACTGTGCTCTCAAATCATGCCTCTAAACCCTCGGGCGACATTCCCCGAAACTCGACTCCGCCCAAGTTGTTGAGTGCATAAATGTTCTATATTTTAACCCTCATTTATCCATATTATTCATGCACTCAAGCATTTTTAGTTGCATTTTAGGATAGAATTTGCATAAACATCACAGACAGATAATGTTGCACAGATACTGCTGATTTCGGTCAATTCTTGCAGGTACCTGTCCTAGCAACATCCAGGGCAGCAAAAGAACAGAAGATAACCATAGAGCTGGCGTGAAGGGTTGAAGAAAATTGTCTCATACATCATTCTCGTGACAGTTGTTGTGCCAGAAGTGGCGACAATGAAGACAACAGAGATGGAAAAAGGCGAAGTGGAGTTCGACTGATAGAGGATTTCAAGCCTGATTTTTTTAGACCACTCGCATAATTTTTGGAGCCCAGAAGCACAAGGAAGGCCTTGCCCAAAGTTTGAGGAGAAAGTCAAAGCAAGAAGATAGGGAAAACTAAAGGACGTTCATTCAGGGATTTAGTCTTTAAATAAATTGTACTTAATTCAAACTAGTATTCTTGGCCATTAAGAAAGCTTACACCCAAGGCCTATATATGCTTGTATTTCGACAAGGGAAGGGATATCTAGCTCCTAGCCGTCTTCCATCATAAACCCTAGTTGTCATCTTCTCCATCATGTTGTAAATCTTCCCAAGGGCTAAGGGTTGATCTTGTAAAGTAGTTGTAAGGGTTAAACTGTTTCTTAGGTCTTTCTGTTCAATCAATAAAACTTCAAGTTTATTTACTCCGGTTTCAACATCTCATAAGAGTATCAGAAGAGCATTGTGAGGTTATCTATTTACTTAATATCGAGAGAGTTAAGTATAAGAAAGGAGTAAATACAATTTTCCAGTTTATGGTTAAACTATCTTGGCCTAGGGATAGTACAAGGTTAAGAGGCTAAAGAAGAATTTACAAACATCGATGTTTATCCTTCGATTCACGCCGGTAGGTATCATCTAAGACGTGTTAGCCGACAGAACTTGGACCTAGGGATAGGACAAGTCACGCCAAGGGTTCTTGCCGAACTTGAAGTGACGGAGTTGTTGATCGTTGCCGCGACAACAACAAACCTCTGCTGCGACAGGTGTTGCCGCGACATGCGCGACGACATAAGCAACATAATTCCTCTGAACAGTGCAATAACTGCACTACGGAACAAATCAATACCAGCCTACTTTATCAATATGATTTCCTCTTCTATTTTAGTTTTTCTTCAAAAATTCTCAAAACACTTTATTAAATATATTTCTTTTCTTGTGCAGAAATTTAAAGTTAGAAGTATTTCCAGTCCTTGTGGAGATGATAATCGATACTTCGTATCACTATATTAGGGTCTACTTGTTTCACTATATTTGGTTTTCTCGAAAACGTTTTCATAACTTTCCACTGTTTGGTTCATGGGAAATGAAAAAGTCAAAGAAAAACCAACTACAGTCAATGGAAAACAGACCTTGTTTCAGTGTAAAATGACTTACCCATTGATTTTCGGTAAGTCGCTTTCCTTCCTCCCATTCTCTCTACAAATACTAACATAAACCATGAACCTTAAAACCTAAACCCTAAACCCTAAATACTAACATAAAAACTAAACACTAACCCTTAAACCTTAAACTTTAAATCCTAAATCCCAAACCCTAAACACTAAAAGTTAAATCATGAACATTTAAAACTCTAACACTAAACATGAACCCCAAAACCTTAAATGTTAACATAAACACTAACACAAACCCTAAACCCTAAATATTAACATAAACACTAAACACTAAAAACAAACCCTAAACATTAAACACTAACATAAACATTAAACCCTAAATAAGCACTTAAACTATAAACCATAAATCTTAAATCCTAAACTTTAAACCCCAAACCATAAACCCAAAACCCTAAACACTAAGCAATAAAATTTAAACCCTAAACATTAAGAACACTAACCCTAAACGCAAACCCATAAACCTTAAACGTTAACATGAACACTAAACACTAATACAAACCTTGGACCCTAAATATTAACATAAACATTAAACACTAACAACAAGCCCTAAATATTTAACATTAACGTAAACATTAAACCCTAAACGAGAGCTTAAACCATAAACCCTAAAACATAACTTAAACTCAAAACACTAAATGTTAAACGCTAACCCTAAACCATATATGATAAAGCCTAAACACTAACATAACCCTAAACTATAAACACAAACCCCTAAATGATATATCATAAACATAAACCCTAAATCCTAAAACAAAACCTTAAACCCTAAATGTTAAACCATGAACAATAACATAACTCTAAACCATAAACACTAATCCATAAACACAAAACCCTAAATACTATATCATAAACATAAACCTTAAACCCTAAAGCAAAACCTTAAACCATAAAGGTTAAACCATAAACACTAAATGCTAACATAAACACTAACATAAACCTTAAACCCTAAATGTTATACCCTATATATTATACCCCAAACACTAACATAAACCCTTACCCTAAATAGTAACCCATGAAACTTAAATGCTAACATAAACACTAAACCATAAACAATAAACACTAACATAAACCATAATCCCTAAATACTAATATAAACATTAAACCCTAAAACCTAAACACTAACCTAAACCTTAACATAAACTCTAAACCCTAAATGTTAAACCTTAAACGCTAACATAAACCCTAAACAATAAACAATAACCCATAAACCTTAAATGCTAACATAAACACTAAACCTTAAACGCTAAGCACTAACATAAACCTTAAACCATAAATGATAACCTAACCCATAAACACTAACCTAAACCCTAAACCTTAAGTGATAAACCTTAAACACTAACCATAAACCATAGACCCTAAATGCTACCCTAAACTATAATCACTAAACCTTAAATGTTACATAAACCCCTAAATCCTAAACCTTAAACACTAACATAAACCTTAAACCCTAAACCATAACCACTGATCTAAACCCTAAATCTTAACCCTTTAATACTAATCCCTAAATGCTACTATAAACACAAAATAATGATCTAAACCATAAACCATAAATACTATCCTAAACCCTAAACCTTAAATGCTAACCTAAACCTTAAATCTTGTTTTGGTTGGAACTTGCTTTTACCATTATCAATGCTTGTTTGTGGATTGTTCATGAAATTTTCAGGAAACTCTACCAAACGATGTAAATTGAATTGTACAACATCATCTAAACACCGGAAAATGGTTTCTGCAATTAGTTTTCAAACAATTGTAGTTCATTTTCCAGAATTCATTTTCCGGAAACAGTTTTCAGTGAAACAAACAGACCCTTACTTGCGTCGTGTATACATGCACTCAATTGCGATAGTCTTATTTACACGCAACAAGTTTTTGGCGCCTGTAACGCCCCGGTTTTGGGCTTAGAAGTTTTGGGCATTGATCGGTTCGGTCAAAGTGCTGTTCGAATCTAAAAGGGTGAAATTAGGAAAGCCTAGTTCGGGTTGCATTAAAAATGTGGAAAAATGTTCTAAAATCATCTTTTAATATTTATAAGTGAACTGTGAAATCAATTTTACAAAATGAGTTTTGGAAGGGTGACATTTTGGCTAGTGACCAAAATGTAATTTTTGAAAGTTGCGTGACTGTTTTAGAAAGGATTGAAACTTTGAATCTTTAAGGAGCTATTTACCCAAAGGGAGTTTCTCCAGATTTTTCTAAGATATTTTAAGACTTAATTCTGATTTTAAAGCTATAGAAAAGAGGAGGGAAAATCATTTTAGATATTTTTGCAACTAACTTCCTATTTTCTCAATTTCCTTTCTCTCATTTTCTCTCAACCCAAACACTTTCTCTCCAGAGGATTTGTTCTGATTTTGTCACTTAAATCTCTCCTTTCAACTCTCTTTTGATTCCTAATCATCACATCTACAAAACCTCTCAATTTGCTACTTGATTCATCAAGGTTTTTGGCTCTAAAAGAGGAGAAACTCAAGTTTGGAGGTAAGAACGTCCTTCTCCTCTAAACTATCAGTTCTTTACTGAAATTCCTAAGTTCTCAATCCTTAATTGATGTTTTATAAATGGATTTTGAGTTGCTAAATGGATCTTGGCTTAAAATGCAAGATTTGGTGATTTTTGATGAATTTTCGTTGGATCTGTTTAAGCAGTGTTTTAAGGTGTTAAAATGATGATTAATGAATGCTAATTTGATGAGGAATTGAGTTTTGATTAATGCAATCCCGGATAGGTTGAATTTCCTAAGTTTAGCTTATGATGCTAGGTTGTTTTTGGTGTGATCTTGTGGATCTGTTGTTGCTGGAGGTATAAGGATGTTGTTAGACTCTTTTTAGATGTTAAATGATGTTAAAGGATGTTTGGTTGTGATGGTTTATGGCTGGGCTTTGTTGAGAAGTGGTTTGGATGCATTTTCGGTTGTGTTTGGTGGCCGAAATTGGAGGTTGGATGAGAGCAGCGAGTTTAGGTGCTTTCATTGAAGCTATTAATGCATGATGATGCATTAATCCTCTGCTTTGATGTGTTTAAAACAGGGGAGTCATCTTTGGATCCAAGAGTTGTTGATCCGGAGGCTTGAATTGGTGCTTCGGCAAGAGGCGAAGTGGAATCGGTGAGTGAAAATGGGTTGTCGGCTTTGAAACCAATGTCTTGGGAGCTTAGTTTAAGTCTAAACAACTTTGCTAAGCTCAAGTGTAAGTTTTTGGAAGTACTCTCTAGTGGTGGTCGTGATTTGATTGTTATGCAATGTGGTTTATTGCATGTTTTAAACTCTGTTTTGAAAGCATGATTTAGCATGGTATTTGCTGTTTTTGTAAGCCATATGTTGAAGGAAGCTCAAGGTAAGAGTTCCTTGTTTTTGAGCATGGTTAAAATGTGGTTTGATGCTTATAAATGCATGATGAATATGGCTTGGTTTAATGCTTTAAAACAGTGGATTAATTGATGAAAATGTTGTATATTGGCAAGTGATGTTTTGAAAAGGTTAAGGTCACTAAGGTGGTTAAAAGTCCTTGAGTGAGCCTTGTGGATTCTATGAACTTCATGGCGGTTAAAAGTCCATGACGATTCTTGTTAAGGTCACTAAGGTGGTTAAAAGTCCTTGAGTGAGCCTTGTTACTTAAGAACATCAAGGTGGTTAAAAGTCCTTGGATGGTTCTTGTTAAGGACACAAAGGTGGTTAAAAGTCCTTGTGTGGTCCTTTCCATGGTGTTTAAAAGTCCACGGGCCAAGGTGTTTAAAAGTCCTTGGGGCCAAGGTGTTTAAAAGTCCTTGGGAAGAACACGAAGGTGGTTAAAAGTCCTTGCGTGGTTCTTGTAATTTATAAGATCACAATGGTGTTTAAAAGTCCATGTGTGAGTCTTATGTTGATCTTGTTTTAAAAGATGAAATTTATCACTTGCGGCCAATATGACATGAATTGATATGGAAGCATGTATTGCTTGTTTAAGAATGCTAGTGAGCATGTAAATATGATGTTTTGATGTATGATTTATAAAGTGGTTTATAAATGCATTATTGAATGGTTTTTTTAGGAGCATTCCTCACTAAGCTTTTGCTTACGCTCTCTTTCATTTTCTTAAATCAATAATGCAGAACATTAAGAGGATTTGAGGGCAGCAAGAAAGGCAAGCAACCAAGGGGAAACTAAGCTCAAGTATGGAAAGGTTTTATTGAACACATTTAGCTTTTGGTTATTTGGCAATGGGGGACCTATGTGTATGTTTTTGGGAGATGTTTGAACTCCCTAAGTTTGATTAATGTTGTTGGAATTGCTGGCTTTGTAATTGGTCATTATATGCTTGTTTTGGAAGTTTATGCTTGAATGGTTTGCTTGTGTAGGAAGCATGCCAATAGAATTGGGGCTTTTCATATATGTTGATGTTATGTTGAATGTTTGATGCAAGCATGTCTCTTATATGTTGAATTTCATGCTGGTAAAGTTTGGTGGCATTTGGAGCATGTATGGTTGATCAATTGCATGTTTTAGGAAGCTTTTTGCTGCAATCTGTGCAGGGTGTTTCGGAACAGAGGGTACCGTTCCGGAACGGGTGCCTTAAATGAGCCCAGGCGTCCGAAACGGTAGGCACCGTTCCAAAACGGAAAGGCCACTGCCAGCCCGCGTTTCGATACGCGTTGCGGAACGGCCCCGCGTTTCGAAACAGGCTCTGTCTGTTTCGGAACGGTCGACCGTTGGGGGCTGACATTGGCAGTTAAATGTTTTGAAATGTTTGCATTTTGGTCCTGAAACTTGTTTGTGCAATTGTATGAGTTTGGTAAGTCCTTTTGAGCTGAAAATTTACAGGGAAGCATGAAACCTGACTAATTACAAGATGGTAACTTTAATTTGGGTTAAGTCCTCCTAATATGCAGAATTTACAATTTGGTCCTTAAAGTTGTAAATTGTTCTTTTGGGTCCCTGTTTGATCTCTGATGTTTGTGATCTTGAGTATGTTGTTTGTATGATCACAATTAGGGTTAATGAGCATCTAGACAAGTTTAAAAAGAAAAAAAAAGGGTCGTTAATCAAGGTTGACTTTCGGGTTGACTTTGGTTTTCCCCGTGTGACTTCCTTAATTTGGGTCAACCGTCTAGGCCGGGTTAAGGGGGTTACATTTGGTGGTATCAGAGCCAGGTTTTCGAGTAATTGGGCATGAAGGTGTGCATGATTGAAGTATGTATGCTATGTATGCTTGATTGATTGAAAGCATGATTAGTGGTTTGTGATTTTGTTACAATTGAGTTGTATGCCGTGAGGTAGCATGATGTGGGTACCCATTGCCAAATCAAAGCTAAAGTAATGATGTTGATTTTTAGTGAAATTGAGCTTGAGTACTTGGATTGCTTACCTTGCTGGGCCTAATTTGTTTATTTGCATTGTGATTGCATGGTTAAAGTATGGCACCACGTAGAGAGTTGCGAGGTAATGTGCGAGCTGTGGCTCCTAATGAGAACGAGAATGAGGAAAACACGGGTAGTGCGGTGTTACCACCTCCTCCACCTGGTGGTGGTGCTGAGGGAGAAAGAGCTGAAGCTGCAGCTGGTGCTGGAGCTGCTGGACCTGAGGCTGGTCAGGGGCAAGCTATGCCTGACATGACGATGTTGGTGCAAGCTATTGCTGGTGCTTTTAGAGCGGCAGTAGCTGGAGCTCAAGGAGCTGGGCATCAGGGGGATGCTGGTGTTAGACTACCTTTGGAGCGTTTGCGCAGTCTTGGTGGGACTGAGTTCAGGGGTATGTCAGCTGAAGGTTCTGAGGCTTGGTTAGAGAGTACCAAGAGAATTTTGGGACAGATGAGTTGGACGGATGTGCAAAAGCTAGGTTGTGTTATGTCCTTGCTGCAGGATGATGCGTATACGTGGTGGACGACCACTATAGCTGGAATGGCTGAAGCTGATGTGACTTGGACATTCTTTCAGAATGTGTTCAAGAGGAGATATCTTGGAGTGAGATATCTTGATGAAAAGAAACGTGAATTCATGTCTCTTACCCAAGGGAGCATGAGTGTGGCTGAGTATGAAGTGCAGTTTGTGCGACTCAGTCAGTATGCACCTGAGCTGGTACCTGATGAGCGGGCAAGGTGCGAGAGGTTCCGTTATGGTTTAGTGACGGATGTGAAAATGTATGTGCTGGCCACCGAGTATGATGATTTTGATGTGTTGGTGGGCCGAGCCAAGGATATTGAGATGAATCTGGGTTTATCTGCTAGAGGTGCTGGAGCGAGTTCCGGTAAGAGAGCTGCTGAGTTTAGTTCCGGTGGTGGACGGAACAAGAGGGGACGTGATCAGAAGTATCAGTCCTCAGCTAAGAGAGGTGGTGGTGCACCTGCTAGAGGAGGCAATCCTAGAGCTGATCCAAGTGCTTGTTGGATTTGTGGTTCACGTGGTCACATGAAGCGTGACTGTCCTCGTGCTGTGAGGGAGGTGCAAGCTCCTGTTGCAGCAGCTGGTAATGGATGCTGGAATTGTGGATCCGCAGACCATTTGAGGCGAGTTTGTCCTATGTTGGCTGGTGGCTAAGTGCGTGCACCTGTTGTTGCTGCACCGCAGAGAGGTCGTGGGCGCGGCCGTGGTAATTTCCAGAGGAGAGAGGAAGGTGGTCGTGGAGTGGCTCATGTGGTGGCTATTCATCCTGAAGGTGGTGGTCAAGCTAGGGTGTATGCTCAGCGGGAGGGAAGGAATGAGGCGGATGTGATTGCAGGTACCTTTACTTTGCAATCCTTGTCATTACTTTCCTTGATAGATTCTGGATCTACGCATTCATACATTTTGCGTAAGCATGCTGAATTGCTTAGTTTGCCTGTTGAGTCTTTGGATGTTGGTGTGCGTGTCACTAGTTCTTTTGGTGAGACTGTTGTGACTCGAAAGCTTTATAGAAGGTGTCCTTTGGTTGCTCAAGAACATGTTTTCCATGTTGACCTTATGGAGCTGCCCTTCTATGGTTTTCATGTAATCCTTGGTATGGATTGGCTTGCTGAGCACCGTGCTGTTGTGGATTGCGAGAATAAGCGAGTCTCGTTAAAGCTTGCGGATGATTATGATGTTATTGTAGTTGGTGAGAATGTGAAGTTTCTTGCCAATGTGGTGTCTACCTTGGAGGCGAGCAGGATGCTGAGGCAAGGTTGCAAAGCTTATCTAGCTTTTGTGATGAATCCTAGCTCTAAGGAGTTGAGGGTGCAAGATATCAGAGTTGTGAAGGAGTTTCCTGGAGTGTTTCCTGAGGAGTTGCCTGGTTTACCTCCTAATCGCGAGGTGGAGTTTGGAATTGAGCTGTATGAGAATACAACTCCTGTGTCTATTACTCCCTATAGAATGGCACCTAAGGAGCTGAAGGAGCTGAAGACGCAGTTGCAAGAGCTGCTTGATCGTGGTTTCATCCGGACGAGTGTGTCACCTTAGGGTGCACCGGTCTTGTTTGTGAAGAAGAAGGATGGCACTATGAGGATGTGCATTGATTATCGTCAGCTGAACAAGTTGACTATCAAGAATCGGTATCCTTTGCCGAGGATTGATGATCTCTTTGATCAATTTCGGGGAGCGGCTGTGTTCTCTAAGATTGACTTGAGGTCAGGGTATTATCAGTTGAAGGTGAAGGATGTGGATGTGCCTAAGACAGCTTTCAGGACAAGGTATGGGCATTATGAGTTTCTTGTGATGCCGTTTGGTTTGACAAATGCTCCTGCTGCTTTCATGGACATGATGAATCATGTTTTTCATGAATACCTTGACAAGTTTGTTGTGGTGTTCATTGATGATATCCTCGTGTACTCGCGTACTGAGGAGGAGCATGAAGAGCATTTGAGGATTGTGCTGCAAGCTTTGTTGGAGAATCAGCTTTATGCTAAGCTGAGCAAGTGTGAGTTTTGGCTTAAGGAGGTGGTGTTTCTTGGGCATGTGGTCTCAGCTGAGGGGATTCGTGTTGATCCTCAGAAGATTGAGGCGGTGATGAACTGGAAGGTTCCTAAGTCTGTTCATGAGGTCCGTAGTTTCCTTGGTTTGGCGGGATACTACCGGAGGTTTGTGGATGTTTTTTCTAAGATTGTTGCACCTTTGATGAAGCTGTTGCAGAAAGATGTTATGTATGAATGGACTGAGGCGAGGCAGCAAGCTTTTGAGAAGCTGAAGGCGGCTTTGACGCAAGCTCCTATCTTGGTTCAGCCTGAATCAGGGAAAGAGTTTGTGGTCTACAGTGATGCGTCCTATGTTGGTTTGGGATGTGTGCTGATGCAAGAGGGTAAGGTTGTGGCTTATGCATCGTGACAGTTGAAAGTGCATGAGCGCAATTATCCTACGCATGATATTGAGTTGGCTGCAGTGGTTTTTGCTCTGAAGATCTGGAGACATTATCTGTATGGTGAGAAGTGTACTGTGTACACGGATCACAAGAGTTTGAGGTATCTGATGTCTCAGAAGGAGTTGAATCTTAGGCAGCGGCGATGGTTGGAGTTGCTCAAGGATTATGATCTGACGATTGAGTACCATCCTGGAAAAGCTAATGTTGTTGCGGATGCCTTGAGTAGGAAGGTAGCTGTTGAGCTGAGGGCTATGTTTGCTAGCTTGAGTATCGCGACATGGTGGCCTTGTGGCTGAGTTGCGAGTGAAGCCATCTATGGTTCAGTTGATCAAGGAAAAGCAGTTGCTGGATGACTCCTTGGTGTCTCATGTTCATGATATCGCGGAGGGTAGGCCTTCGGATTTCTGCTTTAATGATGATGGTGTGTTGTGTTTTGGGAGTCGGATAGTAGTGCCCAATGATGTTGAGTTGAGGCGTGCTATTCTGACTGAAGGTCATAGTAGTCCTTTTGCTATGCACCCTGGTGGTACCAAGATGTACCGTGATCTTCGTGATGAGTACTATTGGGTGGGTTTGAAGAAGGATGTTGCGGAGTTTGTGAGCAAGTGTTTGGTGTGTCAGCGGGTTAAGGCTGAGCATCAGGTTCCTTCAGGGTTGTTGCAACCGTTGAGAATCCCTGAATGGAAGTGGGAAAGGGTTACCATGGATTTTGTATCTGGTTTACCTTTGTCTCCATCAAAGAAGAATTCGGTTTGGGTGATTGTGGATCGCCTGACGAAGTGTGCGCATTTCTTGCCTGTGCATACTACGTGTTCTTTAGATAAGCTGGCAGAGCTGTACATTTCTGAGATTGTGCGGCTGCATGGTGTGCCTAAGTCGATTGTGTCGGATAGGGATCCGAGGTTCACATCGCGTTTTTGGCAGTGTTTGCATCAAGCTTTGGGCACAAGGTTGAATTTCAGTACATCCTATCATCCTCAGTCGGATGGTCAGTCTGAGCGAGTTATTCATATTTTGGAGGATATGTTGAGGTGCTGCGTGATTGAGTTCCAAGGTTCTTGGGAGAAGCATTTGCCTTTGGTGGAGTTTGCTTATAACAATAGTTATCAGGCGAGTATACAGATGGCACCTTATGAGGCTTTGTACGGGAGGAAGTGTAGGACTCCTCTTTGTTGGGCTGAAACTGGTCAAAAGTTGGTTTCGATGCCGTCTTTGTTGAAAGGAACCACCGAGAAGGTGAAGCTTATCTGTGAGCGGTTGAAGGCAGCCTCTGATCGGCAAAAGTCTTACGCGGATTTGAAGCGTAAGGAGATCGAGTATGCGGTGGGTGACCGTGTGTTCTTGAAGGTTTCGCCTTGGAAGAAGGTGATGAGGTTTGGCCGGAAGGGTAAGTTGAGCCCTAGGTACATTGGACCATATGAGGTAGTTGAGCGTGTGAGTCCTGTTGCGTATCGGTTGAGGCTACCTCAAGAGTTGGAGAAGATTCATGATGTGTTGCATGTTTCTATGCTCCAGAAGTATAGGTATGATCCTTCGCATGTGATGCCTATGGAGGAAGTGGAATTGAATCCGGATTTGACCTATGATGAGGAACCGGTGAAGGTTCTGGATTCGGATAGCAAGGTTCTTCGTGGCAAGACCATCGAGTTGGTGAAGGTGCTGTGGAAGCATCGTGGTGTTGAGGAAGCCACGTGGGAGCGGAAGGAAGACATGCTGAAGTAGTTTCCTTATCTCTTTCCTTCAGGTAAATTTCGAGGACGAAATTTCTTAAGGGGGGGAGTGTTGTAACGCCCCGGTTTTGGGCTTAGAAGTTTTGGGCGTTGACCGGTTCGGTCAAAGTGCTGTTCGAATCTAAAAGGGTGAAATTAGGAAAGCCTAGTTCGGGTTGCATTAAAAATATGGGAAAATGTTCTAAAATCATCTTTTAATATTTATAAGTGAACTGTGAAATCAATTTTACAAAATGAGTTTTGGAAGGGTGACATTTTGGCTAGTGACCAAAATGTAATTTTTGAAAGTTGCGTGACTGTTTTAGAAAGGATTGAAACTTTGAATCTTTAAGGAGCTATTTACCCAAAGGGAGTTTCTCCAGATTTTTCTAAGATATTTTAAGACTTAATTCTGATTTTAAAGCTATAGAAAAGAGGAGGGAAAATCATTTTAGATATTTTTGCAACTAACTTCCTATTTTCTCAATTTCCTTTCTCTCATTTTCTCTCAACCCAAACACTTTCTCTCCAGAGGATTTGTTCTGATTTTGTCACTTAAATCTCTCCTTTCAACCCTCTTTTGATTCCTAATCATCACATCTACAAAACCTCTCAATTTGCTACTTGATTCATCACGGTTTTTGGCTCTAAAAGAGGAGAAACTCAAGTTTGGAGGTAAGAACGTCCTTCTCCTCTAAACTATCAGTTCTTTACTGAAATTCCTAAGTTCTCAATCCTTAATTGATGTTTTATAAATGGATTTTGAGTTGCTAAATGGATCTTGGCTTAAAATGCAAGATTTGGTGATTTTTGATGAATTTTCGTTGGATCTGTTTAAGCAGTGTTTTAAGGTGTTAAAATGATGATTAATGAATGCTAATTTGATGAGGAATTGAGTTTTGATTAATGCAATCCCGGATAGGTTGAATTTCCTAAGTTTAGCTTATGATGCTAGGTTGTTTTTGGTGTGATCTTGTGGATCTGTTGTTGCTGGAGGTATAAAGATGTTGTTAGACTCTTTTTAGATGTTAAATGATGTTAAAGGATGTTTGGTTGTGATGGTTTATGGCTGGGCTTTGTTGAGAAGTGGTTTGGATGCATTTTCGGTTGTGTTTGGTGGCCGAAATTGGAGGTTGGATGAGAGGAGCGAGTTTAGGTGCTTTCATTGAAGCTATTAATGCATGATGATGCATTAATCCTCTGCTTTGATGTGTTTAAAACAGGGGAGTCATCTTTAGATCCAAGAGTTGTTGATCCGGAGGCTTGAATTGGTGCTTCGGCAAGAGGCGAAGTGGAATCGGTGAGTGAAAATGGGTTTTCGGCTTTGAAACCAATGTCTTGGGAGCTTAGTTTAAGTCTAAACAACTTTGCTAAGCTCAAGTGTAAGTTTTCGGAAGTACTCTCTAGTGGTGGTCGTGATTTGATTGTTATGCAATGTGGTTTATTGCATGTTTTAAACTCTGTTTTGAAAGCATGATTTAGCATGGTATTTGCTGTTTTTGTAAGCCATATGTTGAAGGAAGCTCAAGGTAAGAGTTCCTTGTTTTTGAGCATGGTTAAAATGTGGTTTGATGCTTATAAATGCATGATGAATATGGCTTGGTTTAATGCTTTAAAACAGTGGATTAATTGATGAAAATG